>CAOKZL010001081.1:0-699530 GCA_948472985.1 Iguana delicatissima
GCTAGAGAGCGGGACCACAACGACACTTCCACATGATGTCGTCACAGCCCCACCCTTCTTGCATTGCCAGCCAGCACAATTGCAGGCTATATCATTGATGGAAAAACTCAATCAATGACCCCCAGTTGTGCAAGCCTTCCATTGCAGCAGCCAAGCAGAAAGGCTGGAAGCGTGATCAACACGCTTCCTCCCCTACTGCAATGTGGGAAGAAGGCCAGTTGCAGTCCGGAAAGATGGAGCATGTCCATCACACTCCCTTCTGCAGACAGCTGGTCGTGTGTGGAGAGGAGTGTTGGGAGAATGCTCCCATCCTGGCAGAGGTGCTGCCAGGATTGTGACAGGATGATGCATGAGAGTATTGTTATGAGGGAAAGGCCTGAGTTAGATTGGACAACCTTTTTCCCCCTCAAGGGACATATTTCTAGGGTACATGGTAAGTAAGTCAAAGGCTGCATTCTGCTGGTAGGAGAAGCTGAGATAAAGCTTTTCTTTCTTTCTTTCTTTCTTTCTTTCTTTCTTTCTTTCTTTCTTTCTTTCTTTCTTTCTTTCTTCCTCCCAGCCAGCCAGCATAGCCATTGGGTAATCTGGGAGCCATGGTTTAAAAAAAAAGAGTAATACTCATATCTTATTTCAAAGAGATGGAGGGTAACTTATATTCATAGAGTTAAGATGACAATTGTGCTTCAGTGAATTACAACACTGTGCAACAGAATGTGAGAGTCAGCAAGTTGTAGTGACAAGAGTTTGATTCCCTACTTGGCCATGGAAGCCCACTGGTTGACCCTAGGCATGTCACAACTCTTGGTCTTTGAAAACCCCATGAGAGATTCACCTTAGGGTCACCATAAGTCAGAAATGACTTGAAGGCACACCACAACAGCAACAACTGAATGTGCAAACAAATGTGTGATGCACAATTGCAATGTATAACGTACATCTGCATGGCTAATGTACCATGGTACCATATATGTTGTGGCACCACACACTCAACTCTGCTTCCACAACCTTAAATTGAATAAAGATATCTTCATTGAAGAAAAATGTACAACCACTTCTGTAGAAGAACTTACAGAACTTCCACAATTCAGTTATAGGATGCCTACCAATATTTCCAAACCCTAACTGCAGCAATAGATGGGGCCAAAGTCATCTGCCCCTAACTTGAATACTCCATTCTCCATTTTTTATTTCTTCTCCTCTCTGTGACAATCCTTTTTCTTCTTCCTTCCCACCTCTCTTTCTGACATGGTTTCCTTCTTCTTACCCAGTTGCAGGAGGGAGAAGGGCAGGTCCTTTCCCATTTTTGCAAAGAGATGAAGTAATCTTTAGGGTGGCGTATGAAATTAAGCTGAGACAGAACCAGGAAAACATAGATGCTGGTTGGGGGATGCTGGGATTTGTAGTTCTGAAGTAACATTTCCATGCGCTAGCCTGAGGGCCATATGAAATCAAAGAAGAAGATAGGCTGCTTATTTGCATTGTAAATAGGCATTTCAGTGCTGAATTAGAAGAATTGCCATCTCTTTTTTAAGCACATGAACAGAGAAAGAAAAGAAGCTCAGTTAGGGAAATGTCAAGCTTTTTATTTTTAAAAAATGTGTCCCCAATGATACTGCATCCCCTGGCTAATAAATTATTTCATTATTGAATTTGTAGGTAGATGGGCAGTGAGATAGTACAGCATTTATAGCAAGAATTGGAAGAGCCTAAATACTGTATCTGATATTTCTCTGCTGCAAATAGATATTGCAAGAACATGATATTGCTGGAAAGCATCTAAATTGCTAAGAACGTAAGCTATATTTGTTCTTTTGGAAATTGTACCAGAAAAATCATTTTCAAATTCTTCACAAATTAAGATGGTGGTGTTGAGCTGTCTTCCTTTCACAAATTTATCAGTGCTAGTTCAGAGTTGATCACGTTTTCCACTAGCTTCAGATCAAAATGACATTTTTTTTCAATTTTTATTGTCAATTTTGTTTTAATCATAAAGAAGACCACTTATGAGACCTCAGCTATGCTTTTACAGAGACCACATTTTACAGAGACCAAATCAGTCTAACTGGGTTACAGGACTGGAACAAAGAGTGGTTTCTGTGGGAAAACAAGACGACGTTGAGTTATGGGAGGAGTGAAGACAGTGGCCATTTTGGAAACTTCTCATAACTTGCTTCCTCCTTCATTGGTTTTGCTGCTGAGAAGCAAAGCGTCCTCTACAAACACCTCCTGTTTGCCTTCCCAGTCTCCATCTGTTCTGTGGAATTTACAGTTCTTCTTCTCCCTGCAGGCCCTTCATTCCCTCTAGTAGGAAGAGAGCACACTTCTTTTTTCTTGGGTAGATGCTGTGAAGGTATCCCATGTAGATCCAGTTCACTCTGGAATATTCCAGGGCCCCACTTTGATTTTTCAGCATTAACTTTTACTGTAAATTTCCAGGTTTTCAGGATTTATTGAGGCAAGGGTCTTCTTTAATAAACTTTCCCAGGTATCCCAATGAACATGGCTGTTTCCTTATTAACAGTAAAATGGTAGTCTTGAGTGTGAACACCCTCTCATAGTATTTTTGATTAAAGTTGCTGGTGGAAGAAATCAGGCTCTTTAACTGAAGCTTAGGAGACCCACTTACACATTCCTCAAGAGCTATGTTCCAGTGGTGTCAGGGCCAGTGATGGTGGTGAAACAGTATAAATTCCCAGGATCTAGTAGTTCAGGAGTCCAGGACCTGACTGTGTTGCATATTTTTGTTGTTGTCTTTTCTTAGTAGTATCATTATTTGATTACTGTTTTTGATCTCTATTGTAAAATTGGTAAATTTAAAGGAAAATGATAATGAAATACAGAATTCTGTGTTCTAAAATACTAAAAGTTTTCAGCTGATCCACCCTTACTGCAAGAGACAGCTGTTCACTGAGGTTTGAACCTGCTCTCAACAGCCCTTGGTGTTGTACCAGGCCAAGTCAAAAGGATGGGACTAAAAACATCTGCACATTTTAGTTTCTCACTGCCAGTGACTAAGCTATAGGAGAAGAATTTCAATGTTTTTACAAGAAAAACATGTACAAAAGATGGGAAACCACTAAATCATGGTATCCTGGCAAAGGGTGTGTAGCCATCTAGAGAAACCAAGAGTGTCAGATTGGGACCAGAAGTGGGTGGGATTAAGACCCTCCCTCCAGAGTCAATGAACAACAATCCTGGTCAAGGTCATTGGGAGAAAGTAACATTAAAGATTCTCCCTCACAGCCAGCTATTTTCCTCAAATTTGCTGTTTGTCTACTGTGAACATTTGTAGAGATCATGGAGAGGGAGATGAAATTACAACCCCTCCAAACAATTTTGATCATGGTTTTATAACAAAAATTGCTGCATTTCTCTGCTGTGTGTGCCAGAGATGAAGAACAGAGATCTGTTCTTCATCCCATCAGCTTTCCAATTCCCAGTTAGGATGCACCTTCAGTTTAAAAATTATTAAACAATAGTATCCAGTGTTGCTGGGGAGGATAAGCATTGTTAATGATCATTCAGTTTAAACTGCACTGGAGGAACAGTGCTTATCTCTTTAGGTGCTCAGATGTTCCTGACATTGCACATCAGTCTCAGTTGCCCTTGAGAGAGCAGCCTCCTCATGATCAGCTGTCAAACAGAGCGCTCTGTATGCATGAAAAATAACTGGGCTGTCCTCTCAGCCTCTCCCAACATAATTTTATTTATTTATGCCACATAGCTTTTATGTTATGTCAGATTATCTCAATATCCACTTCAAATCTGGTGAAAATTGATCCAGCTGTTTAAGTGTGATGCAGGTAAAAAAACAACAACAACAACCAGACATACATACAGAAACTTATTTTATTTATACAGTTATGACAAAACACAAGGTTTCAGAAATGCTCATCACCAAGAAGAAGGATTTCCATTCAGAACATTGAAATCTTTCAAATGATGCAGAACGCTACCTTGCATGCATGAAAAAACTCCCAAGGCACTGCATGCCAGGTAAGTGCGCACGGGGCCCCGGAACAATGAGCGACTGAGCAGCATTTTCAGCTTTGAGCCAAAAATGAAAAGGTGTGTGTGCAGTCCGTGTCAGGTCCTTGAGAGTCATGCAGACTGCTCCTCACATTTACGCGACGCTCAAGGGGCCCTTTCGCTTCAAAAACGCCATGCAAAAAGGGTCATAGTCTATATTTTGAGTCAAACAGTTGTGGTGTAATGGTTTGAGTGTTGGACTGTGATGGAGACCAGGGTTTGAACCCTTGCTTGACCATGGAAATCCCCTGGGTGAATGTGGGCAAGTCACACTCTCTCAGCCTCAGCGGAAGGCAAAGGCAAACCCCCTCTGAACAAATCTTGCCACCACCACCCCATGATAGGTTCACCTTTGAGTTGCCATAATTTGGAAATGACTTTAGGGCACACAACAGCAACAACAACAACAAATCCCAAACCTTCCCTCCAAATTTGGTGAAAATTCAATGAAAAAATAATAGCCCCCTCAGGGACCATCAAACTTTCCTTTGAAGTTTGTTCATCCCAAACACCCTTTCCAAATCTGGTAATAATCTGTCCAGTGTTTTTCACATGACACTGTAACAGATAGATAGAAACTTATTTTACAGATTAGGCCCTCATAATTAATACTAGGTCACTGAAAACAAAGGAGAAACCCTACTGCAACCATACATAGCAATCATTATTTACATTTATAAAGAGCTTTTATATCTAATCCAGCTTTGAGAAACCTCAGTAGTTATTATGTATTAATGAAATAGTTCATATGCAAGTAAAGCAATTTTCAAAACATCTTTAAATAACTCTCACTTCTCTTGCTTTCCATGTAGAAAAGAGAATTCCTATTTTAGTAGATCTCAATGTGGTACAACAACAAGTCATTAAAGAATTCTTTTGTTCAGAGAAATGTACATAACACCTCATGTGAGAACTTTTCAGTTGCTGGGTTCTTCTTTCTGTTTTATTCTAGGCAACCCTGCAGTTTGATCTGTGTGGTCCAGTCTAAATGTGTTGTATGTTTTTATTCAATAGTAGAGTCTTGTTGTGTGTGCATCTCCTGAAGAATGATAACAATAAACATTTGGCAACATTTTACCTGTTTTATCCCTGCCCAGAAGTTCATAAATTCTAAAATAAATTCTAAAATTCAGATGAACTTAAATGAAAAATGATGCATCATAATGTACATTCAAGCTGATGTTAATAGAATCACAGAATCAATCATAGAGCTGGAAGAGACCACAAGGACCATGAAGTCTAACCCCCTACCATGCAGAAATACACAGTCAATGCACTCACAATAGATGGCCGTCTGACCTCTGTCTAAAACCCCCCAAAGGAGGAGACTCAACCACATTCTGAGGCAGTGTATTCCACTGCGGAACTGCTCTTACCATCAGGAAGTTCTTCTTAACGTTTAGGTGAAACCTTTTTTTCCTGAAGTTTGAAGCTATTGCTTCATGTTCTAGTCATTGGAGCAGCAGAAAACAAGCTTGCTCCATCTTCTATATGACATCCTTTCAAATATTTAAACATACCTATCATGTTACCTCTGTTCTCCAGGCTAAACATAGGCCCTTTCTGCAACTCACCTTTTTGCGAAGCTGGGGTGTGGGGATAGCACGAGCAGCCTCTAGTGAGAGGCTGTCACGTTCTGGTTCCTTCAGCTCCGCAGCTGCTGCCTGCTCGTGCAAGAGCCCCTCCTCTTCCTTCCTCAGTGCAGCCTGAGATTTTCCCAGGCTGTGCTGGGGCAGGATGTGCAAGCACTGCAGGTCTGGAGCTCCGCACGCACGGCAAATGCATGCGGGGCCCAGGAGAAATGCACGATCATGCACCATTTTCGGCTCACAGTCAAAAATGAAATAGTGTGCGATTGGCGCCTGTCAGACCTTGGAGCATCATGTGATTGTGAGTGCGTTGTGTGGACCACTCCTCGCAGTCGCATGATGCTCCAGGGGCCCTTTCGCATGGCAAATGCCACGCAAAAAGGGCCATACTCAGCTCCCTAAGTTGCTTCCTCACAGGGCATGGTTTTCAGGCCTTTAACCATTTTATTTATACTCCTCTGGACGCATTCCAGCTTGTCAATATCTTTCTTGAAGTATGGTGCCCAGAGCTGGACGCAGTATTCCAAGTAAGGTCTGACCAAAGCAGGATAGAGTGGTACTATTACTTCCCTTGACCTAGACATTATGTTCCTACTGATGCAGCCTAGAATTGCATTGGCTTTTTCTAGCTGCTGCATCACACTGCTGACTCGTGTTCAGTTTGTGGTCTACTAAGACTCTCAGTTCCCTTTCACATGTACTATGGTCAAGCCAGATGTCCCCCATCCTATACATTACAAGATTTCTTGTCAAATAGAGACATAACCAGCAGAGCAGAGAGTGCAGACAATGGATTGAACACAGGTCAAATGCAAAAAGATAACCCAAATTCTGCTGGTGATGAAAAACACCACCACTGCCACTGAACATATATTTTTGCAGAAAGTTGAATATTGTAAGCAACCATAAGCTTTTAATCCAGGTGGGTTTCTTCTCCCCCCCTTCTCCTCCTCTTCCAATAATTATTTGGTCTAATGTGTTTTAAAATTGTTTTAAAGCAATTCTTTTTAATGTGACAATCAATTTAATTGTAATTTAATATTATAATTTACTATAGTTTTAGCTGTATCTGTTTTTCAATCGTGATGCAAGCTTTCTTAATTCCCAGTCCTGGGTAGATGAAAGACAGGATAGAAATACAATAAATCAATATTGCTTACCCCATAACTTTTCTGGTTTCTCCTTTTCTTCTGTTATGTAAAAAAATTACAGTTATGGCTGCAGCAAAAAGACCCTTGCAACCAAGGCTGAACTTCCCATTCAGTGTAAAAGAGATTCAAAGTGTTGGGATGTATTTAAAAATGGATTTTATTGTGCAGTGTTTGGAGACCTTATTTGAAATCATTACAGATAGTTTTTCCAAATTGTTTTCTCCAAAGAAGGCTATACAAGTTAGAGTACTTTTTGTAATAAACCCATTTCATATACATTCCAAGACCTTCTCTCTTTCTTTTATGTTATGTTCCACTAGACCATAGCTTCTGACATTTCATAGATGAAAACCAGGACACATGTCCAAGCAACATCTGAGTGTGTTCAAGATGATAAAAGTTTAATAATGAGGAAGAACACACATACTAGGAGAGGCTGAACCAGTTTGCTTTTGCTTGAGCCTACTGGGAAGGGCAAGAGTCTGCCCCTCTTTCCCCCTGCTGAATTAATGGGGTGCAAACTATTTTGCACTTTGAACTCAGCTTGCAGAAATAGAAATCAACTGAGGATAAAGGGAGAAAGCAGGAGGAGGAAAGAGAAACCGAAAAAGTGGAATGACAAAGATTTAATCAGGACTGTCCCTGCCAATTGGGACAATTGGGTAGGATGGAGGATGTTTCCACTTTCTTTTGCTTTGAAATCCTGCCTCCCCAGCAATGCAGCTGACAGGTGAAACAAGGAGAGGGAGAATGGAATATGCCACACTGAACTCCATGAAGAAGGACAAGATTAGACTGTGACAAAATAATTTTGCAACTCCAATTTTGACAAACCATTCCTTTCTCTTCTTCATAGCATCTCACGCCAGGGCTGGGATTTTTCATCAGGAAGAGTCTGGCAATCATTTCAGGCAGCAGATGTGTTGGATGAGGTACAGCAGCAGCCTGGCTGTTTCCCCCAAGCAACTGGCCATTTCCCACTCTTGGAGAAGAGAGTGGAGCATATCACGCATCTTATCTTGGTGCACCTAAGCTAGCCGGTTGCCTTAGTTGTAATAAAGGGCACTCCCATCACCTGTGCTGTGGTAACTCAATACATTCTATTCAGCTTCTGCATGTGAACAATGGACTAGGGGCATCATCTGGTCCTTTGCCTTAGCAAATTTTGCAGACCAGCTGTGGCTCACATGCATTAATGATTAAGGAGGTAACCATGAACCCTTATACACTAGAATTGGATTAGAAAAACACCTTGGATCATGTCAGTTGTAGGATATTTTCAAGGCTCAGTAAGAAGTCTTGTGTATTGACTTAGGGTTGAGGTTAGGGCAAGTTTATAATGTACACTTTTTGCAATTCTCATCACCAGTGGTTATTACAACACCCCCTCTCAAATGGAAGAAATTCCAGTTTTCTCCCAACTGGGACCAAACTTACTGACAACTAGAGCTGCATCACAGTTTATCCCAATGCATGTGGTATTCTTAAGAATCTCATTATGTTACATTGGCTGGCTCAAAAAGATACCCCAATGGGAAAAAGCAATGAATTTGTTGTGTCTTTTTTCTCCCAACCATTTTTCATGTTCTAAAAACCCCCCAGTTGTGCACAGCAAGCAGATACAATTTGGGAAACTCATTTCCAGAGATGTAATTCTTCAAAAAGTCGACTTTGCCAGACTAGTTTTATGTGAATTCTACAAGAAAACATGACTCTGGAAATTAAAATATTGCTCTTTGATGCATGAAGAATAGCTATTTGAGGGTTAAAGATGGTTTTGTTACAATAACACCCTCATCTCTATATTATCATGATCATCTTGGGAGCAAATGGAAGATAATTCACATTTTCCCAAACTGACGACAATGCGTCTTCAATTGGTCAAATCATAAGATAAAAGTTGGTGGATTTTTTAAAAAAAAATATTATAATTTAATTTTTAATTTTTTAAAAAAATACAGATACAATCCAATAAAACTTTAACATGTTTTAGTCCTTCCCAAAATAAGATGGGTTTCCATGTGTGTATTCCTGATTATCTCATTTAATGAAATAATATTGACAATAATATATCCTTACAAGGAAGTCTGTATTAAAGAAATTCATTATCAGCTGTGAACACCATTCATAATAATTTGCCTACATGGTGTTCCTGAGATGTGTGGGGTGGGGGGAAGCCATGGGATTAGGCTAAACATTGTCATGGTAACAGTAAGAAAAAGAAATAGTTCTAAAAGGCTTTCCCATAAGCAAGAACAGCTCACATTCAGTAAGTAGCCTTCAATAGAAGTTGACATCTGTTATTCATTTGTTGTTTCTTGGTTTCAAGAAAAGGCAAGGATAATTGGAAATAGTCAAGTGTTCTGGGAACACATTGAGTGAAAGGGCTCTTAGAGCTTCTTAAATACTGGTCTGTTTATCCCTAAAAACATTACGTATGTACCTTCTTTGTCCATTTATACACTGGACAGGCTAGTTGGATTCTTCAGTTACTTATTTCTGAACACTAGAGGATCAAAGTAGATCTCTTTAAAGAACTAAAATTCCTCTGTCCACTTCAGGAAGTAGCACGTCTCCTTTTCAGTACCCAAAGGTGGGAGAAATCAGGGAGAGTATGAGAGAGAAAAATGCCTCCCATTCTCCTACCCAACTTGCTATGGTATGTGTAATTTATCTCATATTTTCCTTGGTTAGGCCAAAAAAAAAAAAAAAAAGGAACGTCTCACATCTTGCTAACCACAGAACATCTTCCTGAATTGGTGGTATGGTCAGAATTCAGTCTTTAACTTTATAACTTCTCACATTCATTTTTTAAACAAAAAGTTTAAAGGATGTATGAAGAAATTTTGAAATCTTGGAAGCTCCCATCTTAAAACAACCCTAAGTATGGTGGTCAGTTCAGGTGGACCAAACCCAAGACCTAATGAGGAAGCTGGTAACTTCCCATTATTATGTGGAACTGGGAAGAAGTGAAACAATGGCCATTTCCGCACGGGGTGAGGGAATCACACCATGCCGCTACTTACCGAGTCTTATGGCTCCCCAGTCTGGTCCAGGCTGCCCCGGAGCAGTGAATGCTCGTCGCTCCGCACTGCTCTGGCATCAAAAATGACGGCTTCCGGTTGGTCGAGGGTCTCGACCAACCGCTGAAGCTCGCCAGCCTAAAGCCCACCCCTGGCAGATTGCAGGCTTGCATTGGTGCGAGCCTGCAAATCTGCGCAAGGGAGCAGGCTCGCACTGGCGCGCTCCATGCTTTTGAAAGACCGAAAGAAACAGGTTTTTCAAAAGCACGCTGGACGACCACTTGGGTCGTTCCGGAGCGGGCTGAGGTGCGGATCTACATTAAATAGTCTGGACCCAGTCCGCTCCCAGGTGCAGCTGTCCTCCCTGGAGGACGGACTGCACCGTTTCAAATACCCCATGCGGAAGTGGCCATAGTGCAAGTATGGTATGCAGATAGTTAAGAATCTTCTCAGTGCTTGAGATGAGAAATCAAAAGTGTGCCCTGTTTACCTTGAAATAAAGGATCAGATAGTGAGCCACTAGTGACAGGGCAGAATTGGTTTATATTAAATGTTTCAAATGATCTGTTATGGTACAGAGATGGGTAATTCTCAGATACTGATGGCCTACAACTCTCATAATCTTCACCATTGGTTCTGACCTTCTAGGGCTAATGGACCATCTCCCTGTCCTTCTGTAGCGGATTGGTCTCCAATGAATCAGGTTCCCTGCTATAAACAAAATTCTTAAAGATGGGATGCACAACCTGTGGCCCTTGGGTTGCAAGTGGCCCTCCAGGATCTTAACTGCAGCCTTTAAAGATGTCCTGGTCTCTAACTGCTAGATTGATTTCCCACCAATTTTCTACAGAGTGCTCTTTCTGTTGCTTCAAACTGTGAGGACAGACAGATATGTCCCTAGCATTGCCTGAGGAAAAACAGGACTAGGCCCCTGTAAAAGAAGGCATTTAATCAGGTGTTGCTTGTCACATAAGCTCCACCTGCTGAAATTCCTTCTTCTGCACACCCATAAAAGATACAAAATCTCTGTCTTGGTATTTGTTTGTTTGTTTTAACCAGGCAACACTATCTGTACCCAAACTGTTGAGGGAGTTGGTGGAAAGAAGTTTGTCCAGATCCCATTTCACATACAGATTTCTCTATTCTTGATGCATAGTACATATGGATATATATGTGTGGGTCATGGTACTGAGCCCCAAATCCCATGTATCACTCAAGATCCAAACTATTGGGCATTCCCCCTTGTCCTATGAAGACTGTGGAGCAATGCGTACAACCACTTTCTTCCATTTATTAGACATTTTGTAATATTTCTGATGTCACTGAATCCAGAGGCCATTTTTTTTTTCATTGAAGGAGTGAGAGCTCTCTTCCCAGCTGAAGGAACATGAAATTCTGGCCGAAAGAGCAGCAGATGCAGCCTGCAATGTCTCTGATTACAACACCAAACAGAAGATACTTATGTTGCTGAAGTGGCTGGTTTCTTCTATGCCCACTCTTGGGTAAGGCTGCCAGTCTTATAATTTACCTGTAGCCTGTTCGGTCTTAGGTGCCGGCATGGATCACATTAATTGTAAGTCTAAGGCAGAGGTAGAGAACTGGTGGTGCTCCAGATGCAGCTGGGCTGAGGTTCTCTTGTTCTTCCATCAGTGTCCATGCAGGCTGGGGTTAATAGGAGTTGTGATCAACCAACATTCTGAGAGCCATAATCTCTCAGTCTTTGCATCTGGGCTTTTCACACTACATAATTACAGTCTTAGCATCTGGGGACCTTTCACACTACGTAATTATAGAGCTATGATTCCACTTTAACTGCCACAGCAACATCCTATGGAATCTTGGTATTAACAGTTTAGGGAGGCCTATTAAGAATTCTCTGCCAGAGAGCAATAGTGCCAGACTATGGCATTCCATAGGACATTGTCACAGTAGTGAAAATGGAATATAGAACTCTACTTGTATAGAGCGATTTTAGGAGAGTTATTTTTCTGTGCCTTCAAGTCAATTTATGGCGACCCTAAGGTGAACCTACGGTGTGGTTTTCTTGGCAGAATTTGTTCAGAGGGAGTTTGCCTTTGCTTTCCTCTGAGGCTGAGAGAATGTGATTTGCCCAAGGTTACCCAGTGTATTTCCATGGCCAACTGGGGATTAAAGCCTTGGTCTCCCAGTATCCTAGTCCAACACTCAAACAACTACATTACACTGGCTCTGAGAGCAAAATTAGACAGATTGAAAGAATGAATGTGATTCCTGATTTTGATTATGGAAGATAGATGTACATCTGCATAAAATAAAGACCATTATATTTTGTAATGTGTTATTTATGTTACACTGAAATCCAAAAACTCTTCTGTTGACAAGTGTCTGTCTGTGCTAGCCCTATGAAATTTTGCTTTAGAAAACTGCACACACAGAGAGACACAAACACACTTATTTAGAGGCAATCCTGTTGTACCAAAGAGGATTTTTAAAAAGGAATCTTTGAGCTTATAAAATAGCCACAGCTATGATAGCAGGTTTTTAAATGAACAAACAAAAAACACAAGAGAATCCCCAGAGCCAACCACACTCAATTTGCCTGTCAAGCAACTAGCAAAGAGTGTCAATCATTCTACAAAAGCTTTTGAATGACTATTTATTATTCATCATTGTATACACTTTTTGAATACTGCATGTGGCACTCAGATATTAGAGATCAATAAATATAATGCATGCCAGGCTAAAAATATATTTTGTATGCTGTTAGAACTAATAGAGGATGTGGCAGATAGTGCATGTGTGTATCTGGGTATATTATTGTTGTTGTTGTGTGCCTTCAAGTCATTTGTGACTTATGGAGATACTAAAGCAAACCTAACATGGGGTATTCTTGGCTTTACTGGGGGTCCCATGAGGGACACCAAAATGTGCTCAACTTTAGTTGGGGAAAATTAGCTCTGAGCACTGCTTTAGGGTTACGAGAGGCAGG
Organism: Iguana delicatissima; assembly: GCA_948472985.1. Taxonomy (NCBI): domain Eukaryota; kingdom Metazoa; phylum Chordata; class Lepidosauria; order Squamata; family Iguanidae; genus Iguana; species Iguana delicatissima. Next base: position 12,761 of record CAOKZL010001081.1, read on the forward strand.
GTAACTTAGCAGGATCTTGAACCCTATGTCTATGGGATCAGGCCAGTCAAGAAGCAAGAAGTTTTGAAAGAATAAATGAGATCTTTATTAAAATACAGCCAAACCGTGTCTGCAACTCACTCACTCAGATTACTATAGAAAACAAAGGTGGGAGTGGGATAGAGGGATTTTTCAGAGGGATAGTTGGTTTGGGTGATATGAAACCTGTCCTGAAGTCCGGAAGAATAGAGAACAATGCTGAGGTTCGATGTGGCTCAGCACATGGAGCTGAGGGGAGGCTCGCCAAGCAAAGAGGCAGCAAGGCGGTCAGGAACTCGGGAGCGAGCCAAGGAGGGTCTCAGAAACAGGGGTTTTTATAGGGAGAGATGTGACTGCAGGCTATGCCGTACTTGGTGAGAACAATGGATTTTGGGTGTGAGACAAAGCCTCGGAAAGGTCAAAATTTAACATGATTGAGTTAGTTCCGAATTGACAAAGGAGTAGCCAGTATGCAAATGCGCGATACTGGACAGTTGATAGTTCAGCTAGTCAAGTTACCTGCTTGAGGCTGGGAGTCCTTTGTAGGTGGCGCGCATACATAATAGGGTGTTTGCCGGGAGGTCTCCTGAAGCTGCGATCTGGCTATTTCTGGCTTGCCTGTATTGTTTAGGAATATTACAGCAATCAGCCAACAAGCCAAGTGCTTGTCCAGGGGCCTCACAAACACATGGAGAGGGGTGGTGGAAGAGAGCCGAATTATTGATATCAAAAGGATATCTTTATACTATCGCCAAGGCGGCCCAGAAGCTGCAGTAACACCACAATGCATTTGAATTCAGGCCTCCCCATGCATATCCAGAGCATCAGAAAGTTACTTTTTGAGACTACAGCTGCTGTAATACTGCTTTGTCTGTAAAAAATATGTCACCCAGCCAGAAATTAAGAAGCTTAAGACAACAAAAAGAGGATCCAAGAAACTTCCAGTTTTTCAAAGCTTGCAACAATTTTCTTTTCCACTTTGCTAAACCGATAAGGGATGTTACGAATTTGTGCTGATTCCCAACAATTGACGCTTAAGCAGGAGTGCCCACTTTCTCAACAGACTGCTGTGTATTGTCATCTTGACTGTTCCACACTCACTTCTTAGGATTCAGACAACCACATGTTTCTGCAAAAGCAGAAGCAACGGACAAAAAAAATTACTGGGTTGTTTTACAATGAACATACACAGTTCACACTTGTGAAACTGGTAATGGAGTAAAATGAGCCTTGCCTCAGAAAACTATATATTTCCAAGGCTTGCTTTGTCTTTTGACAGAGGAGAAAATGCACATGATTTTAAAAGTACATTTTTGGGGAAAAGTAGAAAAACATGCTTTTTTTCAGTAGGGAAACTGTGTGTGAAAATACATACATTAAAGAAAAAAACTTGTACAAATGCCCATATTCTGCAATCCAGTACAAAGTGAGATGGAACAAGAATGCCGGCGGGACTCTGGAGCAAATACAAGACTGACACATTTTCACATTCTTACTCATTGCCTGCCTTAGTGCATAGAGGCTTGGCATGGTTTACCACACACACACACACACACGAGTGTTCATTGTGAAATGCTTTTGTATGAATGGAGGCCTAAGGAAAAATGGACATATGCATTTGCATCTGTGAGTGTTTTGTTTCAGGCCAGAACATGCATAGTATCCAACTTTATTTTTATCTGCTATGATTGCAATTTGGCATATTTCAAAGCCTATTCAGCTCTATACATCATTTTCCAATACAAACTGTTAAAAAACTCAGTTCTAAAATGGTTGTTCGTGTTGCCTTTGACTAGTCTGCAATCTGTTAAAGTGCCTGTAATATATAGTTTTCATTCACCTGCTGTGATTTAAAGTAACTAAAAGTTTGAATGGATTTTTGTCTGTTCTCCCTGCAGTGATATATGCAGAGATTTGGTGTTTCAAACAAATATTGCCATCTTTTTTATTCAGTAATGTTTCAGTTACCACGTGGAGCATACCTATGTACCTGTTTTGACTTGAGGGAAAGCCTCCAGTGACAGCAATCTAGAAACATCCCCATATTCCCAGCTGGTTAAGGTGTAATGGGTCATATCTTACCTCAGTGATTTCCGCAGAAGCGATGGATTTACCTGATCATTGGGGTTGGCAGCCATTTTAATTTCCCACAGTGTTCAGCTACGAGAGGCACTGTGGGAAATTAAAATGGCAGTGTGCAGACCTAGCCTTTTATTGTGGAGGGTTTATTGGTGCAATTAGTGCCCTACCAGAACCTCAGAACCTGCCCGTGACTACATGTCGTTCACTAGGCCTGACCACATCCTTGTCACATGACCTCTTGCTGAGCTATGATCCACTTAGGTCAATGTATTTTATCTGAGGCATTTGCTTACCACCTCTCAGCCTCCAAGGGAATGTGCAATGGGTGAAAACATTTAAAACATTAAAGTGGCCAAACACAAATTAAAACGGCTCTTTAAAAATAGTTTAAAACTGGAGACAATGAAAAAATTTAAAACAGGCAGATCAGCCACTCCTGATTTTAAGGGCTGAAGGCCAAGAGAAATAGCACAGCCTTTGCTGTTCGCTGGAAATTCAGAACAGATGGATTGAGCCTGACTTCCCATGGGAGGGACTTCCAAAGGCAGAGTGTTGCGGCAGACAAAGTTCTCCCATGTGTACCCACCAGCCTCACTTCATGGAGTCATGGGACACATAACAGGGCCGCCACTGAGGATTTTGGATTCCAAGAAGACTCATAGGGGAGGAGGTAGTCTTTTATATATAGCATTTCCCAAAAGCCAGTGTGATATAGTGATCTGAGCATTGGACTATGACTCTGGAGACCATGTTTCAGATTCCTGCTCAGCCATAGAAACCCACTGGGTGAATGTGGGCAAGTCACGCTCGCTTAACCTCAGAGGAAGGCAAAAGTACACCCACTCTGAACAAATCCTGACAACATTGTTGCCATATGTTGCCATAGGTCAGAAACAACACAAAGGCAAAAAACAAATCAGGGACTGAAGGGGACTTTCAGCGTATGAGACACGGCTGGAATCCTTTTGGACAGTTATGTAGAGCTATGCACTAGTGACTGTTTCATATTCACAATCAGTAGTGTAGGAACGTGGGAGCATGGGAGGTGATTTGCGCCAGGTGGCAACGTTTCTGGGCGTCCAGCTCGTAGCCACACCCCCGAGCGCCCTGGTCACGTCCCCATGCAACATAGCCACGCCCCTGCACAGTGGCCACACCCACATGCCATAGCCCCGCCCCCTCCTACCCCCCTCCACACACTCCAAGCTCTGCCACTGTTCACAAGCTCTATGTAGTCCTTGTGTGAACATCCCTCAATCTCCACTTACTTTTGCCTTAGGATCACCATAAGCTGGAAACAACTTGAAGGCACACAATGACAACATGGCATTCCCATTCACGTATATTCCACTTCTCCCTATTTGACAGGGATAGTCCTGATTTATTATCTGTTTTCCCACTTTTTCAGCCTATTTTAAAATATCCCAGTTTCTCCCTCCTCCTCTCAGTTCCCCCCTTTGTCTCTGGTTTATTTGAAATGAAGCAAACTGAATTCAAAGTGAAAACGTAGTTTACACTCCAGTAATTTGGTGGGCACAGAAAAGAGAGGAGTGGGCAGAATCTTGTTCTTTTCTGTAGGCTTAGGCAAAACTAAGTCGCAGCTTGTTTGTTCTCCATCTTTAATAATTTTTGCCTTCTTGACTACATGCTGATGTTGCTTGGCTACATGCATCCTGGTTTTCATCTATGGAATATTGGAGAGTATGTATCCATTTCCCCCCCTCTGGTGTACAGAGCATGGAAATAAAGAGGCTATAGAAAGGAGGAGAATTACTTCATTCTTCACCCTTAAACTACTTTATTTCTCATCACCTTTTCCCACTTGCTTTCTCCTTTTGACTGGAAAACCCTGCACCATAGCCAAGCTAGGGGAAAAGTAACTTCAGGTTGCACTGCAGAAGGAGAGCGCTGATGTGAAGATGAGTTAAATAACTCCTCTGCTGGTTATCACTCTTTCCCTCTAAAGGCTATTCTAACATGCTTTACTTCAACTCATTCATAAATGGTCAGCTAGATACATGCAATGGCAGAAAAGTCAAACTTCTGAACTCTCCCTTATATTGTTTCTGTGCTTTGTGTAGCCTCAGGTTTCCCACGGAAAGCATGATGCCTAACCACAGGAAGTCCTGCTGTGCTGCAAGCTATACTGGCTTTGTACCATGTTTGGAAATCCATCTCTTGGGCCCCCATCCATTTTCTATAGCCTGAAGAAGATAGAGATGAAGATGAAAACTGGTTCTGTTCAAGATGAATTGTTGAACGGAAACACGGTTTTTAGGATTGTTGTCATTTTTTAATCCAATTGTTCTTTGGCAAAATCCTCCTTACATAACCAGGCTTAAAGGCAGATGTTGTTATTAGATCCAAAGCCAAGACAGACCTTCTTGATGAAGGAGGGAGCCCAACTGCTCAGCTGAGAAAATGCAAGGAAAGGTAGGGCCCAAGCAAAGTGGAATGATGGGAGCCAATAAGGGGTGGTCATGATGATTTCTCTGCTGCAGTTTTTCTGCTAAATGCCTCAGAGAAGTAGTGGCGATCTTGCTCCACAGGCTGTGAAAAGCACTTCATCTGGTTTCACATTATGTAATAACTCTTGTAGAAAGACAACAGCACTAGGATTTATTTCCCACTGCCCATTATTGCAGTTCAGGATAGTTCATTTAGAACTGCTGTCTTTCAACTGAAGAAAATGTCAGTGCACAAACACATTAATCTTTGTAGATGGGAAACTTTGTAGAGTTGGATATCAGTCAGCCTCACTGTTACAGCATGTCTCCACATCGTGCTCATGCTCACGGGGGGGGGATTGATGAGGATGAATTCCTTGCAGAAATCTATGTTCCAGGCCCAAGATGTGAATGAATAACTGCAAGTTACTTCAAGACTCTGGAGAAGGCATTTTGCTCTTAACTACTATAAAGGTGAAAATGCTTATGTATAAAGAATTAGGTAGTTGGTCTCAGCAAATCTGAGGGTCTTAATTTCTCAGAAAGGAATGTAATGAAGTGATGTGTATTACATTCAAAACCTTGAGGGTTCAGATACTACAGGAACAAAAGAAATAAGGGAGTGATTGGACTATCTATCACCAATGGGTCATCAATGTAAAATGGGCTTTTATTCCCTTAGTGTTTACCCTTAGAAGATATGAATTCTCTCTGCTCCTAATATAATGGTGCCATGTTGCTCCATTATGTCTATACACTAGGAAAGTGTAGGAAAAAACAAGAAATCCAGCAATTGTTCTCTTACTTATATTTTCATTTGAGAAGGAAATATTATTGAATATTGGAATTCAACCAGCTCACCTTCATTTTGTGGTGGGCTGTCACAAACACACAAGTGCACACACACACACCCCAGGCATATATTTGCTATAGAAGGACACCTCACTGTGTGGCTTCTCAGCAGCAACTGCTAATAGTCACTGACTCTAGCCTGTCTCTGGTGTTCTTTCTTCACAGCACAATTAATCTCAAGGCATCTGGCCCAGGAATTTTGTACTATGTAGGAAACAGAAAACACCATAATGCTTTACAATATATTTTCCTTTGTTTCTGGAATCAGTAACTCTATGTCCATTTCCACACTACACTGTTATAGTGGTATTATTCAACTTTCAACATCCTGTGGAATTCTGGGGTTTGTAGTTTACTGAGGCCAAAGAGCTCTCTGGCTGAGAATTCTAAATGCCCTTCCCTAAACTGCAAAGCCCAGGATTCCATAGGATGTTGAAAATGGAATAATACCACTATAACAGAATAATGCAGAAATGGCCTCAGACACCAGGCAAAATGATGAAAGTGGAAATCCTCCTGCTTAGTGATGATCACTTATAAAACTTTGCGAAGTAGATGGCAAATTATGACAGAATGAGATTTAAAAAACATGAGAGCTGAGTGATATTCCAGAGGACATAGCTTCCATGCCTTATGTATAGCATTACCATTAGAGTAATATGTAGAGGCTATGTTAGTTTGGAGACCCAAGATATAACAATCATATTCAGGTTAAGCAGATCTGGATAGAAGTCAGCTGACAACGGTGGTATATGCAACTTTGAGATCTGTACCACAGAACAGGGAGCACAACTGTTGCTCACCAGAAGTTTTTGCATTGCTAATCCCAACAGTCCTTGCCATCATAGCCAATGGTGAGGAAGTCATGAGAGCTGTAATCTAACAACATCTCGAGAGCTACATAAACATTCAAGCACCTAAAAACTCTAGGAATGGTAAAAGGGTGAATTGGACAGTTTTGGCTTCTCCCATATTTGCATTTCCCCCCATGTATCCTGGACACACAGTAAGAGATTTACAGCTTATGGTCCTTGAACAATGAAATTACAAAGGAAGACTAGAAAGAGAAACTGCTGAGTTGAATTATATTCACAAATTCCAGTCCATTAGCAGAGGTATGAACAAAGATGATGGTGAGCAGATTTATTGCTTTCACACAGGAACACTAACTGAGTACCCTAAAAATCTGAAAGATTTGTATCACCTTACCCAGCCCTTTGAAAATTTATGGTAAGGTTCATGATTTGCATCTTTCTGTATCCTATGACATTCTGTCCCACTCCCACAACTATAGAAATATGCTTTATACCTGAGGTCTTAATAACACTTGGTACTACATCCGAAGGACTGGGTTTGTATCCACAAAAGCTCATGCAAAACAAACAAACAAACAAACAAACAAACAAACAAACAAACAAACCACAACTCACTTAAAGATGCTGGCACATTTCTTCCCCCTCTTCCTTTTTATTCTGCAAGAGGCAAACACACCTACTTCTTCAAAAACTTTCTTATATTGGTTTTTTTATATCCCTAATATGAAGAAATTTGCACATTTTGGCAAACTCTGATGAAAATTAAAGTTCTTTTCTGCTCTTCATTTTGCTTCTGCCAGTCTTCAGCCTTCTGCTTTCTACAGCCTTCTCCAATTAGATACTCAGTGCACTTCCAAGTCATTGGCTACTCATGTTTTGCAATGGCCACACTTGCTGGTGGATTTCGAAAGTTGTAAAAAAGTAGTTTTGTAAAGTTGTAAAAAAAAGTTCTGCATGGAATACCTGTTTTCCTGTGCAGTATCAAGAAGTTTTTCCCTGAATTTTCCCACTATTTGCCTCCCCCTTTTACTCCTTGTAGAATAAATGGTTACAGTCATGTTTAAGCTGACATCCACGCTTATAAGCAAGGGGTGCAAAGGGCATAAGAGCACAAAACACACAGCTACAGGCATTGTCAATGATAAGTAAACACCCCACCCTGATTTCATCCTTTTACCCTCAGAAGGGTAATAAAGCTCTTGTTTTCTTGAGGTTAAGCCATGCTATTGTGGTTATAAACCAGATCTATAAGCTGAAGCCTTTTAACATTTCATCACTCCCAATTGGCTGTTTTTTCATTTCTTGTGGTTAACTGTCTAAAAGCCTTCTGGAAGATTAATAATCTTATTGCTAATGGTTACAGAAGAAAATCAGGAAACACTCAAAGCCAGTGTCTTTAATTGTGGGTGTATACATGTATGTATGTGCATGTGTGTTCGTAGAAAAGGAGGTGAAAATCTGGAGTGGGTATTTGTATGTATGTATGTATGTATGTATGTATGTATATGTATATATGTGTGTGTGTGCGTATAAATAATGGCCAGCATCTTATGGGTTAGTCCCTACTAGAGCAGATCCACTGAATCAATTTTTGAATGGTGAGTCAACATATGAGTAAATGACATTGATTTGATGCACCTACTTCAGTTGGGAGACTATCAATAGCCTTCAGATCATAATCTAATTTATGATAGATGAGAGCCATTATATATACTGGATTCCTGTTCCTTCCGGCTCTTGAAAACAGTCAGAAGGGGACTGGCTGAGTGAGTAAGGGGAGTATGAATGTCTCACTGCAGCAAGCAATGACGAGGCAACTACTGAAGAAAATCCTCCCTAAATCCCGCCATATTGGAGAATTACAGGCCACTCTCCAATATTGCTTTCCTGAGCAAGGTTCTAGTGTGTCTGGTAGCGTTCAAGATCTGGGGATTCCTAGATGAAATTGATTCTCTAGATCCATTTCAGTCTCACTTCAGGCCTGGCTATGAGATGGAGACAGCTTTGGTTGCATTGGTAGACAACCGACACTGAAAATTGGACAGGGTTAATATGTTTTGTTGGTTCCACTGGACCTCTTAGTCAATTTTGATACTATCAACTTTAGTAGCCTTCCAGGTCCTCTCACTGAAATGGGAGTTCAGGACAATATTTTACAGTAATTTTAGTCCTTCCTGGAGGAGCAAACTCAGAAGATAGCTGTCCCATAAGAACATTGTGCTGGGTGAATTCCTGCTTTATGCCTTGACTGTTGGTCTGTGGGGTCCATCAGGGTTTGGTTCTGTATCCATGTTATTTAACATATACATGAAACCACCAGGAGAGGTCATTAAGAATTCTGGGGTTTGATGTGCTGATAACACCCAATTCTGGCCCTTTTTGCATGCCATTTCACATGTGAAAGGCCTCTGGGGCGTCGCGCAATTGTGAGGACTGTTTCACTTGACATCCTCGCAATCGCGTGATGCTGCCAGGGCCAGTAGGAAGCGATCGCACAATATATCATTTTCAGCTTCTTGCCAAAAATGATGCACAATCGTGTGTTGCTCCCGGGCCCCACACATACTTGCTATCCATGCAGACCCTCCGGAGACATGGCCTTTGAGCTTCATCCCCAGCACAGCCTGGGAAAGTACACGGCTACGCTGCAGAAGGAAGATGTGGAGCCCTCACACTTCCTGCTGGCCAGCAGGGAGCTGCTGCGGAGCAGAAGCAGAGGGGACGTGAGTGCCTCTCACAAGAGGCTGCTTGCGTGATCCCCACACACCCACTTTGGGACAAGGTAAGCTGCGGAAAGGGCCTCTTTCTCTCATTTCCATCTGATTCTAAGTATGTTGTCTTAGAAGTGAACCAGTGCCTGTTGTTCATAAAGTGCTGGATGAGGGCGAATAATTTGAAACTTAATCTAAACAAAACAGAAGTGCTCCTGGTCAATCTAAAAGCAGAGCAGGGAATAGAAACTCAGCCTGCTCTGGATGAGGTTACACTCCTCATGAAATTTTGGTTTGCAGCTTGGGAGTACTGGAGTTAACCTGAAACTGGATCCCCAGGTTTTATCAGTGTCCAGAAGATCATTTGAGCAATTGAGATTAGTGTGCCAGTTGTGCCCATTTCTTGAGAAATCAAATCTGGCTATTGTAACACATGCCTTGATTACATCCCATTTGGATTATTGTAATGTACTCTTCATGAGACTGCCTTTGGAAACTGCTCAGAAACTTCAGTGGGTCCAAAATGCCAATGACATGGAGCATATAACTCACTAGTTGAAAGAGCTCCACTGGCTACTGATTCATTTCTAGGTGCAATTCAAAGTGCTCACCATGACCTATAAAGCCCTATCTAGTTTAGATCCAGCCTTTCTGAAAGTCCATATCGCATACAAACCTGCCAGAGTCTTAAAGTCCTCAGAGGAGGGCTTTCTCTTAGTCCTGCCATCGTCATAGCCCTTTCTGGTGAAGACACTGGAGAAAGCATTCTTTGTGGCTGCTACACCTTATGGAATTCCCTTTCACGTAAAGGTAGGCTGACTTCTCCTTGCTTTTGTTTTCACTGACATCTTTCTTGTGCTCTGTTTTTAATTTTACCATGTTTTTGAACGTTCTGATTTGTGCTCTGCTTGACTTAACTTGCTGAGTGGCATTATTTGCGAGGCAGGGTCGGGGAGCAGAAAGATGACTGCTCCAGGCAAGGGGTGGGCGGAGGAGGCATTTTCAGGGCTACACAATCCCCTTGGTCCCTGGATGCCTGCAAATTGTCAGCCAATGGGAGTAGGCTGGCATGGGTCCCATGGGCTAGCAGGCTCCACCTAGGTAGGAGCAATCAGGCCCCATTTCCCTGGATGGGGGATTTAAATTCCCCCACCGAGGTTTCCTCCTCCTCTTTCCTCCTCCTTGTTCCATGGTCCGGCTGCTCTTTCTTGTGCTGTTTTTAACTTTATTATGTTTTTGAATTTTTGAGATATATATATATATATATATATATATAATGATTTTAATGTGATGATTTTGAATTGTGTTTTAATTTTTAGGATTTCAACTTTAATTGTTAGGTTTTCAACTTTGTGAGCAACCTTGGGATCCACATCAGAGGAAAGACAGCACATACGTGGAGTTAAACAAATAAAAGTTTGATTTTAAATTTGAGAAATTTATTACCAACTTCTGTTCATGTTATCTGAACAGGTGATGGGGCTGTTTGCCATGATCAGTCTATCTTTTCACAGAGACACTGTGCCTCTGTATCTCACCAGCTGGAGAGAGTGTAGTTGCACTCATATCATGCTGGAGGGCTCCCCATAGGCAACTGATTAGCCACTGAATAAACAGAATGTTGGAAAAGACAGGACTTCTCTACACTGATCCAAAATACTATTAGCATGATCATCGGAGTCCTTCAGGTTCTAACCAGTATGTAGTAATCAAGAAAACAACCTGACCATTAGCATCAGTCTATTAGCCAAAATTCTCTTGGTTATATATGTGAGCGTAAGCAGGAACAGAGTACAGATAAAATAGATAGTGCTTCCCAGCTTTTCCCTAGTCTACTCTGCAGGGCTGCTAGAGATTCAGTGCCCTGGACAGTTCAATTCACAGGGAGTATTGTCTGCTTAAACGTCTAAGCTAAAGAAACTGTATCTCTCTGTATTTGCTTAACTAAAGTTCCTCCATTTTGAATTCTAGTTAACTTTAAAGGTTGTTCCTGTTGTTAGCCCATTTTCCTACTTAAAATTATGCTGAAATTAATTGACAAAGTCAATGCCTGAGTTCCCAGCACTCTCTGTAACAATATTTCTTATACTTCACTGCCAAGTGAATACATGTGAGATTCAAGGTTAATTGTTGATTGTTAACCAGAAGCTACTTTATTATCAACCATGTAACAGAATTTTAGTCCTGGGAAAGCAAATATTCTTGCACATGAGCTGTATGCTTTATGAGATCACTGTCACCCCAGATCTATAAAAAAACCCTCCTTTTTTTACAATAAAGGGTCCTTCTCTTTGTTCATATAAGAAGTGGTTTTGATTATGTTCTTCCTGAGGGAAGGAAGTTTCTTTGGGCAAAGCTGGGAACCTTTCCAGGCTGATTCAGAGCTCACTCGCAATTGCGTAGACTAATCAGGGTAGTCTGTTCAGACCTAAAATATTAGGACTGGCCCAAAACGTTTTTTGAGGGTTCAGGGGTAACTGTAACATGAGTATAACCTCGGATTATACCTGTATATGCTTTTTTAAGTTCATTATGCAAGGGAGTATTCAATATCCTCTTATGCAACTGCGCCCTCCCCAAACCTATATCAAAGGGTATGTGTGTGCTCCGTTGGCCTTTTAGCGCTCAGGGGTACGGTAGGGCAGCCATTTAGTGGCTGGGGGAGAGCACAAAGTATCCTGCCAAACCAGGATGGTTGGAGGGTACAGTTCATCTACTCCTGATTTACATTAATAGGATCTCCTTGGATCAGGGTATCAAAAAGGAAGAAATACATATTAAGATAAACATTAAAATACAATAGCAATTTTGCTGGCAGTAATTCAATGTAGAAACCCAAGTGTTCTGTATTTATTAGCATGAGGGAAGCAATTCCAAAAGACACTATGTAAGAGAGCTGAGAGAAACACATAATTTTAAAAATAAGATTTATTTATTTTTTTTAGTAAATTGCATCTGCGTTTTTGAAAATTATAAATAAAACAATAAGGTCTAAATACAGTTTTTGGCCTCCACTAGAGTAGACACATTGAATCAAAGTGATTTACGTAAGTGTTAACTTCCCACTCAGAAACTTATTTTTTGTGTCTACTCTAGTTGGTAGCAGCAATTGGGTTTAGATATAACTTTCTTAACTGTCATAACAGTTAAAATGTAGATTTATCTAATCCCAAATATGTTAGGGAAAACCTTTATTTTTATGGTGGCATTTTTAGGGTGAATTAATGTTCTATCACACTCGCACATATTGAGGTAGCTACAAAAAAAAAGAAAGAGAGAGAGAGAAAGAAAAAGAAAAAATTCCTTTAGTCTATGAATAAAATTGACAGTAGGAATGTGGAAGGTGGCATGCAGTTGCAGCAGGAGATTTGGTTGTAGATGTGTACACTAATTTGCTGTTGACATGTAAAAAATTAAAATTGAACTTAAACATTTTTTTAAAGTAAGCAAACTGATACGTTGCTCAGATGGTCTATGCTCTGGCCTTTTGGTTCAAAACCATCACTATCTGCACTCTCTAGCGCAGTGGTTCTCAACCTGTGGGTCCCCAGATGTTTTTGGACTTCAGCTCCCAGAAGCCCTGAGCATTGACCATAGTGGCTGGGGCTTCTGGGAGCTGAAGTCCACAAACATCTGTGGACCCACAGGTTGAGAACCACTGCCCTAGTGTCTTCTGCAACCTCTGTCCTCTTTGCTTTCTTAGAAGACCATTCTGTACACAATACCAATGTAAAACACATGGGTAAATGAGTGAAATATAAGTATGTATGTAAACACAGGCAGCAATCTGAAATAGCCAATGTGAAACATTTAAGGTTCAGTTTAATAACCTATGCCCTGAACCCAATTGCCAATTGCCAATTGCCAGGCCAGTTAAAATAGACATAGCAAATCAATGACACTTACATAAAGATTGTGTTGCTCAGTTCCCATTGGTTCAATGGGTCTATTGTGGTTGGGGCTAACAATTGAATTTTGGTCTATGTGTCATTATGTCTGTGTCAGTGACTGACTTCTATTCATTTCTAATATATTGATGCATCCTTTGCAATGTAAAATAGGTAACAAGGATATTTATGTACTGAATTACTAAAAAGAAAGTTATATTTTAAAAAATACACAAATTATATCCTCTTAGATGTTAGCTGTTTTATTGAGTTGCAAATTAACATATTTTAGTGATTTGATTTGTGCCATTCCTCAAAAAAATGTAAAGAAATATCAAGGAAACTCTATTCTGGGATTTAAACTGGGATTTAAACTTTAGATCAGTCTGTTTGTTTGTTTATTTAAATCATGATTACAGTCAATGATTTACATTGTGTGGATTTCAGTTTATCCACCCTGCTCTTTATCCTTAGCACAGTCATTGTTATTACATGAGAGTTCTTCAGAGTTTATAGTGAGGTTTGTTTGTTTCAAACTTCAGTCTATGGACATAAGTTTGCAGCAGCAAATGAGTAATAGTGTGCCCAAATAATTCCTGTATCTTCAAAACAAATCAAAAGAGATGGTAAACACAACTTTAGAGAGCGAGAGATTCATAGGGAACATGCTGCTGAATCGGTGTGTACGCAGCCAACAGAAAATCAGAGAGACAAGTTTATACAAACTTTTCTCCTGAGAACATGTAATCTCGCTGTGATGTTCCTCCTCACCAACACAATTTGAATATGATATTTCATTTTTATAAACAAAAGCAAAACAAAATTCATTGCCTTTCTAGTGAATCTGTCTCTCACAGCCTCATACTGAAACATGTTTATAAAAATTTCCACAGGAGAATGTTAGCAAGCACTGCCAGCAAAATGGATTAAGTCCATAAAGGACGCATTAGATGGTTGTCCTTTCTTAGGGATATGAACTGAAGTACAGGGAACTTCTGAGTATGTGTCTGCGACACATATGAAGGATCCAGGCATGACCACTTGAGCAGCACCTCATTAATTGTGAAGGTGGAAATGACTAATGGCAAGTGACTATTGGAAAATTGGCCCTAATCTAAAGCTTTAGAGACAACTCTGGAAGCGTGCATACAGCTGAGTATTTACACTGCAGAATGCTGTTCCTCTGTCCTCAGTACTGTGGAGGTGTTATCCTTGGAATGAAGCCCAACTTGACCTGATTTGATTGGAATTTACTTTCCAGCATCCTGCTTGTTATCGTGGTGTTAATAATTAAGCCATTTTCAATACTACCACTATGATGTATTACTCCAATCCAGCCTTAGAGCTACAACCAAATCTTCCTTGCTATCTACTTCTGGGTTATTTCACTGACTTCACACATTTTGTTATGCTTGCATTTTGGCCAAAAAAGTCAAAGAATTGACAGTTTTAAACCACTGTACCCTAACACCAAACAATCATTTTGGATTGTAAGGCAAACTTCGTTTTCCTTTCCCAGAGGTATAAATAATTTCCCTTTAAGTATACATCTGCACTAGCATGTGTAATTATCTTGTATTATATAACACAGCAAAATCCAATTTACTGGTTTAAAAAATAATGTTCTCTGTAAATATTTGTGTGTGCGCGCACACATATTGTTTACATTCAAAATCTGTTGTCTAACTGGATTTGTTCATTACTCGCTGTTATTACACTGAAGTGAAAAGCTGTTAGTTCAGTACGGCAGATATATTAGAAAGAACTTCTTGACAGTGAATATGGTTCAGCAATGGAACTAACTGTCTAGAGAAGTGGTGAGGCCTCCTTCTCTGGATGTCTTCAAAAGAGGCTGGACATCTACCTGCTGGCCATTCTCTAGCTGGAGATCCTGCACTGAGCAGGGGGATGCACCTGATGGCCTTTAGGGCCCATTCCAACCATATGATTCTCTGATTCATTCATTCACAGAGTATAAAGCTACTGTATGAGTGAAAAGCCTGGAAACATTACTCTTGGAAAAACAAAACCCTGTCCATGCTGATGGGGGAATTCTCAAAAATGTAATTTTTTTTTTAAAAAAAACTTTTTCAAGTAATCTATCTATTGTTCAATTACGGTAATACCTATTTGTTTATTGCTGGGTATACGTAGGCTGACAGCCAGTGTGGTTTGAGTGGTTTGAGCATTGGACTACGATCCTGGAGGCCAGGGTTCAGTTCCCCGCTCAGTCATGGAAACTCAGTGGGTGTCCTTAGGTGCATCATATGCTCTCAGCTGCAGAAGACCCCATGATAGGTTCACCTTAGAGTTGCAAAAAGTTGGAAATGACTTGAAGGCATACAGCAACAACAATGCTTGGGCTGCAAATGTATGATCCCTGGGACAGCATCCTTGGGGCTAGACATCGCCCTCTGAGGTCAGGGAGAAAGGGGCACCCTCTGAGGTCAGAGCAGGAAGGTGCACCCCAGCTTCTTGCTCCCATTAATCTTTTGCACTCTCCTGGCCCCTTTCGCAACTCACCTTTTTGCAGAGCTGGGGTGCAGGGATTGTGCGAGTAGCCTCTAGCAAGAGGCTCTCGCGTCCTGGTTCCTTCAGCTCTGTAGCTGCTGCCTACTCACGAGCAGGTAGCATGAGAGCCCCTCCTTCCACAGTGCAGCCTGGGACTTTCCCAGGCTGCACTGGGGCAGGAAGCGTGAGCTCCAGAGCTCTGCATGCATGGCAAGTGCGTGCGGGGCCCTGGAGCGATGCACAATTGCACACCATTTTCAGCTCAAAGCCGAAAATGAAATAGTGCACAACCAGCACCTGCCAGCCCCTGGAGCGTCACGTGATTGCAAATGCGTCGTTTGGACCGCTCCTTGCAGTTGCGTGACGCACCAGGGGCCCTTTCGCATGCAAATGCCATGCGAAAAGGGCTCCTGTCTCTGATGTCAGACCTCCAACATCAGAGAGGGAGAAGGAGGGAGGAGTTGGTGGATTGGAATGTGGCATGGCTGAAGCAGGGCAGCCTCTAGGAACACAACTTTCCTGTGTGGACAGCATGCCATCTGCCATGCTGTCCACACAGGAAAAGACTAGTCCTGAGGCTGATATAAATTATTTCTCTCCCATTGCTTGCAATGGAATGGACGTACCCAGAGAGAGAGAGAGCTTGGGAAATGTAAAGCACTCTGGTTTTCAAGCATTCCAGCCTAGCTTTAGGACTGCTCTTGTCATCTAATAAAATTTAGCACCAAATGTTTAGATTTATATTAACTTACAGTTAATGCATGTTAATGCAGTTAATTTATACTAACTTACAGTCAATGCATGGACGTGGCATCCCACCAAGGAGATGGAAGAGGAGCGGGACCGCGACAGCACTTCTGCATGACGTTGTCACGGTCCTGTCCTTCTCCTGTTGCCATCTGGTGCGATAGCCGGGTAAATCATTGATGGAGTTTCTCTGTCAATGACCCCCAATCACATAATGCTCCTGCTCTCACCTGCCATATGGAAGGGTCGGAAGCGTGATGGAGGCCCTTCCTGCCCCAGCACCAGCATAGGAAAGAGCCTAGCTGCACTGCGGAAGGAAGAGGTATGTCCCCTACACTCTCTTCCGCAGGGAGCCAGTTCAACGCAGAGGGGAGTGTTTCTCTCATGCTGCTGGGATGATGACCAGAGGATGACAGGACAAGGTAAGATGTGGAAAAGGCTCATAATGTAGCATGGAGAGGCAGCCTCCATGGGCACGGAGCACCATCATGACTGAAGACAGTAAGGCCATCCTGTTTCATGTGAAGCTCCATGTGTGAATCACTTCAATTTGCAGCTGCCTTAGAACTAATGAAATGTGTAAATTCATAAATAAAAAACATCTTGAAACCAAAATACAAAGTTTGTTGTAATGAGTCAAGAATGTCTTTCCCCTTCCACATAGCTCAGAGATGTAAGATACATTTGGGGCAGAACTTGTAAATTTTATCAGTACCTATACAGAGTAATACTATAGTCCATAAGAAATCTTTTATAGTAAAAGGCAATGTCTTCTTGGGCTCTTGAATAGCCTTGATTATAAGAAGAGCATTGACAGTTTCACATGAAAATTTAATCAGCAACTGGAAGTTCCAACAATAATAACAATAGGTTTTCAGCAAATCATATGCCATTTTAATTTCTAAGAGATTAACTGTACATATTTGGAATTAATAGTACAAATTCAAGGATGTGCTGTACAATGTCTGCATTCTGGCAGATTAAATTGATCCCTTTATTTCAAACAATATTACTTTTCTGTTACCTGGCTTAAACTAACATGCAAAACTCTTTTTGTTCATGGTTATAGAATCATAGAATCATAGAAATGTAGAGTTGGAAGAGACCACACAGGCCATCCAGTCCAACCCCCTGCCATGCAGGAACACCCTCAAAGCATTCCTGACAGATGGCCATCCAGCCTCTGCTTAAAAACCTCCAAAGAAGGAGACTCCACTACACTCCGAGGCAGCAGATTCCACTGCCGGACAGCCCTGACTGTCAGGAAGTTCTTCCTGAGGTTCAGGTGGAATCTCCTTTCCTGCAGCTTGAATCCATTGCTCCTTGTCCTGGTCTCTGGAGCAGCAGAAAACAAGCCCTCTCCCTCCTCTACATGGCATCCCTTCAAATATTTAAACATGGCTATCATGTCCCCTCTTAAGCTTCTCTTCTGCAGACTAAACATACTCAGCTCTCTAAGTCTATTCTCATAGGACATGGCTTCCAGGCCCCTGACCATTTTGGTCGCTCTCCTCTGGACTTGCTCCAGCTTGACCATGTCCTTCTTGAATTGGGGTGCCCAGAACTGGACACACTATTCTAGATGAGGTCTAACCAAAGCAGACTAGAGTGGTACCAGTACCTCCCTCGATCTAGACACCATACTTCTATTGATGCAGCCGAGAATTGCATTGGCTTTCTTGGCTGCCGCATCACACTGCTGACTCATGTTCAGCTTGTGGTCTATTAAGATTCCTAGATCCCTTTCACACGTACTGCTATCCAGCCACGTGTCCCCCATCCTATATTTCTCTATTCCATTTTTTCTACCTAAGTGTAGGACCTTACACTTCTCTCTGTTGAAATTCATTTTGTTAGCCTTGGTCCAGCTCTCCAATCTATCCAGGTCATTTTGAATTTTGATCCTGTCCTCTGGTGTATTAGCAACCCCTCCCAATTGGGTGTCATCTGCAAATTTGATGAGCGTGCCCTCTATTCCTTCATCCAAGTTGTTGATAAAAATATTGAACAGCACTGGGCCCAGGACAGAACCCTGTGGCACCCCACTAGTCACTTCTCTCCAGAAAAGCAGCCATTCGTGATCACCCTTTGGGCTCGGTCGTTCAACCAATTACAAATCCAACTAACAGTAGCCCTGTCCAGCCCGCATTTTACTAGCTTCTTTGCAAGAATGTCATGGGGAACTTTGTCAACGGCCTTACTGAAATCAAGATATGCTACATCCACAGCATTCCCTTTGTCTATCAAGCTAGTAACTCTGTCATAAAAAGAGATAAGATTAGTCTGGCATGACTTATTTTTGAGAAATCTATGTTGACTTCTCGTGATTACCACATTGCTTTCTAAGTGATTAGAAACTGACTGCTTAACGATCTGCTCCAGGATCTTTCCAGGTACTGATGTCAGCCTGACTGGGTGATAATTATTTGGGTCCTCTTTTTTTCCCTTCTTGAAGATGGGGACAACATTTGCCCTCTTCCAGTCTGTTGGAACTTCTCCTGTCCTCCAAGATTTCTCAAAGATTATAGCAAGCGGTTCCAAAATGACCTCTGCCAGTTCTTTTAATATCCTAGGATGCAATTCATCTGGCCCTGGAGACTTGAATTCATCCAATGTGGCCAGGTATTCCTGTACCACCTCTCTACCTATTATGTGCCACATTTCCCCTGCTTCCTTACCTGCTCCCCAACCACCAGGTTGAGTGCTTGTATCCTTCTGGGAAAAAACTGAGGCAAAGAAGGTGTTAAGTAGTTCTGCCTTTTCTCTTCCCCCTATTAGTAATTCGCCGTCTTCTCTGCACGGTGACCCTATCGTCTCCTCCTTTTTCCTTTTGCTGTGGACATATTTAAAAAAGCCCTTTTTATTGTTTTTAATGTCTCTGGCCAGCCTAAGTTCATTCTATGCTTTAGCCTTTCTGACCTCCTCCCTATATCTCCTGGCTGCTTGCTTAAATTCTTCTGTGGTGGTTTCCCCTTCTTCCATTTCCTGCACATGTTTCTCTTAACACTTATCTCAGCTGGGAGTTCTTTAGTCAACCATTCTGGTTTCTTCAGATGCCTTCCATTTTTCCTCCTTATTGGCACAGTTTTAGCCTGTGCCTTCAGTATCTCCTTTTTAAGGAACTCCCATGCCTCCTGTACTCCTTTTCCTTTCACTATTCTTGACCACCAAATTTCAGCCAGCAGCTCCCTAAGTCTACAGAAGTCCGCTTTTTTAAAATCTAAGATGAGTGTCTGGCTATACTTTCCTTCTCCTTCCCACTGAATGCCAAATTCCAATAGGGCATGGTCACTCCCCCCTAAAGATCCAACCACTTCTACCTCATTAACAAGGTCATCCCTGTTGGTCAGGATCAGATCTAGAATATTTGATTCCCTTGTCACCTCTTCCACCTTCTGGACCATGAAGTTGTCTGCAAGACAAGCAAAAAACTTGCTGGACCTTGCTGTCTTGGCAGAGTTTGACTGCCAACATATATCTGGGTAATTGAAATCTCCTATTATTACTGTATCTCTCCTTTTTGAATGTGCAGTCATTTGGTTGAGGAAGACGTCATCAAAGTCCTCAGTCTGGGTTGGAGGTCTGTAGTAAACCCCCACCAGAATATCCCTATTGTTTCTCGCTACCTCAATTCTTACCCAAATGCTCTCGACCTGGCTTTCTGGGTTTAAGTCCTGGATCTCTTCACAGGTGAAAACATCCTCGACATACATGGCTACTCCTACTCTTTTCTTGTTTGGTCTATTTTTACAAAATAGGCTATACCCCTCTATTCCTATATTCCAATCATGAGACTCACCCCACCAGGTCTCATGATGTCTATCAAATCATATTTATTTTGTTGTACTAGGAGTTCGAGTTCATCTTGCTTGTTTCCCATACTCCGTGCATTAGTGTAGAGACACTTAAGTCCCTGGGCCCTTCCTGCAAGTCCTGTACTATAGTTTCTACTCCTCCCGCCATTGGCCGCTTGTACTACTTGTCCAATATCATTTGGGCCTTTCTCCCCTGCACTCGCCAAGTCCTTGCCCTGAATAATATTGTCTCCCTCCCCAGCGGAACTTAGTTTAAAGACCTCTTAATCCTCCTTGCGAGACTGTTTGCAAAAACATTCCTGCCAAGTTTCATGAGGTGCAGCATATCCCTCGCCAGAACCCCACATTCATGAAAATTCAGGCCGTGTTCCAAAAACCCAAACTGTTGCCGGTGGCACCATGTGCGGAGCCAGTTGTTGACCAATGCTATTGCCCTTTCCCTACGTGCACCATATCCTTGAACAGGAAGAAGAAGATGAAATGACCACCTGCGCACCAAGGTCCTTGAGTTTTGTCCCCATAAGCTCGTAGTCCTTTGCAATGTGGTAAAAACTGCTCCTCGCAGTGTCATTGGTTCCGACATGAACCAAAATGAGGGTCTTATGGTCAGTGGGTTTGACCAGCCTGGTTAGCCTCTCCGTTACGTGGTTGATCCTGGCCCTAGGCAGACAGCAGACCTCTTGACTGAGCTTGTCCGGTTTGCACATTGCCGTTTCGGTTCCTCTGAGCAAAGAGTCCCCAGCCACCAGAACTCGCCTCCTCTGAGGCTTGTCCTGGGCTCCTCGACAAGCATGTTCTTCTAGGACTGCCTGGGCATTCTGTTTAGGCTGGGAGCATTGATCTAGTTCCTGTTGCCGACGTTGGATTCCTTCTTGTTGACATTCTGTTCCCTCCTCCTGATGCTCCTCATCGTTCTAAGGCCAAGAACTTTGAAGCGATTTTGTAGGTTGAGAGTCTCTGTTATCTTCCTGGATCTTCTACTCCTCCATGTGACATTCCTCCAAGCTTCTGTTTCCTGGCCCAGTGTGCTGATCTGGCAGCTCCTCCAGCATTCAGTCTTCCGGAAGCTCTTCTTATAGTCATACATGTTGGTGTTTAGAAATCTGAGATAATAGTGGGTCTCTCTATCACAGTAATCAAAACTGGCAAGGCAGAAACCGAACAACAACCATTTCCCCCACTAACCCACACTAACTCACCATCTAGCAAAATAAGCTTAGTCTTCTTTACAAAGAATAGAAAAGTAGCTTTACTTGTAAAACCTTGTGCATTATCAAATACATGGACTCATGGAGGAGAGGAAGAAAAAAAGAAGAAAATGGCTGAAGGTTAGAGTAATACAAGGAGATAGAAGGGGTATGGTAAACAGGAAGTCTGAAAATGTGTAGACTGGAAATTCATGAGTGTAGACGTGTAAAAGTTGCTAACTCTTAGTTGGTGACTCTTGCTGAAATGGACAAATTAATTCTTCATTTAACAGTGTGCATGGGTCCACCTTAGGTAATCAGGCAGAATTTTAGCAAAAACAATGAATAGGGGTGATTAATCAACTGACCAATTTTCAAATGAGTAATTAAAATATTTTATATGTTTATGTTCCTCTCTGCTTTTTATAGGATTCCTATTCCACCTAAACTTTCAGAGTAAGGCACAAAACAATTAAAAGTATTTTAACCGAGAATATACTGGTTATTTTTTTATGTGAGTACCTTAGCTGACAAAAGCTGACTTTCATGCATCTGATTAACAGTTGCAACATAATCCACTAAGGCCAATATTTAGGCAGATTTCCTCCTGGGACAGATCTTGTAAGCTCAAAAGAGGACTGTCTGGGTGATTCTCTTTGCTGGAATCCCACGTCTGGTAGTGAATTGCATATAGTTTTTTTATATGCAATTTCTATATACTAACAAAAAGGTGGTCAGTTTGGCGCTGGCAACTATAGCAGGTAAATGGGCCCTAGGGCAGATAAAATGACCAGTGGAAGTTTAGTGGTTGCCTCTGCATAAGCCGGCCTAACCACCTTATTCAAGTGAGCTCTCATCTTCATGTTTTTGTTCTGATTTTAGCATGAAACTAATTTCTGAGAATTTCATCAAGTGAAACTTTTTCTTCCAGAGCTCTTCAGTGACAGGAGAAGTTGATGGAATCTTTTTCCTTCTGTGCAGCACTGAAAAGTACCATGACCTTTTCTGTGGGAAAGTTTCTTTTGGTTCTAATTTCTCTGACACTCATTTTTTTTGAAACTGGAAGTTCTTTCATTTCCCCAAACATGAACTGAAATGATTTATCCACTACCATTTGCACCAGCCAAATTCAATAGGTTTAACTATTTCCAGTTATTTAATTTACATCCCACTTTTCTCCCAGCACCAAATTTAGGGTGACTTACTACAAGTTAAAACAAAGTACAGTTAAAAAAAGACTAATACAAAAGTTAAAATAATTAAACAACAATTCAGTTTAAAAACATACACAGTTTTAGAATATATTTAAAACACAATAAAAAGAGTACAGGCATAACTCACTCCATTAAAAGCTCTGCCTACTGCAACAGAAAACTAATAGGAAGAAAAATCAACTCATTCAAAATGTGGTGCTGAAGAAGGGTTCTCAGACATCCTGGACTGCTAAAAAGACAAATGAATGGGCCCTAGAGCAAATCAAGCCTGAACTCTCTCTGGAAGCCAAGATGACTAAACTGAGATTGTCGTGCTTTGGCCATATCATGAAAAGACTGACTCACTAGAGAAGACGATGATGCTTGGGAAAGTAGAAGGTAGTAGGAAAAGAGGAAGACTGCATCACAGATGGATAGACTCAATCAAGGAAGACACACATCCTTGAGTCTACAAGACCTGAGCAGGGCGGTTGAGGATAGGGTGACTTGGGCCATTTCCGCGCTAGCCTGGTATAGTGCTATTATTCCACTTTCAACATCCTATGGAATCCTGGGGTTTGAAGTTTAGGCCTCAAAGGCCCCTCCCTAAACTGCACACCCCAGGATTCCATAGGATGTTGAAAGTGGAATAATAGCACTATAACAGGCTAGTGCAGAAATGGCCTTGGGAGACCAATCATTCATGGGGTTGCCATAAGTCAAAGTTGACTTGACAACAGTTAACAAGATCTACTACTGCAACAAGTTAAAAACAAAAGGCTTGCCTAAAGAAAAAGGTCTTTATCTGCCAGTGGAAAGACAGCAGGGAGGGATCCAACTGGATCTCCCATGGAAGGGAATTCCAGAACTTGCAAGCAGCCACTGAGAAGGCTTTCTCCCAGGTTGCCACCAAACATGCCAAATATGGTGGCATGACTGAGAGAAAGCCCTGCCTCACAGATCTTAAAACTCAGGCAGGCCCACCTGAGAAGATACAGTTTTTCAGATAATCTGGGCCCAAATCATTTGGAAAAGGTCATTTCTGCCTGTCATTTTTATCTCTCTAGGAAAAAAAGTTCTGGTAAGCCTAATTCAGCACTGCATACCCTACACTTGTCCTGATTAGGTACAGACAGTAATGAATCCCTTGTTGTCCCACTTTTTCAGCAGCTTTTAAAATGTACCAGTTTTTCTCTCTTCTTCCCATTTTCTTCCTCTGTCCTCAGCTTACTCCAATTGCTGCAAACTCAGATCAAAGTGCAAAGTTAGTTAACACAGCAGGGGAGAAAGGAGGGGAGGGGGCAGAATCTTGACCTTCCCAGTAGGATCAGGCAAAAGCAAACTGCTGCAGTTTTTTCCTAATGTGTGTGTTCCTTTTCATTTATAATTTTTGCCACCTTGACCATACTCCAGTGCTGCTTGGTGACATTTGTCCAGTTTTCAACTGTGCAATGTTGGAGAGTATGGCACTAACGCATGGCTAACCACACTGAAATTCAAGAATTAAGCACTCACAGCCTTGGGCCTGGGTGGATGAAACTGTCACTTTTTATTCTTCCAACACTTTTCCCATCCTACTTTCTTTTTATCCAAATATGAAGGCATGTATGAATTTGAGTAAATTCTTGTTTTAAAAATCCTCGCTCATCTCTACCTACACAACACCTTTCCTCTTCCCATCTTGCCAAAGCACAAGCAGTCCTGCACAGTCTTGGTGTGCTTGTTCAAAACATTCAGTCTCTACAAGCATCACAACAAAAGCAGACATTCATCAAGCTTGTTAGGAATTAGCAGTCTCCTTTCATTCAAATTTAATCACCAGCAAAGTTTAACTTGCATTTGTGAGGGATGAGGCATTTAAAGATGGTTTTATAGTAGAAAAAAAAAGTAATAATGATTTTAGAGCTGGAGCCAAGAGGACCTCGGCAGACAGGAAGAGAATGGTCTCCTTGGTAATATTTAGAATACTTTCAAATCCAAGTGCTTTGAATTAGAGCTTTCCCAGCACTTGAATACCATTGTTAGTCCTCTAATGTATTGGGAATTACAGCTAAACATAATCAGCATAGTAGCTAGAATTGGGGTATTACCAGATGATGCCTTGTAATTCTATATTCCTGTTTAAGATTGCTTAATTTCATTTTTATTCTCTCCCTCCCTCCCTCCCTCCCTGTTCTTTTTAAAAAGAAAATGTGAATTTTATTCTGAAACCAATTCTGTGGTTCTCCCATTTAGACAAAGTGGTAAGAACAAGAGAAGGAAAGAGGGCAGGGATAAAAAGGAAGAAAATCATGTTCTGATCTCTGGAGTGACTCCAATGGTCTTTCAGAGGGAAGTCCTTTGTTGGGAACTCTCCCTATAGGGTGGGAGATGAAGAGGGAGTTTTATGCTCAGAGGAGAGGTCTGCATGTCTCCTTTGTGAAGACATGGTTCTGGAAGCAAGTGGTACTCAGATAACAGGTCTTCCATCATTTTGGCATGAATGCTCTGCTTGTAGGTTTCTAGTAGAGCTTGGAGATGCTACTTTTTTTTGGACCACAGCTCCCATTTTCCCAGGAGGAATTTACCTTTTTTACACAATACCTCCTTCTGCTCATATTTTACAAAGGTAACTAGGCTCTTTTTGCTAGAAAAGTTGCTGGCTTATTAACAACTTTGAAGCTGGATTTTGTCAAGCCACAAACAACTAAGCCAGTGGTTCTCAACCTGTGGGTCCCCAGATGTTTTGGACTTCAGCTCCCAGAAGCCCTGAGCATTGACCATAGTGGCTGGGGCTTCTGGGAGCTGAAGTCCACAAACATCTGGGGACCCACAGGTTGAGAACCACTGAACTAAGCCATCCCTGAGGGGTGGCCTTTCATCTTCTGACAGAAGGCTCTCCTTTGTTTGAATTTTAAAAGCAGAAGTTGAATGGCCACTTCTCAGAGATACTTAAGTTGTAGATTCCTACCCTCCCATTATGACCAAAGACTTTATATACCAGCTGGCCAGGTTGGTTTATTTTAACCCACTATAACGTTGGAAAGAATAGAAACAAAATATGGGCCTTTTCAATCAATCTGGATGTGCCCTTCCTTGTTCAGTTTTTACCTTAATCTACAACCCACAGATCTTAGAGAAAGGGGATAACTGTGTGAGGCCATGGGCCAAATTCCTCCCATTAGTTCCCCTATGGCCTGCACCCTCCCACAGAAAAATCCAAATATTTCCATTTTCCTTTGCAATCCTCCTCAAAATGCTATTCCTAGGATGTCTCCTTTTGCCCTTCATTCTAGATTCCGACTATCCTAACTTAAATCCAAACCTCCCTCCAGCTGCTCTCAGAACACCTGTGATTCTCCAGACCCCTTTCAAGACAGAAACCAAATCGTACTGGAGTTCTGTTATCTATGCAGATCCTCAAAAGAGTCTTCTCATCTCACGTCTCATTTATTAACAATAGATCCCTCACTTCTTGATTTTTACCACCATTCACCAAATTCACATGAAAAGTCCACTCTGGATCCTAAGCAAGGGTTCCAAACTCTATGTATTCATCTTAAGATCTGAGGGGAACCTGTACGCTTACTACTTGTATGTATGTAGGACCTTCTTGGACCTTCAGAGAGGAACACAGAGGCTTAAATCCAATGTTGCCTACTCAGACTTCTAATAGCTCAACTAGACTTTGTATCTACCTCTCCCTCTGCAGGCCATGGGCTGTCTAAACATTTTCCCTAGAGTTTTCCATCCCTTTTGAGCAGATATTGAGGATCTGGGAGAGACTGCAGAGGGAGGGGGAGGGAAGTTTACTCCCTTCCTCATTCCACTAACAGAAACCAATCCACCAACAGAACAACATAACTGGATTGAGGTTACAAAGACAAAACAGAAAATTTTGGATCCCACTCCTTCCATCTTCACGAAATGGTTGAAAAGGCCTTCGTTGTAGTATGACCCTGTGTAAGACCCTTTCCTCACGGGGGGGGGGGCGAAACAAGACCGTGCACGCAGGGGCGGAGCTTACCCGAGAGCAGGTTGCTCCGTCCCTCTGAAGAGCGCGGATCCGCCGTTCCAAATGCCGCCGAATTTTGGCAGCGCTCGGCGGCGCTTGGCAGCTCCTGGCGGCGGCCAAAATGGCAGCCAGCGGCTTCCGGCGGCGCTCCACCAATTAGGACAGCGTGCCAGCCGGAAGCCCACCCCCAGGCAGATCTGCAGGGGTGCGCTGCCGCATCTCTGCAGTTCTTGACCGGGGGCTGCTACGGGGCAGCGCGGTAAGTTTTATAAAAACCACTTTTGAGGGTGGTTTTTATAAAACTCACAGCACCACCCCCGGGTCTGTGCTAGAACAGTTTGAGGTTTAGAACCTCACTTTTTTTAACTGCTCTAGCGCAGACCCCGGTGAAGAAGACCTCCTGGGGAGATCGCTCCAGCATGGGCAATATGCCCATGTGGAAATGGCCTAAGACTCCTATACTGGGGTTGTGTGGTGTAAATCTCCATATGTAGGAGTTATTCACTGATTGTACTGTACAGCCCTCATGTTTAATGGCAACATTGTGCAACTGAAAGTATGCACAAATGTGCAACTGAACACACAATGAATGTATGTGCAAATTGTGTATATGCATAGGCACATCTGGCTGCACTACAGTGCTGCATGTGCAACTCTGCTTCAACAAACTTGATCTGAATATAGACATTCTGCATCAGAGAAAAATGACCAACTGTTTACAGAGGAGAACTTATGCATGCCTAAAACACAAACAAGATTCCAGCTCACAGGCCCATTCACAGTCATACAGAAGTATAGGGCTATATTCCACCTTCCATGGCAACATCCCATGGAATCCTAGTAATCTGAAGATGCAATGGAACGTGGCTGAGAATTCTAAATGCCCCTCCTTCAATTGCCAATCCCAAGATTCCTTAGGATGTTGCCATGGCAGCTAAATCAGACCACAGCATTATAATTGTGGTCCCATAAGCTTAAAAAATGAGGAGGTTATATGGCCAATGACTTAGACTGAATTGAAAAAGGAAACTTCAGTGTGTGCAGTTTCTCACATTGTCTTACACATTGTCTATCTGAGTAAATAAGCTATAGAATACACATTTAAAACATTATGGTAGACATTAGCAGCAGCGGAGCTTGGAGTGTATGGGGGGGCAGGAGGGTGCGTGGTCATGGTGCATGGGGACATGGCTGCAGTGTGTGTGGGTGTGGCTATGAGCCAGGATGCTCCAAAAACATTGCCACCAGGGGTGAACCATCCCCATCACTACCGCATCACTACGCAACTGGATATCAGGGAGTCTGTGCAGTTTCCAGAAGGTCCCGTTGGCAGAAAATTGGGTCTTGGATCTCCTGCAGTTGCCCACTCTGGCGTGATTCTATCTATCTATCTATCTATCTATCTATCTATCTATCTATCTATCCATCCATCCATCCTAACCATGCAATAGAATGCAGTGTGTTAGCTGCGTTAAGAAGGTACCAGAAACTGGTGGCTCATCTTGCTCTGTTGAAAGAGAGGATGGTGTTAAGTGGAACAAAGAATAAACAATAAACAACTCCAGTGGCATCTGGTGACTCCCATGTTAGCGGGATGTTTGATCTGCTGTGGGATTCCTTATAATTTTTAAAAACATTGTCAAAAATGCTGACCCCCACCCATAGATTAAGAACCCAGAGAATTCACTACACCCAGTCGGCTCTCACCACTAATCTACTGCTATTGTCTTACTTCTATGATTAACTGCAGACAGTAGAACTCTACATGCAAATTAGAAGCAGCAACAGCAGTGCATTGTGTGTGAAGAGGGAGGGAGATAGAATTAGTTGGGCTGCATGCTCCATAATGGCTCTACTTAAGTATTACCCCAGGGTCTTTGACATGACCTTGACTGAAGTTCAAATGATTCAAAATCAAATAGAATCAATTAGTGACCTTGCTTAGTAAGTATTATGATTTCATCATATACAGCATTGTTCACGGATTCTAAGCGAGGCATGCTAATGCTTTGATATGAAGGCTAAGTAGTATAGATGTTATATTTATGAGAAAGGGCATGCTCTTTTCTCCAACAATAGCCTCCTATTCTGTTTGTGGGGGAGGATCAGCCACAAGGCTGAACTTGACCAATCAGGCATTGCATTGCAAGCTGATCAACTGCATGCTGTTAAGTAATGATTCAGATCTGATTGAGTGAAGACCTCATCAAGGACAGGTAAAGTAGTCAGTTAAGACTGAGAACAAGTTGGATGAATATTTCTTAAGAGGTCTTGAAAGGGGCATGGGCTTTACTGAACTGTTTAAAATATTTTTAACTTTCGCTCAGCCTCAGTCTTTATATTCATCATTGGTTCCATTCATGTTATCTCAAAGCACAGGAGCCCAACTTGATATAAACAGACCAAAGTGTCCATGCTCCATTAACTCATTAACATTAAGTGTCCATCCATTAACTCTATTCAGAACCAACTTGCTTCAAGTTCATTTACATTTTTTCATCATGCTCTGGCTGGGGAAGAATCATTGGCTCTAGATCTACGTACTAGCAGGTTTTTTATATTTTCTAAATACACTTGATTATTGCTTTCATCTAGTTTCTGACCTGGAGAGCTCCTTTCTTTTAATTAAGTGAGAAAGAGAGATGGTTGTAAACTACTTTCTCTGCCCCAACAAGTACCTTGTGGAGTGCAGTATGATGTATTTCAGTAGAAATTGGTCTATTTATTGCACAGGTATTGATGTGTATTGGATTTGTTCTATTTTCGATACAGTGCCATGGTAACTAGTCTCGCTTGGCAGAGGCCTGATGTCAGAGCCAAATTATAGTACGCAGAGGCTGAACTTCAGTTATCCAGTGAGATCAAGGCTGTTAGCAGAAGAATCAACCCAGCATCACCAGAAAAAAAAAAAACAAGACGCTGTGTCCTCCTTTTTTTCTTAATATAGAGCTCATTGGAGACAGCAGAATTAACCAGCAAAGAACCAAGGGCAATCATGTTTCTCGTTCTGATGTTCCAGAAGGGATCAGAAAGGCCAAAAATTAAAAGAGACAACCAGCTTTAAGGTTACATGCAGGGATGATACTGAATGAGAGAAAAGCTTATTGTACAGTGCTACTTGAAGAGGGAGGGCTGTATGTGAGCTGCCCCCCTAGATATCTTGCATATATGAAAGCTACACATCTACTCCACCTCTCTTGTGCCTATGTATAAGGAGAGGCCTGCCTGTCCCAGACAAAGGAGGTAGCTGTGGCAGTAGTTACACCCTTTTTGTGCTGGTTGAAGTAATGGTGGCACTTTCAGGAGAGGAGAAGGAAAAGGCACCTGCCGCCTGAGAAGGAGGTGGACGAGCCCTAGCTGCAAATCCTCCTCTTTCCTGTTCAGTTCTTCCTCTTTCTCTTCCCCTCCCCACTCCTTGGAAGTAGGTAACCTCATCTCCATTACTTCTCCCTTCCTTTCTTTTCTGTCCTCAGCTGATTATTAACTCCTTAAGTCACACCAGGCTGGCTTAAACCAGCCACACACTCTTCCCTCTGTAAAGCCCTGGCCCAGCATCCAATGGCAGGGTGGCACACAAGGATTCTTGCCAGCAGGAATGCTGATGCTGGCTTGGAATAATCAAATTGTTGAACAGTAGGACTGGAAGGTACCTTAAGTGTCTTCTAGTCCGATACCTGTCTCAATGAAAGAACAGACAACTAAACCATCCCCAACAGATGGCAGTCCATGTAAATCTTAAACAAAATAGAGGCCCCATCCTACACTTTCTGAACTAGTCTGTTTCACTGCTGAACAACTCCTGCCAGCTGGAAAGTATTCTCAATACGTTGTTAGAATCCCTTTTTCTTGTAATTAAAATTCATTGCTTCAGACTTTATATTCTGGAGGAGGAAAAAACAAGTGGGCTTCAGTTACAACGTGACAATCCTTCACATATTTGAAGAGGAACATCATATCTAGGGATGTAATTTTTATTCTCATAGGTTTTGCCAGTTTTCTCCCCATGAAGAGACAATTTGAAACCTATTCATAAAGATACACAAGGTTTTTTCATAGGAAATAATGTTACCTATGCCGAAGTATTTTCTTATGCATTGGAGTATTCTTTTCTGTGTTGAAAATAATGTTTTCTGTGTAGGAAACTTGCTCTTTTTGTAGAAAATGCTGTTTTCTGTAAAAACACCCATGTGCATTTTTGTGCAACAGAAGTCTTCAACTGTAGAGATATCTATCCATCCACTGTTCTCATCCCTCCAGTGTATTCAGGAAACCCACTTTTCATCTATGATTCAAATATTCTGTCCATCCCTGATAATATCACTTCTCAGACTTCACTTCTTGAGGCTAAACATACTCTTTCAACTGTTCCTCATGGGGTTTGGTTTCCAGAACCTTTACCATCTTGGCTGCCTTCCTCCAGATGCATTCCAGCTTGTAGATTTCCTTCTTGAATTTGTCTGCCTTATCCATTAGGAAATTTAGATACAGTGCCTAGGGCCTCAGAAAATTTTAGGGCCTATAAAAACAGGATTTTGCGGATCATGAGAACATCCTTAGTGATATGTCAAGGTGAGGTGAAGAGCTGAATACAAAAGTGCCTAGAGCATATGAAAACCTTAATGCAGCCCTGACTGTGGTGCCCAGAACTGGACACGGTAGTCCAGATGAAGGCAAAGTAGAATGATACTCATGCTTCCCTTGATCTGGACACTACACTTCTGTTGATGTAACCTGGAATCTTTTTTACTGCTGCATCACACTGCTAACATTTAGCTGACCAATGAAGACTCCTGGATCTTTTTCGCATCTGCTAACACTAAACTAGGTGTTAGCCATCCCATTTGTAAATGTATAATCTTATATTTATCCATGTCCCTCATTGAAACTTTTTTTGTTAGTTTTGGACAAGTTCTCCAGTCTGCTAAGACCATCTCGAATCCTGGTTCCATTTTCTGAAATATTAGCTACACATTTTTGGAGTCATCTGCAAATTTAATGAGCTTTGCCTTCTATTCTTTCATCCAAATAATTTGTAAAGACACTGAACAACACTGCCCCTGGGACAGAAGCCTGCAGAAAACCTCCTTGTCACTTCTTTCAACAGAGTCTGTCAACTGACTGCAAAGCCACCTAATAGTAATATCACATGTGCTTGTCTGTAAGAATATCATGGAGGTTCTTGTTAAAAAGCCTGCCTGAATTCAAGATATGCTACATCCACGTCATTTTTTTTCTCAGTCCTGTTGTTTGTTGTCAACAGATGTCAAGTTGACTTTGATTTATGGCAGTCCTATGAATGAAAGATCTCTAAGGCCATTTCTGCACTAAACGTTTATAGTGCTATGATTCCACTTTCAACATCCTAGGGAATCCTGAGGTTTGCAACCCCAGGATTCCATAGGGCCTTGAAAGTGGAATCATAGCACTGTAAGAGTATAGTGCAGAAATAGCCTAAGTCACCGTATTCTCAACCGCCCTGCTCAGGTCTTGCAGGGTCAGAGATGTGTCTTCTTTGATCGAGTTTATTCATCTGTAATGCAGTCTTCCTCTTTTCCTACTGCCTTCAACTTAACCAAGCATTCTTGCCTTTTCTAGTGAGTCATATCTTCTCACGACATGGCCAAAATATGGCAACCTCAATTTAGTCCTATTGGGTTCTAGGGAGAACTCAGGTTTGAATTGCTCTAGGGTCCATTCAGTTGTCTTTTTAGCAGTCCAGGGTATCTGTAGAAATCTTCCCCAGCCTGTAACACTATAATAATAATAATAATAATAATAATAATAATAATAATAATAATAATAATATAAGCTTGATAGCTCTCTTCATGAGGCGGAGGTGATGGAGATGGGGCCATGGCATGGGTGAAGAGAAAGGAGGGAGAGAGGAAGCCAGCTAATTCCTCCAGCTTGCAAGAAGGGAAGCAGCAGCAGATGCTGCCACCTTGGCTTGTAAGGTGAACTACTCTCATGTTTATCCCGCTAGATGTAGGAAAGTTTTGCAGAAGTGAGGTCTCCTGCTTTTGTCACCTGCGAGGTAGGTATGGTGGTGGTAGTGGTACAAAGAGCAGCAGATTACCTCCTAGAGTGGGCACAGCTGGCCCTGAGGTAGCACCTCTAGTAATCCAAGCCAAGAGAATGCCATAAGCATATTTTGTTAACTCTTCACTTACTTACTGTTCCTACATACTTACTTACTGGTTGCATATTAAACCTTGAAAGCCAGTAGAGTATAGTGGTTTAAGTGTTGGACTAGGAGATTGGGAGACCAGACTTCGAACTCTCACTGAGCCACAGAAATCCACAGGGCAAATCACACTCTCTCATCCTCAAAAGAAGGCAAGGGCAGCCCCCACTGAACAAATTCTGCCAAGAAAACCCTATGAGAGGTTTGCATTAGGGTTGCCATAAGTTAGAATTGACTTGAAGGCACAGAACAACAACAAACCAACACAACCTAACTTGACTATTTTCCAGTATAAAGTCACTGGTAGCATTAGAATCAATTTTCATTCCCTCACATAAATAGGATTGCAAAAAATTCAAAAGAAATTGGATATCTGATAAAGGATACTCTAACTTCTGTAGCAACATTTAGGTTTTTTTATTTATTTATCGTGCGCGCGCACACACACACAAAGTAAAACCTGCTTAGGAGTGTGGTACATGAGGCTTAGGAGATTAGTTTCTTTGAGAGAGGGGGAGAACAAATCTGAAACTGGTCTGAGGCCCTTTTCGCACGGCATTTTTGATGCGAAAGGGCCCTTGAGTGTTGCGCAAATGTGAGGAGTGGTCCACACAACGCACTCACATTTGCGCGACACTCCAGGGCCTGACATGGACTGCACACGCATTTTTTCATTTTCGGCTTGAAGTCGAAAATGCTGTGCAGTCGCGCATCGCTCCGGGGGCCCGCACGCACTTACCTTGCGTGCGGAGCCTCGGGAGCAGGGCCGGTTGTGCTTCCTGTCCCAGGCTGCACTGCGAAAGGAAGAGGCGGGGCTCTCGCGCAAGCAGGAAGCTCATGCGGAGCCGAAGAAGCAGGGAAGCGAGAGCATCTCTCCAGAGGCTGCTCGTGCGAGCACCGCACCACAGTGGAAAGAGTCTGTTTTTTTTAATCCTTTTTATTAAAAAAAGAACAAGAACATATATTAACGAACATTATTTCAATTATCATATCCATTTTCCAGATTGCATAAAAACAGATATATTTCTGTATATTTAAAGTTCTATTTACTTGTTTTCCATTCCAACAAAGTATTATAAATGATTATATTGTCTATAATAAAAGAATATTTATAATGTCGATATAAATATTCTTTTATTATAGACAATATAATAAAAAACTCTGAGAGAGGACTTTCCTTTGATCCTACCACAATCACATACCTGTCTGGCAGGACACAGGATAAAGCCTTCTCAGTGGCTGTTCCCAGGCTGTGGAACTCCCCTCCTACAGGAAGTCCAGTTAGCCACTTACCTGCTTTTTACCCTGATAGGCTATTTGGACAGGTCTTTCAGTTTTAATCACATGGTAGCAAGGAGTATGAAAGTAGTGTGCTGTGTTTTTATCTTTATCCTTTCAGTTTTAAATGCACTTTAAACTTCACAGAAAAGTGGAAAATTTTCTGTTTCATCAGGTCTTTGAGGGCTGATCATTTAGGCAGGATGGGCCTTGTTTAATGTGCTAGATATTCTATTTCTTCTTTGTTGTGTTCTTGAGTGTGTTTTTTTAAATGGTTCATGTTTTCCATTGGTTTTGTTTGGATAGTTTAATTACTTCTAAACTTCTGCATTTTGTGAATTTTAAACTTTTTTTTTTTCAGTCTGTTGTAAGCTGCTTTGAGTACCAAACTGGGGAAAAGGTGGGATGGTGATTATAATTAATCATAATCATAATTTATTTTAACCATGTATTTTTTAAAAAATAGAACTGTGATTTGAGTTCTTAAAAATTTTGTAAAAAAAAAATTAGCTAAACTTTTATTTTAAATTTTCTAAGCTGCTTTGGATCCCATGCCAGGAAAAAAGTGGAGTATAAATCAAATGATTAAATGACTGACTGACTGACTGACTGACTGAATAAATGAATGAACAAACCAGGCTGCATTTCTTCCTGTATTACTGGAGGACAAGTTTCACTGATCTCAGTGGGACTTCTGCTGGGCACAATCTCCCTATGAAGAAACCTAGAAGAGATCACCAAGAGAAGGTCTTACAAATCATTCTGTAACACAAGAAAGTAATCAAGCATCACAACACAAATTGTACACACACATACATACACGGACATAAACATACAAAATATTTCAGACTACCTTTGGTAATCATCTTCTCTCTGAAACAGCCTTGATGATTTACAGCCACACAAGAAATAACTCCTTGAGCACAGTATGTTGATTACAAGCTATAATTTTAGCAACCTCAGATTAGCCTTTAAGGAGGGAATATTGGCCTGCCACCAAATTTCCACAGTACTTGCTGCATCTTTTCCATTATTTGAAAAGATGGGGAAAGACAGCAGCCACATCACAGGCTGTGAATAAAATCCATCACTGCTTTGAATTAACGTGACTGTATTTAAATCAGGCTCATTGCACAGCAATGAAAAAGAAGGGCTGGCTGAATTATTAGGGCTCTTTGTTAGAATGAGAGAACATTCTGTTCAGTTGTTGGCCTTGAGTCACTTTCGCAGCAACCTTTACGTGAGTGCTGTGAAAATGGATCAATAAAGATTTGGAGTTGTTTGGGAATAAGGCTGTGCAACTGCATTGGGCAAATCCTAAATTCCAGAATGTATCAAGCCAATACAGACAAGGTGCAAAGCAGGGTAGACCAGCCTCAGTAGGATCCAGAGCAGATCATCCTGGATATTCTGGGGGTTTGGGAAGAGAATATGTATTCAACTGTACCACATAGAAAATGGTATGGTGGGCTGAAGGATAAGAGAAGCTAAGTTCACTGACAGCTCTAGTTTCCAGCTGGGGCAAGAATCTCACCAACACCCTCCAACTGCAGGGCTTTGCAGGGTCAGGAGGGATGGTGTGAGGTCACTGCATTGTATATATTCAGTTGTGTCCTCAAGGTTTGTGTTCTTTTTCTAGATTTAACTGGTAGCAGCAGATGTCTGCTTGCACCCCTATCCACACAGTGTGCAAGGTGTTTCAGTGTAGTACTTCCCTTTGGCCATTCTGGTTTCTTATCTGTGCTTTTCACCCCAGCAGTCCTTGACCTCTGAACACTAAAGATACTGTAAGGCAGAGGTAGGGGGAGTGTGGCTCAGAAGCTGCATATGGTCCCTGGACCCCATTCTAGCAGCCTTCTCATTTAAAAACTAGCAAGATTTTCAGACAATTTTCACCAAAAACCACATAAAAAGCTCCCAAATGCATAAAAACACACAAAATACCTGCATCCCAACCCACAACTCTCCAGAACACCCCACTACCCCAAAGTCCTCAGTTTTCCTTTCAGTCCTTCTCGAAATAGCAACAGGAAGTGATATGCCATCACATACAGTTGACATTTTGATAGGAATTGCAGATGCAAATGAGGGTATTTGGGCTGGCTGTGAAGGAGATTAGATCCTTACTTCCATGCAATTGTCCACCGCAGCCTAAGGAGCATTAGCACAGTGTTTCCTACATAATGTAGGCTACGCCTGTATGAAAAGGTGCTTTACTTATTTCCCCCTTTCTTTTCACTACCCCCCCATCTGTCTGGGCAACATTTTGTTAGTGACATATACATGTGTAAATATGGCTCACACTTGCATATATCTCTTGGAGTATTCTAGGAGTATTCTTTAGCCCTTTGTTTCCCACTGAAAAGCTCCTTCCTAGCAGCTGTCAAGCCCTAGGAGGGGCTGTTGCTGTTTGCTGAAGGGGAGAAGAGGGAGGAGGGATATAGTTAGAAATATGGTTGGTTTGGGCTCCAAGGGGAAAGAAAAGGTGGGTTCTCTTCATCTGTGAACATACCCCCATTTCTCCTGTGTCCCAAGCTAAGGCCAATTGCTACATCCTCATCTGAATGTTTCCCCCTCCCAAGATTTGCCAGCTGCCATAATTGGAGGAGGATATGGTACAGCATGGGCAGAGTATTGGGCTCTGCCTACCTGATATATGATGTAAGGCAGCCAAGAAAGCCAATGCAATTCTTGGTTGCATCAATAGGAGTATGGTATCTAGATCAAGGAAAGTAATAGTACCTGTGATAGTTGAGGCTCCTGGCGAAGCTGCTGAGGAAGCTGCTGATGACGAGCAACAGCTGTTGGTCCCTGTTGCTCAGGCTGGAGATGAGTCCTGCAGCTCAAGAGCTCCCCCTTCTGCCATGGACCAAGCAGGCTTGGACGTCCTCTGCCAGCTCCTTTAGGGGAAAAGGGATCTGGCAGTGATCCTGAAGATACTTGTGGGCCTGCCCACAATCAAGGTGGAGACTTAAGATTGCTGAGCAAAGGGAAGTTTCCTTGATTAAGTTCAAGATGTGGTGATTGGCCACACCTGTGCCTTAGGCTATATAACCTGCCTGCTTGGAAGCTTTCATTTGCTTGTGGCAAACTTTCTGCAAGCCCTCTCCTTACTTCCAGCACCTGATATCTTGGATTGAAGTCTTGGCTCTTGACCCCTGGATTTGGACTCTTGACTTTGGCTTTGCTTGTTGTTCTGGCTTTGGTAAATGGACTTTCTTTGGTTAATTCCCTGCTTTGACACATTCTGGCTTGACTCTGATATTTCTCTCACTCCCTACTTTGGGCTGGCTCATCGCCCAGGTCTCTGACCTTGACAGTCCCACTCTATTCTGCTTTGGTTAGACCTCATCTGGAATAGTGCGTCCAGTTCTGGGCACCTCATTTCAAGAAGGATATTGACAAGCTGGAGCATGTCCAGAGGAGGGCAACCAAAATGGTGAAGGGTCTGGCAACTGTGCCCTATGAGGAACAGCTAGGGAGCTGGGTATGTTTAGTCTGCAGAAGAGAAGGTTAAGAGGAGACATGATAGCTGTGTTTAAATATTTGAAGGGATGTCATGTCAATGAGGGACTGGGCTTGTTTTCTGCTGCTTCAGAGACTACGACAAGAAGCAATGGATTCAAACTACAGGAAAAGATTCCAGCTAAACCTCAGGAAGAACTTCCTGATGGTCAGAGATGTTCGGCAGTGGAATATGCTACCTCGGAGTGTGGTAGAGGCTCCTTCCTTGGAGGTTTTTAAGCAGAGGCTGGATGGCCATCTGTCAGGAGTGCTTAGATTTGGATTTCTGCATGGCAGGGGGTTGGACTTGATGGCCACAGTGGTCTCTTCCAATTCTATGATTCTGTCTCATCCACTGTCTCTTTCTGCACAAACAGCACACATGTGTCACAGACATAAGAGTGCTGTATACAGCAGGAAGTGGCAGCACTGAGCACTTGACCTGCCTATACATTGCTTTAGCAACTTATGTTTTTCAAAAATGAAAAATTAACAGTGGCTATCACCACTTTCAGATAGCCGACATGGTATAGTCACTTCAGCATTGGACTATGACTTTGGAGACCAGGGTTCTTATCCCTATTTGGCCATGAAAATCCACTTGACACCCTGGGCAAGTCACACCTTCTGAGCTACAGAAGAAGGCAAAGCCAATCCCCTCTGAACAAAATCTTATTAAGAAAGCTCTGTGATAGGTTCGCTTTAGCGTCACGTAAGTTGAGAATGACTTGAAGACACATGACGACGACAACGGCCCCCCAATACCTCTCTGAATTTTTAGCAGGACCTTTGTGGTCTAAAGGGTCCACCATTTCTCCAAACTTCATCCATTTGTGGAACAAAATGAAAATGCTGTAGCTGTTTTGGTCTCCCAATGCAGATTAGTGGGTGATCCAAAGATTTGGATTTTTGAATCTTGGTGACAGATTCAGGACCCTAAGTGTGTCAAACTAAGACAGAATTAGTCCAAAACAAATTGGAGCCTATTATGAATCAACAAATTCAGTTCTGAACTGAATTGGTTAGCCATTGCATAGCCCTGCTTGTGAACTCAGCCATTAAATCATGACAGTCTTCAGGCTCGGTATGCATGTAAATATGTAGAACAGATTTTTACAAGCTAGGTTGAGTCGAAGCATAGGATCAAACTAGATCTAGGGTGGGAATAACCTTTCTCTCATTCATTGTAGTTCTGCTTCCCCATGCATGCCTGACCTTAGTCTTGTTAGTAATGGAAATTTCCTCCCTAGGGCTGAAATATGAGCTGGGGGCAGGAAAAAAATCAAACTCTTCCTCCCAATATGCTGCAGTATTTTCCCACCTCCCACCCCAGTGTTACCAGCAATAAGGGACACCCAGTCCTTAGTCTGGCTCTAAAAATACTTTTTTTCTAGCCTTCACATTCATGAGAGTATGGAGGAAATTATACTAAGCATAGCAATTTATTTGGAATTGTAATCATGGACTAATTACTCTGGGTGTTTTTCTGTTAGTGCCCCCCCCCTTTTTTTGTCTCTGTGGACGCTGGAATTTCTACCAACCTTCTACAAAACCCCAAACTCCAGGACTCACCTGTTAGCTGTTGTAGCCCCCAACCCATAGCCATTTATCAGCTGTTGGACAGAAGTGAGTATGAAAGAAGCACCTCAGTAGGCCTCTATCAGCAGGTGCAGAATGATGATATCATCTGCTGGGACTCCCCGATCTTTGATGTCTGTATTCTCCAGGAGCCACTGGTCATGGAGTGGAGACTATAGTGGCCAAAAGGCTGGTTGGGACTTCTGAGCTTTTGATGTCCTGTCTCAACCAGCCACTAAATGGCTGTAGATTGGGAGCTGCAGCCCAAAAAGATGAGTCCTGGAGTGAGTGAGGAGGGTGAAGTAGAGTGGTTCTTCTGGGGCATAACTTTATGATCTGTCTACTAATGCAGGTTTTCAGCCTTTGTTTATATAAAAAGGGTCAGCACGCTGGTCCATGGCTTAAACCAAAATCTACAGTCAATCAGTGTTTTTATTAGGATGAACCAAAATGCCACAAAAGCGTGCAAACTTGCAAATCTTCCAGAAATTTTCTTCACCAGGGTGGATGGTACAAAACAGTAGGTGATGATTGTTTGTGGGATAGAGCGGGGACAGAAAACCTCAAAAATCAGGTCAGATGTTGTCCCCATGAATTCTGCTGTTAGACTTAGTCCTAAAATGGAGGTTCAAGACTGAGTGAATTGCTGGCAGATGCAGTAGAATCAGGTTACAGCTTTTTAAAGTATACTGGGATGAACATCAATTGTTAGTCTCCATTTTTGATAGTAGGAGACCAGTGGATCCTTCAGTGGGTCTATAGGAAACTCAGTGTATATATTTGTGTAAAACCCACAATAGGCTGAACCTAGGTAGTGGAACCAAACCATCTGAAATCTAAGTGTTTGTATGAATTTTGCTAATATATTTATTTGTTTGCTTTTTTAATGTATCAGGATCAAATAAAAATAAAACAAGCAATTTGAATTTGACAATGAACATTATTTTAGGATTCTACAAAAATAAAAAATAAAAAGGAAACAATTAGCACAAATATTTTTGTGTGGAGGGTAAATGGAGAGTATAAGAAGAATCTCATCTTTTTAAAAATAATAATTTGCCTTAAATAGGTTAAAGGAGCCGTGTTCTCTTATCTAAATGGAATTGGAAGTAAATTTCAGATATATATCCTATTTTGTCATTTACCAGCCCTCGTTTCCAGGTTATGATCGTTTGAAATGTTGATTGTGGGATTTATGTTATGAGTATGAGGTGACTGCAGTTCTCTTAAGTAAGGTAACTTTGGTGACGGAAGCGTCGTTCGATGAATAAGAAGCTCTATTTTAGAAATAGCATTCAAATACAACAAAGGCAAAATGCGCAAATGCCTGACATACAGAGCACTGCTCGGCAACCAGGTCTCTGAGTTTAGGGTTTTTTTTCCTCCAACCAACCCTGTTGCTAGGAGA
The DNA here is from genome assembly GCA_948472985.1 of Iguana delicatissima. Taxonomy (NCBI): domain Eukaryota; kingdom Metazoa; phylum Chordata; class Lepidosauria; order Squamata; family Iguanidae; genus Iguana; species Iguana delicatissima. Next base: position 52,972 of record CAOKZL010001081.1, read on the forward strand.
CAGGACAACTATTTCTACCAGTCCCACACTCACTTGAGACTCTGGTAATTGGTATGTGAGCGCACAAGCATGCATGCCAGGTCCCAAAATATTACACAAATATATTTGATGAAAGAACCGTAGCAAGCTAAAATAGATGCTAAAGCAACCTGGAAAGGTCAAAGATGCTTGGAAGGAATGAACTACATTCTACATGATATGGTCATGGTGATGGAGAGATGTAGCAGGCACCACAGATTACAAAACAGAGGCCTGAATTCTCTAAAGGATAGACACATGCATAAGTCATGCTACGTACGCGAGGCCAGAACATTACCATTGTGCATCAGATATATTTGGTTGATAGTGGTGGAAGTGGGGTTGCATAGACAGCATGTTCATCTGTGTCGTTTTTGCAAGTTGCGCATTATGAATTGTGTACTTTGGTTGTGAACCCCGTACTTTCCACTGAGGTTGTGCATCATGTAGTGTGCATTGTACAATAGTATCTATTCATTGACATAGAATCATAGAATCATAGAATCATAGAAATGTAGAGTTGGAAGAGACCACAAGGGCCATCCAGTCCAACCCCCTGCCATGCAGGAAAACCCTCAAAGCACTCCCGACAAGTGGCCATCCAGCCTCCGCTTAAAAACCTCCAAAGAAGGAGACTCCACCACACTCTGTGGCAGCACATTCCACTGCCGGACAGCCCTGACTGCCAGGAAATTCCTCCTGAGGTTCAGGTGGAATCTCCCCTCCTGCAGCTTGCATCCATTGCTCCTTGTCCTGGTCTCAAGAGCAGGAGAAAACAAGCCCACTCCCTCCTCGACATGACATCCCTTCAAATATTTAAACATGGCTATCATGTCCCCTCTCAACCTTCTCTTCTGCAGACTAAACATACCCAGCTCTCTAAGTCTGTCCTCATAGGGCATGGCTTCCAGGCCCCTCACCATTTTGGTTGCCCTCCTCTGGACCTGCTCCAGCTTATCCATATCCTTCTTGAATTGGGGTGCCCAGAACTGGACACAGTATTCAAGATGAGGTCTAACCAATGCAGAATAGAGTGGTACCAATACCTCCCTCGATTGTTTTTCACAATGTTGCTATTCTGCATAGGGGTTGCATAGCACTCATGTAACTTCTGTATATTTACACTTTGCTGAGGGGAAGTTGGATTGCAGCTAAAATGAATTTGTATCTTATGTACCTCCTCTTCAAGCTCAGCTTGGGTTTAAGCAAGAATGAGCAATATGTGGCCTTCCAGGCATTGTTGGATTGCAGATCTACCAACCCTGGCTAACAGAGGAAGGGGAGAAGAAAGGTGGGAGCCACAACAATATCTGGAGCACCACCTTTCCTCATTGCTAGGTTAATGTGAAAAAGACAAATGAGTCAGACGTGAACAGTCTGTGTATGCACATGGAAACACAGGAAATTGCCCAACAGATGATTCGTCTAGTGTTGTGTTATGTTTTTGTCATCATGGACTAGAAGTGGCTCTACAGGTTTCAATCAAGTGTTTTTGGAAAATGGCAAGGATCCAGGCTGAGACTCTCTGCAAGTAAAGCATGTGCTGTACAACCTTTCTCCTCAAGTATCTGAGCAAAAATTAAATGACATATATATGTACAGGCTGAGGACTGTTGCACTGTGCACACAATAATAAGGCCAAAGCATATGTTTGTATAATTTAATTTAAAAATGGTTAGCAACTATGAAAGGGGAAAAACAGCATGTATATTTGGGCAGAAACAGAACAGATATGTGTATAGAGCAGAGGATGGAAATGGTGGTGAAAGAAGATTTCCCTGTTTTTTTTTCTTTCCTCCACCCCACTCCAGTGTGTCTAGTTTAAGGTGAGTATCAACAAACTGGGAATATATTTCCAGTGAAGAATGTCAAATATGGCAGAGCGCCTGAAGCCTGACTCTGTAGCAAAAGACTGAAAAGAAATACCTTATAGGCACCAGATCCTAAGAAAACCCTTGCCTAAGAAACATCTGTGAAATTCATGCGGCCATCATAAATCAATAGGGAACCTGCACACAATATGCACACAACCTGGAAAAAAAGGAGGAGGTGTTGCATGAGCCCCTTGTTGCATCAGTGGCCAAATTTGAAAATAGCTTTGCAAACAATCAGCTCAGACCTCAATTGATCAGGCTGAGGAAGAAAAAGGATGGAAAGGAAAAAGTATTGGTGGAGAGGGGAGAGAAAAGAGAACAGTAGAGAGAATGTATGAGAAACAACTCCATCCTATTTTGAGTAAACTTTGCTCCCATATACTACCAGAGTGCTTCCTCCTATGGAAAAGGGAATGTAATTCTCAAACAGGGCTTGGAAAAGATCTTCTGGTTTACACAAAATTCAAATGTTATCATCCTCAAAGTAACTTTGCCAAACTCTGTTCTCAATAGAAAAATATTTCTGCATCCTTTCGAAGAAAAGAGTATGCATCAATTCATTAAAGTTCTGTGATTTCTTAAGTAATAGTCGCTACAAATGTGGTTTTTAAGATGACTTTGTTTATTGTTGGGCATCATTTTCATTAAATACACTTTAGTACAAGAGACTTTCCATGTCAGGCTGAGAGAAGCTGGTCACATGATTCACAAACAAAACTTTTGACATTGCTACTCAGGCATCACTTCAAATTCAGCCAAGATGCAATAGGTCTTTTTTTTTTCTTTTTAAGCAATGGATGTCGATAACAAAGTGCAAAACAAGAACCACTAGATATCTGTACGGGGACATCACATTCAAATAAAAATGAAAAAAAGTGATCAGAGAGCTCCAAACACCAGGTCACAGTCTGAGTGACAATATAGATATTTATATTGGTATCTAAATCTTCCTCTTTCTCTCCCTCACATCTGAGAAGGAGAAATACCAAGGAAGATCTAGAAACATATCTATATACATACATCTATGTACATATACTATAGGTGGTCCATAGCACTGGAATGAATACTTTCTAAATAAAATTGATTTGTGCTGCACTTAAGCCCATATTGGGCTTAACTGCAGATCTGAAAAACATTCTCAGCTGTTTATTCAACATTTTGGTTTTATCTTTATGTTACAGAAAGATACCTAAAAGCTGTATGTAGGTCTCTGAAAAGGTTTGATTTCAGTTCTCTTCGATCTTCCTATCAAACAGCCTTGTCATGAACAGCTTCAGCTGCTCTTGCTCACTGTTTTAACCAATTGCCCTTCTTAAATCTTCTCCCAGCAAACAACAACAAAATCATAGACCTGGCTTTGAATGCATAGACAGTAAAAAAATAACATATAACCACCAGTTCCCAATTCTTCTCCTGAGACATATGTTAAAAGATGGCAGAATAGTCACTTTGTTTGTCACGTGAAATTCACAGTGTTTTCCCTGCAACATACATTTTTTTGCTTTGTATTTGCAATGAATGTATAAAAATTAAACTAAAATGTTAATGTTAACTAAGGCTCTAGAAGGATCCTTTGAATCAGAGCAGCAGGATCTTAGCCCTGATAAGAAAAATACATCTTTGTGTGCTGTCAGACCTTCACATTTTAGCAGCAAGCCCCAATACACAAAACTCTCTTCTCATAGCGACATTGCAACTTTTTCACAGGCTGTGTGACAACCCCAAGACAGTCTTCTTAGTCAACCAAAGACTCAGTAACTTCATCAGGTAGTTTCATGTCTTCAAACTGTTCTGTAAAAGTCCATGTCAGTCACAATTATTCTCTAAAAACCCCATGCTATTTTACTCCAAAGAGTAAAGAGAGCAAGGCTGGCCTTTCTGTGCCCAGAGCCTGGTGCTGAAGGGGCACAGGCAGAACAACCTGTACCATTAATAAGTATGGATGGCTTAAAAGTGCAACCCTACACATATCTACTCAAATGTAAGCTCTATTAAATTCAATTTGGATTAACCCAAGCAATGCATGGATAGAATGGGAATCGAAGTCTCTTTTAGCTTGATGAAGAGCAAGCATGTAAATGAACTTTTCTGTTGGGGACCACAATTGACTGCTTGCCCTGGACAGGTGGGATTCAGAGGACCATAGAGTTGGAATGGACCTGCGTGCTCACCTAATCCAACCCCCCTGCTCAGGGTAACTAAAACGTTAATGAAGATGAATCAGGCTAACACCAACTGATATTAGAGCCATTGCAGTACTTATTGGGGGTCACCAGCAGAAGTGAGCGCTTTGTGTGAGTTGTGGAACTTGGCTCTAATGATTTCTGAATTGTGGTTATTTCTGGATCATTATCTAGGAAGGTGATTCGTAACAGACAAATCCCTTTAAGAAGAATGGTCAGTTTTCTCATTGTACATATGACTCTATTGCTTTACAACACACACACACACACACACACACACACACCCCAATAGCTAGCTGTTTAGTTTAAAGAAATTGTTCCATATGGAGAGGAAAATATGAGGAATATTTTTTAATGTTGGGTATACTAGATTAAGCTCAGCAAGAACAGTAATTGCAGTTTTAGACACTAGAGGGGTGCAGAAAGTACTGTCTTCCCATGGACAGTATTTATTACAATTATTTATTACTATTTCATATAGCTGCCTCATAACATAAATTCTCTGGGTGGCTCAAAAATGAACACAGAATTAAAATGCAGTATAAAATCACTACAAGCACTTAAAACTAATCTCCCAAATCCCCAAACGTGAATGGAGGATAAGGATTTTTTAAAAGCTCAGAGCTTATAAAAGTTTGTTTTGGACGGCAACTCCCAGAATCCCCCAGCCACTAGTGCCTTAGGGGATTCTGGAAGTTATGACCTAAAAAGTCACAATTCCACAAAAGATAAATTGTTTAAAAGGCCTGGGTCAATAAAAAAAGATGGTGCCAGTCAATGGTCTTATGTTATCTCTGAGCTAGGTGATAGTTTTTCAAACTATTTTTAATAGTCTTATTAGAAAATCTTACATGCACTCTGTAATCCCTCCCCCAGTCCATTTGACTGGTAGCGACCCTGCTTTGTCTACAGTCACATGGCCTTGGAGAGGGCATACAGAATATCTACAGTGCAAAACCTTTCCAAGAACTTGAAAAGCAGCACAGTTACAGCAATGTACCTGTCATGGCACCATTCTAAGGGATTCTGGGGTGTGTTTGGTGAGTTACTCAGAATTCTCTGCTCGAAAGCACTAGTGTTGTAATGCAGCGGAGTGGGCTAGAGATCTCTAGCAGAAGATTCCAAATATTTCATCAAATTACAATCCCCAGGATTCAATAGGATGGAACCATAATATTTAAAGCAGTAATCAGATTGCCATAACTGTGTAACATAGACACACTCTAGACCAGATAGACGTGGGGACTTTAAATCCGATGGACAAGCTCAAGGACTGTGCAGTTTCCTGGGACCTTAAGAATTATTTGGGTGGTAGATCTGGGGTAATCCTTGCACAGTGATTATATATAAACTATGATTACTGTTCAGGATTTGGCAAAAAGCCTGAAATCTGCAAAGTTGATCAGTTAAAGGTTAAGTCTCATCAGATCTGTCATTCTGAACTCAAAGTCACAGAAAATCAGTTCCAGTATAGCTCTTGCTGAACAGTCTGGCTTCTTTTCCACGAGTCAATTTTATCCCCTATGTGATAATTGAAGTTTCCAGCTTACTTCTGGAACAAATACTTCCCATATACTACAAGTGGAAAAAATCGTTATGGGAGTAAGGATTTGCACTTTTTAAAAAAACCACAAACTTCAATGGAGACCGAAACTACATAGCAATCCTACGCATGCCTAATCAGACATACCTACACATTTTAGATGAATGTGTATAGGATGTTATAATGAATCACCTTTTAGCCCCAGTGGAGATGGTTCAGCCAATTTGAAATAAATTGATAGATGGGATAAAGATGTTGGAACTATCTGTATGCATTAACAGCACAATCTTGTACATGTGTACTCAGAGGCTAAGTCCACAGGTCCATAGCTTACAGTGGTGCTTATTCCCAGGTATATGTGCGTATAGGATTGCAGCCTTGGTAAATGATCTGGCCTAAATTCAGTTCTTAATCTCAGCTAGATAGAATTTACATAAGTGCTTAATTATCAAATTCTCTTTAACTCAGTCTACCACAGTTGGCCAGGGCTAGAAATTGGGTTTAAGCTGTCAATTTTTTACATTTTCTCCAGTTATGCAGAACTTCATGCAAGTTACATATTAATCTCTAATTTATATAGAAAAATTAAAATATACATCATGTAAAAATCAACCTTAGGGAAAAAATGAAAAATAAATGGATTTTGGTTACTTAGCATACTCTATCAACCTATTAATCCTACTGTCTTCTATACATCTCCAGTAAGAATATATGTGCAGTGTACAAACATTTATACATATACACACAATCACATATGTCTGCATATGTATAAACAAAATATTTATAAAACACATGTACAGGTATGTATCTACTGTGGCTATATACACAAATTTATGCAAGCACACCCAACCACACATACATGTAATGTATGTTTGTATGTGTTTGCAGCATAGTCAGTAAAGGTTATCCTTTATAAATCAGCCTGATTGTCGTATTTGCTCAGTGTAGAGAATGTCAGCAGAAGTCATAGGCATGACAATGGACACAGTAGATTATTTACCTTTCTTTTCCCTTTATAATATTTTTTTTTCTTATTTTCTTCTCAGTTTACTATACTTAAATGCACTTCAATGAATCCATTCAAATGTTGGTTTAGCGTTAGTTGATTCACACCTTTCCTACCTCAACAGCAGCTTTCCTTGACACTTGCATTTACAGGGTACATTTCAGCCATATTTTACAAAACACTGGCTGTACAGAATATCTGATCCTTTAATACAGAGATACGGTGATACTACTGCACACTATATTGTCACACAGTATTTTTAATTATTCTATTATGCTTTTCCAGTAAGAAAAAAAAGATACCATCTGGTCAAATTTTACATTTGTTTTGGTATACAAGCCTGCAGCAGTCATAAAATATATATGATTATTTTCAAGCTGAAACCATAGTAAAAAAAAAAAAAAAAGAGTATTTAGATATTTAAAAGTGGTAATGTTTGCTTCCATACTAGTTGCTTTCCATGAAACGGCAGTGTTTTGGTTCACTCACAAAAATCAAGATGTTGTCAAATTCTTGGCTGCTCTTTTATGTATTGTTCTCCCATATATTTTCAGACCTATTAGCAGTGGTCTCCACTCCCATAAGGCGGAAGTGGAACATCGACTTGTTCAGTGTGGAAAGGCAAAGTGCTATTGAGTTGTTGGTTTTTTAAAATTTCCTAGTGTACCTTTAATTAACATTTCTAGTTGTAGGTCCTACTTCTTTTATTGCTTCCTGTTGATCATGGCTAAAAGATGATGACAAATAATTTTTCAATCACCTCAATGTCCATTTCTATTTCTGTGCGGGAGATGAATGCTTTGATTACTAGTTTTCACATTTTATTTTTTCTTTTCATCTTTAATAAAGAAATACTACTCTTTTACCAGAAAAGAAAAAAAGAAAAAAAAGAAAAAAGGAAATGCAAAGAAAACTATAACCAAAGCATCCCCCAGAAAAGAAAGTGAAAGGACCACCAGGATAGTTTTAAATCATATTGGGGGGGGGGACTTTCCTGAACAGTATTTATAGAATACAGATGGGTGGATCTTGGCCTTGAAGGAGAACAGTACAGGTAATAATATAGTGATATATTATATAAGTGCTGGGAGGAACTTCCTCTTTAATTCCATCTTTTCTGCTAATTACAGAAAACAATGTACATTAGCATCACTATTGTGGAAGCAAGTAAAATTGAAATGGAACATAGTATCTAGACAGATGTGCCTTTTAGTAGTCTCTGATATCTCAAGTTTTATTTTCTCATATTTCTCACATATTGGAAATGAACTAGAATGACACTTAAAACAAACAAATTCTTGAAAAGAAATGGGTAGAACTGAATGTTCAACTTTTTCTTTCCTTTTCATGTTAATTCTCAGCCATCACTGAAATAACTTCCAAAGTCCATTTTATCTTAATTCTCCTTAGTGGTTAAAAAAATTCCTGTTCAAATCTTATTTAGGAACTAACATATATTTATAGATATAGATATATATATATGGCTTTAGAGTTACATTGTTAAATGTTTCATTCACCGACTTTTGTCTATGACATACAAGAGTCCAACTTCACCACTATTAAACATTTGCTATTTTAGTTTAGATTTTGAAAAAGAAAAGATCAATATTCATCCAACCTGCTGAGGGAAAGAAAGTGCCTTAATAAATAGGAAATGCAAGCAAAACATATATTAAACAATTATAAGAACACTTAAAAAAAGTGCGTGACTTCTTAAATAAAATAACAATAACAAAATGTTGACAAGCTGTGCGTTTATAACCCCATTTGTGTTATTTAAAATGATCCTTTTGTGGCAAAGCCACTTTCATCCTCAGAGAAAGCAGCCTTCCTTTTTTTTCCTCATCATAAGAATTCATGACAGAAAAAATTAATAACCTGACATGTAGATTTCTAAAGCTTCCGCATCTATTGGTCATGAGCCTGCCATCTTCAGCCCAACACCATCCCATATACATACAATGCCTATCCCCCTGAAATCAATGGATAAAATTATATAATGCTTGGAATACAACCTCCTGATCAGCCAGAAACTGGTTCTGAGCTCCAGATCTTCATACTTGACAGGTGATAACCATGCTGAATTTTCTTTCCAAAGTCTTCCTGGACATCTTCTTTTATACACTAGTAATCTAATCTTCAATATTGTTTCACCAGCCTATTGCACCTGTAACAATCTACAGATGTTTGAATGCAGCTAACAACTGTCCTAAAACTAAATGCACGTTTTCCTTCATGAAATTGCTATGCCTATTGGGATATGCAATGAGATGAACAACTCTTTTCAGCAGAGGAATCATGCTGGGATTTGTTTGCATGTGGAGGGTCTAAAAAGGGAAAAAAGAATAGGACAAAGTTAGAGAGCATGCTGCCAAAGCAGCATTGTATGATAAGCTTCCTCCATATGTACCTTTTGTCCTACTGTAGCCAAGGCTACGTATTTTACAAAATGGCCCTGGAGATTATACTGTACTTTAATATAAACTCCAGCTCTCACCTACATAGTCAAAGACTAGCTGGAGAACACTTGTATCAGTAGTATTAGAAACCCCTAGAATAAGGTAAGATGGGCAATTCCTACCAAGATGAGCACAGGGCTGTGCAGTTTCTGGGAGATGGAGGTAACACCATTTACTCTTACACAACAGACCATGTTGACACATCTCTCATTGTTAAAAAAAAAAAGGTAGCACACTCAGCAAATCTTTTACTATTCTCTGAGTATCTCCCAGGGAAAATTTTTGAATTCCTTCCATTTCACCCAACCATTACATTATCTTTTAAAACAGTACATTGGATACACTCTGCTCCTTTAGTTTTACCATAGAGTAGATTACACCATAGGCAGATTTCTTTCTTTCTGGATTGATCTTAGCTAGAAAAGAAAAATTCCTTTAAACAATGCCAATTTTTTATATTCCACCAGGATGCCAAAGTAAGTGAAGTAGAGGTGAATCCATAGAAGCTCCAGATATCTGTACAGTAAAAGTCACCAAGTTCAAGTCAGGTTTTCCCTTTTTTTATCCAGATCAAAGGCATGAATACAACAAGGCATTGTTAGTTGTGATGAGCAGAACTGAGTGTCTGTTGATGTAACAGGTCAGGTTGTTAAGGCCTTTTGTCTATGCAGAGTTATAATAATGCAGAAGCCTGATTGAATAGAAATCAAGGGTGAGGGAACAGAGAAACAAAGAATGAAGGAGAGAAAAGATACATGTCAGTAATGTCACAAAGTCAACACTCTGTCTACAGAGGGAGAAATGCACACAGCTTGCCCTTTGAAAGCTTCTCCATATCTTTGTATTTAATACTGTTGGAGTTAAGAACACATTTTAATGGAGTTTAGTGGCAACTGAACACATTCATTCACGCACTCCATCAGAGGAAATGCTGAGAGTTTTATCCTAGGATATCCAGGTAGACTGGAGAGGCCTTGGCCAAGTTCTGAAGGAGAGAGTGGATTTCTTTGATGTTAAGCCTCATGTGAGGCTCCCGCTGCCAGCACCCCAACATCAGGTCATATACTTCCTTTGGGCACGTACGAGGTCGCTGTAGGACACGGCCCTGAGTAATGCACTCAATCACCTGCAGAAATAGAGAGAAAGGACAAAGAAAGAGAGCCCATTCATTTATTCTTTTCCTGCTGATTCATCAGACATCTCCCAATTTGCATTTGCCTAATACTTCTGTACTGTGTTTCCTACAAATGTCTTGAAGGCAGTTTCTGGGTCCAACTAAACTAGATTAAACCAATCACAGCCTAAGTGTTTTAAAGGCATATTGCATTGCATCCAATCCTAGGCTGGTAGGAAACTGCAAGACGTAGTAGAATACTGCTAGTGCAAAGGTGAGCAACTGTGGTCTTCCACATGTTGTTAGACTACAGTTACCATAATCTCTCACCACTGTGTTTGTTGGATTGGACTTGTAGTCCAATATTTGAAAGGCAACAAGTTGCCCATCTGTGTACTTACGATTACTCAAGCCCTGATGGGACAAGGAGCCTATTTTTTTAAATTTGAGGGTTGAGAAATGGTAGTAGCTTTGTATTAGCAAGCTGACGTATCACGATATAAACTATTATTTATATACCAGGACACACCTCATTGTTTGAGAGCTGATACCATGGCTGCTTGCCGTAAGTAAAGATTTCCCATAGGACAACTCCAAGACTCCAGACATCACTCTCTGTGGTGAATTTTCTGTACATGATACTTTCAGGAGGCATCCAACGGATGGGTAGCATGGTATGCCCACCGACCTGAATGAAAAAGTTGAAAGGAAATAAGGAGGCATTTTGAGGTCAGGCGACATAAATTTACAAAGGAATGGCGGGGCCAGAATCCTGTATGAGAGACCTGTATTTGTAAATATTGTAGTTATGGTGCTATGCAATAAATCTTGACCTAATCCACCAAACTCCACTTATCAGGAAGCAGCTGCTGTGATCAATGGGAGTCCATTCCCCTGTCACAGGAGTTAGCCACCTGTCATTCCTACCCCCTCCCATGAATGACCTCCAGTGTGACAGGCAGAAGCAGACCCCTGTCACTACCTTGTGCTGGAAACAGCTTGCATAAGGAGGGGTAAGAAAGTGAGCCAGCTGCTTCCCAATCAACAGGAGAACAGACCCCTGTTGATCACAGTGACTGCTGCCTAGCAAGTAGGGATTGGGGGATTTTCATGGTCCTACATAACCCCTAAATTAGGGGCTACATAGGGATTGTTAATATATAACAGTGATGAGAGTGTAACTCTAGGTTATGCATTTGTAACTGCCATAGAGAATTCCAGCCACTATGTTTTATTCTTTGGTTTTTTTACAGAGCATCATATCATCTGTGATTATACATTCATGACCTACTGCATTTCTGGGACCCTATCCTTGTGATTCCTATGATAATTTCCATTAGTATGGATTATTTTAATTCCAAGACAGTATTTTTTGACATTATCAGAAAATGTATGTTAGAGTACTTTGCAATTTCCTTTAGACATAGTAAATATTAGCAGAGCCTAGCAGAAGTTCAACTAGGGTTCATACAGCATTTTCTTCCAGCTGTATGTCAGAGTTTAATGACAGTGTAAATCAAACATCATGTTTAGAACATGGAAGTACACCCAGTGCTACTGATCTACGTGTGAAAAGTACCTCTGCATGTACTTAAGGATGTAAAGAAATTTTCTCTAAACCAGGACTCTCTGCTGTTTTCACTGAAGCTAAAGCAGATGGTCAAGTTACATTTATTCTTAAATGCCTTCCAGATTACAGATGGTGCACTGAAAATGTATTGGTGCATTGCATATTCTCCCTATTTTTCCTGCTTGGAATGTATGTGTGTATTGGACTTTTATCCTGTTATTCTGCCAATAATAGAATGAAAGGTACCCCCACTCAAAAAAGTGAAACACGGCACCACAAAATGGAGCACATTTGCCCCTGTCCAGTAAGGAGTCATTCGTCAGACACACATGCACAGACTTTGTTATTTTCTATTTGGGGCTTGCTTTTTCTTCATTGAACATGGCAGGTCACAGCAGCTGGTAGATGCCTTCAGTCAAAAGATTAGCTGGAGGTCTTCAAGAAAAGGCTGGAAAGACTTTGGCAGGGCAGGCTCCAACTCTGTGCATCAATAGAGGATTGGAAAAAAGAGCCAACTGATCTCTATCCAACCCTATGATTCTATAGCTTATTCTAATCAATATTTGAAGATCTCTCCATGCCTTTCCTCAAATACACACTCCTAATGGAGAGGTCCCAGTCAAGTCACAATGGACAACAATCAACATCCTATGTGTGGATCTCTCCTTGCACAAGGTGACTTCCTCTTCTTCTAGAGCAGTTTTTGGGGGTTAAAAAAATGGACCAGGTATGAACCCTACGCTGCTGCCTATCTCTGGTCTAGATTGTAGACATCACTGCCATTAGGTTTGCATATTTAGGATGAAACACAAGTGAAGCACTCCCTTCTGTTTCTCTTTGGTATTGCTTGGACTTATGGAGCTTCCAAAGCACACTATGATTGGTATCAAGGGTATCAGAAGCAGGCTGTGTAAAAAATATGCTTCACTTATTGAATATGACCTGTGGCTAAGTATGTAAAGTGTAATGTTAATAATGCATTACCAATATGCATCTCAGACACAAACATGGATTCTGTTTCTAACCCTTGCTCTAAGAAATGGTGAATAGCTCTCATCTGCTGCTTGGCTGATGGACGTGCATTCATTAGAAAATTTTCAATTTTTTTTTAAATAAGACCCCAAGATATCTATGGCTATACACCAGAGCAAAGGGCAAGTGCCATTAAAACATTATTAGTTGTTAGAGGTTTTTGGTTCATTAAATATTAAGTGGCTCTTAAGCTTGTTCATCATATAGGATCTATGACTGCTTTGATTCAGTGGGTTTATGGTATAGTCTTTAAAAAATTAATGAAAGCTGTGATTGTAAAACAAGTTTCTCTCTTTTATTGAGGTTTTATTATGATTTAAGTTTTTCGCTGCCATCTGGAATGCAAAAGCTTCTGAGAAAAAGAGCCTCATTCTTCCTCTTACTAGCTGCCCTACAGTTAGATAGTGTAAAAGAATGGCATAGGAGAATCACTTGATATTTATATATCTTATATGTATGTTCCTGTAATCACAAAACCACAAAGTTCATGTAAAGATGCTTGGTTTTCTTTGACTTACTGACTCAGCTGCTGCAGTCCCGAAGACATTTTGCTGCCAGAGGCTGATGTCCTTTCCTTTTCCTAGACACAGAAGCCAACGGGACTGACTGTCAACATCGGTGATGGGGGAGAGTCCTCCCCCTCACTGAAGGCAGAAGACTAGTTCAGGGGAACCTGAGAAAGGTGTGTGGCGTACATATCTCTGTGAGAAATTTCTGGTGGATCAGAAGTAGGGTTACCAGGCTCTTCAGACACCAAAGTGAGCCAACCTTGTCTATTGCTCAACCATCTCAAGACTGGCTGGTATTCATGAGATAAGGCTACATAAAACCCACCTCAAGTCATATGATCTCAAATCTCATGGGAGCCTTGAACTTATGGAAGAAGGCCTCTTCTTTCAGGACTTGAGGTGGGTCTTATATAGGCCTGCCTCACATGCTACTCTCTTCATCATCTGTAGAACTGAGATGAGGAAGAGTGGGCATCAGCTCCTCTCATAATAGATAGACCGCCTCATCTGAGACAGCTTTGCTGCATATTAAAGGCTCCATAGTTGGTTTGTTGTGAGCAGAGATGATGCCTGATTTTGGAGAAAAAACAGAAACCAGCCACACTCACAACAGACTGACCCTGATGCATTTGGTATGCAGCAAAATGGCCTCAGATAGAGGTCCAACTGTTGGGACTGTGGCTGGCATCCCCTCTTCCAGTTCTCAGTCCTACAGGTGACTGAAAGAGTAGCATGCAAAGCTTGATATATGACTGCTCTTCTGCACTGCACTGGCCAGAAGAATGTCACCATGCCAGCTGGAATCCCAGCAGACAAATCCTTATCATTTGGTATATAAGGCCCTCTCGCTGTTTGCTAAATTTTTGGGCATCGGTCTGCTGGGTGAACAGTTGGTCTCTACTCCCAACAACAGGAACAATATCATGTATGCATCATGAACATTATAGTTCCTTTTATTTTTATTTTTTCAAATTTGTTTTAACCAGCACTCAATTCTGTCCCCCCCCCATCCAAGTGGCGTTATTTTCAGTTCAGGTTGTTGCAACTTTTCACAAAGATCACAGCTAAATTCAAATGGTAATGGCTTTATGGGCATGAGGCTGACATCAGACACATCCAACTTGAGAATAAAGCCCATTGAGCTCAGTGATGGCTGGATGTTGGGACAACATTCAACAACAATCATTGAGTTTACTGTAGCTGCGTTAAACAATGAGATTGAAGCTTAAAACTCTCAGAATATCCCAGCCATCATGGCTAGTGTTGTGGTCCCTCAAAAGTAATTTGTCTGAGCTTTGCCTGTTACTGAAACTGGAAGCAGAAGGCACAGGGATGTGGACATAAAAGACCCATCTGCCTTTCTCAGGCAGAAGAATAGTAGTGAAGGGTACCTTTCTCTTCTCACAAGGGAGAACAGATTAAACAACTCATAGTTTAAGCAGCTCTGACTGCTCTCTCTGGGGAAGGCAGTAGCCACAAGATTCATAAAGACCCACTCATTCCCACTGAGCTGCTCCCCCCATCCTCCACAGCACAACAGCACCCAGAGGGACCTCTGCCATTTTTAATTTTTTCCTTCATTCCCTGTTACAAGGCACATTCATGTCAGTAAAATGGCTACCTGTCACTCAGCTCTGTATGCCACTTGTTCAAAAATAAAGAGCATTCCTTCTCTTCTCATTCATGCCCCCTCTGCTGCTGCAGTGATACAAAATGCTGCTAGCTTTGAGAGGGCATGCTCAAAAGGCAGCAATGGCATTGCATACTAATTGACATACTTTAATGACTCCTTTCTCTCGCGCTCTGTCTCTTATCCTTCTCTGCCCGTTCTCTTCCCCTGAACTACCAGCTCCCAGCACATGAAGCTCGCTACCATGGAAACTAAGTCTCTAAATGCGCAAAACTCACCGCATCAACATTTTGAGCGTTACTGCTGGTGAATTCCAAAAATACACAATCGGCTAGCAGGTTGGCTCAAGGAGAGGGATTGCTTTTATGGACACAGTGCTGAGATGGCAACAGATTGGTTATGGGTAGGAGATAAAGATGCTTACATGTGCACCCCACTAGTAAATCATGCATAATAATGCAAAATAATACATTACAGTAGCAAAAAAATGCACACATATATAGCATTTACTACAGACCCAAGATACTACAGCTAATCAACTTCTCATTTCTCTACTAAGACGGCAACCAGCACAGCTGCTTTCCTCAGTCTGGGACAGTTTAATTAGTCACCAAATGTCTCAGCTATCTTGGACAGAAATTAAGCAGTAAAGATGTCAATCTGTCAAATCAGTTTATGGCACCATCTAAAATGTTTTGGAGAAGGATGGGACAGAACCTTCTGTAAGGGTGCCAGATGACCAAAAGTCAACTTAATTGGCTTTGTCTGGCGCTAGAGAGCCAGTGTAGTGGTTTGAGCATTGGACTACAATTCTGGAGACCAGGGTTTGATTACCCAGTCGGCCATGGAAATCCACTGGGTGATCTTGGGCAAATCGCACATTCTCAACCCCCAGAAAACCCTATGATAGATTAACCTTAGAGTTGTCCTAAGTCAGAAATGACTTGAAGAAATGACAATGACAACAACAACAACAACAACAACAAAAGCTATTTGCCAAAGCTTCAAAGGAAAGGGTCACTGCTTCAGGATCTGGGCTGCACTGCCAGCTATTTTTGGCCCCAGGCACTTGGCCTAAAACATTTTGCTGTGTGAGCTTCAGGTGGCAGCAGATGACTTCTTTGTCAAGGAGATGTTCAGTCCATGACAGATTTTAGTCTGAAATTTAAAGGAGCTATCTGAGGTGTTGAAAAATATCTCCCCCACAATACGTTTAGCATCATGGATAGCTCTCTTAACGTCCAGTCTAAAAATGAAGAGTAAATTCACCATCCTACCAACACAGGAGCCTCAAGCTGCCACCAGTACCCTCCTGCCATGTACACAAAAGCTTTACATCAGCATTGGTGAGAGGATAGTATTGTTGATGCTAGTCATGCCAGGTGAGGGATTATGGGAACCATAGTCCAAAAAATAACTTTTCCAAACTCTGCACCTTCCTCACAAGATTATATGTATGTATGTGTTATATGGCCAAGGCTATTTTAATTCACTTTTTTTTAAAAAAAACAACAACTTTGTGATGTGCTCTGGGGTCAAGCTTCTCGTACCTCACATATGCCTTCTCTCCATTTTATTCCTAGCAGCTCCCTCACCAAGCTTTCAGAAGCTGGAGTAGTTTAGAAAGTGCTTTCTAGTTCAGAAAGGGTCAGTGCTGAAACAGGGCTTGTCTCTACCTTTAGCCTGAATGAGAGGGATGCTTCAAGGATCAGATTTGGGAAGCTGTGAAAACAGAGATTCCTTATATTACTGCCAGTAACAGGGGAGAGAAACCTTGGGGAATTTCAGTCCCTTGCACCAAAATAATGTAGCAGCCTTTGGACAGCCTACATCTTGGTTGGGGTCACTGTGCCAGCAGGAAGGAAAAGTCCACAGGTAATACAGCTATGAAGGAAGTTTGGCCCAACAGGTTTTGACTTTCTTTCCTTAACACTGGTATGTGGTCCTAGAAAAAGTGAAACCATTGGCATTGTCCAACAACAGGACTTGGGCCTTTGCCTCTTTGTTGAGTCAGCTACCTGCCTTGAGCCAACTGGACACCCTCCCTTCTCCCCTGCTGCTCAAATAAAAATACATTCCATTAGTAAAGAAAACAATAATAGAACAAGGCACTGGATCTTCAAGGAAGCAGCAATAAATAAGAGCAGGTTTGGAATGATAAGCAAACATTTTGCTTGGTATGCATTTCAGGGGGATGTGGAGCTTTGCTGAGCACAAGATAGTCAACTTTGGTCTTTAAATAACTTTTGTCTAATAACTGTAATTCAACCTGCCTGTGCCCAGCAGTCTCTGGATTCCTTTAAGACTTTGGGTGGGTTCTTCAGAGAAGGCAGGGGAGCGTCTCTATGTAATTAAAATTTCAGCTGCAGAGAGCGGCTGGTGGAGCTTTCAAACCTTGGTGCCAAAAACAACATATTCTTGTGAGAGCAGACCCTTCAGCTCCATGAGCTTTGAAATTAACACCCATGATGCATCGTGATAATCAAGCTGCTGCCCCAAGACTGCCACAGGAATTAGGAACTACCACATCTGGGCTTTCCCCTGCTCTTCCAGTTCTCCTTCATACACTGTACTTCTCCCACTTCTTCACTCAATACAGTGGAGGCTGGTGGCTTCAGTGTCAATGAGACAGTGACTCTGGTCCAGGCTCAGTTTTAAAGGAGTCATCCAAGTGCAGAACGCACTTTGTGTCTAGAGTTCAGCACCCTGGATAGCTCACTTAAAGCCTGGACTAAAGAACAGTGTGGATTCATTATCTGACTGATATCAGAGTCACCAGCCTTTGCTGATTCAGTGTCATTTTAACATAGATTTTCTCCCCTAGTAATAATTCCACAGGTACTCAGCATAAGAAGGTAAGAACTTTAAACCAACAGCAGATCACAGTGCTGACCCCAAATATTTTGCAACCTAAGCTAAAAGCTGAAAGAAAGAGATACATACAGAAACCATCTGGACTGGTAGCTGAATCTTACTACAATAATAATGATAGCACAGCATTAGTGTCATCTCCCCACTCTGCTCACATCTGTTCATTTCCCCATGCATATGTCATCTTGTTTAGGTCCTTTGTGTGTGTGTGTGTGTGAGTATGCGTGTGTGTGTATGTATGTATTTATTTATTTATTTATGGCCAAACTAACACACCAGGAGACAAGCATAAAGTTCTGCTGAGGTGGAATTATTCTCCATCTCATTTCTCATCACCACAAAACTATCTTTCCCATGCACTTGCTGCCAACATGGCCATTTACGGGCTGGTGGAGATCAGGGGTGTGTAGTAGCAGTGGAGAAGCATCCCGCTGTGTTCCTCTAGCACATCTTAGAGGAATGCTGTGGACTCCCAGGACGTCTGGAAGCCCCCTGGGACTTCCCAAAGGTGCCTCATTACTGTGCATCCAGCTACAGGCACACACCTGAATGCTCTTCCCCTGTCATGATGGCCAAAAGTAAATGACCATGTTGGGGCAGGGGTGCCCAACATAAAAGAGTTGGTCACTGCATGGTGGAGTTAAGCATTCCAACTTTGAATGTTGGACTACAACCCTGGAGAACAGAGTTCTAATCCCTGTTTGGCCATGGAAACCCAGTGGGTGATCTTGGGTGCATCACACACTCTCAGGCCCAGAAGATTCCATGATAGGTTCCCCTTAGAATCACCATAAGACAGAAATTGATTTTAAGGCACATAACAACAATAACAACAACAATTCATAATGCTTGAGCATGTCACTAGCAGCATGATATTTTACTGCATATCTGCCTTTCTCCCAAAAGACTCAAGAAAACTTACAGGGTAAAAATAAATACAAGTAAAACCGCATATAGCTAAACATACAAAAGCTCAAAATTAAAATAATATTAAACTAGCTATAGAGCTAAAACCACACAAAACCAGAACGTAGAGGCTCTTAAAACAGAAAAACACTAACATAAAACAATCAGCTCCTAAACACTTTCTGGAGTAGAAAAATCTTCACCTGATGTCAAAAGGACAGCAAGGAGGTAAATTTGCCTGCTAGTAGGACAAAAGAGAAGGAGCTAGCTTTTTGTCGTTAATCTCTCCTGGTAGCCAGATCTGTCCTATTTCTCACCTGAATAAAATCTAAAATGATCACTGCCCAGAGTAGCAAGTGGCTTCCTTTGACCATGAGAGCTGGGCTCTAAATTCTTAAATGGCTCCCATTCCCAATTGCTTAGTGACCACCAGTGACCACTGTACAGTCATCCCTCCCCATTCACTAAGGTTAGGGGCACAGGATCCCCGTGAAAATGGAAAATCCATGAATAACTCTAGGCCCTCTCAGACTATATTTAACACACAAAAAATTATGATCACCATATTCAACCTACATGGATTCCTTTGAGGCATCAGGGTTCCTTCACAAGACAGAAGTGGGTGGCTGGTGGGGCTTACTGCCACCTCCACTGCTGCCCTGCACAATTTTTAATAGGAACTTATAAACTTTGTTTGCAGTTTCTTCATCTCACGAGGCTTGCAGTCTGTTAGAAGTGGCACAGGGAGGCAACAGAGGTGACAGCAAATAATCAGTGAATAACCAAATCCACAAAAGTGAAACCTGCAAAATGTGGAGGGCTGACTGTATTTGTTATCCCTTCACCATTAAGATCTGCATTTATATGCATCTGCATCCTCTGAACAATTCTTAATGACCACTTTAAAGATCTGTTGGTTATACCAACACAAACTGTTTAGTATCAAAGTTTCCATGAACTACTTTCTCCTTCCCTTTTAATGCCAGGATTTGCTTTTCTAAAAGACGTGCAATATTTTTGCTAGTTGGCTCTCTGCAGCCTGACCATATTGATTGTGTTGCTTCTCCTGCACAGTGTGATTTTAGGGTCAAAAGTGAATATTATACGCCATTGAAGTATTTCAATGTACATTAAGGAAGGAAAAGATTTCAAAAAGGTTGAGCAGAACTTATGTCACAGTGGAGCCAATGGAAAGGAAATATCCTTCCAAGGGCATTCATCTGGAATTTTTCTCTTGTGAACTAGGACTGATTCTAGCTTGAGAAGAGGGATGAGTTAGAACAAACAAAGTAGGTTATATATGAGCACTGGTGAATAAAAAAACACACTTCAGGCTACACGTGTTGACCAATTACAGGTAATTTTGACACCGCCTCCCCAAAGTCCCCTTTGTCTTCTTTGTGTATCCGCCCACATGACATGATGGCCAAAGTGGGCCATGACACCCAGTGGAACTGAAAAGCAAATGAGGAGAAGGAAGGAGCTAATTTCACTTGAGTACCAGTTGCCAAAATAGCATCTCACAAGAAGCCTTCAAACGGTGACAGTTCAGTTCAAACACCCTTGTGGTTGCCTTGGCAAGCAGGTTTGAGTTGTCACCAGCTCACTCTGGCTTTTCCTGTGTGAGACCCTGACACCACTCACCCACACAGGTACACAGCTGCACAATGACAGCTGAGACCTGCAGGTGTTGGCAAGGATTTCCATTACTGAAGAAAGAAATAGGTTGAGAGAGAAAAGCAACTTCTCCCTTGTGTTTGCACTCTTGTGTTTGTATTGACAGCTCAAGCTCCTAGAATTATTTAAAGGCTGGAGGCAGAGAGGGGATAACAACCCTGCTGTCATTCATTAACTCTTCTTAATGAAAAGGCATTTTGTGCTAGGAGCTTGCAAAGCGAGATCACCCTCTGGGCTTCTGACAGGGCAAACTTCAGAGTCAATCAGAATGAAAACCGGTAAGGCAGCCAAGCCAGAATACAGGGGATTGAATAGCTGGACTGAATAGAACCAAAACTTGGAAAAGTTACTCTGTTGAACTACAACTCCCTGAATCCCTCAGCCAATTGCTCTGTTGGCTGATGGATTTGGGAAACTGTATTCAAAAAGTAATTTTTCCAAGCTTTAGTTGAAACATGGAAACCTGGGATCAACTTCTCAGAAACAGATATCAAGTAGAGACCAGAATCCTGTTCATGTCTTACATATACAATAAGTTCCCCTACAGAAGTGGTTGGACATTTTTATGCAATGTGGGAAGTCTATATTCAGTTCAAGGTCTTGAAAGCAGGCTTGGGCTCACCGATGAGTCTTCTCAGACTAAGTGCTTCTGCCTGCACTGAGACTGGCAGTAGGACAGAACTCCTTTAGCTACAGATTGAGTCGTGTGTTCATTGCACAGTGTTACCATTCAATATAAGGGTATTGTAGCTTAATTAACACTTAATTTTACAAGTCAAGATAGACGCTACACAACCTCAAAGCAGGATCTCAACTAGAGCTGCAATGCCAACTAGGGCACCGAAGGGATTTTACTTTGAAATCAAGATGCTGGTGATGACGTTGTGTGCCTTCACGTTATTTATGACTTATGGCAATCCTAAAGCAAATCTATCATGGGGCTTAGAGTATGTGCCATGCCCACAGTCACTCAGTGGGTTTCCATGGCTGAGTATGGAATCAAACCCTGGTCTCCAGAGTCATAGTCCAATGCTCAAACCACTATACCATGTTGGCTCTCTGATGATGACGTACAAAGCTCTAAATGGCTTTGAACTTTGATACTTGAAGGAGTGCCTCTCCCTATATGCCCTTGCCTGAAGACAAGGTTCTGCAAGAAAGGGAGGGAACAACCTGATGCAGGTCTGTGACAAGAACAGCAGAAGAAAAAAACAACAATACAGTTTTATTTTATGTTTAGGCGTTTGTGTGATTATTGTATCTTCTTATTTTGTGTCAGGCTTCTTTGTTTCTGACATTCAGAAGAAAAGAGAGACTCCAGAGCTTGGGCTTCTTCCCACTATTGAAGAAAGTTTATCTTGTTCAGAAGATGAGGCTTCCAATGACTTATGATTTCTATTATTTTATATATACACACCTTCATATTTACTTAGTAAGTTTGACTTCTATAATTAGTCCCATGCCGCCCGCGCGACAGCAAGTGGTGGAGGGGGACACATTTTGCCGCCCTCCCCAAAGAGGAGATCATGCAAATAACGTGCGACAAGGGTAGTACGGTGTAATGGGGTGGGGTTGCAGACCCCTTTTTAGGGCTGCACCGCCCCTCCCTCCGGCCTTAATTAATTAAATAAATAAATCTCTTTGTTGATAAGAAACTCTCTGTTTGGGCATAACTCTAAATGTCTTTCCCCTGAGGGCTTTCTTTGTAGTGCAGAGCAGCTGTGGGGGAGCTTTTGGTAGAATGGCATTTTTTAAGATGCCAGATATCCATAGCCTGGACTCAGGAGCCTTGAAGAGCTACATTTCCAAATTCCCTTGGTGTCTGGAATGCTGAGGCAACTGTATTCTCTTCCAAACACCAGAAAGGAAGGGAGAACTCCCCAAATAGCTCACCACTGCTATTCTCACTGCTACTCCACTGCAGATGTAGGGCAGCAATATTAGAGGCTGAAAATTCAGTGCAAGGACAACATGCTGGGTAGGCAACCTGTGGCTCTCTAAATGTTGAACTATAATTTTCATAATCCATGACCACTGGCCAGGAAGTTTGAAGCTGATGGGATCTGAAGTGTAACTACATGTGGAGAGCCACAGATATAGGGGCTCAAAGGAACATGGGGGGATCATGTGGGGAAATGGATTGAGGCTTCACCGTTTTGTTTATGATATTATCAAGAATGCACCAAGATCTGAATTCAATACAGATCTGAATTCAATACTGATCATTTTCCAATACTTCACATGAGGTGGGGGAAATGCTTGCTTTGCCAAGCCCAATTGTTTTGAGGGGTGTGCAAATTGAGAGTACTGAGAACGGAATCTCCAATGATATGGACTTGAGTCAATTGACTTGGATTCAAGTTGGACTCAAGTCGCTTCAGGTGCTCGAGTTGGACTTGACTTGGCAATAAGTGACACACTGACTTGACTTGACTTGTGATTTGCATATTTTTAGTAGCTGACTTGCTGCCCTTGGTTCAGTAATGTAACACATTCATCCAGAAACCTTACAACTTTAAACCATGCTTCTACCTCTTTTTGCCTACTAGTCATGTGATGATGTGTCTTAAGCCCAAAGCCTGGGATGATTCTTGGAAGGGAACAGATAATGTATTAGGTAATGGGCTTGAGGTCTGTTCAGCAGCCTGTCCCCTCTGCATATCAGAGGAGCCTTCTAAAACTTTTCTTAACAGCAGAAGGCAAGACTTACCCCAGAGTGCAGGGAAAGATCCTTTCTTCTAAAGCTTTTGAAGCTTAAGTAATGGGAAGTAAGAAATACCCTATTCTCCACTTCAGAAACTGGCTTCCAGACTTGAGATTGACTTGAAAGTATCTTGCAAGGACTTGAGATTTGACTTGAAACTTGGAGTAAAAGACTTAAATACATCACTGGGAACCTCAATACAGAGAGTACAAATATGCTGTACTTACTCACCAAGGACAGAGAGGTACAAGCAAAAACTAACCCTGTAGCTGGAGCACAGGCAGCTTGCTACCAGAATCTGGGGGTAGTCTTCAAATCTGGGATGTGGTCCCCACTTGGTCGATGGGCAGCCCTGATTGAAATTTTAGAAACTTCTTTTGTTTTAGAACAAAATGATAATATGACAGCCTTTCTCACTTCTGTTTCTCTGTGCGATGCAATTTATCAGTGTAGTTAAATGATCTGGTAAAGCTAAGACAGCAGTTAATTTTAAAATTAAACTGAGCACCCCACTCTGCAACCAGTTTACCCAGAGCTTATAAATAACTCAATTACTTCAGGAGGCAAGCTCAAGCATAAATGCTGACTGAAGATGATGACATTCTGGAATATGTCAAGAAGAGAAAAATTACTGAGTGCTTGGTATCTAGCACTGCTATTGGTTTGCGAGCAGGTAGGAACCTGCTGTTAGAAAACTTAAGTTTCTAGAGAAATCTCATGCAGAGGGAGAATCAATCAGAATTTAAGACTCAGTTCTCTGAAGCTCACCAATTTATGGTGGCACAACTCTCTGTATGCCTACTTAATACATAAAGGTTCTTATGAACTTACTGGGTTCAGTGGTGCTTTCTCCTAGATAAGTAGATATAAGTTATAGCCTACAAGAACATCTACTATTTTTTCATCTAAGCCATATTTTGGGATTGTTGAAGCTTTACGGAGTAAAATACATTGGCACTTCTATAAAAAAGTTAGAATGCTTTCACATCACACAATTACAGCACTATGACATATCCTCCCAATTAATCCTCTACTACCCTACTTTTTCATCTGCTTTTAAAGTGTTCCAGTTTCTTCTTCCACCTCCTACTTTCCCCATTTGTCCTCAACTTCAGTTGCTGCACACTGAGTTCAAAGTGTAAAAGTAGCTCGCAGTTGGTTAACTCAGTAGGAAGAGAGAGAAGAGGCCAAGCAGAAAACAGCACTTCTCAGTAGGCTCAGGCAAAAGTAAACTGCTGTAGCCTCTCCTAGCTTGTGTGTTGTCATTAATAACTTTTGCCATTGGAAAAAGATCATTGGAATGATCTTTTCTTGACTGCCCTCGTTACAGGACTTGGTCAACTTATCTGTAGGGTTCCTTAATGAAGTTGGAATCTAAATGAACTGAATATCTGCAAATAGGAAAAGTGAAAACCAAGACAGCAATTAAATGTGAAAGAAAGAGCTTTAAGTATGAGCAGCTTGCAGCTGATGAAAGAAATTAAAGCCTTCTAGAAGGTCTGAAGGAGACAGCAAGGAGCACTGTGAAACAAGATACTAGCAAACTGAACAGGAATGAGTTAGACTAAAAGTGACCAAGAAGAAATCTGAAGATGTAAAAGCCAGAATGGTAGAAATCTCTACTATTTACAAAGAGAACAGGAAAACTGTTACACATGAGAGCCTTTCCTCCACATAGTTGGACAGGACATTTTAGAAGGTGCTGCAACAACCTTCCCAACTCCATTTCAGTTCACCAGCAAACATACACTTGGAACAAGACTGAATCAACTGTAACAAAGCAAAGCTGTCAGCCTGGGAGATCTTGAGATAAGGGCAGCTAAAGTAAGTGTTAGATAAATGACCCAGAAATTAACAGGGCCTGCTAATCAAACTTAGGTGTGTTTCAGTGAAGTGATGCGATCGTGACAAAGACATGTAACAGGAATATGTGAGATCTTCTACCACAAGTGTTTGTTTCATAAAGAGCCACAGTGCACTTGAGACAGAAGGGGCTGGAAGACAGATGGTGCCTTACTTAGGATTTGTAATTACAGAGATACAAATACAGTGATCCCTCTGCTTTTCTGAGGATTTGGGGTGCAGGGCCCTCATGAAAGTGGAAAAATCATGAATAACTCCTCCTCCTCCTCCTCCTCCACATGATCTCATTTCCATTCCTTTCTGGGGCTCCCCCTTCCCATTCCCCTGCCTTTTGTGTGCCAGGGCCACAGGCAAGGGAATGAGAGGGGGGCTCTAGAGGAGAAAAGAAAGTCTTGTGCAAGCCTACCCTCCCCCCATCCCCTTCCCTTGCCTATTGCCTCAGTGCAAGTTCTCAGTGCCAGGGCCAGAGGCAAGCGAATGAGAGGGGGAACCTTTGGAGGGGAGAAGGAAGGCTTGCACAAGCCTCCCCCGCCATTCCCTTGTGTGTCGCCTTGGCGTGAGTTCTCAGTGCCAGGGGCAGAGGCAAGGGAAGCTCCAGAGGAGAGAAGGAAGGCTTGTGCAATCCTTTTCCCTCACCCTTTTCTTGCCTTTTGCTTCAGCATAAGTTCTCAGCACTGGGGCCAGAAGCAAGGGAATGGGAAGGAAAGCTCCAGAGGGGAAATGGAAGGCTTGCATGAGCCTTCTCCACCATTCCCTTGCCTTTTGCTTTGGTGTGAGTTCTCAGCACTGGGGCTAGAGGCAAGGGACTGGAAGCGTGAGGCTTCACCCCATTCCTTTCCCTTTTGCCTCAGCACGAGTTCTTAGTGCCAGGGCCAGATGCAAAGGAATGGGAGGGGGAGCTCCAGAGAGGAAAAGAAAGGTGCACGTGTGCCTCTCCAACCTTTCATTGCCTTTTTGTCCAGGCGCTTGCCTTCTTTCTCCATGCCTAAAAATGCAAGGGAATAGGAAGAGGAGAATTGGAGAGGAGGCATGTGCATGCCTTGCACATAATCAAATTCATGAAGATCAAACCCACAAATGTATTATTTATTTTTCATTCTTTCTAAAATTTGGCTTGCTTTGCAATAAAGTTCAAATGAATAAAGTTTATAGTATCATCATCACTTGATGCAGCTGCTGACTATTAGGGTAGGTTTGGGAAGTCAGGTTGGGAGATAAGATGTAGTTAGACATTTCTAACTATGTCTGTGATATAGAATCTCTCCATCAACATTTAACCATAGTGGGAACCTTGAAGGCAACTGAACTGCTCCTACTTAGTGCTCTCTTTAAGACAGAGGGACAAATAAATTATAGGAATGCTAGATAGGTGTCATAAAGAGCTTGGAAAAGTAATGTAGAAGAGCTTCAAGTCCCTGAATATACCAGCCGATGCCCAAGCTATATGGGGGATCCTGGAAAATACAGTTTAAAAAGGAACGTTTCCAAGTTCTGGTGTCAAACAAGAGACAAAACTCCCATTCAGAGCTCAATTTGCAATTTCTTCTAGAAAAATATATAAGAATATTAACCAAACGTGCACATTTCAGTGGGTGTGCAGAAAAGACCAGAAGGTCCCTAGAGAAAAAAAATAAAAAGATTCCCTCAGTAGAGGAACAAATAGTGAAAGGCATGTTTCACATGCTCAAAGTTCCTATCAATCCCTGGCACCTCTAGTTAAAATAATGGAGTAGCAGGTGTTGGAGAAGACCTCTGTCCAACACCCAGGAGAAGTACAACCAATCAGAGTAGACAAAATGTGGCTTCATAGATGAATACTTTGAATACTGTAAGACAGCTATCAATAACATTTTTCATTTGCTGCTTAAAGCATGCACACACACACACACACACCTCTGTCTGGATCTCTTTCTCAAACTTCTTTAGTCTATCACAAATGCTTACTTAGTTTTGTACTTCCAGAATAAATTAATAGATGAACTCATAAAATAATTTGAGCTGATACCTACAATCCATCCAATTTCATCCTGAGTAAAATAGTGAAGACATCTAGCAAATCTTTTGCTGTTAAATACACTTAAAATATATTAATGTGTCACCTAATTTGCATGAGAGTCTCAATGATGGGAGAAACTTAAGTCTTAAGGGTATAAACATGCAACCAGAACACTACCCACCCCCAGAACTTGGGGAAAGAAGAAAAGCCCTTCAGCCAGTGTGAGCTTCATATTCAGTTCTTCTAGTAGCAGAATTAAAGTCATTTCTTCAAACTTCAAACTCTACTTCAAATGCAAGTTCTTCAAAGGAAAGATGAGAGCTTGGAGAAATCACTGGATGAGATGCAACATGTCTTCTTTCTGCTCCAGCAGCTATCGAGCCCCAGAAAGTGCCACTGCTGCTGTGGAAGGGAGGAAGGGAGGAGACCATTCAGAGGAGGAAATGTTGTTGGTCTTGGCTCTGAGGGGCAGCAAAAGGAGCACATCCTTTTTTCTTTCTCCATTGTGCTGAGACCAACTGCATCTTCTACCTCTGGACTGCCCCCTTCACTCCCTTCTCTATCAGTAAGCAGCAGCAATGACCCTGTGCAGGGCTTGACAGCTTGCTGAGATGTTTTGTTTGGGACACAAAAGGCTGAGAATAGACTCAACCTCCCAATCAAAGACAGATATATGCACATGGATGCCCCATTTATGTGTACATAAAAGTATGCCAGCCCCTAGTTTGAACTACAGTGCTTGGAACTCCTCAGCCAGCACTGCTAGTAGCTTTGGTGCCTGGGAGATTCTAAGAGTTTTACTCTTAAAAAGTTACTTGTCTATACTCTATAGAAAATTATTCATATAAATGGGCTGCAATTTTGCAGAATGTCAAAAAAACTCTTTGGAACAAAGGGTAAATATTTCTAGTTGTAATTGTGGTTGATCTTTAGAAAACAAGAAAAAGTGTCTCCTCTGTGTGAGTCAGCCTGTCTCTTAAGATCAGCTGGTGTGGCCCACTTGTACATGTCATTGTCCTCTGAGGCACAGTTGGTGGCAGTGTGCATGAAGAGCTCTGAGCATGGCAGCACCCCCTCTGTAGTTATACTCACTGTCCCAAGAGACCAGGTTATTTCCCTCTTCCTATGTGATCTACCAACAATAAAAAACATTTCTTTTCGAACAAGCTTCTATTTTGTTACTTAATTTAACTTCTTTATTGTAGGTTTGGCTCTTTTGTGATTTTTTTGCTCTTGGTGCTGCTGCTTTTAGTCTGGCACTTTTTATTTTAATAAGGGATTAATATTATTTTTATCCCTGAGTGTTTTCAGACACAGGAATCCTAGTGTTTGTTCTTCCACTGTAAACTGAAAGGAGAATTCCCACTATTGTCTGTCCTTCAGAGCGTCTAATGCTTCATCAGGATGTACTTTTCACATTTTACTATGTTCCGTTCACACAGTTGGTGGCACCATAGCAAAGTCAACAGTGTTGCCCCCTCCCCTTTGTCAGCTTGTCAAGACCATTAGTACCACATCTCCTTACATTCAGAACCATTTCATGGATTCCAGACATACTTTGAGGTAAACATTATGGAACTGTGCATTTTTTTTTGGCCTAGTTTCTCACTGCATCTGAGAAACTTCTTTCTTTCATTTCTTTAGTTGATTTCAAACTCCCTCATCACCTTGATTTTTTCTGGTTTTGTTTTTTCTACTCATCTATAAGATTACAGAAATTGGTTACATCCTCAAGCTTCCATTTCCCCTCATATTTAAAGCATTTCTCCTTTCTTTCCAAAAAAGGCAGATTTGTTGTTTCCAAAGGATGTTTCTTAAAGACAGAAAGGAAATCAGGAGTTAAAATTAACAAAATATGACAGTTTCCCCTTCCCAGTCCTCTTGCTTTATCTCAGTTGGCAATTTCTGCACACTTTTAGAGACCCTCTGTTCTAGGATGGTAACATTTCATGTTTTTAGTTTTTAAATTGACTAATTATCACTAAAAGGACTGAGATCTTTAGCTAGATCTTACACATGTTTCCTGAAATGTAAGTGCTACTGTCTTCAGTGGGATCTCTCTCTGCTTTCAAAGTTCAGAGAAGCCTTGGGAGAGGAGAAGCGAAGTGCTTTCCAGGATACAAAAAGGCACTAAAACTGGCAGTTCTGCTAATTTTAGAGAAAAGAGAAGTGCTGACTCCACAGCGGTAGGGCAGTGGATCTGCTCCATGTTTTATCCCAAACTTTAAAGAATCTTTGTTGTTATTGTGTGCCTTCAAGTTGTTTCCAACTTATAGTGAACCTAAGGCAAACCTGTCAAGGGTTTTCTGGGGCTGAGAGTATGTGACATGCCCAAGGTCACCCAACTGATTTCCATGGCTGAGCAGGAAATCAAACCTTGGTCTCCTGGGTTACAGTCCACCATTCATGTCACTAAACGATGCTGGCTCTTACGAAAGAGCTAAATCTTAATTTTCAAATAGATTCAGCCCTCTCGACATTGCCTTTAAATTTCAGACTAAAACCAAGAGCAGATTCACCAGCCATCACTGGAAAAGAGAGACACTCCCAATATATCATCTTCCCCAAGGACACATCTGTTTAAAAGCTACACTGCTGTTCCACTCTTTCTGTCCTTACCAGATGTTTTGCAGTGGGAAAACACTGGCTGATTACAAATGGATTGTGATTTGAGACGGAAAAACATTTAAGTATATTTGACTGTCCTGATGAAAGTAGACTTTTTTCACCTTGCCTTGAGAACTCACACATCTGTGAGGTTTACAGGGACATTTCAAAGAACTAACATTTGCACAAAACACCTTGGACAGCTCATGGATGGGGGATGCTGGTGACACTCCCCCATCCTCATTTAAAGCTGAAGTGTCCTCACATTTGGTCTGCAAGTTATTGCTGCAGTGCCTACATTAGAAAATGCAAACAGATAAAAATGCATACAAATAAAAAAAAATGCACACGTTGTTTGATGGGAGAAAGATGCATAAGTTAAGTAGAATGCATAAATGAATGGATACATTTGGAAAAATGCATTAAAAGGTAGACAAATTTGCATGTAACAAAACCCCACCCCTAGTCACACAAGCTAATAGGAGATAAGAATGGGAAGAAAGTGTAGGTTGGATCTGGAGAAACTCAATGGATCGAGAATGAGAAATTTGCATGTCCCTGATCA
Source organism: Iguana delicatissima (assembly GCA_948472985.1). Classification (NCBI taxonomy): domain Eukaryota; kingdom Metazoa; phylum Chordata; class Lepidosauria; order Squamata; family Iguanidae; genus Iguana; species Iguana delicatissima. The sequence continues at coordinate 83,099 of CAOKZL010001081.1, forward strand.
TGATACCCTCATCCCCCCATAAGATTTTGTGAATGAGGCACCAGGATTATATGGTGAAAGTCTCATGTTGAAGCATCCTGTGTGTTTCCTTTTTTGTCTTTCATTAACTCTTTTAAGTGACACCTTTTTGGAGGGGAAAAGGAAACACACTTTATGCAAATACACACATAAACAAATAAACAAATACACAAATGAGTAATCTATGTCCTTCATCTCTTAAGGCTTGGGTGGCCTGGCTTTCAGAAAAAACTTGATCATTTCATTACACGTCAGTTTCCCACACAGGGTAATTAAAGTATTTTTCCACCCTATCTGCACTGCCATTCTAGGCAGGCTTGAAACAAACAATACTTGTGTCGCTAACACCATGCAGTGGCACAACATGCCAATTATCCAAAGGTTATCTCTCTCCACAGTTGTCCCTGCAGTGTCACTTAACAGCTGTGCCTACACAGTCCTGAATAATATTAAAAATCTCACAATCTGAGCACAAGAGGCTGGGCTTGATTTCATCGTAAACAGAGAAGCTACAGAGCATAATCTAGGATGCAAACTAGTATCTCAGTACATTACTGCAAGCATATTGAGTGCCAGTTTCTAATGTATTAATAAAGATGATTACGTAGGACCTGCCACATTCTTTTCCACTGTGTATTGCTAAGAGACAAAAAAAAAAAGTCAAATGAACAGCTGATACAACAACCATCAGCAGCATATACAATCAAAGGATTTGAGCCTACTGGGTGCTGTAGTATTTTTATAGTGGATTTGTCATACTCCATCACCAGGTTTTCCTAAATATGCTTCCCTATGAACCAAGCCTACTAATAACTGTGGCCAATCACATTTGGCTAGTCCTTGCTTTGCCAAAATGGCAGCACTGGGCTTGGGAAGCATCCTTTTTGTGCCTTGTACTAGCGACAGAAACGAATGGGAAACTGGGGCAGCAAGTGACCTTTGGACATTGTGCACCATTATTGGCCTGAGGAACAGGGTATGCCTGACTATATTTGCAGCAGGGACCAAGGCCTGTGTGCAACTTCAGTCTTACTTGCACGCCTTTGGCCTCCCAGCTCCAATAGGGACAGCTGTTTAACCCTGAGTACAAACAGACTACAACAGAGAATAAAGCCTCTTCTGTGTGATGGAGGAGAAATTTCCCATGATTCAAGTGCTGGCTTGTATCATGCCCTTTTCTGTTGCCTGACACTCTGTTGTGGGTGTTGAGATGAAAAAATGGTGAACAGAAAGAAAGATTGTTTTGTTACATAGGCAGTACCATGTAACATGCCTTGACTTGAAAGGAGTGTATGTGGATGGAAAAGAATAGCTCACAATCATCTCCCCTGCCTCTAATTACCAAACACACAATGCAGTGGTGACTGGTGGTTTCTGTTTCAGTCTACTCTACTCTATGTTTCATCTAACTTTAAAGGAGCTATCCAAATGTCCCACAGATAGGTCTAGCACCTTGTTTAGCTCATATGAAGTTCAGTGTAAAACCCAGGCACTCATTATCTCAGTGATATGTGAGTCAACAGCCACTACTAATACAAGATTATAGATATTACCCTGCAATGGGGCGGGAACCGTGTGGAGGGCAGGGCAGTTGTTCCTATATCTCCCTCTGCAGGCCAAAATGGCATATTGGGGCACAAAAGCAGCATTGCACAACTTCTGGTTGTCATTTTCAGGTGCTTTCCAGCTGAAAACAGGCATTTGAGAGGCAGAGAGAAGAGCTAAAACCTCCACATTTGCTTGGTGGTTTTCTGACATTATGGCCCATTGTGGGGTAAAAAATTGCCTGAAAATCAGCCCAAATACAATCAAATTTTGGAGGGGATTCATAGGGTCTGTGGGGGACTGCCAGGTGCTTGAGTCACACAGAAGTAGGGTTCAGGGCCCACAATTGTACCATACACTGCATTTTTCTTATGCCTGCCATATAGGAAGTATTGTTTGTCAAAACCACAAACGTTACACAAAAATGTTCATGCTTAAGACATAATGGAAGGAAACTGCTGAAACTTTGCAGACATAAACTGGTTGATGGTAGGCTTTTTCCACACTGAAACCACACAGTTGCACATCAGTTAGTCTTCTCCATCCCATGTTCTGTTGTATAATGTGATGTCATTTTTGTATTGTAATGAAGTGGCTTGGAAACCCTAGAGTTCCAGAAGACAACATATGACAAAAATCTAGTTCAGATGTTTGCTAATTGCTAGTTCTGGATCAACGAAGCAAGGAACAAACAATGCAAACCAAAATAAAAGTATTCTTCTTGGCTCTTAATTAAAACAGCTGTATGAAAATAAATACTGTCCTTGTGTGTAATTTCCTCTGTCTTGCCACTAACCATATGTAACAATTCACTTTTGAAGTCTGCTCCCCCAGACAATAGAGCTGCTCAAAATAGGTTCTGTCCTCTCGCAGAGTGATGGCACTAAATAAAGAATGAGCTGGCAGAAACGGTTAAACGTCCTGCCCATAGTGCCATACGGACACGACCTTTCATTTACTTGGGATCAAAGCCATTAGCCCATGACTTGCTCCTTTAAAATAACCACAGCCACTTGCCTCATTAAAGGAAGTAACAACAAAGACAGCCATAAATAATCAGCCTGCATAAAAGCTTTTATCTTTTGCAAAGTCCTTTGTATATTTAACCAATTGGTTCAGAAGCAGTGACTTAACTTCTGCTCCACAATGAGTTCAGAATTCAGACAAATACACAAGGGCAGAATTATGTCATCACCAGAAGGTAAACATTGATAAAATAAGATAGGGCTCCAAATACTAATAACAGAAGCATGCATCTTGTTAAAAGGTGAACTATTCACTGTCACTGTGGCGTGTTCCTTTAATTGAATCCACCACCACCCCCAACTTCAGTAAGCTCTGGTCTCTCCGGATTTCAGGCTAGATAGGATGGCTATGAGTTTTTATGGCAGTTTGATAAAAATCAATGACAGATCAAACTGTGCAATAAGCATTTGTTGAAAAATGCCGTTTCCTTATTCAGGTCATATGAGCCCATCGATAAGCTTCCAGTCCTTTAAAGAACCTTGTAAGCTACTGATGAGGAAAAGATTGGTTGGAGGGCAACCTATTTTTTTTTCTAAATGAAACTCACAGTTACTGCATTAGATCAGAGCAATATGGACAGTCCAAGTAAGGCATAAGCAAGGAAAAGTGACAACATATGATTCTTGCTGTTGGTACCAAGGATCTGGTCGTCAAAACTATATACTGCATGGCAATAGAAGCTGTGTTTCTGGATATCATGCAAAGCTAGTTATTACCATTTAAACATTGTCTCAATGTAAAAGTCATTTATACAGTGGCAATCTGCAATCCATATATTTCAGTTTTACAAACAGAAAGGTAATTAATGAACTTCCCAATGGTCTTCAAATCACTTATGAGTAGAGATTTTAACCTAGAATCCCTCCCCCCAGATAAAAGTCAAATAAATACAATACCACTGAAGCCCTCAGCAGCACACATTTCTCAAAGTACTTGAAACTCAACCCTGATAACATTTCCTGCTTTGTAGAATCATACTGCGAGACAAACTCCAGCATCACGAGCTGCAGCAAGATGAAAGACCAAAGCCACTGGTATCTTACCCTGTAGTAATCTGTGCTATACACATCTCTTGACATTCCAAAATCTCCAATCTTCACCAGTAAGTTTTCACCAACTAGGCAATTCCGAGTGGCGAGATCGCGGTGCACAAAATGCTGTGATGCTAAGTAAACCATGCCGGCTGCAATCTGCTGGGCAATATGCAACATCTGTGACTGGGTTAACTCAGCCAAAAGATTACCTTCTGCCATCAGAACTGCATCAGGTCCATGTGCCCTGCATTGAACATACAAGAATGTAAGGTGATCCAACCAGATGTTTTCTGTAAATAAGAGACAGCTTTAATACAGACACTCTTAATGGAAAATATCAGTGGGAAATGAAGATCCAAGCACCTCAAATATTTGTTCTGAAGACTGCTTGTAATGTCTTTGTTCCTCTCTGAATGTGTATCTTCTCCTCTTTGCATCCACAGTTCTTTCCCAGATTATGGATTCCAGATGCAGAGTGGTAGCATGAGAATATCAATGTCCAGATTAACAGACCTTGTATCACAAATGGAAAACACTTTTGATCTCTGCTGTTGTTAACTAGCCAGGGACAAGTCTGCTGGTAAACAAGGCTAGTTCTAGTTCAGCAGTGGTGAACACGTGGCTTTCTAGATGTTGCTGAATGTCCAGTCCCACCCACCTTAGTAAGCATAGTCACTAGTAAGGGTTGATGAGAGGTGGAATCCAACAAGCTCTGGAGGCCCTCATGTGTCCCATCCCTGCTCCAGTCAGCATCCAGACAGGAGCTTGCCTAGAACCTTTATACAGCCACCTTAGTCTTGCAGAGGAAAAGGTGCAATAAAAATGTAAGAAATCTTTTTTTTTTTGAGGTTCAACACTGTCTTGTGAAGTTGTATCATGAGATGTGTTTTCCTTTTCCTTTTATGTAAACTGTGATGTGATGTAAAACTGAATGATTATGAAAACAGTTTATGCCGTTCACATCCTTACACAGAACACACTGTGAATTTATTTTGTTTACTCTAGGTCCTATTTGACTGATTCTACCAATGTCTGCAACCTCTGCCACACTACAGAACAGTTCAAAAGAGAGGGCAGTGATAACAGCATAGTTGCCAACACAGTGAAAGCAAATTAGAAAAACCTGTTTCCTTTTATTAGTCCTAAACTGTCTTTGAAAAACAAGCACTCCTTAAGGTAAAACAGGTTTCCACTCAGAACCAGGGAATAATCCTTACTGCAGGGCCCAGAACAAATTCTGTGAGACCTCTGTTAGTGGAATGATTTCATGCTAGTGACAAGCACAACGGTACAAGGCTAGTTTTGCTCCTCTTAACAGTGGGCTGTTGGCTGGCAGGACAATTATTGCATTTCTGACTGTCTGGGAGGAGTGTGCCAGATAACTTGGCTTCTGTCTCTCTTGACAAATCGCAGGACCCAAGACAGTAGGAGCAAAGAAAGATAAGGATGGAATGTACCGTATCCATCCTATGTTTCTCACTTTGGCCCTCCGTCTTCTGACTAGCTCTTGGAAAACTTGTTTGTCTGTTTGCTTTTTAACAGTAATGCCTCAGCCAGCACTGCCAGTGGCTGTCTGGTTGGGGGATTCTGGGAGTTGTAGTCCCCCCTTTCCCCTAAAAAACCCCTTTGTAAGCTTTGTTTCTGACATGATGACACACTTGCCTTGAGGTCACTTATTTTGGGGACATTTGAGAAATTTGCTCAAAATTGCAAACAGAAAATATAAATGCAGTGATTAAAATGAATATTCAGATGAAACAAATGAGCAGTCTTATCATTTTTGTTTCTGTATTTTTGAGTATGCAGAACATTTTTCCCAATGAAGGAATTGTGGAACAGCAGAAGACATGCACAGAAGAAAAACAGGAGAAAACGCACAAAAAGAGAGAGAACTGCTGGTACTGCTGATCAATAAAGGCAAATACTAAAATCCAAAGGGTGGATTTTGTGATATAACGCCTGATTTGTGAGCACTAACTAGATGCATCTTTAAAAAATGTAAAGCTTAGCTCCAGAATCATAGGGACGAGAAACATTTTAGCAAAATAAACATTGACTCAGAAATTAATGTGGAGCTTCTCAGGATTTTGAAAAGGAGCAATGACTAAAAGCTGAATCCTTGCAGTAGGCAGTAGAAGCACAGGGCTAGCTTGCTATGGCCTGGAGGCCACCATGTCCCTGTTTTTCAAGTGCTTTACTGATGCCCAAGTGAGTGTGTGAAGAAGTATGTGAGTGTGCAGATCCTAAAAATATGTACCATTGTATGTACTGGTGCAAAAAAACCCCCAAAAACAGAATGAGCCCATTTAATTAGAGCAGCAGTTCATGTGTGTGCCTTTGCCTTTGCACTGTAAATAAAATGCAACCTCATTCTAATACATTGCCAATAAAAATCAGGCATGGAAAGTTGTGCAAGCATGGAGAGTTTCACAGAGGGTAAAATAACTTTGAGGAGAGAACCTTGCTCAGTGACATGCGTTTCCTGTCATATTCTGCACCCCTACTCACTCGAGTGGCACATAAGGTTTTATGCAATTATGCATCTGGTATGCATATAGTGTCTGTTCCTTGATAAACACCCCATCTGATTGTATCCTTGATAAACACCCCATCTGACCAGCCTGTGATAGCCAGAAAAATGCACATGGTGTAGCTGCATTGATTTGGAGTCAGTGCACACTGTTGTACTTTGGCTGGCACTCAAAGTCCAATTGATGCTTGGATGTATCTTTTTTGGTTGTTGTAGAGCAGGGCTTTCCAAACGGCGTGCCGTGACATGTTAATGTGCTACCTGAAGTGTGTAGATGTGTCACCTACAATCTTGGAAATGTATGTTATTATTTATAAATCATATATTTTTAAAAATATATGAAAGGTTTTCATGAGGTATGTTGTCTCCCCGTACATTTTGTTACTACAATTCATGTATGTGTCTGTATCTTTTATAAGGGGTTAGTTTAACTTCCAGTTTGCTAGTAAAACTGAATTACTGTGTCACAAAATGATGCATGTCTACAAAGTGTGTCATGGAAAGTTTGGAAAGCTCTGTTGTAGAGGTTGGTATTCCCTTCCTTCCTCTACAACAACCAAAGATACCCCCAATGAACTGTTGCACCCCGCAATGGCCATTTTATTGCTGGGGTGCATATGTGTGTGTGTGAAACTGGAGAAGCACTATGTCTCCATAGCCAGACACAAAATGATTACATCATCTACTGTGAGCTTCTCAGGACCTTGACAGATCTCAGCAAATGATGTAACCATTCTACATCTAGCTATAGCTACAGGCAGATACTTCTCCAGTCTTCACCTCTTCCAGCCCTGGAATGGCAGAGAGGTCCTGCAGCACCTCAATAGAAAATCCAGGGGCTGAACTTTTGGGGCTGGGGGAAGGGTAGACTACTGGCTTTCCTTATTCATGATTGTCTAATTTCTGTTCACAAGAGAAAACAGATATGCACCATGGCATCGTCTTTTGTTTCTCCAATGCATACTTATCTGTCCTTCAACCTAAATGCTAGGTGCTATTCAGGAGCATTTCCTGACCTTCAAACCGTCCTGAAATTTAAGACTGTTCTGCAAGAAACAAGTGCTGAAGGACACACTGCAGGGCTGGGGACGGTGGGGGGATGATTAGGCTGCAAAGATTTACTTTCTCTTGGTGGCCTTGGGGGGCGCTGCAGGGTAAGAAATAAGTCTTCCTTTAGGTCCTGATTATGTGCAATCTTTCATCTGCATCATAAACTGTGTCAAATGGCAGAAGGATGCCAGATTTCAGTTCAATTTAAAGAGACTTGGAGTTTTTTTATTGAATGATTCTGTATTCCACATATGAGAAACAACAGTTTTAACAGCAGTGACATGTATTGCTCTAGCATTGTTCTGAATCAAAAGGCAAGAAACAGAAAACAACACCATACCAGAAACTATAAATGAACTAGCTTCAAATGCTATTAAATGGGTGCAATTATTATTAATTTTTAATGCACACATTCAATTGTGGGAGGCTGTCCCTTTCCACTAATTCACAGTGGATCAATTAGCAGCGTCTGTCTATAAATACCATAGACATCTTTTTAAGGTGGCAGTTCAACTCGTAGAGCTTTGGAACATTGTGGGATTTACTCCCAGGTAAGCATCAGCCTGCAAGCACCCTTATTCTCTCTGTAGAAATGATGTATGGCTTTGAGGATCAAAGGTTGCACTGCTTAATATAGGTATGCATTACTACCCAAAGACTGCAGTGTAGGTAGTGTAATAATCTACAAGGGCTTCTTGAAAAACAAAGCATAAAAGGAGTCCAACGTATGGATAATGTTCATGGCATCTCCTATCTATCAGAAACACTGTTAGACAAATAAGAACCTCTGGTGAAGATATGCACTGCTCAGATATCAACCGCATGTGCAAATGGGAGGAAGTCGAATCTTGAAGTCCTGTCCTCCCTGCATCTGTCTGAATTCACATAGTCTTACGTGTCTACATACTAAGCATTCACATGTATATCATGTGGCTCGAAGTCTTTATTTCAACTGAAGATTAGTAAACATGAAATTTGTGACCATAAAGAAAGTGAGGTCATTGTAGTTTCTTTAGCACAACATTTGGTGTGGGGAAAGGAAAAGAAAAAGTTGCTAACCCAGGGTTCTTCAAAACTGGCTAAGAACTCTGCTAGAGTAGAATCTCCTACTGAATGAAACATATTCTATTGTGCCAAATCACAAAACCTATTCAGTTTGCTCACAGATAATAGTGAGAGGCTAGATAGACTAAGGCCCTTTCCTCACGGGGGGGGCGAACCGGGGCAGTGCACGCAGAGACAGAGCTTACCTGCGAGCGGGTTGCTCCGTCCCTGCGGAGAGCGCGGATTCGCCGTTCTAAACGCTGCCGAATTTCGGCGGCACTTGGCAGCGCCCAAAATGGTGGCCGGTGGCTTCCGGCGGCGCTCCGCCAATCAGGGCAGCGCGCCAGCCGGAAGCCTGCCCCTGGGCAGATCTGCAGGGACGCGCTACCATGTCTCTGCAGTTCTTCACCGGGGGCTGCCACAGGGCAGCACGGGTGAGTTTCGTAAAAACCACTTGCAAAGGTGGTTTTTATAAAACTCGCAGCGCCACCCCCGCAGCTGCGCTAGAGCAGTTTGAGGTCTAGAGCCTCACTTTTTTTAACTGCGCTAGAGCACCCTGCGGTGAAGAAGACCTCCAAGAGAGGTTGCCCTAGCGTGGGCAATATGCCCGTGTGGAAATGGCCTAAAAGATTCTGGGATTTTGAGAACAGTTCATCAGATGTCAAGAAAGTGCCCTATTTTCATAGTAAATTTTTGTGTGGCAGAATCCACGATGGCTAACACCAAAGGTTTTAACTAGCATTCCATTGTTCTTTCTTTTCCCACAATCAGCCGAATTATGATCAACTTTAATGACTATAGGTAGGACGTTTAAAGAGAACATCCCATTGCAACCTGATATCAATGTTTAAGATGCTACAGTTCTGTTTCTTTTACTGCAGCAGATTAACACAACCACTCTCGCTGGAGGTGAGTCTCACTGTTGTACATAATTACAAGGAAGTCTTTTATAAAATTTACCTCAGGAATTTGTTGAGGTCTCCATGCTTCATGTATTCAAAGACCATGATGAGAGGATCTCCCTCCACACATACTCCATAAAACTTCACAATGTGGTCATGCTGTAAGTTAGTTAGTAGTTCTGCCTCTCGGTGAAAGTCTTTGCGGGCATTGTCACTAGCATCTTTTAGGGTCTACAAAAGAAAGAATCCAGCAGCATGAAGAGAAAAGTGGCAAACATTTTCAGACATGTGACAATTGCTTTTTTTTGTATCAGGGAGAACTATACAGTTGGAAGATGCTGGCTCATAAATATGAGCTTTGGTCCTTATACTGCTACAGTTTTTGCCACCATAGATAATCAGAGTTTTTGAGTATATTAAAGAGTTATAGGCATCTGATATCTCTTTGACTGTTTTGACTTCATTGTGCAGATTCTTGGGATCCACAGTTTGGTGCGGTACTTCGATTCTCTATTAAGAGAATGGAATTTTTACATTATTGAGGTATTTAGATTTCTCTACAAGAGAGCTCTAGTGCTATAATTCAGGGAAGTGGGCACTAAAGCTCTGTAGCAGAAAATTCCAAGTTATCTCACCAAACTATAAATCCCAACATTCAGCAAGATATATCAATGGCTGTTCAAGTGCTGTAACTGTGTAATATAGATACACTCCTGATGTCTCCTGTTCATTACTTTCTTACATGAGGCCAATTTCCTTCAGCAACATTTTTTCTTTGATTGTTATTTTTAATGTTGAATTTAATGGCATGGTGACCTTTCTACTGAAAAATACTGTGCTCAAACATAGAGAGATAAAAATCCCCTAGTATTTGGGATGAGGGGAATCGTATAAAGCCCTGAAGAACAGATTATCATAAAACATCATTTAGAGAGCAAATGGAAGTGTGTGTAGAACCTACACTGCTAACAATAAACTTTGATAGAACCTCCAAGATGGGACAGTAAACTTGTGCTTTTGATCTCTGAGAAGCAGCTGAATTGTATCATGGAGCTATTGACTTAGCTGGTGAAAGCTCAAACGTCTAGTTGATGATGAAGAATTTCTAAAACAATATTTAGCCATGATCTTTAGCCATCTTTGAGTATTTGTCACTCACAAAGTTCTCAGAACAGTAAAACTTCATCTTCATTATGGGAAATACACACAGCGGTAAGGGTTATGGTCACGGCTATGGCTTTCCCCTAATCTTTCTCTCCTCACTTACCCAAGAACAAGGGCTGATTTGCTAAATATCCTCAGAATATCCTCCTTCACATTTTTGTTGTGGCAACTACCTTTCTTTCCCCACCTCCAACAATGCCCTGGAACAATAGCAGTTCTGGAGCATTCTGAAGATGAAAAACAGTGGGCAGGCTTCCTGCACAATTGCCATAGTTGTGACTTGCAAAAGTAGCAAAATTGCCACCACCACACTACTATCACAATACCAACATAACCACAACAACAGAAGTGCAGCTGCTGCCCCTGTTAGAGATGAGCCTTTTCCCCAAGAAACTGTTAGAAAACGTCTTCTCTCCCTTGAAGAATACTCGGCAAAAAATCCCCACTTTTTGTCATTTCATTCACCCAGAAACAAGATGGAGAAGTTGGGGAGGCCATTTTCATTCAGCTCTGAGTCCCACATCTCCTTTCTTTAGTGAGCTAATTGTGGCCCTCCATGCCCTTTAAATCCCAGTTCAGTCCTTCTGCACAGCAGCTGTTTCCAGAATGGCTACACACAAATCAAACTCTTCCCAAACAAACTGAAAGTAAAAAATAAAAGCAAGTTAAAGTTCTCTCTACCAAGCAGATAAACGGCGCTAAATATGTGTGTGAGCGTGTAGCTACACTGGTCCTTTTTCTATATAAAATCGAATATTTTCATTACCTTTCCCTCCTAAGTTATTTATCAATGGATGGAAAGAATATATGTCATCTCTCACCCTTCCATCTCCCTACTCGGCACTACATGTTGAGTTTTTGCCTTCCCACAGGGCACAATAACAGCTATTTCCTAACATGCATACACAATGTCTTGCTAGGTTGCCCAGCAACCAACAAGAAGGCATGTCAAAGATTCAGTGAATGAAAAGAAATAGTGACAATGCTTGAACATTAAGTGAGGGGATGCTTCCTTCTGGGGGATACTTCCTTAGAATCTTCCATGCCTAAAATCTTTCTGAAATGGACGTATTAGTGTCAAAATGCACATTTCAGCCAGGAAAACTGATGAGTCCCACCCCACACGTTGAGTTTTTCATAGGAAAGGAAGAAGCAGGACAAGCTCCTAGCTTTATAGTCCAATCTTGTACATGTGTACTCAGAATTAAGCCTCATTTTAATATAGTGGACAAATCTGCCAATTTTGCTTCCACTGACTTTCTCATTTTCCTAGCCTCACTCTTTTTGTACCTTTTCTTTCTGCATCAATTTGAGATTTTTTTTGAAGTTGCCACAAAAATTCATATGCATTTTTGGTATGCATTTCTCCAGAAGACATGTAGTATGAATATAATTCTGCCTAATATGTGTATATTTCTGCAAGCAATTTTAATTTATTTATATGTTGTGCTCATGAATATACAAACTTTCACCAATGTGTGTGTTTTGTACACTTTTTTTTGGTTGCAGAATTGCAGAAACACAAATGTTGATATATAAATATCTTTTTGGTCTGCGCGCTGTTTTCGGAAATAGGAACTACAGGAAATGCAAAATGCATGAATTTTCCCTTCATCTCTGTTTCCATCAGGATGCATGCCTTGGTAAACATGTACAGGATTTCAGGATTTCAGCTTGTCTGTATGTATGCACTGTGTGTGAGAGAGGGACCACATTCTTCTTGCATTATTTGTGCTTTTATGTTTCATCTCTATATCAAGGTGGCAATTAGAATGTTAGCAAGAAAGTAACTCTGAACAAGAGATAAAGCTTAACTACAAAGGGAGAGTTCCAGATCTGTCAAATCTTATACACTGTAGTCCTGCTCATGCTTTTGAATTGCATTCACTGTAGGTGTGGATATGGGTGAGGTGGAGTAATAATATTACACATGCTGTTTCTGTCCACATTTTCTTTGTGTTCACCAGAGGGCATAAAAGAATCACTATACACAGTCCAGTGTAAGTGCATAGTCTCTTCCACTTACCTGGGAACCTATGAAAAGTGGGCCTCTAATCTCAAGAACAGTTAGGTTTGTACACATGTAGGGTTTTGTTTTCACTTGCTGCTGAACACACCAAATTAAGTCTAGGAATAGCAAGTGTAGTCCTATGCCACCTCTCTGAATTTTGCTTGAGAGAAACCCTATTCAGGCATTCTCTTTTAGGGTTAAATTAATACACAAGGAATCATTGCATTCATCATAGAGATGTGGCCCCTTTACCTTCACTGCAACTAAGATCTTGTCTTGCTCAGGACATAGATTATAACATTCTGCCAAGAAGACTTTCCCAAAGGCTCCTTCTCCCAGCTCCCTTTTGAGAACAATATTGTGCCGCTTGATGTGCTGGACAACTGTAAAATAAAGGTAAAGTGAGGATCAGCAATGAATTTCTGGAAAGAAACAGGAGTTACAATGTAGAATAGGACTCGCTGCACTGTAGGGGATGAGAAACTTTTAACTCTCCAGATGTTGGCCTCCACAACCTTAGGCAGCTTGGAGTGATGGGAGCTACAGTCCAGCACTACCTGGACAGCATCATATTCTGCATTCCAAGTATGCAGACTTGAGCATTCCTCTCCTCAAACAATGCCTGTATTTCCAATAGCTACATCACACTGAGAATTTGGACTGGCAATTCTTCCCCCTCTCGAGGAGATAGTGGGAAAGGTCTTGTAAAGTGAATTATCCCTTGCCATTCATTTGTTTGCAGAACAGACGAAACATCCATTGGGGCCAAGACCCATACACTTGCAAACACTGCTTGAGAGAAAACAAATAATAACAGTGGCATCTGTTAATTTCTCTCTCTTTTTTTTAAATTGACTTGTAAATCTTTATAAACAGCCAAAAGCTGTGATGCAAAAATAAAATAAAATGTGAGAACAGACATCTAGACAGTTCAGTACAGTTCATGATACAACAATGGAGAGAAGCAAGAGAAGCCCAGGGCAGAGAATAAAATGAATTTACTATACAGGTGAACTATGACACTACACAATTACAACAGTCTGATACTGCTTTAACTGTCATGGCTCTCATCCCATGGAATCCTGTGATCTGTGGTGGGCAGAATACTTAGAGAATACAAAATCAATCAATAAAGTTTTTTAAAAAACTCAGAATGCTAAGAATTCTATGTTAAAGGATTATGGTTCAATCCACTGAACTCCTGCAGAAAACTCTAAGTACCTCATCAAACTATAAAATCCAGGATTCCACAGGATGGAACTAGTATGGATGAAGACATGACTGTTAAATTATTAAGTTGCTACAACCATGCAGTGCAGTTGCATTCTATGTTCACTTTATTTGCTGAATCCCAAGCTTAATTCTATTCTTATTCTCAGTTAAAGTAAACCTATAGAATCAATGGTATTCACCTACATGTTGATTCATAATTCAACAGTTGACTCAGTAGGTCTGTTCTAATTGGGATTAACCAGTAGGATTCAGGCCACCGACTGTCATTTCTTCTGCTTCGAAATTAATTGCAATTTGTGGAGAGTGAGGGGGAAAAGTAATAAAGCATGAAGGATCACATAATTGGAATGGGGCAGAAGGCACAGCATGCCCAACCTCCTGCTTTGAGACAGACTGTCCTGTATTTAAAGAATCTCTGACATGTGCCGAGCTAAGCTTTTGTTAGATATTATAGAAGAATGAGTCCCTATGGTTTTTCCAGACAAACAGTTTATCTTGCTACTCAACTATATTTAAGGTCTAGAGTACTGGAGACCTTTCTCTCTGTAGCACCCAGGTTGTGAAACACCCTCCTGATCTCAACACTGATGTCATTCTGGTGTCAGGTAAAAACACACTTTTTACTAAACCCTTTGGGGTCCAATTGATTTAATCCATATCTGCACATTTATATGGTCTTAAATCATTTCAAACTGTTTTTGCTGGTTTTAAAATTGTCTTGTTTAACTTATTTTTTCCCCCTGTTTTAAAATAGGTATTAGCTGGGAGAAACACAAATGACAAATAAAAAAAACTAACAATCAATAAAACAGTACTTGTTGATGATGAAGAGTACGGTATACATATTTAAACAAAACAAATATTGCTAGACTGCTGTGAAGAATTGTAGATAATGTAAGCTCACTGAGACATGCTGAAGCCAATACATGTTTCTAAAGACAGTAACTGCACTGTCCTGATTGCTCTGCCCCACATACTCAGCCTATCATTCTAGATCAGCATTTCTCAAATCTGATCTTTCAAGCATCTTGGATTTCAGCACCCAGAATTCCTGATCACTGGCCAAGGCAGCTCGAACTTCTGGGAGTTGAAGGACAAAACACCTGGAGAATCAGAGTTTGGGAATCACTGCCCTAGATGGTTCTACTGATGGATGCCATAAAAATGAAGAAGCAATAGAACCAAAACCTGGAGGAGCATCTGACAGAATTCACAGAAGAAACAAAACATACCGTATCTCAAGATGCTCAGAAGATTTATTAGGGCTCTTAAAAAAACCTAATCAACAGACCATCTTTTGAGCATCTTGAGACAAGTCTCTTGTTTCACGTAAATGGAGATCTATAGGACTCGTATAGGTGACATGATCAGAATCTTGCTGTATACAGAAAACTATGATGATATTGGAGAAATACTAATCATGTTAATTGTTATATTATTTGTGAACTCTTTAAATGAGTTCACCATATAGTATGTCTATCTGTAGATAATACAGATATGCCGCAGTTAATGAAACAGATGTATTCCTGGGTACACTTAATAGAAAATTTAGTACCAGAGGCAGAAATAACATGGAAAGAATAGGGATATGTTCCTACACTACCAAAACAAAACAACCCCACAAGAACAGCTTGAACATGTTTCAGAAGACTTTTTAGTCAGAATTAAAGACATGACATGTGAAATGAAACAACCGGGTCAGATAAGCATTGCACGATTAAAAACAAACAAACAAAAAACAAACATTTGGAATCTTGTAGAGACCACTTTAAGGCTTCTTCCAAAATGCATTCAGGGATGATATTTTTTCTTTCATCAGTCTCCATTTTTCTAATAATTTCCATTTTGGTGGCCAAACTTATAGGTCCATGTTGTTGTTTAAAAAAAATACATTGAGTACCTAGTAAGACTTATCCGCTCTCTCCTTTTCTGTTTTGCTGTATACACAAGCTCACTAAGGCCATTTTCACACATTTCCATTTCCACACTACACTGTGACAGTGCTATTATTCCACTTTCCACATCCTATGGAATCCTGGGGTTTGTAGTTTAGGGAGGGGCATTTCAAATTCTCAGCCAGAAAGCTGTTTGGCCTCAGTAACCTACAAACCCCAGAATTCCAAGGGATGTTGAAAGTGGAATAATAGCACTATGCCAGTGTAGTGCAGAAATGGCCTTAGGGCTTCCAAAGGCAGCTGCTGTTTACCGTGCCTGTTGTACAGAGCAGAAACCTGTCTTTTTCCTGCCCAAGATTTATTGCACTGTTTACTACAGACATGTTTCTGCTACCCAACTCCTTCACCATCTTCCTAATGTCAATGCCACTAAAAAAAGTTTTAGCCAGACAGAGGACAAGGATAAAATAGTGGCTGGGGAGGCATAAAAGACTTTGTAAAAAGAAGCTTCTTTCTCAGAGGCTTAGTTAACTGAGGCATATACAGATTTACTTTAATAGATTTGACCTATGTTGTCTTCAGAAAGAAATCAAAGTGTCTAACAAGCACAGAAATGCTAAGTGGGATAAAACCAATACCAAACATATCTCCAACCTCAAAATGTCCCTAATCAACACAGTGTAAAGAATAGCATAGCAGCTGAGAATCCAGAAAAACCGTAACTTTTTAAAACATTGCCAAATGATAGTTACCAGGATTCTTCACTTGAAGTCGTAGTTAAACTAGTATAAAACCAATATAAGTATGTAGTGTAGACAAGTGGCAATGTTCCTGGCAAAACAGGGTTAATATCTGCTGATATGAAACTAGCTGTGGTGACTCACAACTACTGTGTTTATCTGCAGTTACCAAATGTGATGATGGCCTCCAATTTTAAAAAATATTATGTAAATTCATGGCAGATACAGCTATCAGTGGCTACTACTCATGAGGCCAATTCAAAGATCAGAGAAAGCAGGCCCCTGGGGAAAAAAAGAAAGCCAGAATACCCCAGTAAGAGTGGGTTGTTATCCTTAGCACCACCTTAGAAGCTTCTGCTTGATCACTGTGGGAAACAAGAAAGCTGGAGTTGTAAGCCATTGGTCTGATTCAGCAGGGTTTTTCTTATGTCCTTGTGTTAATAGGTGTTGGAAAAGAAACAAAAGAAATGAAGTAAATGACATCACAGTTAAAAGGATGTGTGTTTCAACTTGAAAAGGTTTAGAGGGAAGCATACATTCATTTCCAAAGGGGATCAAGGTTGTCAGCCATCACCCTCGGATATCTCTGATCATCAGGACTGAGTGAGCTCTGCAGAAAACAATTCTGAACACTGCTGCTTCAAGAAATGAATTAAAAGGAGGAAAATACCAAGAAAACAGATCATATTTAACTCTTGTCACTTCCCTTTTTTTATTTCGTTGTCAGCTGCTCCCCTTCATTATATCGGCAAAAAAAACAATCCTGGAAAAACTGGGGAAAATTCATATAATCCATAAAGATAAAGTATGTCCCCTTTTAATTAAATCCAGCCTACTCAGTGGCTCCCTTTCACTTGCTCCTCTTAAATTAAACTGCCACTTATTCTGTCTGTTTCATTCAACAACCAGGATGAAGAAGATATTTCATTCTAGCAAATATGATTTACACTCTTGCTCTGAGGTAAAAAAGGAAGAGGAAAAATAAGACAAAATGGAGCAATACTGCCAACAGAGATCATGCAATTGTATTCCAAAGGAATCAGTTGTTGATGGACTTAAATCTACTGCATTTTCTTTGAAATCTATTATTTTTCCCCTGTACTTTTCTTTTCTGCAAATCGTCGTCGTCATCGTCGTCTTCATCATCTAGATGCACACTCACATTTTGGCTGCTATGGGTACCACTAAATAACACCTAACAACTGTGCTTATTTTCAGAGCTTGAAATTTCTCCATGATAGCTGGGGGATTCTGGGAGTGATAATCCAAAAACATACATACATACAACTTTCCCAAGCTCTGCCTTTTTGTTTAAACGATGGAATCACAAAACCAGAAGGGTCCTCTAAGGTTGTCTAGTCTGACCCTTTACTGATACTGGAAATTGCCTACTACCAACATTTTGATTGGTGACTGTTCAGATTCTGGTTAAAAAGCTCCAATTAGCAATGGTATGTCACCTTCCAAGGCAATTTGATCCACTGTCAAGCAACCAGAAAATTCTTCCTAATGTTATTTGGAAATCTCCCTTTTGCTGGCATGGGGTGATTTCAGCTTGTTGGTTTGGGTCCTTGAGAACAACAGAACAGAAGTTTGTTTCAGCATTAGTGAACAGCCCTTCAGATATTTGAATCTTGATCATATGGTCTGTTAACTGTCTTTCCTCCAGGCTGCACATACCCAGTTTCTTCAATCTTTCCTGATAGCACTTGGTCTCCAATCCCTCATGTCTAGCTTTGGACAACTTCTAGTTTTTTAATATCCTTCTTAAACTGAAATGCCCCGAACTGAATACCGTACCCTAGGTGAACTCTGACCTAAGCTAGCTAAACAGAATTATTGCTACCTGAACAGGATACTTCTGTTGAAGCAATTTAGAACTCCATCATGGTTTTTTAAAGCTGCTATATCGTGCTTCTGTCTTATGCTTAGCTTGTAGTCTATTAAAACTCCTTAGAACCCTTTTTACATATATAACCGTCAAATCAGGAGCCACCTGTTCTGCATTTGTGTAACTGTTTCTTTCTTCCTAAATGCAGAACTTCACGTTTGTTTCTGGCTAAATTCATGTTGCTAGTCCTGCAATTAGTTGAGTTAATAAGAGCAACCTAAAACGGAGTGGTGGTGATGGTGATCCTCCGTAACCTTTCTTTGTTTGCCTCCTTTTATATCCTTTGGCGAGAGCCAGCATGGTAGTGGTTTGAGCCTGGAGATAAGTGTTCGATTCTCTGCTCTGCTATGGAAACCCACTTGGTGATCTTGGACACATCACAAACTCTCAGCCCCAGAAAACCCAGTGATAGGTTTGCCTTAGAGTTACCATAAATCGGAAAGAACTCAAAGGCACTCCGCACCACCACCACCACCACCATCTTTTAGCTGCAGAATGGGTGAAATACAGAGAAAAAACCAATTAGGTTTGTAGTCCCGTGCATTTTGATTTTGCCTCCAGTATGCCTTATTGAACTCAGTAGGATCCACTTTTATAAAAGATGAAGCTACCTGCTACATCAGTCCATTTAGCCCTATATTCTCTGTTCAGATCTATTCTGGCTGCCCAGTGTTCAGACAAGCTGCTCTTCCCTGAACCTATTGCTGGAGATCCTTTAGCTAGAGAAGCTGGAATTGACCATCACTGATGTAAAGCAGCACTGATGTACAGTGGAGCCAGGCCTTACAGGATCAAGGGGCCAGAGATTGATAATTAATAGGGATGATGATGTTGCCTGCCACCTCCCTTGGGTTTCTCTTATCTCTGAGCTTAGCTGCAGTGTGAGTGTGTGTTTGTGTGCACATATTGATTTTCCAAACAAAAGTTTGTGTTACAATACATAGTATTTTTTGGGTAGCTTGGTTCTAAACAGGCAATTAAGACCCACTAGAGATAAGAACTGCCAGAACTGGTATATTGATGTGGATCAACACAGCTGCCTCCATTTACACACTCTCCTGGGTACTATCATCTCTGTTGACCTGCAGACCTTCTAACATGGGCTCTGTCACTGAGCTGTGACCCCCTTGAAGTAGATATGCATAGGACTCCAAATGCTGCAGACGCCAGGCATTTTTATCTTGCTACCAAGAGCAAATCTTGCAGGAAGAAGAAATACACTCCAGCTGATGGGCGATGTTCAGTCATGTGCTTCACTGCAGGGATCTACCTGAACTGCAGCACAGAGGTTAATTCATCAGGCCCCTTGATGCAATTTAAACCCAAGAGCAAAACAAACATCACACTGCCTATGATTCTTTAGTGCTGTCTGTACCTAAGCATCCTTTTTCATTCTCCCACTCTCTGAAGCTCTCTCTCTTTCTCACTAAGTTGATAATTACAACATTCTATGCCAGGCAGCTGTCACTAAAGGAACAAGAGCTGCCCAAACACTTCCGCAGTACAATCACGGCAAGTTTATTGGCCAATTTATCACACTATAATGAACTCGCTCACAGCCTTCCCTCTATAGACTAGGAAGCAAAGGAAGATGGGCTTGGACATTTTGTCCTGATACAAGTGAAAGAAGAGGAAACAATTAGGAGAATTTGTATCCACAGTTGCTGCCCCCCACATACACACAGCACCACTGTTGCCTAAAAAGTGGGCACCAGGCAAACATCCAAGGCTGGTTAGTATTCAGAAAAGGGCACGGGTCCAATCTTCCGGCAGATGCAAGACTTTGCTGAATGAGGACATGCGCAGATAAAGAGCAATTAAAAAAATACACACAGAGGAAGAGAAAGGTCAGGAACGGTTGAATAAGCTTTATTTAGCCTTGACTCAATTAGCTGAATGAACTTGACCTTAAGACAGTAGGTTTCAAACCCTGAAGTTCTAAACCTACTCTACCTTTCTTTATTTGATTACATTTTTAAAAATCTTGCCTTTCCTACTAGAATCCCAGAACAGGACACAATCTCCCCATGCCACACACTTATCTTCAACAACAAAGAGATAGTGGTTTGCACAAGATTCTCTAGAAGGTTTCTGGCCATGAGACAATTAGGGATATAGAGGTCAGCCAGTTTTGCTTTCTCTGACATTCTGGGTTTTTTATGATCTTGAGATCTTTATGATCTCTGAAGAAATGGGGGATTTGGGGAAGTTCATATGAAAAATGAACCAAACAGATTTCCCAACCATTTGCACTGGTCAAATTCAATAGGTACCAGTATTCCCATCTCTGGTAAGAGCATGTTAGAACTGCCTGCCATGTAGCTGTTAAGGAGCCTGTCAGGTAAAAAAACAAACAAAAAGGAGTTGCCAACAACTTCAATTCAGCACCATGAATATGGTACAATAAACAAGGATTTAAAGACAGACTTTTAAGGGTTAAAGACAGAAAATCCTTGACTTAAATGACTGAATTTGTTAGTTTAATTTTCACACACAAAGATATTATATGAATCTCAAGTTCTTTCTGCTGGATATTTTGAAGAAATTTGCAAATTTTTAAAAATTCTTATCGAATTATATATCTTAGTTCTCACTCATCCTTAATGGAGATTTGGATGTGATCCTCCTCAATCTAAATCCAATCCTACAGCCATTTTGCCCAGAACTTAGAAGTAACAAATTACAGTCTGTGTAAGTACCTTAAGTTACTTTTGGAGAAAACAAAGTTTAATGCATTTGGCCAGAATCTTGTTGGGGACTTGCCTCTTCTTAAGTGGACTTACACCTGGGCAGTTCTGTAATGTCCCTTTCCAGTAAAGGGCTACTGTTCCTTTACTATGTAGGGGAGCCAGCAAAGCAACCAATATGCACTGGGGCCAATGCAAAACGGAGGCGATGCACACTGGTCCCAATACACGTTGACCCCATTGTGCTTTGGGACACCAACAAGGAAGTGCCAATGTGCATTGGAACCCTCTTGCCAGTCTCCTATTAAGCATCTTCACTATTCATTAACAGCACTTCTTAGCACCTCTGGTATGTAGCTAAGCATGCATAATATATTGAAATAATGCAATAATGAATGGAAGGTAACAAACAATACAACAAGCTATGCAACAAATTACTTTTTTAACAGCAAGAAATAACCTCAGTGAATTACTTTTAAAACATTGTGTAAAGCAATTTCTAATGCTCCGAGCTCTGATTATGCCACACAGGTCCTCATGTACGGTATGAGGGGGCAAAGATTAATGGATTGTGGCATGAAATAGAGAAATCTGTTAGAACTAGATATTTTCCACTGATACCGACATCCACTCCCGTAATTCCACAGTAGGCAGACAAGAAGATGTTATAGCCATAACTCTAAGAGGATCCATGAGAAAGGTTGCCAGATCTCAGGGTCTTTCCAATCTCCACTTTTCATGGGTCATCTCCAGGATGGGGACGAGGGTGCAGTTTCTCCAGTTTTGGTGGGCTCAGATCCTGGCAAGAGGAAAGGGCTGAGTGCAAATCTCTCATTCAGCTTGCAGAGCAGCAATTTGTTACAATTTGCAAGGCGCAATTCATTTCTTGGTGCAACTTGCAAAGAATCTCGGTGTGTGTGTCTCCTCTTCCCAGTCATTATAGCACCAGGGCTCACCTTCTGCTCTGTATCCATCTTCTGACTAGAAGCAAATAGGCTAGATTAAATATATCCCATCTCCCCTAAGTAAGTGAGAAAGAATAATCCTCTCATTTTTCACTTTGATCTAGGAATAGCTGTAATTCAACAAAAATATGTTTATGCAGAATGAGAATACCATATGGATGCCCATAGTAAAACCTATTTGTTTCTTCAATATCCTCCATGTATAAACCACCTTTCTTCTAAAGCGGAGCTTTCCAAGCTTTTCATGTTGGTGACACATTTTTTAGACATGTATGACAAACCTGATGGGAGAGGGTCTTGACAACAGAGCCTCCTTGGCAACTGAGAGTGTTTAAGCTGATTGGCTGGTGAAATGAAACCTTGGATAGCCCAGGGGAGGGGTTGGTGCAAAAGGGAAAACAACGGATTTTAACTGTCTGGAGTGCGGTTGAAGAGGAGTGTGATTTGTGGTGTGTTTGGGAGAGGTTGGAGATTTGAAAAGCTCTGTGGGAGAGAGAACTGAGAAATTGAGTGTATGAGAGATAGTGAATGAATTGAAAGAGCGAGAGAGAGAGAAGAATGGTGTGCTGTTTATAAACATTTAGATACAAAACACATTTAAAGCAACAGTGTTACAATAAATATTTGAACTTCTGTGTTCCTTTAAACAGTGTCACAGAGTCTTATTTTGAATTCTGGAATATACACGCTACCAATAATGTCATCTTGACCTTAGTGCCAACAGTACCACAGTCTTGGAAAATATAAATCACTGCTGATCCTTACCTCTGGGAGAAGGGCAGATTTAGGGAAGGCAGTAAAGGGGGAGAGTCCTGAAAGGAAGAAGTCAAGGGGGGACAAGAATGAGGAAGGGACTGCATTCTCAGAGAGGGAGAACTGAGGCAGACCTGTTTGTCCTGGCCCTGGCTTGATTCAGAGATCTCCCTGGCTGTTCAGACCTGAAGACAAAGAGGTGTCAGGCTGCGCAGGCCTTGAGTGCGAGGCTTGGGTGCACCTTTTGCACTCAGCACTGATGGACAGTGGTTTTTTCCGTGCGTTTTACAACATGCCTCATTTTGTGACACAGTAATCCAATAAATAATTCAGTAAGTGGAGGCAGCCCCTCCACCTGAGCCTGGCCCACCACTGTCACCCTTGCTGGGGTCTTCTTTGGCCCAAGGAGGCACAGCAGAGGCAGCCCTTCACCTGGGACTGGCCTGCCATGGCAGTGGGATCAGCAGCCCCTCCACCCGTTACATTCACACGACACATCTACACACTGCAGCTGACACAGATACATGTCATGACACACAGTTTGGAAAGCTCTGCTCTAAAGACCTCAAGTTACTATGTCTTCCTCCACATTTTTATCCTTAGAGTAATCTTGAGAGAATGGGATGAACTTAGAGAGGGTAAGAGCCACATATGCTGTCTTGAGCTCTTTGGAGGAAATGCAGTGTGTATGTCACCAATAAATGGAAAAGTAAAATGTGTTTCTGGGACCTGCACCAATCCAAGTCCATGGGGGAGGACTAGTGATTTGCATTTCATAGCCTCAGTTCAGATTCAAGATCTAGATTGTAACAGCATGAATCTGAATTGATCTCATCCAAATTAGGCCAAGATCCAAATAGTTGGAATGACCTTGAACTGGATTGGAGGGCCCATGCACAGCCCTAGTCTGAGCAGGATCACTTCTGTACTTTGGGTAGTGGGTATGGGATAAAAGGAAAATGATCCTTGGTCTACTTAGACAGCTGTAGCTGTATCAGTTTCATCCATAGAGTGGCTCTAAGCCATGATTGAATTGACGGCAGTTAACAACAACAACAACAACAACAATAATCAGTTTTGGCAGGGTGATTTTTACTAAAGGTATATTAGCTCCTGAAAGCACCAAAATGAATTGCAATACAAAGAGACTTTCAGGATTAGTGTTCTCTCAACAGAGAATAAACAAAAACAGATTTCAAAAATTGCTCATGTATTTGCTCATCTTAGATCAAGAAGACAGCATTTTAAAATTAAATTTCTGCTGCAAAGGTGGAAATTTTCATGACTGACTAGAAAGTGTATAGTCAAACTAAATTGGAAGCTCATCCCCCCAAATATTTTCCCCTAGAATCCACATATGTCACTGCATAAATGGCCCATGATTAGAACAGGGCTTCCTGATGCTTTTGTATGCTTTAGTGTTGGCTGGAGCAGTGTTGCTTTGAGGAAAGCTTTTTAATTCTTCTGCATTACTTGTTTACAATCCCTAGCCCCATCTCAAAGTTGCTGGGGGTTTTTTAAAGTAAGAAGGTTGGGATGAGGAAGCACTACTTTGTTCTAAATCTGAGCTTTCTACAGCCACTTTAAAATTACAGGGAAACAACTGCCAGAAGATCCAATTGCAGTTCTATATTATGCCCGTGTTGGCTTTTGGTTTAGGAACCTGCACTAGACAACTAGTGGTGGTTTCTTTTCCATCTCCATTTTCATGCAAAGATTCCAAAACACATTTCCACTACAAAGTCTGGGGTTCATCCAACACACATGTTGTCTTACTGAGAAAATTCCTCAAAGTAGGTTTCATTATTTTTCTTCCAGCCAAATTACTAAATTCTGTTATCCTGGGAAAGCTGGGTATAGGATTCAAAACAAGAAAAGCATAATGGCTCACAGGAAAGGATTCTGAGTTACATCATCCGTGTGATTTGACTGTTACGAAAGGAACAGAAAACAACAACTAAATCTGGAACTCTGGTGAGTTTCTCTGAAGTTCAGGATCAGAATTTTGTGGCACCAGTGAGTTTTTGGAAAGAGAGCCAGGTCCATTTTATAGACATCCATGAGAATCTTTTTACTCATTTTGGGAGGAGGATAGTAGACACATAACTAACAAATGAAAAAAAGCTGTGTGAAGAGAAGTGGCAGGCAGATTTGTTTGGACTCAAGTTGTAATATTCCTATGACCTACACTATATTGAGATTTATTGAGATTTTCAAAGGAATCATATTAGTTTGTTCCAACACAACAACACAAGATGAAGCCACACACAGATACGTATTCTAATAACTGCAAATACTTGAGCTATTTTTTCCCATTCATGCTATCTCATGCTAAACTGATGTAACTATCCACATTCCTTCTGAGAAAAGTTCCCTTTGTTCCCATGAGAAATAGCCTCTAATCTTTCATATGCTCTTCCAATTGTTTTGGTTCTCTCTAAGTGAGAGTGATAAGAAGTGGGAAGATTCCTGTGCGATCAGCATGTGGGTGTTCACTTATCGACATCACTGCCCCTCTCCCCATTGTCATAATGTCCAAGTTTTATGGACCTTGAGCTTGTTTGGAGGTTCTAGCAGGGGAGTGCAGCTATTGTATACCCTTGACCGAAGAACGGTACACTCCTTCTATCTGAGATGGCTGTCCTCTTCCACCAAGCGCACAGCTTCGGGAGGGACGCATATGGAGTGGTGAGGGAGGAAGGGGACACCCGCCTAGCCAGCCAGATCAGCTGAATTAACCCTAGTGATCAATGAGATGACAGATGTCACAGCTAGATCTTCCTCACACCTAGTGGACACCTTCCAGACTGGTGGGATCCTTATTTAGAAAAAAAGAAATCCTTTGCACACCTCTCTATAATTAGCATTCTGAATTCTTGGGCACACAAAGCACACTTCTCCTCAGTGATAGGGGAGCAAAATGTGGGTATCTTCAGCTTTTTCACACCTCCATTTTCTACAGGGGAAAAGGAGGAAATGTGCATGTATGTATGTGCATGTGCACCCACACAATACACTCACTTGGAGTTCACACAGCCTTCCTTGTCTCTCCTGAAAATCTAGAGGAAGTCTGGCCTCACCTAAGAATCTTTTGACAGAAGTCAGCCAGAAAATGCAGCCTATATATGGCCAAGAGAATGAAGATGAGAAGAACTTTGCTAATGGGCTCAGAATGTCAGCAACACATTCCTTCCTGGTTCTGATAGAACCAATTCTGTTAGTATAATGGTTCTGTTCGATACAACTTTCTAACACTGAACTTCACTGTAAATAATCAGTGGCTATCAATACCTCATTTATTTATTTATTTTCTGGTCCAGAAATCAGATAACTTTCCATACACACATCCACTAAGTTTAACTCTGAAGCATAAAGAAAGTTCTGATCTCATAGTGATATTTGACAATTGCCAGATTGCTGGTGGTGCATGACACTAGTCTAACTATGATGAAACAGAAGATGGCAGCAGAGAGGAAAAGGTGTCCGGTGCAGCAGCCATGCTGGAACAAAGGCCCTGGGAAAATGGGCTGCTTATAGAACTGGCATATTCTGTTAACCTCTTCTTATTGCTATGCTTAATCCTTGAAAAAGTGCAACCACTAGCACAGTGCACCAAACTGGATTGTGACCTAAATCTAAAGGATCCAAGAAGATGAAAGGAACAGAAAATCCATGACTGGATCTGGCTCTCTTGGTTGCTCTTCCAGCCCACCACCGCAAAGTCAGAAGTTGCTGGTGACTCCAATGTTGGGTGAGGTGGTGAATCTGTTCCAGGCTTCAGTCTGAACCAAAATAGGTTCAGAACCTTGAACAGGTTCTTCAGACTAAAACCTGGAGCGGACTTATTGCCTCATTGCAATGGAAGCCACTGGTTGCCACTGTGAAAAGCTGAAAGAAACCGGGAGGACTTGACTCAAATCAGTGCCCCAGTGTTGGGGGAGAAGAGCTTTATATCCCCCCCCCCATCCATTCTGTTCTCCTTATAAGAATTCCCTCAAGGAAAAAGTAGCTAAACAGAAACCAAACTACTATGGTAACTAAGAGAGAGGGAGAAGCAGATGAAAGAGAAGACTTTAGGGACAATATGTGTAATATACAGTATAGATTTACAAAGAGATCCATCCAGTTTAAAGATACACAGTTTAAGCACACTCACTGCCATCTGCAGACACAAACCTTCATGAGTACAGGTGTTTTAGAAAACAGAGGGGATGGGTGGAAGGAAGTGATTAAGGGATGGGAGGGGAACGTATCAACTCTAGCTAAAGCATATGACTAAGCTGCTCCAGTTCAAAGGAAAGGAAAGTATCCAGACTTTAGTTAATTTGTAGTACTAATCTGATCTTCCCCCATTTTCCCATTTAAGTGTTTTAGGTACTCTTAATTCAGATTCATTAATCTTCAATAGTCTACAGCATTTGCTGCTCAGCAACTGGCCAAACATCTGCTTGCAGGGAAAAAACCTGCTAATTAGGGGTGTCTGCTGGACAGCTTAAAACATATTGTACCATTTCCTCTTACCTACTGCTACTACAGTCAGTTGTAGCCTTAGAATTGCGGCATATAGTGGCAGAATCTGGAAATTTTATTCAACCTGTTTTGTTATGGACAGGTACAGAAAATTCACCTCACAAAACCTGAGTTGGCCATAAACTTATTCAGAAAGGGTATCATGAACTCCTGGCTTCACTAGGCCCACTTTAGGTCAGTCACACAAAAGGAATTCTTCATATATTTTCTCTCCCCCTACTCCATCCCAAAAAAGTTAGAATCATCTCCCACTCAATATATCTATATCTATATCTGTGCATATATATCATTGGCATACAGCATGGGTCCCATTTAGGAGAAAGGAGGTAACAAAATAAAATAGTCAGTCTACTGGAATGCTTTGAATGTTGGACTAGGACTCTGGGGGCCTTTCCACACTGCACTGTTATAGTGCTATTATTCCACTTTCAACATCCTGTGGAATTCTGGAGTTTGCAGTTTACTGAGGCCAAAGAGTTCTCTGGCTGAGAATTCTAAACGCCCCTCTCTTAACTTCAAACCCCAGAATTCCACAGCATGATGAAAGTGGAATAATAGCACTGTAACAGTGTAGTGCAGAAAGGACCTGGGACTTTAGGGTTCAAACACCCCACTCAGCCATAGAAATCTCCTGGGTGAACTTGGGCAAGTCACATTCTCTCAGCCTTAAAAGAAAGGCAGTGGTAAATCACCTCTCCATAACTCTTGGCAAGAAAACCATGTGGCAGAGTCTCAATCAGCCAGATTCAAGTTGAAGTCACATAATAACAATAATGGATGTTAAAGGGAGGTCAAGACTTCTGCCAGTTTAAACTGTACAGTACATTCGGTGGGCACAAAAAATTGTGGGGACACACAGAGCCTATGGACCACAAAAATTCCTCCTCCGATATAAAAGTTTTGATAGCATTTACCATGTCTGAAAAGTTTCCAATTTCCTAGTGTAGGTATTTTTCCTAACCCTTTAATTATCCCCCATTTCCCAGAATTTGTCTTGTTTCTGCCAAGCTAGAGGTGAAATCCTCTTCCTAGCCTGGCCAGCACAAATTCAAATAGCTAGGTGGCTCTGAGAGAAGTGTCAAGATGAAGAATAACTGAAGTGAGCATATTTCCCCCCCCAAGAAAGCCAGTTACAAAGCGCTGTCATCACTGAACATGGCTGCTGTTAACACCAGCCAAGAAAAATATCAAAAGAGATGGTAACACTCCCAAATGCCTTTAGTGCCTTAACCCAGATTCCACCGATACGCTGTCACGGAGTGAGGGGAAGAATCTGTTTAATAGCAATAATTGCCTGATTTGGTACTGACTGCACAGCTGCAAAATCTTGCTTTAATTTAAGACATTGTTGTGTAAAATCCTAAAGACCACAAGGCATGGGATGTTGGTTGTCTCATCTTTATAAGCCTTCTTTTGCCACTCTCTTTCCCCCTCCCTCTACTAAGCCATTTTCACACTAGACTTTTCTAGACAGTTTCTGCAAACCCCAGGATTCCATAGGATGTTGAAAGTGGAATAATAGCGCTATAAAAATCTAGTGCAGAAATGGCCCTAGACAGAGAATTATGTTTCACATCAGTTTGGGGGGTCTGAGAGGGTTGCTTCACAGTAGCTGAGTAGCTCTCTTTCTTTCCCATTCAAGCATAACACATTTTCTCTCTCTAGGAAAACAGGTTGGTTGATTGTAAATACCAGTGGAATTTTTTTTCAGTGTCTTTTTAAATTTTAGATAACTACTTCTCAACATTTGCAAATGGTGGCATAAATGTGATGGAAAGAACTCAGATTAAAATAATCGGAAATTGGATGAAAGTGAAACTGGCAGATTTGTCCGTGCAGGCAGAGGACTTTGGAGAAGTTACATCTTTGGATCACAGCTCCCAAATGTCCTCAGGTAGCATGGTGATTTGGAGCTGTAGTTCAAAAATGTAATTTTTCCATGGTCTGGCTTTGAGTACTTAGCTCTTTAAAACCTGGGCTTTAATATCTACATGTGCAACCATGTTTGTGACACTGAATCAGGCTTCTTATCTCTCTCCATCTTTCTCTTTTGCAAGTTCCTCATCTTTAACAGTTACATGACAGACAATTACAATGCGATCCATAGCACTCTGGTCTTAACAGTCACTATTACACTGGCCACTGGAAACTGATGAAAACTCGTGTTTATTTTTGTTTATTTTTGGCTTAGCCAAAATTCACACATTTCTTCATAAATTCAAAGGAAAGAATGCAAGATTTTTTTAAAAAGGGAAACTGACAGATTTGTCCATGTCCACTTGATTTATCTATAAATCCTGTTTTTCTATTTCTCAGTAGTGGGCTAAGATCAGAGAAGGTGTACTGTAGCAATTTGGATATGTGTTGTGGGTAAAAGATCACTCAGGAATCAGGACAGTTTTATGCCATTTTCTTATCAGTTCTAAATTCTGAAAACATAACAACTAACATAACATGTAACACAACAAATCAACTTTTAAAATTTCAGTGGTAAGAAATTACTTTGAAGTTGGCAGCTTTGTAACACATTACATAATGAATTAATTTTAAGAAGTAACTTTCCAAGAAACCCATCTTTCTTTTTTAATTTGTATGTGTCCCTTTAAGTAACCTGTTGACTCATGGCAACCCCATGAATTTCAAAGGTTTTTCTTAGGCAAGGAACACTCAGAGGCAGTGGCATATTAGTCTAAACAGCACCGAGGGCAAGCATGGAAGTTGTGCCCCTACCTTCTTACTCCTATCCCCATTCCCAGCCCTACATGCATGGCTTTTTTCACCATCACCCCCCCCCACACACTGGCACATGCCCTACATGTCCCACCCTAGATTCTTCCTCTACTCAAATATAGCCTACAGCAACTGTATTTGTTTGTTGGTGGTCTCCCAGCCAAATACTAATTAGGGCTGACCCTGCTTAGCTACTGAGATCACACAGGATCTCGTGCCTTTAGGCTGTTAAGGCCAATGGTGTGTTTTTTTAACATATTGTCTTCTTAAGAATCCAAGAGAACTTGAAACTATTATGGCACAGTGGATTCTATATATTAATAGATTATTCATTATGCTGCATCCCATTGTATGCAGCAGAAACAATTGTTTAGAAGCAATGGCATTGTTCTTTTAATTGCATAGTGGTTTGTCAACAACAAGGTTGGTGAATCAACAATTGCTGTCTTTCCAGCTCATCTTTGGAACACTTGCCAGAGGCAAGGCACATAATGTACACACAGACATTTTATTAATGATATGATCCTTTGAAATGAATTGGAGAGAAGTTTGCTTGATTTAATAATACTGGCTACATACTCCTTGGTTTACTCCTAGTCATCTCACCTTCTCACTTTAATGCCATTAAAAAAAAACACTTTCATGAATTCATTAACAGTTGAAAATTAAATGACTTTTTTCATTATATCTGTAGTCTTCATCATTTTTTTTTCTTCCTTTGGGCTCACATTTGTTGTTCAAATATAATTTCAAATGGGGAAAGCATCCAGTTCATATGATATCAGAACAATTCTGTCTTTTAACACTTACGTTTCTTTTATGCATTACACTGGATGGAAACCAAAGAAACTTTTTCATCCAAGGAAATAAATCAGTGTGCACTCAAAGTGCTGTGTTCAGTCTTTGGTACAGGAATACTCACACAAAACTGGATCCCACATGTATACAGCCATATGAGCAATATAAGATCCAGAGTTCTATGAAAGCCAAACACTGATCAAACAGAGCTCATTACACATATAACAGCCAATTTCATGAATTCATCTGAAAGCATGGGCACTGGGGCATGGCTGAGGGACAAAATAGTTCTTCCTCTGTGTGTTCACAGAATACATGGAAGAGGATCATTTTTAGCAGGCTGCCATTAGTGTCAAATATAGATACCACAGTGCTGACAACAGTGAATTTTTTCAGGCCAAATTTGACCCAAAGTGTGAAGGACTAGAAATTCTGTTCCTTTGATAATAGTGGCCTGAATCTAATTCTTACTCTTAACTAGAGTAGACCCATTGAATAAATGGAGTTTATATAAGTGTTGACTCACCAAGTTCCCATTGATTTAATGAGTCTACTTTAGTTGGGTCTAACAATTGGATTTAGGCCACTGGTTGCATACCTCATGTTAGATACCAGTCTAATTCTTAAATCTCCTGAAGGAACTGAGTTTCTTTGATATGATGGCTTATGAACATCTATCAGTCTGATAAATCATAGCTGTGATGATGGTGGATGAGCTGACACCACTGCTTGACTCAGACACACAATTTGGCAAATTGCCTGTGTGTGTACATTCTCTTCAAGTTTCAAGTTCTACAGGACCCACTGGAAAATGTTCACATATTACACTCTAAAAATCAGCATTCCCTATACACAGCATGGAGATGTGGGGAAGCTTCTGATGAGTGGATCTGCATCCCCATGTTGTGAACCATTGATGTGTAGCTGGAAGCTGCTCAAGTGAACAGGGCCAACTGAAGGCATTTTGCTGCATGAGGCAAAAGTAAAATAGCACCCAACATGCTGAGTACAGAAGCTGGCTGCACTAGCAGCTCAATCTAACTTCCAGACTGGTGACAGGGTGATACTACACCTGAGGGCGGCAGAACATTCAAGGGCCAAAGTGGGTGGGAAGCTTAGGGTGCTCTGGACAGGCCAGGGATGAACACACAGTCCTCCCCTTCAAAACCTTGCCCTACCCAGAGCACCTACTATCTGAAGTAGCTGCCTCACTGTACCTAATAGTAGGACCATGTTAATGAAGTATTTTCAGGCACTGGATTGTCTCTCCATATCCAGATGGCTATTATATCCAATTAGACAAGAACAAGTATAAAAATCCTGTTCCAATGTAGCCTTGCAAGAGCAACGGGGGCTATTGGTTAGTCCAAAACAGAGTAAAATCACTGAATAAATGGTTGAATACACATGGATAAATCCCACTGATTCAATTGATCTACTTTGGTTGGGACAATTAGCGGGATTCAACCCGAGGTCTTCCTGAGCACCTAAAAAAAACTAATATATTTGAATCACACCCTCTAACATTTCCCAGATGAAAACCAGGATACATGTGGCCAAGTAACATAAGAGAATGGCTAAGATAGCTAAATTTATTACTGAGGAAGAACACACAAGCCAGGAGAGGATGCAGCAATTTGCTTTCATCTGAGCTGACAGGGAAAGGCAAGATTCCATCATTCTTCACCTCTCTCCCCTCTTGAGTTAACTGAGTGCTAACTACTTTTAAACGCTGAATTCAGTTTGCAGCAACTGAAGTAAGCTGAGGACAAAGGGGAAAGGTGAGTGGAAGAGAGACAAGCTGGGACATTTTAAAAGCATCTGAAAAAAATGGGACAACAGAGAATTAATTAGGACTGTCCATGCCAAATTGGGACAGTTGGAGGATATGTCATCATGCTATGATTGTGTGGCATGAAAGGATTCTTACTCTTTTACAGAAGTGCCAAGTTCAATATATTTGACTCAAACTGCATCTTCCTAGGCCCAATTAAAGGCATAATTTGTTCATCTGTCTTGCTTCCCCTTGGTATGGGTAGGCAGACCCAAAAGCTTATTTCAAAAGGCAGGTACAAATACAGAGCTGCAAATTTGTTAGCTTTTCCCCTGTATCCTTCTCTATATCAGTAATCCAAAAGCCAACTGTAAAACTGACAATGTGAATCAGTTTAATTTGAAAAATATTTGCAAGGGCACACAGCCATCTGCATAAGAACAGGACAAATGGATCTTTGATTCTATTGTAATAGAAAAAGTGCAATATTTACTGAGACAAACATTTCAGAATCCTAGGATTGCTCAAAGCTATGATAGGTTAAGCTTTGATTTTAAAAAGCAAAATCTAGTCAGCAGAAAAGAGGAAGAACCGGCAATGTCACCACCATCCTTTGGATAGAAGAGAGGCCTTGCTCCTGTCTGGGGCTGCTTTGCTTGTTTTCGTATCTCCTCCTGTGGCATCTGCATGACATCTGTCCCCAGAAAGGACCAGGCCCCCAGGTACTGTGCAGCTAGCCAACTTCAAGAGGCCCCTTTCTGCAAGAGGATAAAAGGCTAGCTGAGATGGACATCTGTCTCACCCAGTGAGACACTATGGAGACACCATCTGTCTCACCAAGTCTGACATCAAAGGGGGTAGCTATGATGTCACGGGATTATATTTGAAAATGCTGCTTGATTTAGGGATTGTATGTTGGAATATGAGGTAAAGAGTTGTGGGGAGAGAATGGAGTGATGAAGTGAACGCTGATTGGTGGCATGTCTGAGGAGATTTGCATATGACTGGTAAATGACAATTGGTGAATGACAGTTGGGAGCTCAGTTTGAGTGGGAAGTTTGGTTCGCTTGGAGTTTGAGAGAAGGGCAATTAGAAAAGAGTTTGAGAGATGATTGAGTTATACTAGGGTTGGAGTGAGAGAAGAGAGTTTGAGCTGAGTGTAGGTAAGGCTCAGAGTTAGCTTGGGATGCATGTGAGAGAGTGTACGTGTGGTATTATAAATGAATAATCTGTTGTGTTGTGTTTAACTTTTGTAAATATTTGCGTTTATATATACTTTTGGTCTCTGGAAATGCTATCTATCTGAGAGTTTGGACTGAGACAGGTATCTGTGGTGACAGCACTGAACATAAAGGAATGGTTCCATTGAGGACAGTAGCTGCATAAATCCCCATAGGTACTTTGAGGGCACGTAGATGGTACCCACAATGAGTGTCACACAGATGGAACAGGAGTTACGTCTTTGCATTGCCACAATGGTGGGGATCAGGGTAAGCCCTCACTCTTGGAATTGCATCGAGCACCATGGATATCTTCAATTGGTGGATTAAAGGGTAGAAACCCACATTTAGCCACAGTGGTGGGATTGCCTGAGAGGAGTCCTCACAGTTAATGGCAGTGTTGTGGAATAAAAGCTGAAATCTGCACATTTGGTGGCACTCCTGGGATTACCAAAGTCTAAATCCCAGAGCTGGTGGAATAAGAGTTGGAAAATCCCCACATTTGGTGACCATAGCAGTGGGACAAAAGGGCAGAATCCCCACACTTGTCTCTTTCAGGAGGGCCTTTCTGCACTACACTGTTACAGTGCTATTATTCCACTTTCAACCTCCTGTGGGATTTTGGGGTTTGTAGTTTACTGAAGCCAAAGAGCTCTCTGCCTGAGAATTCCAAATGACCCTGCTTAAACTGCAAATCCCAAGATTGCATAGGAGGTTGAAAGTGGAATAATAGCACTATAACAGTGTCATGCAGAAAGGCCCAGGAGAGCTGCTTCAGTAGTAGAGCACAGGGAAGGGCCAGCCCCCTAGTTAGAGGGTAGAAGAGGGCTTTTAATATTTTTTTTATTGTTCTCTTTTAGAAAATCCTGTCTGCCAGCAAAAGAAACAACAAAGATGGGTTACATGGGGAATGTGGAAGGGGAATAGATCCAGGGAGCAGACAGTATTACAGCCAGGGGAGAGAGGAAAGCCATAGGGTGATTGCTGCCCCTAAACTGTCCCTGACTTCAAATAGTTTGTACAGCCCTGGCAAAAGACCCTCAGCCAGGTCAGGAAATGGAAAAACAGCCTCGATCCAGGATTTGATCCTGTATGTTGACCTGGCTTGCACAGTAGAGACCTAGGCCCTTTTCGCACGCAGTTTCTGTAGAGTCGCGTAAATGGGAGCGTCAGTCCATACGACGCACTCCCATTCACACGACACTCACGAGCCATTTTCTTATTTTCGGCTCTAAGCTGAAAATACTGCGCGGTCGCGCAATGCTCCCGGGGCCCTCGCGCACTTACCTGCGCTGCGGTACGTCGGACGAGCGGGCTGGTCACGCTTCCTGCCTCAGCGCTAGCCTGCAATTCCCAGGTTGTGCTGTGGTAGGAAGGGGCGGGCACTCGGGCGACAGTCGCGCGGCCAGGAAACGAGCTGCAGGACAAAGCAGCAGGGAAGCGGCAGCGTTCCTGCTGAGGCTTTTCGCGCGAGACGCCCCACCCACCCGCTGCGCAAACAGGTAACGTGCGAAAAGGGCCCTAGTTGGGGTGAACCTCTCCCAGCTCTGCTCACCTAGGTTCTCTGTACAATAGCAGGCAAGACCTAGGGAAAGGAAGAGAAGTTCCATGGGTCTATTGGGATTCCATCTGTCTCACCAAGTGCCCTGTCCTGCTGGGTTTGAGTGTTTATGTGTGTGTGTTTTGAAGGTGAGTGGCAGAGACAGAATTGGCAGGGATTGTCGTTCAACATCTCTCTTCCTGAGCTGGCTGAGTTGGTCTTGGCAGTGGGGGTGTTATTCTGGGGGACTTCAACTTCCATGCTGAGACTGCTCTTTCCAGAGCGGCTCAGGGCTTCATGTCCTCCATGACAACCATGGGTCTGTCCCATGTTGCAGGATACACTCTGGACTGTATTTTTCTGGGCTGGGCAGAATGACAGTGATGTGGGTGTGGAGGAACTTTCCAGAGTTCCATTATCATATATAGATTACTACATGATTGGTTTTAGACTCAGTGGGACTCAGAGCCTCAGAAGGGATGGAGGCCAATTGAGTTTGCCTGTCCCAGGAGACTTATGGGTCTAGATGGATTCCTGATGGCTCTGGGAGAAAGTTGCCTTGGCAGGTAATCCTGTTGAAGCCCTTGCTGATCTCTGGAATAAAGAAATTGTCAGAGTGATCACCCTATGGACCGGGCAGCGATGAAATGCGAGGGTCAGAGAGAGGTGTCAATGGTGGAAAACCTGAAGTGAGTGTGATCAAACATTGGCTAGAACCTATTGGAAAACTTATGCCATGGCAATTACAGCAGTAAAGAAACCCTTCTTTTTTGCCACCACTGCGTTTCTTCAGTAGCACTGTCTCAAGTGGTCAGGGGTGTTTTATGCCCTGTCCCATAACAGCAGCACATACACTACCCAGAAGTCTGCTGTGAAGAATTTGCACGACACTTTACCATTACAATTGCTTGGATCCACTCTGATTTGAATGCTGTGGCCAATGCAGGTCCAGTGGATGTAATCTTGGCTCCTGTTTTCTAGAGTTATCAAATATATTTTAATTTGTGCAGTCTGAGGATGTTGACAGGCTCTTTGGAGAGGTGAGAGCCACCACACCTGTACTAGTACCATGCCCTTCCTGACTTAGAAAAGCAGCCAGAGGATAGTGGCTGAATGAGTAAAGCTACTAGTGAGTGTCTCTCTGCAGCAAGGCAGAGTTCCATCCTGTCTAAAAGAACTAACTACCAACCAATCTCCAACATGTCATTCTTGAGCAATGTTCTGGAGTGTGTGGTGGCCTCCAAGCACCAGGGGCTACTGGATGAAATGGATTATCTAAATCAATTTCAATCTTGCTTCAGGTATGGCTACGTCACTGAGACCGCTTTGGTTGCCTTGAGGGATGACTTACGTAGGGAACTGGACATGGGGAATGTATCCTTGTTTGTTCTGCTGGACCTCTCAGCAGCTTTCTATACTGACCATTGTATCCTGAACCACCTTGCTGGGATGGGGTTTGGAGGTACTGTTTTACAGTGGTTCTGTCTCTTCCAGGAGGGATGCTCTAAGAAAGTGGTGGTGGGAGTTTCCTGTTCTATCCCCTGGCTGTTGCCTGTGGGGTCCCTCAGGGCTTGGTTTTGTACCCCATGCTATTGAACATCTACATAAGACTGCTGGAAGAAGTCATCTGGAATTCTGCAGTTCAGTGTCACCAGTATGCTGACAACACCTAGTTCTTTCTCTCTGTTCCATCCAAGTCTAAGGAAGTTATTTCAGTGCTAAACCACTGTCTGTAATGGACTGGATGAAGGCAAACAAATTGAAGCTTAATCCAGACAAAATGGAGGTGCTCCTGATCAATTGAAAGGCAGATCATGGAACAGTGATTCAGCCTGTGTTGGATGAAATTACATTCCCCCTAAAATCTCAGGCTCACAGTTTGGATGTTCTCCTAGATTCAGTTATTAACCTGGATGGCAAGGTTTTGGCAGTGTCAAGGACTGTGTTCACACAATTAAAACTAGTGTGCCAGATGCACCTGTTCCTTGAGATGTCACATCCGGTCACAGTAACACATGCCTTGATTACATCTCAGTTGGATTACTGTAATGTGCTGTACATGGAGCTGCTTTTGGAAATTATTCAGAAACTTTAATATGTCCAAACTACCATGGTCAGCCTACTAACTGGGACTAGTTACAGGGAATACCCCTGTTCAAACAGCTTTACTGGTTACTGGTCATTTTTGGGCATCATTCAAAGTGCTGGTTATGACATTTAAAGCCCTACACAGTTTGGATCCACACTATCTGAAAGACCTCTCTTCCTGTATGAGCCTGCCTGAAATTTAAGAATTTCAGTGAAGAATTTTTCTCAGTCCTATCTCCATCACAGACATGATTGATGAGGATATGATAGACAGCCTTCTCAGTGGCTTCTTCCAGCTTGTGGAATTCTCTCCTGTGGGAGGTTCAGTTAGATCACTTTTTCCTTTTCTTTTCCTGGAAGGCAAAGATCTTATTCAGGCAGGCCTTTAGCTTATAATTTTTGTAACAGAAAGAGTTTTCAGAGGGGGTGAGTTTTTATCTTTTAATTGAGTTTTTATCTTTTTAAAATTATGTCTCATGTATTAATCTCCTGTTTTAAACTGAAATATCTCTTTAAAAAAAACACTTTTGTATAAATGTTTTAACCATACTCTGTTTTTTAACTGCTGTAGGCTGCCTTGGACCCTATACAGAGAAAGGTGGGATAGAAATCAAATAAATAAATGAGTGAGAAACAGAGCGATTAAACAGATCCAAAAATTTACGGATTACAGCTGTCAGAATCTCCCACAGTTTCAAGGCAGTGGCTCCAGGTCCCAACCACCTTACGTTGGCTTTGTTCATCAGATACTAAAACAAAATCTGAGGAGACAGGGAAGTAAGGAGAGTTTCATGATACAAGTCATTTGGTTGTTGTAACGGAAAAGGTTCTATGCAGAATTCCCAGCAACTGTGATTCTGATAGGGTTGCCATGTCATCCAGATAGCTCAGTACTCGTTTGAACAATCATTTGGCTCACATTCCAAGCTTTCATTTCATTAAAAAAAAAAAGGAAGTTCCAGGCCCCTGTAGAAGCTGAGATATGGGGCAAAATGTGGGAGTACTCTTCTGTCAATTTTCTTTTGCAGCCAAGAAATCTGTCTGGGAATTTTAGGCATGAGAGAAGAGCAAGAGGTGTGAGCAATGAAATACAAGAAACAAGTGCAAGGGTGTGAGGGAAGGGAGGCAAGTTAGGAAGTAGAAGAGACAATAGAGCAAGCAGCATGAGTGC
Organism: Iguana delicatissima; assembly: GCA_948472985.1. Lineage (NCBI taxonomy): Eukaryota > Metazoa > Chordata > Lepidosauria > Squamata > Iguanidae > Iguana > Iguana delicatissima. The sequence goes on from CAOKZL010001081.1 coordinate 121,438, forward strand.
CAATGTGCATGAAGCAAGTGAGGAGCATGTTGTAAGGGTATGAACTCTGATAAAGGATGGGATAGAAGAGAGAGGAGAGCAACTGGTGCAAGATGCATGCCATGAAGTCAGGAGGTAAAGTGATGTAGGGATTAACAGTAATACATCTCTCAGTTTAAAATGGAAGAAGGGCTTACAATAGATGGTACACCTAGAAGAATCTGATGCTGACTAATTCGAGGTTTTTTTTCCTTAGCTGACTCTACTTATAAAAGGCAGAAATTCTTCTCAAAGAAATTTGGAATACCCCTTATATTTGTATTCCAAAATTTTCATTTCAAATTCTTTCTGAGAGCTTCCATTTTCTATAAGGAAAACTATAGTGCTAGATCTGTCCCTAATAAAAAAAAATTGAATTCAACCTCACTTTTGAGTATAGCTCATCTTTTTTTTTAAAGGAACAAACTTCAAAGCATAGACCGTTTTTGCTTCATCTGGAAACAAATTAAAGCAACAAGAACTTTGGAGATGAATAGAAGGACTCTTTATTAAAACAAAAACAAAACCCTTTCTGGCTTGTTTTGTAAGCATTACTACTTGTTGTACAAGGGAAGTATTTAGTGGATTAGTTACTCTGGACTCAAAGATATAATGGATAACACATCATTTTCCTCATTTCTGATCTTCACTTAAAAGAATTCTTTCCACTGAAGTTTGAAAGAATAAGATTGAAGTCTGAATAGAAGTAGGTATGTATTTGCACATTTTCTTGGTCTTGGTGAGTACTGGTATCTCAACATAGACACACCACCAAACAATTGTCAACTGACAGGATTTTTCACACAGTGGAGACTTGTAAGAAGGTGAAAAGTCATTTGTCTAAGATGTATATGTTAATGTAAAAATTGTTTTTCCGTTTGAATAATGTATTAGTATGCCTGTTTTTTTACAAGTTTATTTGTAATCTCACCAAAAATACTTTTGCTGGGTATTATGAAAAAGGAATTGGATAGTAATCTTGGATGACCTCTTTGATATATTATAACAGCAGTGAGGGCATTGTTTATGCAAACGTGGAAATGGACTGAAGCACTGATGAGGGAAGAATGAATTGTGAAGGTTGCTGAGTTAGCCTAAATTGCCAAACTAACATGGGTTTTAAAGAATAAGCCAACTGAAGACTTTTTGGAAACTGTATATGGACTCTTGAGCAATCTAACGATGCAGTAATCTATAGTTATGGCTACTAGTAGTTCTAGCGGATCTGTAACAGATCTAGAATAATATGGGTTTTTTTTTCTTTTTTTTTCTTTCATTAAAGTTTGACTGCGGGGTGGTCAGAGCCCTTCTGTGTTTCAGTAAGTTAGAGTTTAGAGTTCTATTTTGTGTTCCACGTTTTAGGTTAGTGTTTAAGTATTAGTTCAGTTTTGGGGGGTTTTGTGTGTGAGTCAGGGTGTTTGTGTTAAAAATTAATAAATAAATAATTTTTTAAAAAAGATTTTTTGCTCAATGTAGGAACAAAAAGACCAGCAGTTTTCCATGTTTGTTGTTGCTGCTGCTGCTGTTAAAGGTTCCTTCATGAGACAAAAAAAAAAGATTGGCATTCAGTATGGGATTTACGTTTATGCAAGTGGCCTGATGTGTGCAGAAAACTGAACAGAGTAGTTTCACAACATCCATACCCACCTAGGGGCTTTCATGACACTACAAGGTACAGGTACGCAGTGAGCAATGGTAGCCAGTGGAGTGACAAATGCACTATGGTCACTGTGTAAGGAGTATCAATATGCATTAGGGCTCTCCGTGACATGTATCTCAACACAGGCTAACAAGCGTCAGAGCACAACAGGAGTGCCCAGTGGGCATCAGAAGTACCCAATGTACATAGGAAGTGCTGATGAACACTGAAGCACTCTTGCCAGTGTCTCGGTGCACATATTTACAATTCATTTACAGGGTTTTGTTGTGTTTCTGCAATGTAGCTATGGATTTGTAAAGTTAGCAAATTAGTGAAAATCTACAATACTAGAAACTACACCCCTAGTTGGAAACTCAGGGAACCTGGATAATAATAGTCTTTGATTTGATCCATCCTACCTTTTTCTAACAGCGATCTTGTCCTCAAGGGTCAGAATCACTTTTCAGTGTCTTTTATAGCTGAATTCATACAATGTACTTAGAACCATAGAATCATAGAAATAGAGAGTTGGAAGAGACCACACGGGCCATCCAGTCCAACCCCCTGCCATGCAGGAACACCCTCAAAGCACCCGCAACAGATGATCATCTAGCCTCTGCTTAAAAACCTCCAAGGAAGGAGACTCCACTACACTCCGAGGCAGCAGATTCCACTGCTGGACAGCCCTGACTGTCAGGAAGTTCTTCCTGAGGTTCAGGTGGAATCTCCTTTCCTGCAGCTTGAATCCATTGCTCCTTGTCCTGGTCTCTGGAGCAGCAGAAAACAAGCCCGCTTCTTCCTCAACATGGCATCCCTTCAAATATTTAAACATGGCTATCATGTCCCCTCTTAACTTTCTCTTCTCAAGACTAAACATACCCAGCTCTCTAAGTCTATCCTCATAGGGTATGGCTTCCAGACCCCTCACCATTTTGGTCACCCTCCTCTGGACTTGCTCCAGCTTGACCATGTCCTTCTTGAATTGGGGTGCCCAGAATTGGACACAGTATTCAAGATGAGGTCTAACCAAAGCAGAGTAAAGTGGTACCAGTACCTTTCTCGATCTAGACACCATACTCCTATTGATGCAGCTGAGAATTGCATTGGCTTTCTTGGCTGCCACATCACACTGCCGACTCATGTTCAGCTTGTGGTCTATTAAGACTCCTAGATCCCTTTCACACATACTGCTATCCAGCCATGTGTCCCCCATCCTATATTTCTCTATTCCATTTTTTCTACCTAAGTGTAGGACCTTACACTTCTCTCTGTTGAAATTCATTTTGTTAGCCTTTGCCCAGCTCTCCAATCTGTCCAGGTCATTTTGAATTTTGATCCTGTCCTCTGGTGTATTAGCAACTCCTCTCAATTGGGTGTCATCTGCAAATTTGATGAGCATGCCCTCTATTCCTTCATCCAAGTTGTTGATAAAAATATTGAGCAGCACTAGGCCCAGGACAGAACCCTGTGGCACCCCACTAGTCACTTCTCTCCAGGATCAAAAGCAGCCATTCGTGATCACCCTTTGGGTTCGGTCGGTTAACCAATTACAAATCCAACTAACAGTAGCCCTGCCCAAACCACATTTTACCAGCTTCATTGCAAGAATGTCATGGGGAACTTTGTCAAAGGCCTTACTAAAATCGAGATTATGCTACATCCCTTCATCTATCAAGCTAGTAACTCTATCATAAAAAGAGATAAGATTAGTCTGGCATGACTTATTTTTGAGAAATCTATGTTGACTTCTCCTGATTACTGCATTGCTTTCTAAGTGATTAGAAACTGACTGCTTAATAATCTGCTCCAGGATCTTTCCGGGTACTGATGTCAGGGTGACTGGGCGATAATTATTTGGGTCCTCTTTTTACCCTTCTTGAAGACGGGGACAACATTTGCCCTCTTCCAGTCTGCTGGAACTTCTCCTGTCCTCCAAGATTTCTCAAAGATTATAGCAAGCGGTTCCAAAATGACCTCTGCCAGCTCTTTTAATATCCTAGGATGCAATTCATTTGGCCCTGGAGACTTGAATTCATCCAGTGTGGCCAGGTATTCCTGTACCACCTCTCCACCTATTATGTGCCTCATTTCCCCTGCTTCTTCATCTGCTCCCCAACCACCAGGTCGAATGCTTGTATCCTTCTGGGAAAAAACTGAGGCAAAGAAGGTGTTAAGTAGTTCTGCCTTTTCTCTTCCCCCTGTGAGTAATTCGCCGTCTTCTCTGCGCAGCGACCCTATCGTCTCCTTCTTTTTCCTTTTGCTGTGGACATATTTAAAAAAGCCCTTTTTATTGTTTTTAATGTCTCTGGCCAGCCTAAGTTCATTCTGTGCTTTAGCCTTTCTGACTTCCTCCCTATATCTCCTGTCTACTTCCTTAAATTCTTCTTTGGTGGTTTCCTCCTTCTTCCATTTCCTGTACATGTTTCTCTTAACACTTAGCTCAGCTGAGAGTTCTTTAGTCAACCATTCTGATTTCTTCAGATGCCTTCCATTTTTCCTCCTTATTGGCACAGTTTTAGACTGTGCCTTCAGTATCTCTTTTTTAAGGAACTCCCATGCCTCCTGAACTCCTTTTCCTTTCACTATTCTTGACCACGGAATTCCAGCCAGCAGCTCCCTAAGTCTACAGAAGTCCGCTTTTTTAAAATCTAAGATGAGTGTCTGGCTACACTTATCTTCTTCTTCCCACTGAATGCCAAATTCCAATAGGGCATGGTCACTCCCCCCTAAAGATCCAACTACTTCTACCTGATTAACAAGGTCATCCTTGTTGGTCAGGATCAGATTTAGAATATTTGATCCCCTTGTTGCCTCTTCCACCTTCTGGACCATGAAGTTGTCTGCAAGACAAGCAAGAAACCTGCTGGACCTTGCTGTCTTGGCAGAGTTTGACTGCCAGCATACATCCAGGTAATTGAAATCTCCTACTATTACTGTGCCTCTCCTCTTTGAATGTGCAGTCATTTGGTTGAAGAAGGCGTCATCAAAGTCCTCAGCCTGGGTTGGAGATCTGTAGTAAACCCCCACCAGAATATTCCTATTGTTTCTCGCTGCCTTAATTCTTACCCAAATGCTCTTGACCTGGCTTTCTGGGTTTAAGTCCTGGATCTCTTCACAGGTGAAAACATCCTTGACATACAAGGCTACTCATCCTCCTTTCTTGTTTGGTCTATTTTTACAAAATAGGCTATACCCCTCTATTCCTATATTCCAATCATGAGACTCGTCCCACCAGGTCTCAGTGATGCCTATCAAATTGTATTTAATTTGTTGTACTAGGAGTTTGAGTTCATCCTGCTTGTTTCCCATACTCTGTGCATTAGCGTAAAGACACTTAAGTCCCAAGGCCCTTCCTGCAAGTCCTGTACTATTGTTTCTACTCCTCCCGCCATTGGCCGCTTGTCCTACTTGTCCAGTATCATTTGGGCCTTTTCCCCCTGCGCTCGCCGAGTCCTTTCCCTGAATAACATTGTCTCCCTCCCCAGCGGAACTTAGTTTAAAGACCTCTTAATCCTCCTTGCGAGACTGTTTGCAAAAACATTCCTGCCAAGTTTCGTGAGGTGCAGCTCATCCCTCACCAGAAGCCCGCGTTTGTGGAAATTCAGGCCATGTTCCAAAAACCCAAACCATTGCTGGTGGCACCACATGCGGAGCCAGTTGTTCACCTCTGCTATTGCCCTTTCCCTACGTGCACCATATCCTTGAACAGGGAGGAGAGACGAAATGACCACCTGCACACCAAGGTCCTTAAGCTTCGTCCCCATAAGCACGTAGTCCTTTGCGATGTGGTAAAAGCTGCTCCTCGCAGTGTCATTGGTTCCAACATGAACCAAAATGAGGGTCTTATGGTCAGTGGGTTTGACCAGTCTGGTTTGCCTCTCCATTATGTGGTTGATCCTGGCCCCAGGAAGACAGCAGACCTCTCGATTGAGCTTGTCCGGTTTGCAAATTGCCGTTTCAGTTCCTCTGAGCAAAGAGTCCCCAACAACCAGAACTCGCCTCCTCTGAGGCTTGTCCTGGGCTCCTCGATGAGCGTTATATATATGTTCTAGGACTGTCTGGGCATTCTGTTTAGGCTGGGAGTGTTGATCTAGTTCCTGTTGCCGAAGTCGGATTCCTTCTTGACATTCTGTTCCCTCCGTGTGGCACTCCTCATTGTTCGTAAGGCCAAGAACTTTGAAGCGATTGTGTAGGTTAAGAGTCTCTGTTACCTTCCTGGTCCTTCTATTCCTTCGTGTGACATTTGCCCAAGCCTCCATTTCCTGGCACAGTGTGCTGACTACCTAATCTGGCAGCTCCTCCATGCATTCGGTCTTCAGGTAGGTCTTCTCTGCCCTATCCAAAAACTCCTCACCTTCCCTAATAAGATGAAGATCAGAAACTCATGCCTCCAGTTGGCAAACCTTCTCCTCCAAGAAGGTCACCAACTTGCACTTGGCAGAGGTGTACCTGAGAACATCTTCTGGCAAGAAAAGGAACACCCCACAAGAGTTACAGGTGACTGCAGCAGCTCCCTCACCTTCCATCCTTGAAACTACAGAGAGTAGTACAGGACGTAATTCTAGAAATAATAACTGTGCTTTCTTTCTGAAATTCAGCTGTATAAGCTACGTCTGCTCTACCGATTGCCAAGGGTTAAACTTGGAGGACTGAAGTAGAGGACTTCAAGTGTGTGCGCCAAAGGCTAGAGGACCGTTGGGAGCTCCTTATAAAGCTCCTCCCCCCTAACTGGCTCCTCCCCCTCGTTAGTTAGACCGTGTTCTCAGGGAGAGCCGTGTTCTCACGGCCAGCACAAGGAGACTAAACAAAAACAAGCAAACAAACAGACAAGCAAGCACAGCCCCACAAGCCTGTAAACACACCTGGTCTAGGATGTCTTCACAGACTCAGCTCTCCCTCTGCTCTCTCCTCTGGGAAATGAGCTAGAGGGCCGTTGGGAGCTCCTAATAAAGCTCCTCCCCCCTAGCTGGCTCCTCCCCTTTGTTAGTCAGACCGTGTGCTCAGAGCACACGGCCAGCACAAGGAGACTAAACCAAAACAAGCAAGCAAGTTTAAATCTTGATAGCTTTTGGCTTGCTTTGATTCAGGTGACAAGAAAACAATGGTTTTACAAAGTGAAAAGTGAATTGTTAACTATGTTTTTTTATCATCTAATTTGCTGGGAGTGGAGAGATTTGAGCCATGCATACAGGGAAAGCATGTGAGGGATGTAGCTCTTTCCCTCACTCCAGCAATTCAGCCTATTTTGAAAGTTTGGAAAGTCCCAGAGCATCATCTTACTACGGCTCAATTATGAATGACTTCAACTTGGCATTATATTAATTTTTCTCCTAAGGAGCTTTCTAAGCTCTGCCAATTTCTATTCCTAGGGATGGCAGATACGATGCATTTGAAATTGGAAAGTGACAGTTGTCAGAAAGTGAAAGACACGGGAGGATTTCTGAAGGTGCGTCTACATTACATATCAGTTTCATACCATTTTAATTATAAGAATACCCTGATTTAATCCTCAGTTCAGGGTGCCTGAATCATAGTTCAGGAAAGGAGACTAGATTTATCTAACAGAGAATTCTAAGCATCTCCCCAAACAAATCACGGAATCCTCTTGGTTCTGCTACCATCCCAGGCTTGCATGATTGAGGACATGGAAGACAGCCTTCTCAATGGCTGATCCCACCCTCTGGAACTCTAGGCTGGGCGCCATCCCACTGGTGTACAGATGGGGGGGCAATGAGGGTGGTGCACCCCGGATGGCAATTTTTGGGGGGCACCCCAGCGACGCAGCCATTCCTCTCCCTCAGCGATGTGGCCAGTCCCCCGCAGTGACGCGGCCACACCCCTGCCCCTCTGCCCACCCATCCACACTCCAAGCTATGCGGCTGCTCCATCCTGCTTTCCTTCTGCTGTCAGGCAAAGACTTTTTTGTTTAAGCAGACTTATAATCTGTAAGCAGAAGAGCTGGGGTGTTTTATTTATCTTTTGCAACTTCTGTATGTTTTAAAAATGATTTCATATTGTCTTTATGTGATGATTTTAAAGGATTTTAAATTTTATTGAGAATGTTTTTTAACTGACTGTTTCTGAAAGGTGCCTTGGGACCCACTCTGGGAGAAAGGTGGCATAAATATGTAGTAAAATAAAAATAAAATAATTTTTTTAAAAAAATCCTTTGAGATATGAAAATTAAAAATGGCATGAAACTAATATAGTGTGTAGTACGAATAACATCCTGAGAAGCCCTATTCAGATAGACACCAACAAAAGACCCATAAAAGATGCTATAGGCTATGAGAATACAACCTTCAAAATATTACTATTACCCCATCCAAGCCTGGGATCCCAGGATGGACAATGCTCACATTGTTCAAGAATTATGTGAGAAATATTGCCTAGCCACGGGGACTATTTAACATATTGCTCATTTGTTGACAGTAGTCATATTGGCTGGGGCATTCTGGGAGTTTATCGTCCAAAGATATCTTTTTCAAACTCTGACTATAACTTAAAGATGAATTCATATCAATGAAAACAAAACAGTAATGGTATTCTAAGTGAAATGTAGCACATTAGAGGAAGACTTGAGAGTTATTTGATTCAGCTGGATTTAAAGAAGAGTATGTGTTTCCTATGTGTGTTATCAAGGCTCAAACTAATTACTTTACTGCCTAGGCACGAACGCAAAATTCCTTAAGTCCGTATCAGTTGGCAGTCCTGACCAAAGCACCAGTTCTTGCAGCACACAATATGCCTTTATTGTTTGATTGCTTTAGATTTATCTTATTAAAGTGTCTTACTCTTGTTGTTCAGCTAAATCAATTCAACCTATCTTCCAGACGTTTTCAACTACAACTAACATACTTCTGAGGTAGCATGGCCAATTGTCACAGCTTAGGTAGCTGTAGTCCAAACCACCTTGAGACATCAGATTATTTATAACCCTGAACTTGGTTTTCTGCAGGTGTTTTATTACTAGAATGACTGCTGACAAGCGCATTAGGAAATTTTGTAAGACAGGCATTTAACACAGGAAAGTGGAGGACTAAAAGTAGTGACATCGGTAAAAAAATAAAAGGGTTAAGCCCAAAGGACATCTCTCACTGAAATCTGGAAAACAAGCAGAGATCCAAGACAGTAAAATCTGTGCTCAACCAGTACCCAGTAGTGGGGCTCAGCAAGGGTTGGGGGCAAAAGGAGAGAGCTGCCGTTCCAAATAAGAATTCTGTTCCTCCCAAGGACTTTTTCCCTTCAGTCTCCAAATTTCTAGCATTGCAGAGAGTAAGACACTGAAAACTGTTCACATCTAGAATTCCTATATTTGGCTGTTTTCATATTCACTTGTTAGCTTCTCATGCTCCCTTTCTTTGCATTCCTAACCCAATGCTCATCCAAAGCTTTAAGCTACTGTAGTGCTAGAGATTTGAGGACTGAAGGAAAATTTCATTTGGGGGGCAGAATTCTTATCGGTGGATACTATGCCCTCATTCCCCCCTCTTACAACTATACCCTGGCATACAAGAAAACTGAAAAGAATACCATCTTTGAAAAACAGAATCTATTTCAACACTGCAATTATTTCATTCTGTCATGGTCTGATTTTTAACATGGACAACTGGAAATATGGGCCATTCCACAGAAAAATTATGAATTTTACATGGCAAAACTTTTCTCCATACAAATCCCCCATAAAACCTTTTGAGTCCTACTGTTACTGTTGGCTGGCTCACTCTACAGCAGTGGTTCTCAACCTGTGGGTCCCCAGATGTTTGTGGACTTCAGCTCCCAGAAGCCCTGAGCATTGACCATAGTGGCTGGGGCTTCTGGGAGCTGAAGTCCACAAACATCTGGGGACCCACAGGTTGAGAACCACTGCTCTACAGGCTACCAACAGGTGACTGATGGCAGCAGAGAGCTTAGTAATGTTAACATTGATGTTAACACATTACTGTTAGATTACTAAAGAAAATTAATTCATCAAGATTACAACAATGAGAAAAAATATAATTAATTAATTACAATACAATCAATGTATTATTAATAAGTTAGTTTAAAAAGCAATTAAAATGATCCAAACAGCCCACCCACAAAAAATTATTCCCCGCACACAAAGGAACAGATTAAGACAAAACACTGATCATTACTCAAGAATTGTATGCTTTAGGAAAGTTACAACTTTATTGAATTGAGAGGTTGCACTATTTTTAAACAATTTTTCTTATGTCCTATAAATATGTCAAAATATCTTGCAATTCAACAATAATTCACATTTTTGAAATCTGAATGATAGGTTACAAGCAGTATATAAGTGTGCTCTTTGCAGACTATGGTAACTATAGCAGCAAAAATGCCAATTTTGAAGACACTCACACCCAAAAACATACACTATACAAATATAATTATCATTTACCTTTCCTAACCAAATTTAGAATTGCATTCAAGAAATCAGTCATTTAATTAAATCAATTAAACGATTAAATGATTTCAGATTTGGAAATATATTAAAACTATGTCGTAGAGTTTGGAATGGTTGAAGACTGCATTAGTTTAGACTCCTATTTTTCAATGTTTCTCCATATTTAAAACAAAACAAAGCCAAAAACAGAAAACTAACACACCAGGGAGTATGGGTCTAACTCAGCTCTCTCTTTGAAGTGTTGATTTTCTATCTATTGAAAGACTTACAAATTAATAACAGTGTATGAAAATGTGTGCCTGCAATCTATAATCTATAATGGTATAGTCCATTCTAGCATCCTGCTACATGTGTTACTCTGGTCTCTGTCAGCAGAAATTGGTGGGAAGAAAATCAATAATTTTGTCTCAAGATTTATGAGGGAAACTATTAATTTTACCTACACAAAAAACTTTGCTTCTAACAGTATACTTACATACCGTTTGCATACTTCCACTAACCATTACCAGACACACTAAATTTTTACCACTATCTGAGCATCAGAATCTGTCAAAAATTTGAATGGACTCATTGCCTGAAGAAATAATTGAGAACTAGCCTTCAATTGATCCCTATTTTTCCCTTTCCAAAAAACACATGTAAACTGTAGTCTTATATACAGCTAATAAGAGTAAGTAACTTGAATACAACAAAACTTAATTTGAATAAAAATGGATTGTTAATTCATTATCTAGTTCTCATATAAAATCCAAGAGAGGAGAAATCAATGTACTTACATGTATCAGGCTTGAGCTGACTGTTCGTGATTCCAAAATATTGAGGATTTTCAATGACAGGAATCTTTGTCATTCCAATAATCACTGCATCTGGACCACCCTCAGAGGAAGATGGAGTGTTACTTCCATTTGAGATGTGGTGGAGAGGACTTGCCGAATCGTCGTCATTACTGATAACTGAAGAAGGACCTACAGTTAGAAACAAAGATTCCCCTGTAACTCGACGTAATTCTCCCCTCCCTCTGCCACCACCACTTGTTCTCCCCAAAGTGCTTAAAATATAAATTAATACAAACCCCAGCAGCATCAGCAGCAGTGGTAGTGATGTCTCACATTATGACTCCCAGAGGCCATTCACTCCTGTATTTTACCTTCTCTGCCACCAAGACATCATATGTGTTAAAGGAAATATGTCTACTGCATCCTAGGCCATTTCTGCACTAAACTGTTATAGCGCTATTATTCCACTTTCAACATCCTATGGAATCCTGAGGTTTGCAGTTTAGGGAAGGGGCCTCAGGATTCCATAGGATGCAAACTCCAGGATTCCATAGGATGCAAACCCCAGGATTCCATAGGATGCTGAAAGTGGAATAATAGCACTATAACAGTCTAGTGCAGAAATGGCCCTAGACTTAGCTTCAGTCGATGGTCCCTGACCATTCTAGTCAGTAAACACCACCATTGGAAATTGACCTTTTACCTGCCTAAGTCTCTGCACTTGTCCCAGGATCTCACTGGACCAATGGCTTGCTCCCACTAATGTTTCAGTAAATTTTGAATCTTGGGTGCACAGCATGAGAGTCTCCATAGCTGGAATACCAAGAAAAGTCCAACTATGCAAACAGCTGTGTTGATCCACGTCAACAGTCCAATTCAAGTTTTCAGCTCTACCAGAGCAGATCTCTTGTAAAGCCAATGGTTCTTAATTGCCTATTCAAGACCAAGCCACCCCACCCCACATTACTTTGTGTTCTGTAACACAGGACTAGGGTTCACAGCAACATTTAATGCTGCTGGTAAAATCTGTCTTTCCTCCCTGTTACTGGAGGACTGCAGCTAAGATCAGATAGAAAAGGGAAGCCTTTGTAGGAGGTCATAGAAGCAGATGATCTCATTGTCCCTGATTCCTTTTTGAAAAAATGCTGCTCAGTCCCGTGAGATTTGGCTTCACTATACCACTGCTTCCTAGTCTCACTGCTTTGATTCTGTTACTGCTTGGGAACCTGACACCCCATCGCACCAGAGCCTTATCCTTACTCATAGAAGCAATAGGAAAGAAACCACACAAATGTGCAGAGGAAAGCTTCAGTCGTAAGAAGATTTATAAGCACAATACCAATAAGAGAAACATGATATTTCATGTAACATGAATATAATGGAATAGAGCTCAAATGCCACGTTTCCTGTACCAGAAATGGCAGCCATATATTCCCTTGGTGAACAATGTAAGAGTTCTCTTTTGGACTGGAATGTATTTGACACATACACAGGTAGTAGCTCTTCAGGATTCCAGCAGGAGTCTTTTACAGCCTTACCTGGAGATGCCACAGATCAAAACTAGCATCACAGATTTGAATTTGTCTCTTATATCAAGCCCTTTGTTCAAGCTTGCCTTGGGCTAATACAGGGTGGGCTAAGACTGGCTCTCTAGATGTTGGAGTGCCACTCCCATTAGTCCTAGCCAGCACAGCCCATGATGATGAATGCTGCAGTTTGTAATTTAACAACATCTAGAGGGCCACGCTTTACCCTTGGCAGCTTTATAAGAACAATATAAATAAGCCAGAGGAGAATGGACAGTTTATGCACATAGAAGCACAGGAAGTGGTCAATATAGCCTTGTGAGCTATACCATTGTTGGCATGGACTGGCAAAAGTTCTCTTGGGGTATGAGGCAGGAGTCCTTTGAGGCATTCCTGGAGATGTCAAAAACTAAAGGTGCGACCTTTTGCATGCAAAGCACTTACTGTACTAGTGAATTATGTCCTTCTCTGACTTTGCCCTCTTTTCCCTGGTCTTATACTTGGGTGAAATAAAGCAGGGCTGAAAATCATGTGGATCCCCAGATGTTGTAGGACAGTAGATCCCATCCACCCAAGTGAGCACTCCAACAACAGCTGTAGAGCCCCATGTTTCCATCCCTAATACAGAAAAATAGGGCAATTTTTTAAGTTCAAACATTTGTTTGCTGCCCTTCATAATATTAGAGTGGTACAAAACAACAGAGATATACACTTATTTAAAACTAAACCAGCACAACTCAATAGCACATTAAATGTGATGAGAGTGGACTTCCACACATGTGCAGTACTTTTCTTTTCTTTTTCTGCTCCCTGTGGCCACCAATATGGTTAAAAATCCATTCAAGGTGGAAGGTCACCCCTCTGTAGCAGATTTCAGTTGGGTAAAAGGGGTTGTGCAAGGAATGGAATCTCTTCAATGGATTTCACATGGCAAACTAATAGTGCTGGATAACATTAAACAAATATAAAACTGCAGATTTAAAAAAAAACTGGAAGAAGGGCTGTACAAATTTAAATGCCCAGGTCATTTTTCTTTTTTTTTTTAAAAAAAAAAATCTTTCCCAGTACTGAATAGGTTGTGAAGGAGTTATTGAGATGTATCTCTTTAGAACAGCTAGTGTGGTATAGTGGTTTGATTGTTGTTGGACTAGGAACTTGGAAACCAGGGTTTGAAGCCCCTTGGTCATGGAAATCCACTAAGTGACTTTGAGTAAGTCATACACTCTTTCAACCTCAGAGGAAGGCAAAGGCAAACCCCTTATGAACAAATCTTCCCAAGAAAACCCTGTGATAGGTTCAGATGATTTGAAGGTATACAACAATAACAACAACACACTTTAGGAAGGTAGTCCAAAACTGAGATGTCACCACCAAGAAGGCCCTTCCTCTGAGTTTGCACTGCTGATTTTAAAACAAATGTGAATACTAGAACCTTAGCAGAAAATCCTGTTTCTTCATCTTCCCCATGCTCCATAAGGTACATGACCCTGAATTATCAAGCTCCCTAGTACCATTGTAGCTGCACTGTGTTTTAAAAATAACACACATTAAACATTACCAGTGAGGTGGTGAATCTGTTCTGGGTTTCAGGCTGAACTTTAAATAAGCTAACCAAAGGCTGAACTTATTTTTCAGACATGAGGCAACTCCTTGGATAAGATCCTTGAAAGTTTAGAGTAAAACTACGAGAAGATTCACCACTGCCTCACTGATGTGGGCCCTATCAGTAGCCACAGACATTCAGATCAACCTAACAGTCTTCTAGGTTCCACAAGCACTTTAACTCATTTCAGTCAATAACAGGTTTGAGCACTGAAGGGTTAATTGGAGGCTGAAAGAGAAGAGATGAGCTTCTGAATAATTGAAGCCTTCACTGAGTATTTTGAGAGTCTGTGTGTAAAATGTATGTTATCACAAAATGGCAAAAGAAATTCAAAGAACTATGAGAGTGTGGAAATCATATTTTCCATCCTAGCCTTTGTTAAAGCAGCTGTTTGCCTTGTGATGCTGACCTTGCTGGATTTCAATATTAGCATGCCACTAGGAAAATAAACAAACGAAAAATAATTATTTTGGCAGAAAGAACAGTTCTTTACATTTTAATATAAATTTGCTCTGAAGGTCTGAGTTCACTTTCTGATTACAGCTCAGCAAAGGCCCTTAGATATATAATTTAATATAGGCACCTTGAAGCATTCTGCAGATTCAATGTTCTCATTAATATATGAAAATACTTTCATCATTTGATCCTTCCTGCCTCATACGCATAGGACAGAAATGTATATCTGATATGGGGAGAGTGACAGAAAGTAGTGAAGGCCACACCTGCTTTGCACATGCACTACTGTCACCCTTGGCCTGCTCTGGAAAAAGTTGCTTTTAAAACTATTATCTCCTATAACTGTACTTCCTAGAATCTTTGGTAGTCCAAAAAAAGTAACATTCCCATGCTATGTCCATGTACCATAGTTAAATATTTCATTGTAAAAAGAAGAAAAGACAAGTTTAAAAAGCCAAGTATTTTCCATTCCTGCGCAGAGTGTTAAAGTGGTCTGTTCGAAGTAGGGATATGTGGATGTTGTTTCAATCTCACAGAACGGTCTTTTCCCCATTGAGCAAGATGACAAGAATTGTTTCGTGTTTTTCAGTTATCTTTCACATTACAGAACTCTCAGAAAAATTCCATTTGTGACAAAAAAGTATTCTTACACAACAAGCATTGTGATGTTTTTGTGCCAAAGCAATACAATACCCACATAAATGTTTTAAAAGGGTGCTTTTCATACCTGCAGAACGGTGAATGCTCTCATAGTGGTTTGCCATTTTTTTCAAAAATGAATGAATTTGCATATATTTTTTATGCCCTGTGACGGAGTTCTGGAGGTGTGGCTATCTGGAGTGTCAGAGCAACTTGGAAGCAGGTTGCCAGGCAACCAGAATAGCTCCTCAAGAGAGAAATCCAGCCAAGTAGTGCGGGGGAGGGGCTGGTGGCTGAGAGGAAAAGATATATAAAGGCAAACACTCATTGTCATTGAATACTTCAGTGAGATTTTTAAACAGAGAGAGCTGTGGAGGAAAGTTCCTCGGTCAGCCAGGGAGAATGACTGGGTGGGAAGGGTTTAATTCTCAAGGGAAGCCTAAAGAGAGGCAGAAAAGCAGTTAAACAATTATAGAATCTGGTCAGAAAGTGTAACCTAGATTGTGATTAAGTCTTTAGTGAAAGTGTAGCCGAAGGGCTGCCTATTATACTTCTGCTTATGTGAGAGTTCAAAGATATAAAGGAACTGTCTATAAGTACTCTGAAGAACTGTACTAATTTTGGCCTGCATATGAACTCCCAATACTTTGTTTGGTATGTTATCTTAATAAACGTTACAGTTTATTTTTGTGAATACTGACTTCACTGAGTGGTATGCAGTATTTAAAGTAACACAGAAAGCACATGCTGCCATAGAACTAGTACAAAGGTGGTGTTATAAAGGGGAGGTAGAGCTGTGTGGAAAAGACAGGACACCTTATCAAATTGGTGAACTGCCACACCAATCTGGGAGAGAAAGCTCGTGTCACACATCCCTAGTAGGCAGTCATCATATTGATCCTTATACTCATGAGCCCCCAATGGATAGTACAAAAAGAGCAAATGACTGTATTGACCCATATGAACAAACAGGTTTGGGCAGCTTTCATCTCCATCACAAGCAGGTCTTTTGTAAAGATAACAGATTTTAATTTCCCATTCAGGACAAAGCCTTCTCAAAATATTTTTCATAACATTGAGAGCACAATATATTCTGAAGAAAAACTTTCCTGCCTCCTACCTGACACTGTGAAAGCTACAACTAATCTCAGAGGGAACAGGGAAGCTTTAGGGGTATGGCAGCTGATGTAATAATCTCTTTTAATCAAGCATCTTCACCGACCTGAACTTTCAACTACTACATGACTGCCTATATTCTTTGCCCTTCCATTGGCTTATTTGTTGTTGTAAATTTACCATATGACTATAAAGTAATTTAAAGACCCTTAAAAAGCAATCTCCCCAAACTCAGTACTCCTTGGCCTACATCCCCATCCATAGGCCATGTATGACTGAAATTGTGGGCATTGCACTCTGACACTTCTGTGAGTTCCAATTTGGGGAAGGTTGGTATAAACCAAGAAGATAAATTGAAACAGCTGACCATCATGAATAGCCAGTATCTTATAGACTGCATGGAAGATTTTCGGAATATAGTCCAACAAAGTAACTTTTAACCTCTGAACACACCAGTCCAATTACGTTTTTGCCTAATGAATGGAAAGAATTGTAGTGTTCCTTATATTAAATAGGCATACGACTGCAGCCACCCACCTTATCTGGGGTCTCCTTACATATGTGGATACCCATTGAACCTCTTCCTCTCATAACAGTTCTCCCATTGAGATGAATGTCAGAAAATTAATGAGCTCATCTCTGCTTGGTATGGAGAACTTTCTCCAACACTGATGTCAATGGGAAAAGACACTCAGTGTATTTACATAGGAGTACAAACTGTGCTTTCAATCAAAGCTATAATAAATGGCACAGAAGTAGCAACACTGAGAAAATATTGAAACAAAAATAACGGTTGCATATTAATATTTTCAAAGAAGCTCATAAAATGCTCCGAATAAAACAGTGACAATGAAGGAGTTGAGTGAGAGCTTTCAGACTGCAG
This sequence comes from Iguana delicatissima, assembly GCA_948472985.1. Taxonomy (NCBI): domain Eukaryota; kingdom Metazoa; phylum Chordata; class Lepidosauria; order Squamata; family Iguanidae; genus Iguana; species Iguana delicatissima. The sequence goes on from CAOKZL010001081.1 coordinate 138,504, forward strand.
TACTTATTTTTCTTTCGAGGTGCATTTGTTATGTAATTAACAGATGGCAAATTTCTGTGTGTCAGAAGACAGCTAAATTTACACCTATTTAAATGCCTAGTTTGTCAATTCCCTTGATAAATGTGAGTAAACTGGTGTACAAACTGTTTTAATGCTTGCTTATCTGACAGACTAGCTATTAGACAAAATGCTAAATCTCATTTCCTTAATGCATGCCAAAATTACACCACCGTCAAAGGCTAGCATGATGGAGCCAAAGACTAATTAAACAACCAAAAGTACATGTGAGATTTTAAGAATGTAAAACAAATTTCGGTTAGGCAACGTGAAAACGCTCTGTGTGGAGTAGGAGGAGTGTTCACTGTCCCATCATTTCTCCCATATGTGTGTTGTGGACCTGGGGAGACAAAGAACCATTCTTCTACCCGAATTTGATTTAAAGGAAGAGAGGACACCACTTGCTGCAAAAGCAAACCAGCTATTTTTCAACACTGGCCTTGGATAAATCACACTCTTTCATCCCCAGAGGAAGGCAAAGGCAAGCCTCCTCTGAACAAATCTTGGCAATGAAAACCCATAATGGGTTCGTCTTAAGATCACCGTAAGTTGGAAATGATTTGAAGGTATACAACAAGAACAGCACTATTGATCTTGGCCAGAATCCTGTAGTAATGTGTTATAGTAGCAGCTGCACATTTTCTGGGGTTGTTTAGTCAGACAGAATCTACCAGCTTTCAATAATGTCATATTCCCTTTACAGCAGGGGTGGGCAACTATATTGGGGGCGAGTTTCATCCCCATCAGCTCTCTGCAAGCTATAATCACACATCCTGAGAGCACCAGAGGTGACACAATGTCACTTCTGGCTGCCATTTTTGAGTCAACTTCAGCTTTTTTGAAATAATTTCTGAAGTGTTGGAAGATTTGGGGGAGAGGAACTGGGTGGATTAAATGGCCATGTTTTTGGGTGGTTTGGGCACTTTGGAACTACCTTCAGGTGAAAAAAAAATCACCCTAAAATCAATCCAGGAATTTTCTGTTTACTATTGAGGAGATTCAGGGGGCTTGGGGGTAGGTTTCCTGAGGGTTTGTGGGGGCCACTAAATGAGTCTTTGCACCATATAAAATAAGGCTTGGTACTACAGGTCACACTTTCCCCACTCCTGTTTTATGGCCACTGTACCTGTAGCTCTTTTCTTCCTACCCCCACCTATGCCTCAATTAGTTACATCAAAATAGGGCACCAAGAGAATTGCTGTCTGTTTTCACAAACACAGCTCTGTTTCACAGCATCCCCAATTATTCCTTTGAGGCCCCTCCCTAAACAGCAAACCCCAGGATTCCATAAGATATTGAAAGTGGAATAATAGCACTATAACAGTCTAGTGCGGAAATGGCCTTAGAAAACTACCTTTAAAAAAATGTGGGTAGCAATAGATATCAAAGCTAAGAATCAGATTTGGTGGACAAATAAATGTGGAATCTCTATCTCTCACACACAGTTTTTGATGTGTACAAAGAATTTCTGAGTCACGTGCCTGTCAGATATATTCACCACTCATGCATCACACCCAGCCATGAAGTCTAGGCAGAAAGACAGCAATTGCCTTTTGTAAAAAAAATGTACAGATTGTAACTGGTCTTCTTGTGGGTGTGAAAGTTGTGGGGGGTGAAATGGTAATCTGCTGCACACAGTGTGGAAGTACTAGAAATCTGCATCTGTACAAAAGCCCCACTCCCACACAGAAAATACACTGGCTCACATTCCCACACAGAGCACTGCCACTCTGGGGAGCCATCTGTAGCACTGTGTGTTGAAAGTAGAGTACTTTACTGCCCACTAAATCATCTCAAAATCAATACTTCCCTACTTGTGATCATATGAAATAAACAGAAAATTGAAATCCAGCAGAACTGAGTTCCACTTCTGTTCCATTCACTGTTCCTTGACCAGTAAATTATGAAGGAACTTGATAAACCTAGTCTGTTAAGGCTATATCCCTTGCTCTTGAAACTTCAAGCAGTAAAACGCCATTTTGTCATATGTCAAGACTGACTGACACACTATGCAGTGCAACCCTATGCATGCTTACTCAAGAGCAAACTCCATTTCATTCAATAGGACTTAGACTCAAGAAAATGCACATAGCCTGAGGCTCCAATGCCCTGCACACTTTCTGGAAGGCAAGCTCAACTGAGTACAGCAGGCTCTACTTCCAAGTAAACATGCATAGGATTGCATGGTTTTTCCTGGGTTTGATCCACCGGCACCTTCCAGTCTTTAATCTACAGATTTCTTACCAAAAGCATTACCTCCTGGCTAGTTTACCACCATTTGCCCAGGAGGCTAAGAGAAGTCAGGGCTAAGAATGCAAAAAAACTCACTCTAGTTTTCTTTGCTTTTTCTACAAATCCTACCTGCATTCCTGGCTTATCCAGGAGAGTGTCTGTTTTTACTTCCTCAGAAGAAATCTGCACGGATTTTCTGTCCACATTCTCTGTGACGTATAAGTGACGCATGCATTTATTTGTACATCTTTCCTAACGTAGGCTTTTTCTTCATATTTTTCCTATTGATTAAAACATCTCTGTACATATTTTCCAATTATATTCCTTTTAACTCTTCACACTTGAAAACTGCATGTGTGTGATTTTATACACCCAAAAAGTATGATGAGCCTCACTACTGTATGCATTTTTGAGTAAAGTATACTTCTGCTGAGGTCCAATGTAATGCTGGTGGAATGAAAAATCCTGCTAGCATAATCATGAGCTTAGGGAGATTGAAGGAGATGTCCAGCCAGATGATGGGCAGTTCTTGCATCAACATTGCTGGCTGGGAACTTTTGGTGCCCCCAAATCAGTGACTGTCTGATACTCAAGCATTCAACCAACAAATGAACTGGTCTATTTTGCCATCCAAGTGAACCAAGAAAATGGAATAGACTAGAGGAAAGTGAACCATTTGTGCAAGAAGCTGTTAGATTCTTCTTTGGCCAAGCTTAGATAAGGAAGTTGCTTAAGCACGCTGCTATCTTTAGATCCAAGTCCTTGTCAAACAGTGATGTCCAAGCAATATAAAAGGGGTAATTTTGGTTAGAATCTCAAAATCATTGAGGTTATTTTACATATCTAGTTAGGGCTTTTCTTTTATGCCTTGCAACTGGCATTTGAGTGTCAACTGAGTGGCACAACTGCAACATATGTCCATCATGTAAGCATATATGGATAGACAAGGCTCTACATGATCGGAAGCCATTATCAGTCAAGCAATACACTGCTATCCTGCATATGTTTGTACATAAGGATGTACATTACAAATGTACTTTTTAATGCATAGGGATAGAATTGATTGTTATCCACCCATCCAGTGAAAATTTGGAAAGATTGTACTCAAAGGTTAAGTCCATATTTTACATACAAAAATTCCTTGATATCTCCACACAGGGACTGGGAATTTAGGGAAGAGAGGCATAGAAACATTGCTGCTTGAACTACTGAAAATCACAGTTATTTCTTTTAGACTATAGTGGACTGGATGGATGAACAGTCTGATTTAGTATAAAACACATTCCTATGTCCCTACCAGAGCTTGGAAAGGTTACCTTTTTGGACTCTGTCTCCCCAAATCTTCCATGCTTCCTGAAGGACTCTGGGGGTTGAAATCCAACAATGAAACTTTAGATTTATGTTTCAACTTTAGGAGGTGGCTTTTCTTTAGTCTTTAATGAAATTACAGCACTTTGGAGGCTTTACTTCCCTTGATCCACTGATCCTGACAACAGCTTTCTCCACGTTTCCAGGGCCTGTCTTACAACCCATGCCATCTCATTCCATCACTTGAATTCTTCCTTGTGTCTCTTCCTGGTAAGGTTTCCACATCTGGCCATTTTTCTTTCGCTACACAGTTCACACATCATCCTTCTCATTCTCATTCCTTTAGATCTTTCCCACAATATATCCAAAGACCAGGATACTTTGTCTCACTGTAAACTGTTCCAGAAGCATAAAGAATTTACTGCATTTTGGCCTGTACTTCCAGCCTTCTTGAGTTTTTCAGGTTTTCACAGAAACTTACACATAACCTAGTATTCACACAGCGGTGATGCTTGAAACATTTAATGTCTGCTACAAACTGTAATGAGATTTCTCTCAAAGACAAAAAATTTAGGATGGATTAACACTTTCACATTCATTCTATATCCCCTCTTCCTCCTTTTACATGAGCCTGTATGAGAGAGATCGCTTCTATTAGCATAGTTGGGAAGGTACCATTAAGAAGCAGGATTCTAGATGATTTCTTCAATGGCATTATATTTCTGCACAGGTTCACTGGTAGGCAGGTTGAAGCAGCTGTCTCAGGCAGCAGATTTGAGCTTGCGTGAAAGGGTAGCAAGCGGTTAGTTCTTTCATTTGTTTTTATTGTACTTTTACTGTTGCAAGAAGAACTTGTGAGATTTTCTGCCTCGTGTGCCAAAATAACTTGGCTGACATTTTGAGTACTACATACCTTGATTTGGGTGAGTGAGGGCTTCCTCTTTTCTTCTGTCCTAGACAGCAGAACAGTTTGGGCTGACCCTGGTCCCACATGTGTTATTGACAAGATCTGGAAATACCTTTTTTGCACAGGCATGACCATGGATGTTGAGAAGAGCAAAAGGAAACCCAACAAACATTGACATGCTTTTTTCCTCATTCACTTCATCAGATGCTTGATGAATATATTTCTTAAGGTGATGTTTGCAGACTTTTCAAAGCAAACCTATCATTTCATATTTACAACGCATTACATTTTTGTAGGTGTTTTAATATGATATAAGATGCCTTGCATCCCAATCTTGAGGGAAAGTCGGGATAATAAATAAATTATACAAATGTATAAATAAGATGCTGCAGATCTGGAAGGAACTTGTGACCTTCCAGATGTTAGTGGACACCAGCTCCCATCAGTCCCAGCCAGCATGGCCAACAGTCAGATGCAGAAGCAATATACTCTGACATCTGGAATGTTACAGGTTTCCCATCCTCTTCTGTAGACAAACAACAGAGTAAATTTGTGAGAACTGATGTTGGGGAAGAGGTGGGACAGAAATAAAATTAATCATGTCATCAACATTATCACCACCACCATTACTATAACCACTACCACCACCTCCTTCCTTCATGACTGTCTTGTATGCAGAATGAACTCCAGGACTGAGGGCCACCTGATCCTCCCTCCTTCTACATTACTTATATTTTTCGTCCACAGTTATATTTTTCGTCTCACAGGGGTGAGAAAGCAACACTGAAAGTACATTGAGTTCAGCAGGTGTCAGTACTGGAGTGCTCTTCCAGGACACTGGAGCTCCAGATAGTTATGCTCTGGACTTAACCCTCTTTAAGTGGCAATGCATACTTACTTCACTAATTGCAAAAACCAGCTCTGTGATTAGTGGTTCCATTACTTAGGGTAGAAATCCAGACTGCTACTCGATAAAATGGGCTGGAGAGAAAGGAAGTCAGTGGGTCCCATACTTTTGGTCAGTGAATCCATAGTACTTTTTACAGAAGCAGTATGTGGGAACTATCCAAGGTGCTGAACTCTATTCTTGAAAAGCTTAAGCACCTATGATAGCTCCAGAAAATCAGGTGTAGCTTCTATAAAATCCCACATGGATTCACAGCCATGAAATAACTGAGTCCCTAGTCACCCCTGCCTCAGACATCTGCGTAGTTGGTGAAGTGTGTCTGAGCTTCTAGAATGCCACTGTTAAAGACAGAGAGAATATCAGATGGACTTTCACATGCATATAGCTTCATCTGTATTTTCAAATAAAAATGCAAGATTTTCAAGATTCAGCGAAGGATATCTTGGGACAGACCAATGAAGTTATTCAGGTATGCAAACATTTTAAAAATATTTTTCATGTATTCCAGTTGGAAGACCTATGGCTGTATCTTCATAACCTAAGAAGTAGAGATGATGGAGAAAGATTGAAGTGTTTTACAGTTAAGCTATTTTCACATAAACTCCACTGGACTTTAAAAATTGTAACCTTCCTTGAAGGAAACGAGGTTTTGTTAATTCAAGATTGAGTGAAACTCTTCTCCAAGAAGGAAATGTTGTAAGGTCATGTAGAAAAAACTGACAGAATATTTTGAGGATAATTTAGATAAAAGCAATTATTATTAGAATGATATGGGAGGCATGTAAGGCTTTTATGATAGGACAATTTACACAATGGAATTAAAAAAGAAGAGACAAGAAACAATGCACTTACTTTTGGAGGTGATAAAAAGAAAAGACAAAAAGCTTAAAAAGTCCCCTACAAATAAAGGAGTGATTAACCAAATAAAGATTTTATAGAGACAGCTATCAATGATGACTGTGAGATTGAGAAAAAAATACATTATGCAAAGCAAACAAATTTTGAATTTGCAAACAAGCCAAGGATATGGTTGGCATAGCAACTGAAAAAAGAAAGAGAGAAAACATTAATCTTAAAGATACAAAACGAAATGAGACAGTGAATGACAGTGTAAGCACTCAGAATATGCTTCATCATTACTATACACAATTAGGTTTTGATAATTAGAAGATTTGAGAAAGCAGTAGAAGCATAGGAAGGGTAAATATAATTGGAGAAGTTAAATTATATAGTTGTCTATAATCATTATTAGGAAAGTTGGAAGTCAATGTAAATTCCTTTTTTTGTTCTTTAGTATGCTTGTTTTTCTGCACACCTTTTTCTCGTTTTTGTGTATTTTTTGTTTATAAATTGTAATCTTCCGCAATGTTGGCATTTGAGTCTTTTCTCACTTCACATCACTTTTAAGTCCTTGATACCGTTTTGGGATTTGGCAGCACTTCTTTTTTCTTAACTGCAATTGTAAGCATATTACTTCTGCAAACATTAGTTTATGAGAAGAAGGCCATGGTCCATGATGTAACACTGAGAAACTGCAACATGTTCAGGCAAAAATATTCATGAACCATGCACTCGTTCGTACGCCTTCATTTGTCAAGGCAATGGATGATATAATACTGAGCCAATGGATCCAGATTTTTTTAAAAAATCCTTCTTTATTTGTACCAATAACTAACTCATGGGTCGGAAGTTTCAGTTCTGTAGATATTGATAAACCTACTATTCCCATTCTGTCTCACCATTTACCAAGCTAGATAGGATTGATGAGAATTATGAGTTCAGAAGCACCCAAAGGGCCACCCTCTGCCTATATCTAGCACAACATGCGCAAGAGTGTGTTTGCTTTCGTAACAGGGCTGTTTAATCTTGAAAGAGGTCCATTTTCTCCATTTAAGCCTTTTTAGATGCCTTGCAAAATGAATGATATCTACAGCCCAAGATGAGGAAGATTCCCTCTTAATCCCTGATGGAAAGCAGTTTGTCTGTGTATAAATGTTCAAGAAAATACCTGCAGGATTTTGCCTACCCTGAACTCAGTAGGAATCCATGCTCAAGGACACAGTTCATGAACCTTGCTGGAATGAAACATCTCTTTCTGTATCTTTCATTTCACCTATCGGGCCATTGTCATGTTATACCTTTTTGTCTGACACAGAAAATCAATTTTTCCAGGGCTTAAGGGAAAAACAGGGCGCTACCTTGCAGTTTGACTTTGATGAAGAGGAAATGCACCAGAGTGACATTTTTAGTGTTCTTCACATCAAATAAGTAACTGGGAGGGCAAAGAAACACTTGTGTTTTGTTTCTGGATAGTAAATAATAAGCAACAATGTCACAAGGTCACTGGTGCTAATTTAAATACGTCTTTAGCCAAACCTTTAAGAATAAAGTGGCCCTGCATCATAAATGCTGTTTATATCAAATGCACTAGCTCCTTAGGGTGACTGAAAAACAAGCCATTGCTACTGAATCAAATATACACTGATGTTAATGATTTGCATTTTATTATTGCTTTGCTACCAAAAGAGCTCACAGCTGCACACTTCATTCTGGAATAACTATATTCTAGCAGGCTACTGCTGAAAGCAATGGAAATTCAGCCAACTGTGGAAGTCCCTCTCTTTACATTCGATTCTCTTTTCTGAGAGACTTGCTCCAGCTGTTGTGAAAATTTTTTAAACATACATATTTTGTACTCTTCATAGTAACATCTTGTACTTAAAATCTACTGCAGCCCTCAGCACACCGGACTGACGATCCAATGTTTGGAAACTTCTTTTTTTGGGTGGGGTGAGAGGGGAAGAGATCACAACTCCCACAACTTCCTGACCAGTGGCCATGCCGGCTGGGAGATGCTATGATCTGTAGTCCAAAAAACTCTTCCGACTCTGTTGGAAACATTGGTCACTGATAAGATACGAACTTCCTCATGGTTCAGGCTTAGTTTGCATAAGATTTTCTGTGAAATTTTCCCATGTGCATTATTATTCCTGTTCCTCCTAAAACACAGATTTTTCTCTGTTGAGAAAATGTCAGGTACAACTGGTCTTTCACATTTGCGACTTCAGCTTTCATGGATTTGATTATCTGAGAGTTTCTCCAACCCCTGCCCCCGTGCCTCAAGCACTTCTTTTCCAAGAGGAACTTTCCTTCTTGGTCACTCCAATCAAGTCATGCAGCCCTTTAAAAACCTGCCTGTGGTCCTCCCCCTCCATCAGCTGCTGCCTGGCTAGCTAAAGACAGCTTGGACCCCAATTTCTCAGCAACACAAATCCTCTACCAACACCCCCACCCACCCAAAGAAGGAGATGGGCAAGAGAGAGGAAGTATAAGGCCACCGTGCTGACCCAGCCCTTTTCCTTCTCCCTTCCCTGGCCTAGTGTGGACCCTGAGTACCCACTCCATCCACCATGCGTTGGCTCCTTTTCAAAGACACACACATATTTTGACATTAGCAGTTTTTCCACTTTTGTGGGAACTCTGCACCCTTAACCCTAGCAAATGTGGAGGGCTGATTGTATAAGTCCCATACAGAGGTAATTAAACAAAAACAAAAACAAATGCACATACTTAAGTGCAATAAATAAGTGACTCTACTTGTGTAGATTTTGTACATGAGAGAGCATAAAAGGTTTCATTGGAGATGGGCATCAGAAGCAGATGAAAAGCCAGTGGGGTGGAGTGATCTGAGTTCTAAACTAGGACTCTGGAAGCCCAAGGTTTGAATCCCCACTCAGCCATGGAAATCTGGTCACACTCTCTCAGTCTCAGAGGAAAGCAATGGCAAGCCCACTCTGAGCAAATCATGCCAAGAAAATCCCATGGTAGGGTTGACATACTTCAGAAGGCACTCAGCAATAATGTCAGCAGACACTGTGTTTTAGTCCAAACTATAAAGGAGCTATTCCCAAAACAGGTTCAGCATCTTGAATATCCTGTTTCAAGACTAAAATATGGAGAGGATTCACTGCCCCAATGACATAGCAGTCACCATCTGCCACTGGCCATTGGAATCACATCCTTCTGATGGTTGTCCATCTTCAAGATGCACCTAAGCATGTGTGAACATCTGGGACAGTATCAAACATGAATGGAGCTGTAACGTTCTCTGAGTTTATGGGCAAATGAAATTTTCATCTACTTCAGTGACTGAGAGAGAACAGTTTCTTTGTGCAACTGTAGCTTAACAGTCTGTGGTTATGAATGGGTCATTGTGATTGTTCTCACAATACAGTGCAAGGAAAGTGCTTTTTGTGTGTGTATGCAGGATCACAAAGGACAACTGTTTCATACCTACATGAAAATCTATACAATCCATTCCTCACTTTTAGCTCATCAAAAATTAATATAGTTTCAAATCCTCAAATCTTCCGGGTTCATGCTGAGGCAAAACTACTAAAGGGAGTTTTGCCAGAGTGGCATTAAGGACTTGCGCAACTTGGTTCACACCACCAAAACAACACGAGATATTACCTCAATCCATCTATGTCTAGAAGACATTGCTCAAGTCCTAACAATCTGTTTGTGCCTGGCTTTAACAGACTCCTTGGCACAGTTTACTAGGTCTTAGCAGCTGTTACACATTTGGGATAACTTCAGGACTGAGCAATTTCTAACTCTTCTAAGCAATAAATAATATTTCATCTCATCAGCAGGCCTATGACATTGCCTCCTTCCCTCCCCATTCCAAAAGGCAACACATGTAATAAAAAAAGACTCCACACAATTTCTAGTAGTACACACAATATTATATGTGTATACAATTTTACAGTACACAACTTCCATAATCTGATGGATGGATAGGCATGCAGGCTCATTCCCTCAAATGAAAATTTAGGTAGACAATGCTGCTAGATTCCTAAAAACTGGTCATTACTGTAGCCTTTTTGCTTCTGGCTCATCCAGTCCTGCCAGGGCTGTACTCTGGCCCTGTGTAGGCTCTCTCCAGCCTAAGGACTGAGGAAATTGACAGTGTTTTACCTCAAGCATTTATAGAGTCCATTTTGAGACAAGAATCAAGCTTTCTCTGCAGAACGGAAAACTAAAGAGAAGGGATCTCCAGGCCTGAGATTGATGTATTTGGAGAAACAGAGTGTAGAAACCCAGTGGACCCCCACTATTATGTCTATGGATGAACAAACTATATAAGAATGTTGCCTCCAACAATTTCTTGAAACACAGTCTCAGCTGCCTCTGACTTTTATTCAAGTAACATTCAGGAAATGAATGTAGGAGGCTACATCCAGCCCCAAGCTATCTGCTCCCATCAGCAATGTTTCTCTAGGGCTCAAGCAAATGTCCTTTGCAGCCCTGTTCATTGAGATCATTTTTAATTTTAGTTACCATGGACTGAATTGGAGACCTTTTGCCAGGGTACCCAGACACTTCCATGTTAATGGTGCAGTGGATCCACTCTCAATTTTGCTCTAAACTTTAAAAGAAGCTATGGTTTACCACACCACTGACATGGAAGCCATTAGCTGCCTGCCCTTGTGCATCACAATATAAAATTGCAGCTGTTCCCCAATCAAGTTAAATCACCTCTCTGATTCTGCATAAGCAATTCATATATGACATCAATATACATGAAAATAGAAATCTTGTGTTCCCTAGCCCTCAATACCATGAACTGTGAACCAAATCTGACAAGGAAACATTTCTTCTTAGCATCTTATAAAATGTGGGGAAGTTCCAATATCTACTTTTTAAAAAAGTGACTTGGCAATTTGACTGAACAATACACAATAGGGAGGTTAGAATGTACTAAAGGCATTGATGGGTCGAGGTAAAGTCAAAGGCTTTCACGGCCGGAATCCAAAGGTTGTTGTGGGTTTTCCGGGTTTTGTGGTCGTGTCCTGTTAGTATTTTCTCCTACATTTCGCCTGGATCTGTGGCTGGCATCTTCAGAGGATATCCTCTGAAGATGCCAGCCACAGATGCAGGCAAAACGCCAGGAGAAAATGCTAACTGAATACGGCCTCAAAACCTGGAAAACCTACAACAGCATTATGGGTCCTTAGCAAACCTTCTTGAACTAGAATCTAACCAGTCATGTATGTGCTGTGACACAGATGATCTGAATTTGCAGAGACAGATGCTACACACTAATGTCTTTCTCAAGAGCCATTTATTTCTCAGTTTGGAAATTCATGAGGATGCATACTGGGAACTACGGAATGCAACTTTGCCCATTCCCATGATTTAAGCTGTTTTGACAAATACTGCAGCCATATGGTAGGAGGACTGTATGTATGATAACATTATGCAGTCCACCCTCCACATTTGCAGCCTTTCACAGATTTGATTATTTGAAGTTTCTCCACCCGCCCACTTCAGGTGCCTCTTTTCTGGTGGAACATTTCCTATCAGTGGTTCTGATCAGGCCATGCAGCCCCTTAAAAATGTGCCTGTGGTGATCCTCCTCCTCTTCCTGCTCCACCATCAGCTGCTGTCCGGCCAGCTGAGGATGGGTCACAGCCCAATTTCTCAGCACCACAGAACGTCCTCCCCACCCCACAGACACATATATATTTTGATATTTGTGATTTTTCCACTTTTGCAGGGATCCTGCAGCTCTAACCCTAGAGAATATGGAGAACCCATTGTTCTTCTTGGTAGGATTTCTGTATCTAGGACAGTGAGTAACACAACCTTGGAGATGGTTTGGGGCTGTAATTCCCATTACGCCTGGTGTTGGCTAAGACTGGTAGAATATGAAGTTGGAGACTACAAGTTGTCCAGCTTTAATCTAGGCTTTAGATTCTAGGGTAATGCTCCAGGAGACTGCGTGTCCCGGCTGCACAATTGTAACAGTTTGAAACCACTTTATTGTCATGGCTTCATCCTGCAGAACTCTGGGATTTATATTTCAGAGAGGTACTTAGAACTCCCTGCAACAGAGCACTAGTTTGTTCCCCTGAACTGTATCATAAGATTTCTTTAGCAGAAAATGCTAAGTACCACACTACAAATCCCAAGATTCTGCAGGATGGAGCTATGACTTTTAAAGCGGCATAAAACTGGTATATTTGTTCAGTGTAGAAACACCCAGCCACAAGGGTAAAAAAGTCTGCCCTGATCAACTCTTGTAAGATCTTAAGGTTCTTCCACTGTTACATCTGGGACCAGAACCAACAGCCTAACCTTCCTTTGCTATGGAGAATACAACAGGTCCAGATTCATTTATATGAACCACCTTCACTTTTAACAATGTAAGCTATAATGGTTTTTGCTATTTCCATGTGGAAAGTGATTCAGTGCAGAAATACTGAAAGCAGCGGTGTCATATTTTTCCTATCTGACAATTGCATATATGAGTTTTCATTATAAAATGATATACTACCAAAAAAACTTACGATTTCATGGGATGTGATTTTTATTTTTCCCTCCAAGAACAACTTAACTTCAAACCAAGAATATGTTTGTGGGATGAGTGACAGTGGGAGTGTTTCAGAAGTGTTTTATATTCTACTAGCATATTTACCTGGCGTTGCCCAGGATTTTATTTTCCTTAAGAACTCACCAGACTGTCTTCTCCATTTCCTGTAACCTCGCTCCATATTTCCCAATGCAATTTGTATTCAGAGTTATTTACATACACAGTTTAGGTTCCTGAGGGAGTACACCATCCTCCTCCTTGCTGCTAGGCCTCGTGTCCATAGCAACCGGTCTGTTTCTGTACCTATAAATTTTCCCCATATTCCTCAATCCGATCTTTATTCAGAGTTGTTAACATACAGAGGTTAGGTTCCTGTGGGAATACACTGTTCTCCTCCTTGCTGCTAGGCATCATCTCCACTGCAACTGGCCTATTCTAGTATCTGTAACTTTTCCCCATAGTCCCCAGTCCAATCTGTGTTGTCTGGCGATGCTGATGTACTGGCTTTTTTTTCTTTCTATTGAATTTGTGCAATGCCTTTATGTTTTTCTGGAAGCATTTTTTGTTTTGAATTTCAGCTGTAAGATTCCTCACATACGAAACCCATACAATCTACTGCGTAAAGTGAGAAGAACTTGTAACTATGGCCATTTCTGCACTATGTTGTTATACTGCTATTATTCCACTTGCAACATCCTGTGGAATTCTGGGGTCTGTAGTTTACTGAGGCCAGAGAACTCAATGGCTGAGAATTCTTAAATGCCCCTCCTTAAACTACAAATTCCAGGATTCCATAGGATGTTGAAAGTAGAATAATAGTGCTATGACACTGTAGTGTGGAAATGGGCTATGTTGTGTATGTCACTTTAATTTTTCTCGCATACGCCTCCTAAATGTTTTCTGGCATCCTTACTGATGGTAGGCCTCATCTCCATAGCAACTGGCCTGTGGCCCAAGAGCTCTCGGCTGAGAATCCTAAAGGCCCCTCCCTAAAGTGCCAAACCCAAGATTCCACAGAATCTTCACAGCCAGCCAATCATTTAAGGTCTTCTTGCTTCACTCAGCCAATCGTATGAGGCCTCCACCTGCCTGATGCAGACAAACAAACTCATAAACTCACAAACATTGACTTATATAGTAGATTGTATCTCCTTAAAGGTTTAAAATGTTTACCTAACCTTAACATTCTATGAAGACTTATTTGTTATTGTTGTTGTGTGCCTTCAAATTGTTTTTGATTTATAGAGACACTAAGGAGAACCTACCACAGGGTTTTCTGGGGCTGAGAGTGTGTGACATACCCAAGATTACCCAGCGGGATTCCATGGTCCAGCAGGGAATCGAACCCTGGTCTCTAGGGTCATAATATAATGCTCAAACCATTACAGCAAACCAACCTATACACAGAAGCAAACCAACTAAAAATGACCCAAACCAATGGTGGGCAAAGTCCAGCCCTCCACATATTGTAGGACCTCACCTTCCATCAGCCCCAGTCTGCATAACTTAAGACAGAGGACGCAGAGATAAAGTCCGACAACAGTCTACCCCTTCTGGTACAGGAATTACGTATGCAGGTTTCCCATTCAGTTAGCACGAACTTGGTCTCCAACTACAAATGCAAAAAGGCCAGGGGCTCTTCGTACTACACAATCACAGCATTATGATTCCACTTTAACCGCTATGGCTATAGCCTATGGAATCCTGGAGTTTGTAGTTTGGTGAGGCACTAGAGCTCTCTCGCTCCAAATAGCCCTACCTAAACAGCAAATCCCAGGATTCCACAGGATGTTGCAATGGCACTTAATGTGGAATCATAGAACTATGATTGTGTAGTGTGAAAGGGCCCTTGTTTATGCATGGTGCAGAGTGGTGTAGCTATTAGCACAATGAACAAGTAGTAGGAAGATCCAGGTTCAAATTTCCATTCTGGCCTAAAGTTCATGGCTGCATTTGGAAAAAATACTTTTTAGACTACAACACTCCAAATTCCCTAGCCAACACAGCCACTAGATATGTATTTTAGTGGTTCCACAGGGGCTTGAAGAATCAGGTTAAAGTCCCCATTGGGCCATGAAACTCATTAGGTGATGCTTGGCCACTCACATTCTCTCAGCCTGCCCTACCTTATAGGATTGTTGTGTGAGTAAAGTGAGGAGGAAGAGAACCATGTGTGCTCCCTTGAGCTCTTTTTGAGAAAAGAAATATTTGCAGCAAACAAGCAATCAAATAAATACGTGAAAAAGGGCTGTTGGTTTTGTGGGGAAGAAGAATTCCTCTAAATGAATATTTTACACATAGAAAAAATTCTCCTCATCATCTTCAAAATGCTTATGTTAAAACAAAGGCATAATATTGGTTAAGGACAAACTTGGGCTATATTAAAAAAAGAGGAATGATGACTTCAGTAATACAAACAGGAGATTTAGCTTGAATAAAATACCTAAGAGCTTGCCAAGCTTTTGAATCAGAGAAATATTTTAGTAATCCACAGAAGAATGTCTGTAGAGAGACTTGATCTATGTCCTTCTAGTGAAACAGAAGCTTGAAATTCTGACATGGACATTTTCTTGTGGGCTTTAAATATATGATACAGTATAAAAGCAAAGCAAGGCAGAAAAAGTATATTTAAAGGGGCTAAACATGGAGAAGCATATTTTCTTTAAAAAAAAATCACATGGATTCATATCTCAAGAGAAGAAACAGATACCAATAGCCTTCACTCCTTAAAGTCTGCATGCTAAAACTAACTATTGCCACATAATTGTGGTTTCATTTGTTTTCCACCTGGGTAGCTACATGTGTAACATGAAACTACAGGTCTTTCACAGTACTGATCAGAAATTGGAAAAGTTTTTCTGAACTGCAGCTACCAGAATCCACAGGCCACATGGCTAATGGCTCTGTGTGCTGGTGAGCGATTTGGGGAAATGCAATCTAAAAGAGTAACTCTTCCAAGTTCTGGTACCAATTGAATACAGTTGAGAATAGAGCAGATCTGGTTGTGTCTGCAGGAATTATGAGACTAAGCACGTTTTGCGCCTGTCTTCAACCCACAATAAGCCAATCCGTGAGGCTTCTGGCCTTCGAAGCTAGTTGTCCATGTGATCACCATGAGGGCCCAGTAATTTGCAGCACTCAGCATTCTCTAATGCAGAGCCCACATTTAATAATATGCACCACCACACTGAAAAAAAAAAAAAAAAAAGTAAATAACAACAGTGTAAATTTTCAGGTTCCTTTGAAGAAAATTTTTGGCCCAGCGCTTTTCTTAAAGTCAATTTTCAGAAAGAAGTGGAGCAGCAAATGGGCTCCATCTGGGAATCCTCATGTCCTCCTGCTGTTTACCATATAAGGTTGGTGCCCTGAAGGAGTTGACTTTGGCCTAGGTCATACGTTAAGTCACTTAAATGAGAGATGAGGCTACAGTTATGGGAGCACAGCTCCACCTGGCAAGCCATTTGTGTTGAAGGGGTAACCTGTGAGGCTGTTGATATTTCAATCATGCCATCACAAAAAAGATGCTTTGTTAAAACATCTGCAGCTGCAAGGGAAAATGGAACAGGGTGGCACTCTGCTCCCAAAACATAAAAGATCCTCCCGCATTCACAACTGCTAAATCATTTTGATTTTTGCAAATGTTATTCTTATTGGTCGCTGTATATTTAGAAAGCAGAAGGGCAAGTGGGGAAGTATGGGCAGCTAAGATGAAAATCTCCAGCCAAGCTACTCAGAAATGACAGGGTTACAAGCTTTCCTTTTGTGATACCTGTCAAACAATGCACAAAAGCCCTCAAATGAGGTCAAATCAAGCCAACAAATTAAAATGCTTTCAATGCATTTTGCTGCAAGATATTTAATTATATTAGATTTTTCCCCTGGAATTTTATGTGAAACACATAAAGGGTGCTGTTAATGTTTCAGCTCCACCTGAAAAAGATGGCTTAGCCAAGGTTGGTAGCTCCTATGACAGTGGAGCAGTGAATTTGCTCCAGTTTATATTCTGGGGGACAGGATTCAACACCTTCAATAGCTCATCTTAAAGTTCGAACTGAAACCTAGAATAGATTCACTACCTTTCTGACATGGAAGCCACTAGCCACCGCTCGCATATACTCCCTATAGCAGGCTGCTCAGAAAGCACAAAACGCAGGGTTGTTGTTTTTTTTTACAGAAGGATGGAATATTCATCCTCATTCTCATCCTCATCATCAAGCAAATAATATGAGAATAGAACAATCTACGTGAAATATGAAGTACCCACTGCTGAACACAACAGTAGACTTCAGAACCAGAATCAACACTGGGATCGGCATGGCTAAGTGCCTGTCAAGGCCCATCTCTGCCCATATGCCTACCATTCAGAGACGCTGCTCTACTGATCTGTCCTTTGCACAGTTGCTGCCTTTCTCAATACCAGCAACGGTAGTGACAAGGATGAGGGTATACTGAGGGCAAAGGATGGCTGAGAACTTCATGTGAGTTTGTTTCTGGTGGCAAGTTGCCAACATTTCCGCCCATATTTAGGAAGGAAACAATTTGACATTTTAAAAAGATGTGGGAAAAACCAAAACTAACAGCTTCATCTATCCAGGCCCAGGGGGCTTTGACTGCATCTTTTAAACATCTGGGTTCGAATCCCCATGTATTCAATCATATTAGTTATGAATAAGAATCCCCCTTCTCACATTCCCCTCATCTTTAATATTATTGTGTTGGCAGATGAAACTTGGTCCTTTCCATGTAGGGAACAGCTGTACTTATAGCTTTCAAACACTGCAAATGGGAAAGAATTTCATTTCAGTTTGTTTTTAGGCAACATCCATAGATTGCATTTGCAGGATGTGAAGAACTTAAAGGATTTAAATAACTTTTTAAAAAGCCCCTGATAAGAAGAGGACCTTCTAACCTATCTGGTGAGAAGACAGAATCTTGGATCTATTTTTGTATGTTTTGATTACCAATTTAACTATTTCATCTTAATTACGCTTGAACATGAGATTGGTTTGTTTCTATGGTAGCATGCAAAAGCCTGGTTGGTTAATGCATAATAAAATTGACTAGTTTTGAAGTTCTGAAGACAGGAGAATTCAAACCTGACACATTTTCTACCCTTAGGACACAGACTCCAGGGTATCAGGTCTGAGCTGACACTGGAATGTACCAAGCTCAGATCCTGGCTCTCATCCAATTCTGATTTTTACAGCAACATTTTGACATTTGGTGGCAGGCATAAAAGGATATTGGCTTCATGAAGCACTATTTACTATTCAATCCCTTTTTAAATAGAGGACCATGCTTCTAAGACAGAGGTAGGCAACTACGCAGAAGTCTGGGATGAATTTTGTTCCAATGACATCATGCAATTTCCAGTCACCATTTTTCAGTTGAAATGTGGCTGTCTGAAAACAACTTTTGGAATTATGGATTTCTGGGGAGAAAGATGAACCACAAATGCATGTGTCAAGTCTGGGGCAGTTTTCAGGTAGAAAATTGCATGAACATCATGCAGAAAAAGCATTCAATTTTGAGCGGGCTTGGAGGGCCTTCCAGGGGGGCTTTGGGGGTAGCATAAGTGAGGTTTCAGGGCTGCATGTGGCCCATGAACATCATTTTCCCTACCTGTGCTCTAGAGTGTCCTGGTGAAGGGGGAGGGGAGCTGCCACAATCCAGAGGCCTAGATATCCAGGTTGAATGCAGGCTTCCATCCACATTCACCTTAGTGAGGGCACAGTTCTGTGGAGTTCATATCATTTTATGCACTTCAATATATGTTCACTTCAGTGAGGGAACAGTTCATTGTAACTTATTTTGTGCACTTGAAAATGCCCTTCACAGTGATGTAGACTTGAGTCAATTGACTAGGACTCGAGTTGGACTTGCGTCACTTCAGTGACTCGACTTGGACTCGACTTGGCAATAAATGACTCACTGACTCAGCTCGACTGAAGACTTGTATATTCTTCGTGATTGACTTGCTGCCCTTGGTTCAGTCACGTAACACATTCATTCAGAAACCTTACAACTTTGAACAAAACTTCCATTTCTTTTTCCCTACTGGTCAGATGATGATCTGTCTCAAGCCCAAAGCTTGGGCCATTTCTTAGAGCGGAAGAGCCACTATGTTAGGCAACAGGCTTGAGGCAGCGTTGAGGTCTGCCTAACAAACTGTCCCTGCTGCACATTGGAGGAGCCTTCTAAAACTTTTCCTAAAAGCAAAAGGCAAGACTTGTCTCCAGAGCACAGGATGTGTTTCTCAGAGGGGAACAGAAAATATGTTATACAATGGGCTTGAGGAGGAAGGACCCTTCCTTCTAAAGCTTTTGGAGCTTCAGTAATGGGGCTACGAAGGATCCTATTCCTTGCTTCCAAAGCTGCAGACACTATTATGCCCATTGACACAAAAGCTTCCAGCTTTGGAAAGGGGAATGGGAAGGATCCTATTCCCCACTTCCAAAGCTGCAGATGCAAATTCGAAAATGTGGAGGGCCGATTCTGCTTAAATCATTAAAACTGACTTTAATTGATTCTGTCTAGAAATTCTGGAATATAGGTTGGGGTATAAAGTTAGTTTCCAGACTCGAGACTTGACTTGAAACTTGACTTTAAAGTGTCTTGCAAGGGCTTGAGACTTGAAGGTAGAGACTCAGAGTAAAATACATGACTGGCCCTTCATGCTGGGAAAACCATCATGGGTAAAGGCGCTCATACGGAGATTTGTGACAGTGCATGGAAAGAGATGTGTAGAAGACATCTGTGATATCTAGATAGAAACTTGCAAAGGTAACTCTTCCCAGAGAGAAGTCCTATGCTCAGAGGGGCAAACAAAGACCAGAAAACTGAAACCTCTGGCCTGAAGTACTGACCAAAGACAAAGAACCTAGCCCTATGGTTGCAGACAAGTCTAGGAAATTCTGCCACTGTAGAATTATTACAAACCCCAGCTAAATCAAGAGAGATAAAAAATGCCCAAACTGTACTAGTGCTGTATGGGGAAGGGGGTGGGGTGGGAGGGGGTATGGAAGATCTAGGCCCAGCCATGAGGGTATATTATTATCCAATGAATTATTAAATTAAGCTAATTTATTTAGGATGCTCAGAACTTTTAGCAATGTGTTTTCAATAACAGCACATTCCACTTGTGAGCTGAAAAGCAATCTGTATATTTAATATACCCTGCAACAGCATCAGCTATCATGTCTAACATTAGAAACCAACTGTTGTTCCCAATGGCCATATTAGACTGATTGTTAAGGTGCTCAGGGGTCTTCATTTTTCCCAGAATGAAAATATCTGCCTTCACATTTTGCAAACGTAAGCAAAGTAGAACATAAAACCTGTATTTGCCAAGTCATTAGAACTACAGCATTCAGATCCATGGGAAAAACATGACGCGACTGTACAAATAACAAGAAAGGGCAATGTTGAGACATAATTGCTTTAACACTCAGGAATTGTTTTCCTCTTTTCTGTCAGAAAAATGCAGGTAATACTCTTGCTCCACAATAATCCAATAATGTTCAAACGATCTATCAAAAATATTTCTGAAATTTTTCATTCTATTTTCTTACCGTTACAATAAAAACATCTTGACATAGTAGCTAAAATGATTCTATTCTGAGGAGTTTTTTTAAAAAAATTTGCAAACATCTGAGCATCTGGTTCAGCAGCCAGTATAGGAAAATCTGGGAACTATAGTTCAAACCCCCCTCCTCCCAAAACCCCTTCTTTTCCAAAAGTTGCCCTCACACTGAACTTCACAAGTAATGGGACTCATATATAACATAATTCAGGGTGGGCGAAGACACCTAATGCAGGTACAAACAACACATCAACCTATATATTGAATGGAGTAGTTCTAGATTTCTGAGGTCCAATTCCAACTCACCCATAGGCTTTCCAGGTGTCCTCAGGCAAAACTAACAGCTAAACCTCAGCATCTCAGGTTTAGGCCTGGTCTTCAGATTCAAAAGAATAAGATGGTAAAATAACTGGCACCATTACTGATTTCAAACAAGAGATTTTAAAAAAAAACCACTACTCTATACAAACTCATCCAACAAAATCAAACTAGCACATTAGTGAAAAAAACTCTTGTACAAAAAACTTGTACAAAGTTTCCCATTTGCAGACCAATTATCAAATAGCAAGCATTTTTTCAAAAAAAAAACACACTCCACTCCCAGCTGCAGTCCAAAATATTATCAATTCTACCCTCTTAGTTTGCTGCATATGTAGATGCACAGTTTTCTCTTCTTCCACAGAAGCAGGGGAGGACTGTGACTTCCATGTGAGTGGGGTCGTGAAGCTATTCCAGATTTTCATCCAAACTTTAACGCAGCTATCTAAGGTGCTGATTCCTGGCAGCCAAACATTTTCAGTACCTTGAAAAGCTCTTTTGAAGTTCGGACTAAAAGCACTTCTCCCTGATATGGGAGCCACTAGCTGCTACTGTAAACAAGTGAAATATATAATCCCTTTCTTCCCATCTCATAGAGTTTTTACAATCTGACAAAGATTCTGTCATTCCTTCACTGGCCTGATCCTCCCAGACCCAAACAAAGTTAGTGCATCTCATTCCATAGTGCAAAACCCCCTACAAAGAACAGAAGAACTGCGGGCAAAGTCTCTCCTTTTCTGGTTTTACAGTCAGAGAGGCTAGAGACAGAAGGAAGAGACATATTGTTTTCATCCATCCTAAACATCTTCAGAACAAAGGAAGTACACATGGTTTGCTGAGCCCTATACATCTCCTTGGGCCCTGGGATTTTACCAACAGAGATGGCTCATGGGCTGGAGTTACAACAGATTTCATCTCCAACCCCTGATGAAAGGGAATCCAACCAAAAAGAGAATGTAACTACCAGCCAACTGAAACACAAAACCAGACTCTGTGATCTGGTTGAGATTCGGGTGGGGTGGGGAGGGAGACCACTCTCAAAGGTTGAATCTACACAAGAGTTGTATCCCAGCTCCATTGTGTAGCATCTTGCCCCAGTTTGACCCTTTACTGCCACACACACCTGTTTTAATGAGAGCCATATTATGTAGCCACATATGTGCAATGGTGTCTTCCCATTCTGTGCACATGTCCACCACATGGGTTTATATCTGCTCACACCACCACAGCATCTGGAGCTTTTTTTAGGGAAGGGGTTTCTCATGATGCATATGCATAATTGCAAATTTGCCTAATCAAAAAGCTTTTGTTTTCCCTTCGCTTTGATTGCCCACCTGTGCTCCTATAGGGTGAAGCCAAAAGAGAAGGGAGAGGTGAAATGCCAACCTGCAAAACTGTGCATACAAATGCCAATTCCTCCCCCCAAAAAAGAAAAGGAAAGGAAAGGAAAGGAAAGGAAAGGAAAGGAAAGGAAAGGAAAGGAAAGGAAAGGAAAGGAAAGGAAAGGAAAGGAAAGGAGAAAAAGAAAGAGGGGAAAAAGGCAACAGTGCCTTTCCTGGATGGAGATACCAGGAAGGGAGCTAGCTTTCTGTAGTGGGAATGATCCGACAATCTAGGTGACCATGCACCAACCTGGCCCTATGCTTCCCTTGTACTCTCATCCCTGATGCCACTGCATTTGGGGGGTCAAACCACACATGTTAAAGACCCAAAGAAAACTGGAGGGTTTTTTAAAAATACCTTAAAGCCATCAGGTGCTGAGAAGAAGTGTTTTCACATCAGAAAGAAAAGAATGTTGTGTTTTCCAACAGGGCTGGGATTAAGGTAAGGACACATTATTTAGTCTGTGTTGATTCCAACAAAGTTGTTTTACGAAACTGGTAACCAAGCACAGTTCCATTCACTGTATATCTGTTCTTACCTGTAGAATGACTCTTACTAGCTTATTTTCATAGTGCAATGTTTAAAACAAATGCAAGAGAAGCAACTGTAAGGTATTTCAGAAAAAGGTGAAATCATCTGGGAAAGCAATTACTTTTGTTTAAACGTTTACTCCTTCTTCTACCTCCATCAACATGACATCAGGTCCTTTGTGCATCCTTTATCTTTCTGCATTGTTTTCATTTTTTCCACATCACAATCTAAGCATGAGAGAAAGGGTAACTCTCTTCTGTATTACAAATCATTCACAGGTTTATGAGCATTAGGTTGATATTCCCCATCTCCAAACTTTTACATATTATGGGATGCTGGTTTAACCCTCTATAGTTGCTTCAGCAACTGTTTTCCTTACTTAAATCTGGAAATGAATTTTTAAAATTTGAACATGCTTCTTACTCTAATTCTAAATAAACAGAATTTATAGATTCCTGGGAACCTAAATGTGAACAAACAGAGAAATATATTACCCCCATAGAAGCTAGTAAATCTACAATATCTACAGTAATCAAGCAAGCAAAATAAAATAATATAATGAAGGATGATATGTTTATGAATTCAATTAATTCAATTTCTGACAAAGCTTTGCTGGTGAGGAAACAAATGGGTACTACATATGTTTACAAAAAAATGCAAGACACAAAGGTACGAATTATAAAACTTTATTGGCCTGTTAAAAATAAGTTTAGAAAGTTCAGCAAGTACATTCCATCCACATATGTTTTGAAATAAAAACAATGATTCCCAATTATTACAAGAAATATATTTTTAAAACCCTTTAAAATTATTTTGGGCAGAGTATTTAAAAGATTCACAGTGTGTTGATGGATTAGAGCAAATGAAGAGTATTCCCATTCAAAAAGAAAGATATGGCCTAAAGATCCTACTGCTAGCAGCTTTAGTAAAGCTTTGATATTATTTATTTAAATAGTGAATAATTTCATTATATCAATATTTATAGTATGAAGTATGTCTGATTCTCTCCTTGAATCAGTAAGATGATGAATGAGTCAACAACAATTTGTTCCATGGCATTAATTCCACAATTTTTCTGATGTAACATCCATTTTATGAATAGGGTATAAACTCACTGTACACTGATATGCCTGTCTCTTTCAGCACTTCAGCACTATCTTGCAATTCAAAGGAAGTTGTGGATATCATCAATGTATACAATTTACACAGGTGCAGAAATTACTTGCAGCATCATCCCACGATTAAGAAATATAGCCCATGACTAGCTAGCTTTCAATGATGCTTCAATAGCTAGACTCTCCAAATCACTTACATTAAGATCAGTGACCCTGAATCAATGTGACATGTGCTTTGGAAATTGTCATTATAATGATATCTATGGGAGCATTTAGATCTTTACCTAGTGAAGATGTAGTGAATTATTTTAGCAACAGAAATGTGTGGTTTTCCAGCTGTTGTAGAGCTGCAACTCCCATGATTCTTCATCATTGGTTATGCTGGCAAGGGCTGGTGGGATCTGCAACCCAACAACTTGTGCAGGCAATACTTTTCCCTAGCTTAGACTATTGTCTCAAAACAACTGGTAGAAGAAACAGTGGTGTCTTCTAGGTCTGACGTCAATGGAGCAGTGAATCTGATTTTATGAGGGCATGGTTCAGTGCCTTGGACAGGTTCTTTAAAGTTCAAACAGACTAGGAACAGATTCACTACCCCAGGGATATCAGAGCCACCAGCTATGACTGAAAGGAAAACATAATGTTTACATTTTCTGTACCCAGAAATAATTTTAATTAAATCAGATAACTCGGTTGTAGTTCTGTGAACATAAGAATAACTACTCTAGAAATATTTTTCTGTTGCTGAAAGGTTTTAAAAGATCTTTTTTGGGGGGGTTTTCCTCATGAAGAGACAGTTCTGCTTAAAGCATGTTATATACATAATTCACATGGGTTTGTTCTCTATTTAGAAAATGTTAAGTGAAAATGGTCACCATTTTAACTTTTCAGCTTAATGTAACAGCATTACCTTGTCATTGTTATGAAGAATTTTAGTGACAAGAGAATGAAAATTATTCAAGGCCTGATTTCCGTGTCTTACTAACCAGGACCTAGTAACACAATAAAGAAGGACCTAGATGTACAGTAATCTATTACACTGCACGAGAAAACAAAATGTTTAACATGGTCAAGTCTAAGCAAGGCAGACATAACAATCACTAGAAATATCAAAGATGGACAATTAACCTCTCTAACTGATGGCTTTTTCTCTAGATTTTACTACAGAACAATACTGCAATCTGTGATTAACTGTGCATTCATCTCTAGCTCAAAGGCATTAGCTCTTCACATAGCCCTTTGTTCCAGCTGTGCCAGAGGCAAAGCTCTAACTGAATTCTGCGAAAAACCATAAGGGCTTTTATTAACGGTCTTGAAACTATCAAATATATTTTCAAAAGGGATTGTTTCTATGAGACAGGAGTTTTGCTTCTGGCTCTTAATCCCATAACAGCTAAGGGCTGGTTTATCTTTATGGCAGAAAGTAGTACTAGAATGTATGGGAATTCTCTCCTTTCCCTCTTGGCTATTATACAGCAGTTTTTTAAAGTCTTACCTTCTGAACCATTTTGATTGGTTCTTTCTGCCACTATAAAATCACTCCAAATGATAAATTTTACCATACTGATCAGAAGGTACACAGTACAGTGGTGAAAACTGCATGATCCACAGGATGAGATGGTGTACATAAACCTTCTAAATGCTGTTGGTCTACAACTCTCATCACTCCTTACTGACTGACTGTCTGTCTGTCTGTCTGTCTGTCTGTCTGTCTGTCTGTCTGTCTGTCTAAAGGCAATGAGAGTTTCAGTCCAACATCAGTAGAGCTATAAACTGTGACACGGTGCTATAAGTGCTATATGTGACAGCCATTTGGTTGGATCCAAACTCAGTAATACTTTGCACAGAACCACTGAAAACAGTTTACTAACTTAAACTGTACTGATTTCAATAGGTCTGCTTTAAGTATGGTAAAGTCTGGGTTTACCATTCTAGGTAAGCTACACCTTCATCTTCTAACTCATTCAAATTTCACAAAGGCAAATATATTTTGTTAACTTTTCAAATTTATTAACGTGCAATACAGATTTTAAACATTCAGTCATTTTTTTATCAACTACTCCCATTTAACAGTGAATGCAAAACAAGAGATTCTCACTGTGCGCTAAAATTCACTGTGATGTTTGTAAACCACTATCACTTGGGCCAATTAAAATCCCTAGAATAAAAAGCAGGATAATTTATAACTCAAACAAAATGAGCATATTGCAAGCCTCAACTTCAAAGTTTGGCTTCAGTCAGACTTATCTGTTCCCATGCAGGGAGCAGAGAAAGAAATCAGCTAGCAACATATAGTCTCATTTATTATGTAAGTTTAGTTGTTGTCCAAACAAAAGCAGTAAATAGCTATTGTGCTCTAATCCATGAACCTCTGTGAGTAACTGGAGCAAGAACAATGCCTGTGGAGTACAAAAATATCCAAAGATTATCCTTCTATATTGTGTTTGTTGCATATATAAATTGGTGATGCATAAATCAGTTCTGGTTCATTAAAATAAATGTCTTGATTACGTAGAATGCAAAATATTCTGTCAGTACATGTAGAACTATTCATAAATAAGACCTGTGGCTGTATCTTAAAGTTGATCTGCAAAAAATTACTAGAATAAACTGGAAAGATTGCTAAAGATTCTAAACCTACTACTTTGGATACTATGGGTGGGCTCCAATGTAGCTATTTGGCTGATGGAACTGCTTCCAACAGTGTGGGGCAATTCTCCTTCCCCTGTAGCCTCCTGGGTGCTATCTAAGCCTGCTTCAGGATGCTGCAGATTTCACAGCCTTCTACAGCAGCTCTGGGGGAATATGGAGAAGTACAGAAGAAAGGGAATAAAGTCTAATTATACTAGAAACCTCCACTAGCTCGACACTGGATACAAACTTATATGTGCACTTGGAAGCTGAAGTAGTTTGAAAGAGTCCAGTTTTATGCTTGTTGACATATTTGGCAAGTCTGGCTATCTAACTTAGTTTTTCACCTATTGAACATATTTATACAGTTAGAATTATGCAGCTTTGATGTGACTGGAATTGGCTAAAGGTATCATTAGTCCTATTGCCCAAAGAATCATTCCATTAACACCTACAATAACTTATTAACCACATAAAAAAGACCTGATAGTAGCATCTATACTACACAGTTATATCAGTTTGATATCATTTTAACTGTCATGAGTCCATCTTATGGAAATGTGGGATTTGTAGCTGGTGAGGTACATACAATTCTCAACTGCAGTTTAGGAGTATGCTGGAGCCTTCTGGTTCCCAGGATTCCATAGAATGGAGCCATGAGAGTCCTGAGAGTGTATCTATAGTACATAGTTGTTGCAATCTAACTATGCACTTTAGATATACTGTCAGGGTCAATTCACATGAAGATGCTCCAAAGGTGCATTTAAATGAATGACATGGAAATGGCAAATGACTTTCACAAGTAGGCAATGTGATGTACAAAGCCTTTTCATATGCACCTTCCTTAAATTTAATGAAACTTCTTGGGTTACTGCACCAGAACTTATGGTGCCTCCCTTTGTTGCTCACACCTTTTTTATTTAACTGAGCAGCATTTAGGATAGTAAGATATGTACCAAAATGGAGAAGTGAGTGATGGAAATGACTGCTTTTGCAATCCTCAAATAATCCCAGAAACTCAACATAAGATGAAGGAAGCAGCAGCAACACCAGTAATGGTGGGTTCACAATACATACTGTTAAGATTACTTTAAGTGCATAGATAATAATTCAGCAAATCTAATGGTGATGCTGTTAGAAAAACCAAAAACCATGTTACTGTTTGACTCAGCTGCATATATTTATTTTATGTAGTTTCCTGATCAACTAATATCTATGTCAACACCTACTTTTGCCAGACGATTTTTACTGCTTACGAGGAAGAATAGAAAATACGTGGCTTTTCAGATGTTCTTGAATAGTACTGTTATTGGATTACCTATGTTGAATATGGCTCATAAGAACCGTAGTCCAACAACATATGAAGTGTTCTCCATCCTGGCTTATAGCACCTCCACTAAAACCAGTCCCTGCTAATGACTATTCCCATAAAGATTTGCAGAACGACTTTTAATACGACCTTAGGATCTCAGATCAAAATCCTGCAAACTCTGCAGATGCTCAAGTTTTAAGTGAGTCATTGCCCCACTGAAGTCAGTGATATAATTCAAAGGCTGAAATCTAACAGTACGCAGAAGCAGGACATAAAATACTTTAACATTTTTAGTACATAAAATATTTGCAGTTTACCTTTAATAAATAGTACCTATAAAATTAATTCTTTTTTTCTTGCTAAATTCAAACAGACAGTCAAATTGAAATAATGCAGTGGAATTTTGTTGAAATGTCAATTTTATGAACAGGATCATTGTAACAGCATACAATAGTTTATTTTTGTGCTTTCTTGAGTTTTATAGCTGCCTGGGGCTGATTTTGCAGTGAAGTTGCCAAAACTGTGCTTACTTCTAGAGTTCTCCATACATAACCAATCTCTACAAGAGAGGTCCAAGAAGTGTAGCAATTAACAGCACAATAAACATGTCCACTGCCTAGTAGGCAGCACATAGCTTCAACAATCATGCTCAACAGCCCCTCTCTCTTTTTCCTTATTTCATTTACCCATCCAGTGGGATCTTATGAAACAAAACAGAACCTAAAAGAAACAAAATAAACATATGAGAAATCATACTTATAATAGTCAAACAAAAATTAACATAAAACACCAAACACAAGTGAACTCGCAAGAATCAAATTAATGTGGAATGCAGTTATAAAACATATGTCACAACCAAATATTTGATGTGCCTTCTAAGTATGGTAATTTTGGAACACCCCACCACCACCATTTAATAATACATACAGGCAACACTAGTAGGCACAACTGAGTCCAGCTCACATATTCAGGTCTAGGCAGCACTGCAGTATCACACTGGAGGGCCAATGTCAGCACCTCCCTCCCCACCAACCTTCCCATCCACTAGTACAAGGACTTAGATGTGTGAGACTTTCCCTAAAAAAAATAAGAAGATCATGCGGATCATGCCAAAGGTAGAAGGGAACATTGGACAGCATCAAAAAATGGCCTTAAGTGAACACTACAAAGTAGCTATTTATTTGTGAAAAGAATCCCCATGTGCTGCAAGTCATAAGAGGAGAGGGTCTTCATGTGACTTATTCTGGTACCACAGAACAACTCACTCAAAAATATACTTTTAATACACTTTCAGTAAGCCTCTGATTGAAAAGCATTAGAGCTTCTTCTCAAAATAAACTACAGCTATTTTTTATCTTCATGTCAATTTTTTAGGATGATCACATGCCTCAAATTACAAAGACCAGAATTCTAGCTGAAGTGCTGTCAGAAGATAGTTCTTCATTTGAAAGTGTCCTCTATCTGAAGGACTGTTCAACCCACAGACGGAGAACTCATGGTTCTCCATCAACAATTTGTACTTGGAAGGCAATCACTCGGTCCCAGTTTTTCCTACTGTGATGAGATGCAATGTTTTTCTACTTAAATTATAGCAAATTTTTACTAAGCCTGCATTTGTATTGGGCAATAAAATACAGAGATGTTACAGAAATCTGTGCCCTTTTTGTCCTCTGTTTTTTGCTCATGTGTAAATGATCCCCCTATTTTCCTGCCAGTCAGGCATGAATCTCAGTTTATACTGCAGGCTACCTACATGGCTGCAAAGAAGCACTTCCACTATTACTCCACCATGCTATTACAGTAAACTGAATGCATGAATCAAGACAATTATTTTCCTTAGCATCTCCAATCTCAAAATGCTGTGGCAATACACACACACACTCACACGTGGTATCTGATGAATTATACGCAGTGTCTATGTACTTTCCAATACAGAGCTTCTCTGTAATAAACCCATCTTGTGTCAAGGAGCTCTGGGAGAGTTTCCCTCCACCCATAAATTTATCGATATAAACTCTGGAGTTTAGAAAAGAGTAAACAGCAATTACTTCATTTGCATTCCATCTGACTGCTAATTTAACACTTGAGGCAACAGCATTATCTCGTTTCACTTTAGGTAATGACACACGTGCAAAACCAAACAAGAGTATTAGCTGCTATTTCATGTTCCTAACAAGGTTTGCCAAAATTCCTTTTTAGTGAATCAATTTGGAACAAAAAGCCAACAAAAACATAGAAGGTAAAAGAGATTTGACTAAACCACACAAAAAAATTATAATCTCCAAGCAAGTATAATTAATTTAGAACTGCCAGGATTATCTAAGAGGGTGTTCTTGTTACATGTTTTGAAGGAAAGGCTTTAGGACACTGAGAAGATTAATTTCATAAGGCAGTATTTACTGTAATGACATCTACTTCTGAAGAATAACACATTCATTTGATGTTATTAATACTTCACTGTGATTTTAAAAAAAACAAAACAAAACAAAAAAGGTGACTCTCTTATCTAGCCAACAAGCTAATCACTTCCCACTAGGGACAATACGCTGACAAGCTACAACCCGTAGAATGCTAGCCTCTCCAGCCTCTTCTAATATCTAATACAGGAGCCTTGCCTCCAGTTTTTGATACGGAAAGGAAACACCTATGAGTTATTGTAGTACAATGATTTGCTTTCAGAAAATGGTACAAATGTTACATGTGCTGGAACCAGAGGTGGAACTTGGTCATGCTTAGGGGATTCTGGGAATTGCAAGCCAGACGTATTTTTTGCAGGATCTGGATGAAACATTCTCGATCCTGATTACTATACCAGTGGTTCTTAACCTTTGGTCTGTGGACCCCAAGAGGGCCAAGATCCCCTCAAAGGTGGTCCACAAGGGCTTGAAGAAATGCTGAGTTTTTATAGTTAAAACAGAATGAATGGAAGAAAGAAAAATTTGTATGGAGTATTCCAACAAAAATACTGCAACAGGAGTATGTGCATTTACTTGCTTTTCCCTTTTTTCCAGATTTGACGATCCTGGGTGAGCATGATTAAATAAATATCTGACGCATTTCAGGGGTTTAAATATTGGGTTTAGTCTTGGTGGCTTGTAGCAACCAGAGGATACATGGTAAAGAAAAGATAATAACTGCTGTAGTATACTATTCTTATAGCAGTCATATCAAAATTGTTACTTATATACATGAAGTATGAAGTTAGAACTTTCATCATTCTCACAATATTTCTCCCTTTTCCCCACCCCCTACCCCCTGCAAACCAGGGCAGGGATGAACTGGAATTGTGAAATCTGAACAGTGTTCTGCTTTTTAAATCTCATTAAAAACATACTACGTTTCTGTCTTACAGTGTATTTCCAAGTGCCAAGTTTAGTTGCGTTACTTGATATCCCTTTGCCACCAAGACCATTTTAAACAAGATAAATATAAACTTTGCTTTTATACAACTTGGAAGCAATCAACTGCAACATGACATGTAACTATGACCCATTTAAATGGAGAATGATTTATTGGAAACGAAATGAAAAACTGCTGAGTATATGAGAAGGAAGAAGTAGGGAGGGAGATATAGAAATGTTACCTAAAAAGGAAATTGTATCAAATCTGTCAGATTCTGATTCCAAGGAGAAACTAACACGCAATAATTCATGCCTGTTTTCAGTTGCTACTTGGAACTATGACATTATTTTTGAAGTGATGCTGGCTAAGACTATCATCTTATTGTTTTCTAATTTTTTTTTAAATTTGAAATGCAAGAAAATGTTCTTATCTGGGTTTCTGGAAATATTTCCCTAGGAAAGAAAAATCATCATGAAAATGCTAACATTTCATATAAAATCATAGTTAGAAATAGCATATAAACATCTCAGAAGGAAAATACGATGATATCTAATTGCTATTTTAGCTCCTTTTGCCCTACATCCCTTGTCTGTATAAGCATGAACACATATTAAAAAATTCAAAATGTATCACCTAAATGACAGCCTCGTGGAAGAGGTTAATGCTTGTAGAGGGCTTAGCATTAAAAATATCTAACAATGTATCATAATGTTTCTCCTCATATATTGTGGACACACAGCTTTCTTTTTAAATTGCTCTTACTCCTCCCATAACTTACTTGGGTATACTAACCACCAGCAGTTGTGTTGAACACTGAAGATATAGTCAGAGAGAGAGAGAGAGAGAGACAGAAATAAAATGCTCATGGTAGCATTCTTGCTTTTCCTTTTCATAGTTGGCTGGTGCTGTGCAGTATGAGTGGGAAGCGGAATGGACTGAATTACGGTTGGGGAATGATGCTTGGGCACGGAGAAAGAGGGGAGGAACAGAATACAAAAGCAAAAAACATAACCTTATGTACTGCCCTGTAGAACATCCACACTGCTGTACATGATGTGTTGTTTTGGGCAGAATGAAAAATGGTCTTCCAAAATTTTCCATGCTACTTATGGGTGATAAAACGGAAGCAGTGGTTGGGATTTAGCCAAATATTTTTCAGAAAACTGACATGCTCCAATAGTTCTTTGTGAACACTCAGAAATTTTGGCTTACTTTATGATAAATAAAGCTCTGTTAGTTCATACTGGTGGGCTAAGAAAGGAGGACTGGATAGGACTTCCTCTCACCTTCTGTGAAGAGGAGTCCTCTGCATATGTTGTGCTTTATCCCCATGTCCACTAAATTCCACACATGCATTAAGAATTTCTAACTAAAGCCAGTACTGGAAGAATATTGGCACTCTACCCACCCCCCTTCCAATGGTAATTTCAGAAATGTATGTGTATCCTTCTACTGACAAGATAATGTTTAATATATACAGTTGTACAGGATCTCAACACATTTAACCATGTTATTATTTTGTACTTAAAGTTTTCTTTCACATTAAGACAAACAAATGGAAGATGTTAGTCGAAGGTAAATCATAGATCGTAAGACAAATGTAGTGTCTAACAAAAGCCTTTACCCACAACTCATGCAGCATGATTCCCTCCAGTGTAGGCAATGTCAGGGACAATGGGAGTTGCAGACCGAAATAGCCAGAAAGAACCTCATTTGGGAAGCCTTTATGTGGATGTACTTCTGGCTGCTGCTCTTATTTTGGGCTTAAACACAAGGCAAAAGTCTACAGTAGAGCCCATACTGTGTAACTTTAGACAATTTCTAATAACTGCACTGTTTTTGCAAATGCATTAATCAATGCACAAGGAGGCTAAGTGAATCACTTGAACAAGGTCACATATCCTGTCAGTGGCTGAAACAAGCTGAACACCAGAGTTCTGACTCTCCTCCTAGTGTTTCCTGAACTGCAGAAGACACACAATCCTTGTAGACACAACCTACTGTAACATTACAATATCATATTAGTTATTAATTACTGTGAAATTAAAAGCTGAGTCTATAGTTCCCCACACAGATTTATGTGAGCAAGAATAATTAAATAAATTAGATTTACAGATGCATCAAGGCTTAATCTATATTTGTGATTTTTTTAAAGAAAATTATTCACATTGTTGTACAACTAATAAAACTCATAAAAGTTTTCCTTCTCTATAGTTATGGAACCTTATATTCTCAACAAAAACAGAAAGATAGCTTATTATTCAAGAAAGTCAGTTATGAGATGTTCAGTTTAGCGTAATAAAATTCAGATCTCTAACTTGACTAGTGTAGGCAGCATTCATTCACTGTTCAATAGTTTGAATTAAATACCTACAACTTCATATAATGAAAAACAGGGGTGTTGAGGCGGAATTAAACAGAACTATACGCACTTTAATGCAAACAGAATAATCTTATAAAATGTACCTCAATAATAAAATGAATTAGTGGAATAATAATTTAAAATGTGACCTATATACTCAGCATTTTGAATAGCAAAAATATATGGGAGGTTAATAGCTCAATGCCCTGCCTGCAATGATTGCTGATTTCTTTAAGCTTCTTGCAGTGGTATTCCCTGTAATGGGCTATTTTAGGTTGCTTTACTGTGTTCTCTCCCACTGATACCTTGAAAGGCATATATGTCTTCCTGGCATGGGACCAAAAGGGAAGTACATATGTACTGTATTCAGTATTTAATCTAGGATTTACTGTGTATTTCTCAAAATGCAAGGTCATTATTCTCACATTGCCTATGGAATGTCTAATAAGCACTTCCGTCCTCAATTCTGCTGGTGCTGAACTTATGGTGCCTTGCTTTTTATTGATTAGTGAGAACCAAGGGCCTTTAAAAACCCACAAATCAGTTCCTTTTCAAAATGATATGTAGGTAGCATTTGTGCTATAAACTTACAGTTCACTCACATCAAAGGAAAAGGAAAGAGATGGCTGGAAAAAGAGATTATAAATAACTGCAATGAACAGAACAAACAATATTTTCAGATTTTTCAGAGCTGCTTCCATAAAATGGTTCCCAGTTCATACTGAGAAAAGATGTGGTGATGAAATCAGTGTAAGGTTTACACTAGCAACTCATTTTTCTTCCAACATATGGAATGCTATTACATTAAATGCAGTTAGAGGAAAAATAATCTAAGGACTTTTAGAAGAAAGAAGAGTTTGCCTTCCTGTGCATCTAATAAAATCTTTATAGTGTCTAAAAGAACTGTGTAGTATTTTCACTAATACAAATACAGATTTTGTCCAGTAAATACATACCTTATTCTTATCAAATCTAATGAATGCAATCCTGAATAGTCATTTTATGAAGAAACTGGCTATCTTCCTCAGTGGAAATACAGACAGACATGGAATAAGAGAAAAAAACTGTGGTGGCACAACCACCACTGGTGTGATATAATTAGAAAGCAAAGAGGATGTAATGGTGCTACTTTGGAATACTATTAGTTCACTTGGGAGAGAAAACTTGGGGAGTCTCATCTCATTGACACGATTTCCTACTGCATAACTTTCAGAGATCACAAAAAGGAACTAAACACAAAGGCTAGTTAGTTCCAAGTATAACCTAAGAAACATCTTCTGCGAATTCTATCAACATGTAGAATCAGCATGGAAGTCTCCCTAAATGATATTAAATTCATTAACACAAAATTAGAGAGTTCCACTGTATCTGATAGTATGAAAGATGTGATTTACTCGTATATGGACCAATGAATTCTACAGCAAGTTAGATGCTTAAAAATCAAATCAATTACTATTCAATGGCACTTGCATTTCCCTGACTGGAGCTACTAGATTTCTGTTCAGTACCTCTTAAATTGCATTCAGTTGTTTAAGTTTTTTTACAATAAAAATCCAATTTCCCAGTAGCTATTTATTAGAAACATAAGAAGTTCTAGGAAAGACTACAGGTATTTAACTTTCTCAGCATTGTCTTCTCTAACAAGCAACGCCTCTGAAAGGTTGCAAGTGGGAAGTCCTATCACTCAATTAACAGTTAAATTATTTGTGTGGAAAATGTGTGAACTAAATCTGAAAACTCCTCGGTATGTATTCAACTGTCTCTTTGCTTTTTTCAGTAAGAAAATCCCAAAATGAATGGAGCAAAGGTATATTTTTGTTTTTGTTTTTTTTAAACACCAGGCACATACTGAAGTAGTCTTCTGTACACAGTCTTGTGAATGGTTCAATATATCTCCTGAAACATTCCTAAAAATTCTTCAAACTTTGGGATGAACCAAAACATAATTGGTTCAAATTCCAATTTGATTTGAACATATAAAAACCAAAGCTTTTAGTATACTAAATAATATACAAAGCTGTTAATTTTTGAACACAAGCTTTTTCCTTAATGTAAATGAAAGTGGTAACTTTACAGATCCTCAGTGCCTTTGTTGTTTAATTTTAAGACATGCAGAAAACCTATGCAGTCTGGTTTGCATATTCAAGTTAATACAAAACTCTGGGTTGCAATTCTCAGATGCAATATTTGTTTCCATATGACTCCACTTCTATTGCATGTTCTTGCTTGGCATCTCATTAAATGTCCAAGTGCAAATGAGCCTACCATTTGTGCAAGGGACGGGGACCTGGAAAAGGAAACCAATACGTTCTGTCCCTATATGTTATTAGCAGCACTCACAAGTTTTTACGTTATCACTCTCCCACAATGCTAAGCATTGGTTCAGTGGAAAGATACTGCTGCTCCAAGAAGAAATGATGTTGTCCTTGCATTTCTTCATTCTCATTTAGAAAATCATAGGGAAACGACCGTTGTCAGCCAGTGCAATTGTAGCTCCAAATTTTAGGCAAGGACTATTTTTCCTCATCTCCCACTTGCTGTAAGTATTTGTAGGCATGAATGTAAATTAAAATAATTAATGAAATATATGGAAGCACACAGTGTAATAATGGCAAAAATGTTTCACACTAACACTACTACTGTGATGAAATCATTTCTACATTATGCCCATTTTTAGAAATAAAAATGGGTTTTAGGTCTCTGACCTATGAGTGAGTCTATACAGCTGACGGTCTCACCTTCGTTATCGCAGTCTTGCAATGACAGCCACATTTGCTCTACCAGACCAACTTGTTTTAATTCAACTGCAACGAGATGCACTGGCATTAATGCAACAGAAATGAGTGTTGATCAAGCTCAACATAAATTTAAGGTCATTTAACGCAGATCACTATTCACACAGGCATTCAGTTAAGTTTAACCCTCAGTCTAACCCTCTCTAGCAGAGTTGGAAAGTAGAAATAAGCACACTTCTATTAAGTATCTGAATATCTAAAGCAATATCTACAGATTTCCCAATATTTTCTGTAGTGGGTAAAGGAACATGGCATCCATTTTAAAGAAGAGGCCACACTTCTTAAGACAGACATAATATTAGGAAGTCTAAAGTCTTTTCATGATGTCTTGGACATCATTTTCTTGGTGGGAAATATAGATATATGAAAATAAAGGATGCAAAATAAGCAAAGCATCACCACTCTTACTTGTGAATAAACCTTATGGCTGGAATCCTGATGGTGTACTATGCTAGCACAACAGTCTGCCATTGCGCACTTTCTTCTTATTTGTACAGGGAGGAGGAGGAGGTGGTGATGGAGTCAGCAGACGCTTTGGGAGGAAAAGCCTGCTAGCTCTGAGCAACCTATCTCTGGGGGGCGGGCACTCCTCTGGGCAAAGTCATTCTGGAAGACTTGACTTGGACAATTGCCTGTACCTATGACATTGGCCAGGGAACTTTCCAAGCCAGCTCTCACAAATTCTTAGCTCCAAGGATCCCACTGAAAGCCAGACATAGGACAAATGTGCTGTTCAGAATCTTTCCAATGAAACCATATTCCTATTCCTTCCTTTGCTTGTGCCACATCCAGAGCTATTTTTAATTCTGCTGCCACCCTACTATTGCCTACACTAATGTAATTACACTGGCATATTGTATGACAGAATCTCAGTTTATAAGATGCATGACTCTCAAATGAAACATGTTTTGTGTTATACCTATGAAAAACCTGAGTATCCTTGAGATTTGGGGGATGAGCTAGGGAAAAGACATTATAATACTTCTCAATTTTTTCAATCTCACCTACTGCATGTTCAGGACAAAAACTGTCTCTGGGAAGCTGCTTTCTGCATTTCAAGGGATGCTCCCATTGTGAGCTTTTCTTGAAATGCAAACAGCTTCCAGGAAGCATTTGATCTCTTGATTTGGTCCAAGGAAAGAACTGAACTCTCTCTCTTCATAGTTCCAAACTAGTTCAGCATTCCCTTTAGCTACTGCATACAACACTTGTGCACGTTAACTGCATCTGTACATTAGTATCAGTTCAAGTTTATCCCTAATAGGAAAGTTTTTAACAAGTGTTGGTACTAGTGGGTCTCTGCCACAGAACGAGCATCTTTAACTTTGCCTCTGCTCCTTGCCAGTCTTATTTCTTTACTGCTAAAGTTTGGTTATTTTTGCTCCAGATTATTGACATACTTCTGATTCCTTTGAGCTGAAGCTAAGAAATACTGAGTCTAAACAGAAATTCTAAATCTTATGTTTAGAACTACACACATACAAACTCATTTCCCATCTAAATGTAGAACTTTTAAAAGGAGAAAACAAATAGAAACCTGGGCGCACAGAACTGGATGATTAGCTTCATATACCCAAGGGACCTTTTGTTGTGTGTTTTTCAAACAGCAGCTTCTCTACACCCCATCACACGGCAAGTTCTCTTTTAAGCTTCTATTCCCCAAAAAACAAACAAGCCCAGAAGTAGGTCAGTAAGCCATAGCAGAAATTCATGGCTGCATTATCCTTCTCCTCTCTTTTGTTCTCTGCTATTCTGGGAATCAGAGTTGGTCAAATGGGATACGTTCCAACTAGTCAACGACAGGAAGGCAAGTAGGGGAAAATAGTCCTAATTTCTTCTGCAAGTAAAGGCAGTGTGCTAATGATATGGAAACTGAAGCTGGGGCAGAGGTAACATGTAGAAACATGTATGAATATGGAACTATTTCTGTTTAGTATCAGGGGGATGCAGAAGAACTGGGTGGGTATGTGTATACAGGAAAAGCATCTTGGGAACACATATTCTTCTCTAAATGAAGCTGGGAAGAATGGCCAAGACAGAGAATGGAGTCCAAAACTTGGAATCAAATCAGGAGAAACAAGGATCTTGCTCAGGACAGATTGAAACCTGCTTTATATAACACTTTCAAGTTCACCATCTTTTTAAACGTCATCTTTGGGCTGGCACTTGGGCCGTACTGTTGTAGCATTTGACCATTCGTAAATTTCAATATAGTGCATGTGTCTACGTTACTGGGAACAACATAAAATGTGAGCTGGTCACAGATACCAACCATAATTGGGTAAAGGCCATAATCCAGCTCTGTCCAAAACTGGTTCATGCTGACCTGCTATACTGTTATTGGTTGTGGTTTTAAGCTATTGTTATGTAATTGTTCGGTGATTTTAATGGATTTTGTACCGTGTATGTGACTTGGTAACATTTACACCTTAAATTGGGAGTAAAAATACATGTAGAACATATACTTTGCCTCATAAACTCCCAGATTCCATACCTTGGATCTCTGAGCAGGACTAGAAAATAGTCCTTTTCAAATAACCCTGAATATAACTCAGTATACGGGAGTATCCATTATCTAAAGCTCATTTTCAAGCTAGCACTTACAGATTGACATACTGTACTGATACATGAAGGGAATGGAGATAGTCCAGCCAGAAATGTTTTGCTGGGAACTTTAAAGTGATGCAATGTTCTGCTATATTAGGGGAGGGTACCTCCTTCAAATGTTTTTCAACTCTTAACTCCCCCACTATTGCTGGTTAGAGCTGATGAGAGATGTAGTCCAACAAAATCAGGAGGTCACAAAATTTCCATTCCTCTGATACAGACTAACTCCATTTCTGGGATATATGGTTGGTCAGCCAAAGCACACACTGACTACATTGATCTGACAGCAATAAGTAAGTTTCATCTGTTCTTTCACTATCATCTGAAAACACGCTCATGCACTTTTCTGCTTTACTACTATGCAATGGTCACCATACCAAAAGGTCTATGTTATCCATGTCACCATGAAATGGAAGTTATGGTCATCTGATCAGTTCCAGCAATGCTTCAGGTCATCTGAAAGATCATATTCACCCACATGAGGTTACTAAGGACTGAAGACCTTCAGGGGAGGCCCTTCTTTCTGTCCCTCTACCCTTACATGGGGGAAGGCCTTCTCAATGGCTGCCTTTAGGCTCTGGTACTATCTTCCTAGAGAATTCAGACTAGCCTCCTCCATGAGATTCACACAAGGGAGATGATGACTTCAAATCTCTCTCCTGAACCACAAATATACACATTGGGCTCTTCACTTTTGCAGGTTCTGCACTCATAGATTTGATAATTCATGGGTTATTTTATTTATTTTTTAAAAATCTTACTCTATTCACTGCTGCCATGATAAAAGTATGTTCTCTCTAGGAATCTCTAGTGTCTTCCAGCAGAGTTCTATGGGCCCTTACCTCAGCAAGTAGACCACAGAGTTGTGCTGGAGAACTTAGGGAGTCCTAGACAGAACATTACTCTAGGCATTGCTAGCTCCAGCAGAGGTTGACCACAGAATCACACTGGAGGACCTAGTGTTCAGAAGTTTTTAAAAAAAGTGTTTATAATTTTTTTCCCCACTTTCACCAGGTCTTCCCCCTCAACCCCACAAAAGTGTAGGACTCACTGTATAATGATTTTAGGCAAGGCTTCATTTTTTTTAGCCTCAGCCATCGTATTTGTAATATGAGGAAAATGACATGGGTATGCTTCAGATTACTGTTTAGAAGATTAGGAAAATAATGTATTTGAACACTGTAAAAGAACATGTGAATACTAGTAGTATCTCAGTCTATGGCAGCTTTCCCCAGCTAGAATCCTGCAGGTATGTTGGACTATACTTCCCATCATCACCAGCCAGCAGGGCAAAGGAGTCAGAATTACAGTCTCTTGGGCCCATGTGCTTTTGTGATTGACTAGAGGACTCTTTGTACTTGCCATCCTAAACTTATTTCATTACTGCTAATTCCTGTAGTCATTCTGAGGCTCTTACATGGTGTTAACCAAGAATCACTCTTCCCATACAACCCTCTGCATTTCAATAGCCTTTGTGTATAACTTTCTTTGGAGTCTGGCAGGGCAAGGTGCAGAATTACGTCCCACTGCTAAGCATTTCCATGACCATTCAGAAACTCTTGCGGATTTTGATGCAAATAAGGATGGAAGTGACAGGCCTGTATCAGAGGAAGCAATTAAGTCAGATTCAAGCTCTGCCAATTCCACTGAAATGACCATTCTCACTGATTGACAGGGAAGGCATTAAAGCCTACAGGCAATTTCTCAGGACCCAAGTATGTTAGTTCATTGGCACAACTGTTTAGAAGGACAAATTTAATTTTAATTAATTTTAATTGCTCCTTTAATACAGGAGCAATAATATTGGCCTACTTCATGCAATTGTTGCAACAGTTACTGAGATAATACATGCAAAATAGTGAAAAGAGGGAAAGTTGTAAAATAGTGAAAAGAGGGAAAATAGTGAAAAGAGGGAAAGCAGCAGTAAGCATTCCAGTATCCTGGGAAAAGAGAGATCCATTTATGCATTGGGAATTTCCAATGGCCAGCATGGGTGTGGTGGTTTAAGTGTTGGATTAGAACTCTTGGGGACTAGGGTTTGTGTCTTCAAGCAGCTATGGAAACCTATTAGGTGACCTTTGACAAGTAATGCTCTCCCAGCTTTTCAGGAAGGCAATGACAAACCTCCTCTGAATAAATCTTGCAAAGAAAATCCTCTGACGGGGTTGCTGCAAGTAAGGGTTGATTTGAAGGCAGACAGCAACAACAAACTCTTGGTTCTTCAGATGGATCATTTCAGCTGTCAGTCTCCCTCTACCCTCACAACCAATTCCTCTAGCCACTGGGAAGCTCATCTTATTTGTCATGGCAGGCTGCAATACCTGCAGCCAACCTAGTGGGATCCAACTCATCTTATGGTAGTTTCACAAAAGTACTTGATGTTTATATATAGGAAAATAGAAAAAATGTGGCAGATGGAGGTGAGGACAATTTAGTTAGATGCACCTTATGCCAATACATTGAGAATGCCATTTCAAAGGACAATGCCTGTTTGGCCCACTGAAAAAGTCCTAACAATCTTCTGAACAAATAGCCCTACCCTATTGATTTAATACCAGGATTGGCAAAATAAAATTATTTTTATGGCCCTTGATAACCCATACCCTCCCAGTTCTCCAAGATCATCCTTTTTTAGGCAACGAAAAGGTTAAATTGTTATTCCAAGAAGCCTCCAGGAGCAGCAGCTTTGCAAATGGCTTTCAACCTATCATCTGATGCACAAAACCTCTCCCCCAACATTTTTCATGATCAGAAGCAGACTTCTGGGCATTTCTGGGTTTGTTTTTCTATTTGGAGGCACTTCTGCAAGGCTGTGTGGACCCTCCAAAAAGTTCCAGCAGAAAAAACTGCCCCTCACCCATGTTTGTTGAAATTGCCTGCCATGAATTAATGCCTAATGGCTATTCAGAAATTCTTTGTGTTCCTATGGACATTCTCTTGTTTTTCATTTTATTATGGTGCAGACAATACAGAAGGAAAAGGTAATAGAAATAGATTTTCTATTACCAGCATTTCATGAACAACTTCAGATCAATATCATGCACATGAAACCTGCTTGACCATAAGTATAACATCACAGGGACTAATAAAACTGAAAAGCATATTGTCTCTGGCTGATGAAGACCTATGATGTACTAGAAATATGGATCTGTCTTCTTCAACAATCTTGATTAATTGGGCCCATATGATAAATCCTGAAAGTACAGCAGTCATTCCTGAAAGATTTCTAGTAACTTATTATTATATCGTATTGGAGACCACCACAGATTGATTCTTTTTCTCAGACTGACTCTATTTTTTTACTTTGACTAACAAGCTGATTCATCATCCAGTTTCTCCTTTATTCCCTTAGATCTAGAAGTCAGCCTTGCAGCTAGCATTGTGATATGTTCACTCTATTACTATACGTCAGGCCTGGAGTCCAGGGTCAAGCACTGCCAGGTAGCTACTGATGGCTGGAGCACTCAAGAAGGTCTGACAGGCAGCAGCACCCCTGCAGATGATACCAGTCCCTCAACTCCACTAGCTGAGCCAAAAGGCTGCCTTGCTGACCAAGCAATATCCATGTCATGGAACTATAAGCTATATAAGGGCTAGAAAGGGTGCTTGAGTGGATATTCGGGTGAATCTTTGGGTCTGGGCAGAGCACCCATCATTTTTTATGTCTAACAACACCTCTGAAAGATTTCAGAACTGCTCAACTATTTTCAGTGGCAAGATAAGTGTCATCTGAAAGCTCTTATTTATTTAATTTAAACTAATCTACCCTGTCTTTCTCCCAATATGGGACCTAAGACATCTCACAATGTACATCGAAACAAAATACAGTTAAAACAATTGATAATACATACTTTTTTAAAAAAAATTAAACAATATTAAAAGCTTTAATTTGAAACAATTTTAAAAGCTAATTAGAATAAATTATAACTCTGATAACAATACAACAAACCTTCTGCAACGGACAAGTAATGGACTATCAAAGTCCTTGGTAAACAGAATGGTCTTCTTCTGTCAGCAGAAAAACAGCAGAGTGGGGGCCAATCTAGCGGCCCACAGAAGCGACTTCCAGGCTGGGAGCAGCCACTGAGAAGACCCTCTCCTCTTTAAACTCAGGAGCACTCATAGACGAGATACAGGCTTTCAGATATTCTGGACACTAGCCATATAAGGTTTTACAGGTCATAACCAGCACTTTGAATTGTGCCTGGAAATGAAGTGGTAGCCAGTGATGCTGTTTCAACAGGGAAGTTATATGTTTCCTGTAGCCAGCCTTAGTCAGTAATCTGGACCTGCTGCAGTTCCCAAACAGTTTCCACAAACAACCCTATGTAACATGTAATCCAAACAGGCTGTAACTGAGCCATGTGTCACCATGGCCAGATATGACACTTGAAGGAATGGTTGCAGCTCACATACCAGCTTTAGCTGTGTAACACATTCCTGATCACTACTGAGACTTGGGCCTCTCCAAGTTTAGGGCTGAATCCATGAGTACTCCCAAGCCACGAACCTGATGTTTCAGGGAGAGAGTAATCCCACCCAATACAGGCTGTATTTTATAACCCATCTGCTTCTGACTTTTGGTTTTTGATCAGGAATACCTTTGTCTTGCCTGGATTACGTTTCAATTTGTTTGTTCTTAAGTAACACA
Source organism: Iguana delicatissima (assembly GCA_948472985.1). Lineage (NCBI taxonomy): Eukaryota > Metazoa > Chordata > Lepidosauria > Squamata > Iguanidae > Iguana > Iguana delicatissima. The sequence goes on from CAOKZL010001081.1 coordinate 181,922, forward strand.
TACTAGTTAATGTATTAAAAGTTCTCAACAGATCTTAAAGTCATATATGAGGGCATTCTCTTGCAGAAAGAGTGTCTTTGGACTTTCCAGGATCTCTGTGAAAATCTCAGAAGCACAAGAGATACCGAGAAGCAAAGCACAGAAGAGGTGCAGTTGATTCATATAACTGAAATAAAAGATTCTATACTTCCCACCTTCAACATGTATAGGAAGTTAGGCATCATTAAGACTGATTGTAGCTAGTTGTGTCTCAGACAGGAAAAACTAAGCAGAGAATTTCTGTATAAAACTTGTGCTAGTGAGTAATTTACACTCAAATAATTCCAAATCTTTTTCTATGCACATTCTGCTCTGTTTACCAGCAGCATCTACAGTAACAGAAGTTGTTTATGAAATTAATTTTAATGATTACTAAATGCTTGATAGAATGGATAGGGTTGGTGGTGGAAAGGATAATACAGGAAAGAGAAGAAAGGGTGCTGATATGAACTGGGGTGGGGTTGCAACTGCAATGACCTTGACAAAGAAATATCGACCATTATTTGTCTCACGACTGGAGGGACGGAATTGGAAACCAACCATTCTGAATCATTAATGAATTTCAGTTGTGTACTTTGAACTTCACTTCTCTGTTTGACAAAAAGAAAATCTCCCCCCCCCCCGCAATATTTCTTCCTAAATATCCACAGGCATGCCATTTTAGAGACATTTTTGTTAAGTGGTAGGACATTGGCTTCTAAACGGAACTATTTCATACAATTTATTCCAAAATGATATTATTCCTTGTATATGCAAATTATTTCACCTCTGCAGTAGCAATGATGGTTGAATGAGAATATTCAAGTAGACAAAATAATTTGTCCCGCAGGCATTACATTTCATTTACTCTGGTCAGTTAAGACCACTCAAGATAAAGTATGTTGCCTAAATTCCTCTGATGTTTTAATTCAGTGGTGAAAGTGCTGTTGCTACAGGAGATGACTGAAGGAACTTGGAAAGGCTGGAGAATCTCCTGGGTATACTTGTCAATGAACAAACATATTACGCTACCTAGTGATCTCTGTCGTTCATTGGAATGATGGCAACTCTGAGTTGTTAACTGCCTGTTTTTAAGACTGAGATGACACTTTCCCCCACATTATGAGTTCATTTTTTTAATATGGGATGGTGCAGAGTATGCTACAGAAAGTGACTAACAAATAACCTTACTTTTCCTTGCCATGGATCATACATGCTAAGTAAACATTCTGATTACTTAAGAGCAACATTCTTTTCCAGTAGCCAGTGGCTGTCCACAAAAATGTATCTGAGGGAAAAAGAGACACTGTTTTTAACCTTTGCCCCAAGGACAATGTACTTCTATTGACAACAGTGAAAATTAGTACACTTGGTATCAAATTTATGCTTTCCTACAGTAACATGAAACTATCAGCTTGTGCAGCAATACCATTAATATCAGCATTACTGAGTCAGGGCCTCCTTGCAGCAATTAGGAAGTGAATACTATTTCAAATTCTAACAGACTGGGAAGCTGGAGACGAATGCCTACAATTTAAATCCATACAATGAAAAAGAGTGAGAAAGTCTTTTAGAAATCAATCCAATTGACTATACGTTTGGAAGAAATATATGCTATGCATTCAAGAGCAGCAGCAACAAAGCCAGTAAGAGTCAGAGTACCAAAGGCTTCCCAGGATCAAGAAACACAGTGCCACTGCACTGTTCACCTTAACTAGGACAAATAAATATGCTGCAGGATTATCTAGTATGTGGAAGATGGATGAAACCAGTGGAAAGTTGGTGCAAGAGTGGAAGCAGTAGCAGACATGGTATCAGACTTTCTAAAACTATCTCCAAGGTTAATTGTCCATTAAATCCTAAATTATAGCATTTGTTATTTATTTTAGTAATTAAATGTCTGTAATTACAATGAATTGTGCGTGCCTGTGTCTGTGTGTACACATGACCAAAGAAGGCTGGAGAAATCTCCAAAGATTCCAGCACACTCAACACATTCTCTGTCTTATTTACTGGTAAAAATGCAGACCAGAAATACCACTGTGTTCAAAATTATGACTCAAATAATGGCTAGCTAGAAGTGAGAAAACTTAAATTAATACACCAACAATTTGGTTAAGAAAAAGAATATTCATCTGCATGACCTGCTATGTAAATGTGTCAGGACACTGCTGAACAAGTTACCCTCAACACAATACAGAAAACAAAAGAATGGAATAATGGAATAACGCAGTGGAAGAGGGAAGGGCAAATGAAATTGCTTCAGCTACTACCTGAAATGAGCATCCCCACTTTTCTAGTAGGTTTTTTTTGGCCCTTGTTTTTGCTAAGCTGCCTGGCTCTTCTTTCCTCATGAGGCTCTTTTGAAGCACTAGCTGCTCACGGGGATATATGTTAGCTGACTCTAATGCATGCTTTGGAATTTATATATTAGAAGATGGGAGTACTAATGTATTCACTGGCACAGCACCACCCCAAGAGGATGTTGTCTCTGATCTACAATCCTTAAGAGCCCCTAACTTCTGTATGTGTACACTACTTCTGGCACACACTTCTTTTTTCTTTACAAGGTGAATTCTGCTCCTGAAATCAGATTAATAAAAAGGAGCACAGCACCAGGGTGTCATGTATCATCTCTATTTACATCATGGAAGCAGAGTGAACCAAAGAGCATTGTGCTAAAGTAACTCATTCTTAAGTTTCAGGACAAAGTTCCACAAATATCTCAGTTTAGCTCTTTCAGAGAATATCTCATCACTTGATGAAGTAAATGGTCTTTGGTGGGCATATTATTGCAAGAAATAAACAGAAGGGTCTAATACAAAGTACCATGCATACACACATGGTGGTGCTCGTGTCCATAAATCTTTCTTACTCAGTCTGACCTCAGAAAAAGCATCGTTTGAGGAATTAAATGTCTCTAACTAAATTAAATAAAAACAATTAAATTAGTTCTTCTCCACTAATATAAATCTGGAAATCCTGGCACACACAGAAAACTGTGTGCTCATAGGAACTTCTTCAGATACAAGAGATAAATTAGGCTCTGAAGCAAGATATACAGAAGGAAAAGACAACATGGAATCTTGCAGGAACCCCCTATGAAATGAATAGAGGGAGAAGCACACTGAAAGGGCCTTTTAAGTTTTGTTCTTCTCAACAAAGAACAATGTCCACCTGCAGATATTCTACTTGGGCTCATCAGAGGGTAAGTGTCCCTCCACTGGCATCAGAGGAAGAGGCAAGAGAGCAAGACCTCCTTCTACTGGCCTACTTGGCGCTAACTGCTGGTGGTGCTAATTGCTGGTGACTGAAAAAAGAACAGCAGATCCAAGTTTATGTGATTTTCATTTGGTAAGCTGACTTGAAGTAAGCCTCTTTTACAGCCATGATAAAAGTACTCTAAATAAAATTTAGATTGTAATTGAATGACATAGTTTAAGATTGTGTTTGTGAAAGAAATGGGCACTCCAGATATTACAGTTCCCAGAATCCCTTAACATTCTCCATGTTTGCTGGGGCTGATAGGAATTGTAAAGTAAAAACAGGTGGAAGATCAAATGTTTGTCAACCCTGGTTTAAAATGTCATTTCTTCTGCTGATGTTACTTGTTGAGCTTATTTAATTTGGCTGTGCCAACATTTCTACACGTCATTTTGTTCCCCTCACAAAATACTGCCAGTAACTGGGGAGACAGAAATAAAATGTTAACATGCTGAATGCATATACTGCTGTCAGGACTGAGGACTGAATAAGTCAAACCTTTCATCTGTGAGAGTGTCAAGAAGAAACCAACATAATTAGAGAATTCAAGCAACCACAGAAATTGCTTTGAAGCCAATACTTTGGAAGGGGGGAAATCAGACTGATTTATGGTAGTGTATTTCATGAGCAAGACAGGGCCAAACAATATATGATGTTCAGTTGTATGCAGCTTATCTCATTTTTTTTCTTTTACAAAATTCAGTTGTGGGTGCTGTATCCTACAGTGAAAGTTCTAAGAGGAGGGAAAGATTTCTTAGCACTTTACTCTTTGAAACACTGCTAAAACGCATGTGGTGCAGTAGTTTGAGCACTGAACTATGAACTATGACCTTGGAGACCAGAGTTCAATTACCCACTTAGCTATGGAAACTCTCTGGGTGACCTTGGGTGCATCACACACTCTCAGCCCCAGAAAACTCCATGATATGGTCACCCTAAGTTGGAAATGACTTGAAGGCATACGACAACGACAACAACAAAATGCACATATATAATCCATCCATCCTGTACCTTATCCCACCTGAGATATCATATAGACTAAGAATGTTCCAGAACAATGGAAATCTTATAAGCCATTATGATATTTAAAAAATAGTAAAATTGTTGTTATGTGCATTCAAGTCAACTCTGACTTTTTTTTCCTACCACAGAAAATTCACTCAGGAGAAAATGACAGTGATTACAAACATTTTTAGTACCATTGCAGGGGCTAAAGCTCCCTCGGGGAAGGAACCTTTTCTTTAAAAAAAAATAGTCTTTTTTTTTTATTAAAAAGTTATTACAAATAAAATTCAGCAGAGTAAAGATATATAAATGAAATAGTGATAAAAACAACAAAAAATCTCTAACACCATTACCCACCAATTGAATCTACAAATAATCGTGTCTACGAATATAAATATTAATTCCATGACTTCCCACTTATCCCTCACCAGTTTATTTTGTACATTCAAACCAAAAAAAAAATAGTGGTTCCCTACTTACAAGACATCATTGCAATGGAGCACTTAATTCTGCCCATGCTAGTGAATGAAGATATGACTCTGTGCAATGCAGTGAAATAAACACCACTGCCACCGCAGAGAGAATCTTTGTGTTCAAGGCAACTCTAGTGCCTATGCAAGCCTTCACATGCTTGTTGTTGCTGTTGTTATCATTGTGTGCCTTCAAGTCATTTCCATGTTAATGGTGATCTTAAGGCAACCCTATCATTGGGTTTTCTGGGGCTGTATGATGCACCCAAGGTCACTCAGTGGGTTTGCATGGCCGAGCGGGTAACACAATTCTGGTCTCCAGGGTTGTAGCTCCAGGCTCAGACCACTATACCATTCCGGATCTCAGCAAGGAATAAATCCTACTGATTTAATTCCAAGGAAGGTCACATAGGATTGTACTGTAAATAACTGGATTACAGTGATGTTCTAGACATCACCCTGTTTTCTTTTCCCCACCTGGCTTTGATCTCAGATCACAGGGAAAACTATTTCTAAATTTTTCTCTTTAGCTCAGTGCAAGTCAAAATGTTAAGAATTATGTACTTTTGAACACACCCTGGCTTAAGAAATCACATATATGGATTGTAGCTAGAAACAATGCTGAATTATAACACTGCATTATTTTATAAGATACTGGCTCTAAAAACAAAACAAAGAAAAAACCAAGCTGAGGAGGGAATTAATTTAATTAGGAATATGTAGTATAAACAGATTCTTCACCCGCAACCAATGTTCTTCAGTTGCATCTGTGCTAACACACATCCAGGTTATATACCTGCAAAATGCACTAATCTAAGTAAGGGTTGGTAAAGTGCATCTTGAGGACTATATGCCCTCAAAACCATTATTGAGGCCCACGTCCCTTATGAATTCCAAGGATGCACCTCTTTGTGGCCATAAGAATCACAAAAAATGATATTTAACTTAGAACAGAATGCAGGGCCTACAACATAAAACAAAAAAAAAACAGAATTGGGATCTTAAAATCTTGGATTTCTACTCTGGTACAGTCCTGGGACAAATAACTGCCCTCCAGACCATTTGAAGTTGTACATTTTTACTCTAGGGATAAAGCCTACACATTTCTGTCAACGTCCCACTGATCTAGTGCACAAAACAGGCCACAAGGGCTTTCGGCACTCTCCACAAGCTTTTTTTTTTGACTGGCATAACAAGGGTAATGAACACATTTTTTTGGATCTTCTCTAAATCTCCTGTTGAGCTCATTCCTTAATTTTCTCTAATAGTCCTCTACTGCATTATGTCACTCAATTCATCCCAGATGACCACTACAAATACAAAACCCTCTGACATCCACAGCAAGGGGTGGTGGTGGTGGTGGTAGCAGTGGTGAATGGCTTTAATGAACACTCAATTCTCAATGTAAATAATTTTCTGTTCTTTTACTTAGTGGTCTTAATACAGCCAGCATATTAGGAGACCAGTAACACACACTGAAAGTGAGCAGAAGTTATTTCAGTTAAAAGAGGAAGTACTACATAGTCATCCCAAGGGTGACATCTAATTGGCCTGAATATCAAAAATATAATACTTCAAAAAGATTAGCAGCTGAAACCGGACAGCTACCCCAAGAATTTCACTGAATGATACATTCTTTGCAAAGGCAGCTGAAGCCTCCCAGGCTTGAATAGAATAAGCTTAGATAACCTCAAGGACAGATCAGAGAGTTAGCTGACATCACAGACTAATGACCAAAATGATCCAAGGGAACAGGCACAAAAAGCCTGTGTGCTCATTACATGGCCTCCTATATCAAACAGATGTGGATCATCTGTGTACCAAACAGAGCATGCCAAGGTCTGGTGGACAAGGTCAGAACAAAGACTGACCAAACTTGGTCAATGACATAGATAATGGGGGCTGTAGTACAGCACTCTCAAAGAAAAGACTGTTCTAGGGAGAAATACAAATTCTAACTGCAGACTGCTTTGTGTTGGTGAAAGGAAAACAAGGAGGGTCAAAATAAAAGGCATGGAGTTCCTCAACATGCCTAGAAACATAACTGTTACAATGAACTAAACCATAACCACAAGCAAACAAAAGTCATAGATGGCCATTGGCATCTTTGAAGTTGTGTTAACACTATGGGAAAAGTTCAGGTAAGAAAATATCATTTCAAAGCATGAATACTGAAGAGGCATCTAAAGATATCCTTAATTGATAGGTTAGTTAACAGAGAAATGTCAACCAGGTTGTGAAAAATCAAAATAATAATTGTGAATTTAATGTGAGGTCTGCTGGTTCTGGGCTGCAGTCTGGTGTTGGTAGAGTTCCCACCTCAAATGAGCAGCAGCTGCTGGAGTAGGGACAGTAAAATCTAGCATGGATTCACTACCCCTCAAAGCATCAGATCCACTGGACAACCCTGTACTTAACATTCATGGATATGGTCACAAAGAAACCACAAAGTAGAAGAAGTAGTTCAGATATGCTCAAGTATATATAATATCACCTACTGAACTACAGAGTAGTGTAGGTTGAAATCCTATACACACTTACTTGAGAGTAGGTGTTACTGAATTCAGCTGGGCTTAATGTGCATAGGATTGACATATAGTTAATAATGTACAGAAATTCTCCATGCAGGCATGGCTACTGATATTCTGGGGTTTAGTCTTCCTAGAAATTTTTTAAAACTTTGTGTGAGTGTGTCAGTGAAAAATGAGCTGGATTTGAGCCAGCTGGAAATTCTAACAATGTACTGCTGCTTTTGGCATGGTTCCCTAAAAGTTGTAGCAAGAGACTGATGAAGTGGGGACTTTTAATATCTGGGCAATGGGAAGGGAAGGAAATCGCACTAGATCTCTAAGGACGGATCAAAAAGAGATAACGGTTGACTTGTCCGTGTCAGACAGAAAGTGGGGCAGGGGAAGCAACGCTAATGATTCTATGTCAATGTAACACGGATATGCTAAAATCAAGAATGCTCTCTCTAGAGCAGTTTCTTTTCTTTTTAATATGGTGAGGAAATGGATTAATGGGCTTTGTTTTTTGAATACTTTGCCTTTAATGATCCATCTCTTTGCAAATGGAGAAATACAGCTTAAATGTGAACACTGTGTTTTTGACACAGATTTTTTGGTGGAACTATGTAAGCACTTCGTCCATTCTGTGATACAAATCCATGGTAATTATAGAAAGTAAACATTTTACGAAAAGGAAATGACTTTTTTTCCAGATATTTCAGTATGGACAGAAGTCTGTGTCCATTTCATCAAAAGAAGACCATGGGAACTCTCAAACAGACAACTGGAATCAAATCAAACAGCATTCCACAGCTATTCTATCTTTCCCCTCTTAATGGGTTTTTGTAGTAAGAAAGAAGATTCAGTGGGGAAACATGGATTACAAATGGAAGATGATGTCATCTGGACCCACTGTAAAATGGCAATTGCACCATAAATGCCTCATCTAGAGGCATATCACCCCATATATTTTACTTAATGATCAGGACTGACAGATCTATCTATTTTTGTTTTTCTTAATCTCTCATTTTCCCATTTTGTTTATCCTGTTCTTTCTGCATACTTTTACAATTTTAAAAAAGAGCAGAAACAGGCATTTAGAATTTTGCACTCATATTTTCTAGGCAATTCAGTTTGAAAGTTATGACCTATTTAATTGCAAAGGCAATGAATGGTATCTGGTTTTGATAACATGGCAGCCAACTAAAACATCTGAAGACCAAATTCTACAAAAAGCTGCCTTAGTTTTGTGTTTTTCCTGACATTCATACTCACATAAACACTACACAGGCAGTTAAGCCCATTTAAGAGTATACTTCGTTGAATGTAAATATGTTTAATGCTGAGTTGGATCCTAGCTCTGTCTTTCTTTTTGTCTGTCTGACTGGCTTCCTGGAAGTACCCGTCTGTCCTCTTATTGTTCCTTCATAGTTGTGAGGAAAGCAAAAAACCGCCCACAAAGGAGCTATTACAAGGAGCCTTCAAAAAGAAAGGCCTCTGCAGGAGAGATGAGTATCATGCAGCCCTCTAGATGTTTTTAGACTAAAATTTCTAGAACTACTCATCATTGGCTTTGCTGGCTAAGGCTCCTGTGGCTTGAAGTCCAATAACATCTAGCAAGCAACATCATTCTCACCCTTGATCTACAAGTATAAGCTGCAAGAAATTGTTTCCATGGTTGTACCTGATTTTTTTTCAGTATTTTTAGTCAAAGAAAAATGGTATCTATCTGCATTAAAAACTGAAGTGGGTGCAGAGGTATATGAAAGAACAGGTTGCTTACCTGTAACTGTGGTTCTTCGAGTGGCCTTCTGTGAACTCACACAATGGGTTTTGCACCTACGCAGAACAGCATTTGGAACCTTCTAGAAATCCAAAAGTAGGCGTTTTGACCCCATCCTCCAGGGTATAAGAGCCCCCACCTGCTCCAACAGTCAGTTCCATATCACTGCTATAGCAACATTAATGGAACCAACACACCCTTAGCATATAGAGGGGAGGATGGGAGGGTTTGTGTGAGTTCACAGAAGACCACGCGAAGAACCACAGTTACAGGTAAGCAACCTGTTCTTCTTCTTTGTGGTCTCTGTGACTCACACAAATGGGAGACTAGCAAGCTATTATTACAAGAATGGCGGGATGTCATGCTAAAACCAACTCCACCTGAAGTCAAATAACAACCCCTCAAAAATCATCTTCATACTAGATGACTACAACAAAGAGAACATTTTAATTTCATTACCATTAGTTACTTGTGAGGAAGAAATATTAATCAACAGCAGACAACAAAATTGCTCTCCCAAAGTTAGCATCTCTTTTTTCTCTATTATCAATTCTATAATGAGATATAAAGGTGATAGGTTGTGACCAAGTAGCCGCTTTGTATATATCATCCAAAGGAACCCCCTGAAGGAAAGCAGTGGAAGCAGCCAATGCTCTAGTCGAATGGCTTCTAACCCCTTCAGGTAGCTTTTTCCTTACAAAGTCATAACCCAATTTAATAATAGCAACAACCCATTTTGCTAACCTTTGGAATGAAACAGGCATCCCTTTCTTAGGTACAGAATAACAGACAAACAACTTATTAGTTTTTCTAACACCAGCCGTGCGCTATACATAAAAAGCTAGCACTCTTCCGATATCTAAACAATGTACCCTTCGTTCCATATCAGATTTTGGATTCTGAAAATGTGCAGGTAAAATGATCTCCTGATTTAAGTGAAAGGATAGAATCATAGAATCACAGCATCATAGAAATGTAGAGTTGGAAGAGATCACAAGGGCCATCCACTCCAACCCCCTGCCATGCAGGAAAACCCTCAAAGCACTCCCGACAAGTAGCCATCCAGCCTCTGCTTAAAAACCTCCAAAGAAGGAGACTCCACTACACTCCATGGCAGCACATTCCACTGCCGGACAGCCTTGACCATCAGGAAATTCTTCCTGAGGTTCAGGTGGAATCTCCCCTCCTGCAGTTTGTATCCATTGCTCCTTGTCCTGGTCGCAAGAGCAGGAGAAAACAAGTCCACTCCCTCTTCGACATGACATCCCTTCAAATATTTAAACATGGCTATCATGTCCCCTCTCAACCTTCTCTTCTGCAGACTAAACATACCCAGCTCTCTAAGTCTGTCCTCATAGGGCATGGCTTCCAGGCCCCTCACCATTTTGGTTGCCCTCCTCTGGACCTGCTCCAGCTTATCCATATCCTTCTTGAATTGGGGTGCCCAGAACTGGACGCAGTATTCAAGATGAGGTCTAACCAAAGCAGAATAAAGTGGTACCAATACCTCCCTCGATCTAGACACCATACTCTTATTGCTGCAACCAAGAACTGCGTTGGCTTTCTTGGCTGCTGCATCACACTGCTGACTCATGTTCAGCTTGTAGTCTATTAAGACTCCTAGATTCACACATACTGTTAACCAGCCACGTGTCCCCCATCCTATATTTCTGCATACCATTTTTTCTGCCTAAGTGTAGGACCTTACATTTCTCTCTGTTGAAATTCATTTTGTTAACCTTGGCCCAGCTCTCCAATCTGTCCAGGTCCTTTTGAATTTTGATCCTGTCATCTGGCGTATTAGCAACCCCTCCCAATTTGGTGTCATCTGCAAATTTGATCAGCATGCCCTCTATTCCTTCATCCAAGTCATTAATGAAGATATTGAACACCCCCCCAGGACAGAACCCTTGGACCCCGCTAGTCATTCTCTCCAGGATAAAATCTGCCATTGATGATCACTTTTGGGTATGGTCAGTCAACCAGTTACAAACCCACCTAATATCCTGTCCAGCCCACATCTTACTAGCTTCTTTGCAAGAATGTCATAGGGTTTGTCAAAGGCCTTACTGAAACAAATATATACATCCACAGCATTCCCTTCATCTATCAAGCAAGTAACTCTATCAAAAAAAGAGATAAGATTAGTCTGGAACTTATTTTTGAGAAATCCATGATATAAACTTTGGGAAAAATGTGATATCTGGGTTACAACTACCTTACTCTTATGAAAACATAAGAAAGGGTGAGTCAACTCTCAATGCACAAACCACTAGCCCTTCTGGCTGATGTTATCACCAATAAGAAAGCTGTTTTTCATGTTAAGAGATGTAAATCACATTGTCATAGGTTCAAAAGGTTTACCAATCAACCCTGTTAAATGGATTAAAAAAACAGACAGGAGGTTTAACTGGAGGGATAAATGTTTATACCCTTGCAAAACCTTTAATCATACACCCCCAAATAGATGGTTTACCATCCTGTGTCAATAAAGTTATTTGGGCAGCTCTTTTTTGGTGCCATCACCAAGAAAGAGCTGCCAAGTAACATTTGATTACACAGTGTCAGTTCCTGTCGCCAACCTTACAAAAAATGAAGTACATTAACCACAGTATAACTTTAAACATCAACATTTACGTCATTCAAGTATTTAATAAACTTGTTCCATTTGCAAATATTATTTAAGTGGGGGCATGTGCTGCCATAAAAACCCTCTTCACAACGTCTGGTAAGTCATTCAATTTAACAGGTTCCACACTGTCAGTCTCAAGGACTGAACATCTGGATGGAATACTGCCCCGTTGTGGATGGGAATCAAGTCCAGTTTGCACAGCAACGCTAATACCGTCGGTTAGTAATGATTAATTTGTGCCCAAAGGTGCCGGCCACCAAGGTGTTACAGGATCACGGTCGGCTGGTCTTCAGGAATTTTGGATATCACCTTTGAATCAAAGGGAAAGGTGGAACGCATAAAGGATCGGTCCCCCAGCTGAACAGAAAAGTGTCTCCCAGGATTTACACCCCCTTTCAGCCGTGAGCAATACAGCCCACGTTGTCTGTTTCGTAGAAGCAAAGAGGTCTATCTGAGGGTAAGCCCAGTCCTGAAAATAAACAGAATCCCTCTGTCCATCTTCCACTCGTGGCATGACAGGGAGCCCTGCGAGCATGTCTGCCAACACATTCTCCTCTGAGGTGCACCGCTGAGGGAGTGATCTTCTTCGACAGAGCCCAATCCCACAAATCCAGGGTTAAATCTAACAGTACCTGAATTTGTTCCACCCTGCTTGTTTATGAAATACATCATGTTGTGTTGTCAGTAACGACCTGAAAAGAATTTCCCCAAAGTAATACTAAAATTTTGAACGCCTTTATCACAGCCTTCATTTCCAACGCACTGATTGTAATTTCTTGACGTGCCATCTCCCTCTCACATAAATTCTGCAATGCACTTCCCATTTTTCCAATGACGATTGTTGTCACTACCACACAAGGTTCAGGAGGTACAAACAACATTCCTATCAACATATTGCTTGGATCTATCCAAAAGAAATGCCCAAGACGCCGGGACCATCAAAAAGCTTTGCCGGTCCCATAGTGGATCGAGATCTTTATAAGCCATCTCTGCGGGGGCCAATTTCAATTTCGCTAATGGCGTCACAATTGTTGTCAAGCCATCAGCCCCAATGCCCTTGAAATCTTTGCTTGGATCTTCTGTGTTGCCAAATCAGATTGAACACCTTCAGATTTTGCCCATCTGTCTTCTGGTAAAAATGCTTTTTGCTGTAAAGGGCCCAGTATGGCCCCCATGAATTTGATCTTCTCCAATGGTATCAATGCCAATTTTGAGTGGTTTATCATGTTTTGAACACACCCACCCTGTTCAACTCCCAAACAGCCAATGTTTCATTGGCACCACTATTAACCAGTCTATATACAGGAACACTGCAATACCTTTCTTTCTAAATAAAACAAAACATACACTTCGTAAACACCCGTGGAGCTGTACAGATATCAAAGGAGGACTAAAAGGGTACCCTTGACCACCTGTAGCCAAAGCAAGGTACCTCCTGTGCTCGGGCCTGATAGCAAATGGAAGAATTTTGAGGCTCAGAAAAAGTCGTTTAGATGTAGCAACAGCATTATGGTAGAAAGAGTCACCATCCAAATTTTTTCGGGTTATAAAAAATTCCCCCTTTCCCAAACCCAAAAGGGGGAAAAGCCATTGTCCTTTTTTGACACCAGAAAATACCTTGATGAAAAACTTCTTTTGAGTTGCAATAGTTTTTTCCTATGGCCTCAAAAAAGGGGGATCATCTCTGTCTGCAGTTTGGTGATGGTTTTAACCCAAACTCTCCCTATGGTAGGCAGGGTTTAAAATTTATAGAATAACCTCGATCTATTATGCCCAGAACCCACCGATCCGTTTTTAAAGATCACCACGCCTAAATGCCTCTTCAATCTGCCCCCAAAGGGAGGTGTTACACTCAGATACTTAGATGTGTATCTTCAGTACCATGATGACCTCTTTGAAATTTAACTTAAACAATCTGCAGAGTAATATCCTTCAACATGATGCTTACATCGGGAAAAAGGATAGATCGCATCTTATTGTCAAACCCCATGCTTGGTTTGATCAGGCTGACATTTCTTGTATTGCGGCTGCTTGAACCTTGTTGAAAGAAACTTCCAAAATTTTGACTTGTGGTGAGTCTGTTTTTATGCTGTGTTTAGTTGGATTCTCCCCTTAAAAAAGGCTGAACCTTTCAAGGGACCTGGATATAAATGAAGCTAAAATCCATATTTTCTCGCAGTGCCCCCATCTTTTGACCATTTCTAGCTTGTCATCTGTGCCAGATTAAAAATAAAATCAAAAAAGGGAAATCCCAATCACATTCTTAGCTTGCTGAGACAACCCAGAGATCTCAGCCACGCATGTCTACGCAAAGCTATAGCTCCTGCAAATGCTTTACCACTACAATCAGTTATATGTTTAGCTATTGTGTTGTTGAGAGGAAAGTCGATAAGCCTCACCATACAGCGCTGATGCAGTTTTTTTCCCCCTTATCAGGTAAAAAGTCAATAAAATCTTAAGTCTGGACCACAAGAATTGTTGATAGCTTTAAAACATGCTCTAATTGGAAATTTAAAAAAAATGAGATTAAGACGCTTTCCTTCCCCAGGTATCCAACTTCTTCCCCCTCTATCGGCAGGAGTAATGTGTAGCTCTATACTGCCTCACTGTGCATATAACCGCAATAGAATTTGGTTTGGAGTGATGAGTCCACCAGTCTTGTTCATCTTCAATAACACAATAAAAAGATTCAGTTTTTTTGAAGTTGACAGTACCGAGGAAGGAGTCGTCCATGACTTTTTCAGTTGAACAAATACGGTAAAGGAGCTATCATTGAAGTTGCAGGCGCCCTATCTTAAGCTCCTAAAAATAGGATCTTTCAAGTCCCTTTCTCCAATTAGTTGTGAGATTAAGAGAACAGACATCCTCAAAACAAGATCTGAAAAAGGTCAAACAGCATCTGTTGGAGAAATCCCTCAGCATTCAACACCAGCGTAGGACAGTGTTCATGGCATTATGGAATCTATGAACAATTAGATGCCGATGAACTCAATACTGAAATCGATTTTCAAACAAGAAGGCACAGATCTGTCCTTCAATCTTTCTCAGGTTTAACAGCAACCTCCTTATGGGCAGTGTCATGTCCACTCCCTCGGCCATTGAGGGGCTATCTTCTCCCCCTCCAGTACTGAAACTCTTCAATGTCAAGGTGACAGAGAACGAGATTCAACCAAGACTCAAACAACATAAGAAATCAGAATCAGCCTAGTGCCGATAATGTCTATAATCACCATAGTCCTCAGGATAAGGGGGAAAAGTCCCTTGAATGAAAGAAACCTCATCTAGGAAAATTCATGGTATCTGGGGGGAGTTGCATATCTGTAACAGAACCACAGGTGATCTACTTTCTCATTTTCCTACGAGACAGACCTGGACGTGAAGGAGGTGTTCTCCACAGCATCTAGGAGTCACCACCTCCTGCTGAGAATTCTTTGCATGAACTAAGCCCCCCATCTCGAGGTTACCTTGAACTTAGGCCCGGGTCCCACATTCATCAAAAGGAAAGAATCAACAATTTCTCCCTCTGACTCCACTTGATTTGGATCTCCAAAAAGGATTCAGGCCTGCTCTAAGTCAGCAGGAGACGATGACTCAACTGCGCCTCCACATCACGCCCAATTAACCCCCCTAGGAGAATCGGGGAAAATAACCACATGTCATCTTCCTTTTTACATTTCTCCATGGAAACTTGGTCTAAACTTTTCAGCTTCCCTTCTTATCCTTATCCTTTTTTTTAAAACAGAAAGGGGACAAATTTTACAAATCAGCACTTTTTGCAGCCTTCTCCAAATCTACTCCTGAGATCGAGATGTCAACGTCGATCCAGCGTCAATCTCAACCATAAAAAAACAACTGAAAGCAAGGAGTTAAGAAACCTGGGCCCTCCTGGATTTAGTGGAGAGTCTTTGCACAACTCGAGGATCTACGAGCCAACACTTGTTCCCAGAGCAAAGCTTTTAACCTGCTTGCTCATTACGTCTAGCTGCAGAGTAATTTTAACGCACAAGAATTAGTTATGGCCTTCTCCCAGACACAAAAGGGGCTTTGAATGCCTGTCTCGATCAGGCATCTTGCCTTTACATACTTACAGCACTTAAACACTTTAGTTGCCATACACTGCAACGGTGCCAAAACCAAACCAAAAAACCTTAGTCAAACACAGTCTGTCATCAGTCCAGCAAATCCACAGTTCAACAAGTCCAAAATGCCAAGAAAAAATCATTGTCAAACGACCAAAGTCAAAGAAAACCATTTAGTCAAGACAAACACTAGCGAAAGGCTCCTTAGATGCTGCTAACATGGCGGAAAGAAAAGAACTGACCGTTGGAGCAAGTGGGGGCTCTTATACCCCGGAGGATGGGAGAGGGTCAAAATGCCTACTTTTGGATTTCTAGAAGGTTCCGAATGCTGTTCTGCGCAGGCGCAAAACCCAACTGTGTGAGTCACAAAGACCACAAAGAAGAAAACTATTTCTTCAATAGCTTGAAACACTTCCTGCATGGATTGTCTTACTAAATATTATATTTTACTGCCTAAGATAGACAACTGAAGCATCATTAGCCTTTCGCACTGAAGATAAAAGTGGTCCTGAAAAAAAATCAACGTTCTCAAAGTAACTGCATATCTCTAGAAAAAAAATCATAAAATTCAATGCTAGTGGTTTTGTTAAATGAAAGAATAACTTGACAATTTTGTTTAATTCCACACCCCATACTCCCTGACATTCATCTCTCTGTGTGCATCTACCACAGAATCCAACCTTGTTTAAAATAGTGGCAGAGTGGGGGGACAAACAGAAATACAAGTTAAATAATTTCCACGCTTCTTTCTCATTTCTGTACCAGGGTATCCACTTTTTTATTTCCAGAACTTAAATAAAGCTGTAACATCAGGAAGTCTTTCATATGTATAACATGAAACAGAGGCAGAATTTAAAGACAGTCATGTTAGTCTGGCGCAGTATGCCAGCACCTTTGTAGCACCTTTGAGACTAACTGAAAAAAAAAGTTCGTAGCATAAACTTTCGTGACTCTATTCTATCAGATGCATGGAGTTCAATGGCTATGTGACATGAAGTCTTGGAGATGTTAAATCTTAACTGTTCTTCCTTCTATGAAATTATTCTAAGATCTGACAACATTATTTTGAGGTGACTGTCAAAGCAATTTGCAATTATTTTGTTATTAATACGATGTATAGTACTGAGGTTTGCAATAATATATCCCTTTTGAATTTTTTTTTTTTAGAAATATACCAGAGAATGATTTTTTAAAAAAATTTTTGTGAAGGCAATTTGAGGAAGGAACTCACTATACTTCACTTGGTGGCTTTACAGTTCTTGACGAAGATAAGCTAGGTTTACATTTCTGCCAAGGTTGTTTACATAAAGGTGAAGAGCTTCCAAATTATCTTAGTATTCAAATACGTAGCCATGTTAATCTGTATCAGCATAAAGAGAAACAAAGAAATCCTGCAGCACCTTTGAGAATGAGAGAAGGCACTTTGGCAGCATAATCTTTTATAGACTCAGGTCTATTAGACAAAAATATCATGTTATTCTTGTTTTTTTTTAAGGCAACCAACTTATACATCTGTTAGAAGACAGAGTTTTGTTTTTGGATTTTTTTCACTTTGGATTTGTTTAACATGGATTTTAAGACATCAAAAAAAATTATCCAGTTACATATAATAATGACCTATGGTTACATCGTTAAGTCTGAACTAAACTGAAATGTATACACATCTCCAGTTTGGGTACAATCAAAAGTGCAGTCATAACAGAAATTGGGATTGTGTCATACATACACTTATCACTCTATTTATAAAAAATTCCTAATTCATTTCTTTTGATAGGATGTATCTTAACTGTTGAAGCACAGAAACAATAATTTATCTCATCTGAGGTTCTTCAAATACTGGCTCAAAGGTATTTAATTTTTTAAAGGTGGGGAAACCATCAAAATGCTTAAAATTTCCTCAGCCAAACATGAGGACTTTGAAAGCTGTCACCTTATCCTCCAGCCTCTGTGCTTCCTGATATCACTTGTCTCCACACACACACACACAGTTCATCTCTGCCATTCCCAGCATGACAACAAACCTGTCCATTCTTTCCTCTGTCTCAGCACTGGTGGTATGGAATTAATAACACCTGATTTATCCAACGCTCAAATTAGATGGGTGATTCTGAGAGTTGTAATTTTTTTTAAAAAAAATAACATTACAAGAAACGTCTTTCTCTCTATCTGTTCCAGCTAAGTGTCAGGGCATGCCTGTCCATAGTAGCGCTACCTACTGCCCTTGAAGAATTACAGTTATAAAGATTCCTCTATACTTGGTACGCTACCATACATTAGAGAAACTTTTTTCCCTCTTTCTTTTTAATCAAGTAAAATAATACTACAAATTAACACAATTAAATCTCTTCATTACAACCTTTACCTGATCATAAGTCTAACATAATAAGGATAATTAACTAATTATATTGATTTAAATTTCTACAAACTAAGTACAAGGAACATACAAGTATGTAACTATGGAGAGACAGTGTTGAACATAGGACAGTATTTTGTTGGGGCAGACATTTTCAACATACTGGTTTTCACACAACCAAATTTAAACTTGAGGCCATAAAGAAAATATTATAAAACAATTGTAGCCCTTTATAATTTATTAGTAAAAAGAACCAAACATTCATACTACTTCATGCAATGTTTAAACTGATTTTCAAAAATTCAAGAATTACAAAACTTAGAATTTATTACAAAGCACACATAGTGTGGCAGAAAAATGAAGCTAACAGTCAGTATCTGCCAAGGAAGACTAGTACTTTACATTATTTTTAATGAAAATTCAAAATAAAAGGAACGCAAGGTCACTTGCTGATAACTTAACTAAAGTGATAATACAAGCAAGGGGCAACTGATAAGCATATTTTTCTATTCTGACTTACTGATGCACAGATTTGAGTTAAAGATCTTTATCCTACTCTGCCATTGAAGAGATGAATCCCTGCCTAGTATGAGTCGCAAATTAAGACTGGAATGAATTGACTGATCAGCTTCCAAAGTGACTTTGTAGGAGACTTATTCTCAGTGAAATTCCCAAGCAATGCAATGCTTTCAAACACACCGTTCTCATAAGATTATGTTGCTTTTCATTAACATATCTTGGCATCAACCTAGGAAAAGGGAAGGTGATGAAAAGGAGACAGCAAGTTCCAATGCTCTGAAGAAAATATTACAAGTTTAATTTTAAACTAGTGAGATATTAGTGAATTTTGGAATGGATGCTACCATCCATAACAAAGTCCACCTATTTGGAATTCTAAGAGTTATTATGAAGCAAGCCAAACCTTCCGGAGTTCAGATCCAACTCAATAAAGCAGTAGCATCAGCTCCAGAGCCAGTTCTTTGCACTGCTTCCTGGGATTACTGGAACCTAAGGACTCAAGACCCCCAAGCTCTGTTATGTGCCATGCTTCTGGATTCATATTCAGCAAATTACTCAGGAGTAAAAATCCTAGGAACATACATTTCTCAGAAGGTATGGTGCCTTGGATATAGCTGAAGCACCATTCTAAGGCAGAAAAGAGAACCAGGTGACACTTCACTTCAAGCCAGCCCAAGACATTTTGCTTCCAGAGGCAGAACAGAAATTCACCCAAAGTCAAGGCACACAGTATTACAAGCCACTCATCTTATTTTGGCATCTGAAGCAGAAAATCTCAAAATGACCTTTCCATCTTCCTAGCAGAAAAAAATAATAATTATAATCTCAATAAAATTTAAATGTAAATCTCAATTAAAACTTTACTTTTTATTTGTTTTATTTGTGATGTACACTGATGGTGCTACATAAACAAACAACAATAATTAAATAATTAAGCGTTTGCTGGCCCCTAGCAACCCTGCAAATTCCTGCTTTCAGACAGCCACCTCACCATGCCAAACAATATGGACAACCAAGGTTTTCTTCATTATCTATACTGCTGCTGTCAGTACCAGGTAAGTTTTAGAATATACACTGACAAAGGGACTGAGGTGTTGGAGGAAGCAGTCGGACCATACTTGGGCTGCATCACATTTCTGATGATGTAATGGGATCTACACTGATCTGAATGCGCTCAGGAATCATGCCAGTCATTTGCTTTTAAAAAAAAACTGTTTTAACCAAGCCTGTTCAGAATTGATGGAAGGAAGCACACTCACCTCTGCTCATTCTTTGTTGTATGTTTACTAAGTAACCTAACACGTTCATTTATTAAGACTTCCAGATAATCATATTGACAACCTTAACAGAGAGAACTGACATTCTTCAACTTGTGCATGCGTGTGCATGTGTCTATCTTCCTTGGCGAAAGAACAGACCTATATTTTACAGGACTGGTTCGTGAACCTTGTAACATAAGCATGATAGACCTCATGAATATTACAGAGCATTCTATCATATTTCTATTTTGTTTTTCAATCAGATACTCAATCTTTCAGTCATAGTCACTGTTATTAAACTTTAACTTAGCCACAATAATCAATAACCAGCTTTGTTTGAATAGCCTCTTTCATATCTTAAGTCCACATGGACTATTTTATGTTTTGAAGCTCTTTATTCACATAAAGGCCTTGATCACAGGAAGGGGCCACCCTATGCCATAATTTCAAGGTGAGGTCCTACCTCTCCTGCTTGGGTGATTCACTATCGCTTTTATTATTCTGAATCTCATCTAAGTTTGGTAACAAAGGGTTGGGTCTTGATATATTCACTCATAGAACAGGTCTACTGAAATTAATTAGACACATTACTAATTAGTAACACAAGCCCATCTGTTTTCACTGCTTCAGCTTTAAATATGACTAAACCAAGATCCAAATAAATCTGTCATTAATATTATTTATTAAAATATGTATACCCAGCCCTATATCAAGAGATTGCAGAGTGGCTTGGAATAGCATTAAAACAGGTTAAACTGGATAAAAACAGTGAGATACTTTAAATACTCTAAAACATACTAACACAGTATGATTTAAAAACAGATTTAAAAAATGTAGAAGTTTTTGAACAGTCTTTAGGTTAAATTAATGAGGCCCAAAGGTGAACAGCCAAGTTTAACTTGGCACCTAAATGATATGAGTGTTGGCATCAGTTCGGCCTCCATGGGAAGAACATTCCACAGTTGGTGTACCATGGTTGAGAAAGCAAAGGGTTGGACTGGATGGCCCCTGTGGTCTCTTCCAACTCTATGAGGCCTTCTCCTATGTCTCAACAATATGTATTGACCTCACCTGTGGGACACAGAAGACCCCCACACACAGTATATCTCAATCCTTGGGCAGGTACATATGGAGAGAGGTGCTCCCCCAAGCTTCAAGGTCCCAAGCTGTCTAGGGCTTTCAATGTCATCAGAAGCACCATGAATTTAGACCAGAAATGTACTGGCAGCCAGTGCAATTCTTTTAGGACTGGCACTGCATGCTGTCAATATTATATTCCAGTCAGCAGTTGAGCTGCTGCATTTGCACTAGCTGTAGTTTCTGAATCTTCTTCAAGGGTAGACCCTCTTAGAGTGCATTATAATAATTTATTTGGCAGTTTGTGCGTGTATATAAGGATGAGGGATGACATGTGCTGATAAGAAATCTTGCATATGCAAACAAGGGGGAAAATAGTGAATTATGCCCTACTGCTATGACAGGTTTATAAAATGATCAGACTCATGTAAAACACATAACAACATTATTTGTGTTATATTGTATTGGAATCAAAACTGGAAGCAAGTAGCATTTTACATCTGGAACATTTTTATGGTGGTTTTTTTTTTTTTTTTTTTGTCAATCACATCAAAATGTTTTCCAAAAATATGCAGTACAATCCTTTTTTCTGCGTACATATTAGTATGTGCCACAGAGTTCAAATGGCCTTAACTCTCTGGTATTAGAAAGTCCTACAGAATTAAGTCTTGAGCTCAATGGAACTTTACCGTTGGCCAAGTTTAGAAATAATACATTTACCATGAATATATTTTTAACCAACCAAGCTTAAACTATGCAATTTAAAGTGTAAACTATTGGGAAAATGCATTTAAGGGACATACCAGGAGCTGGGGGACTTCATGATCCTGGAGGGTCTCATATCCAATTGTTACCTTCATGCCCTCATTCCACCCAAAAATGGGAGGTAGAAGAAAAACCATTTTGATCCCAAATGAGCTATGAAACCTCTCCAGAGTCAGAGGGCACTGCTAGTAGCCATTTTGCCACATTTTCAGGAACTGTACACTTCCCTTCTCACTTTTGTAAAGCCTGTACAGGGTTTTCTAAAGACCTTTTTAATTTCCTAGTCTGTTCACTTCTGTTTAAAAAGAAAAAAGGATGAAAACAATGACGGCCCAAAATATGGCAAAATGGCAATCGTACTCAGCAGCATGGAAGCACTATTGGTGATGGTGGGGGGAACAGAATTTTGGTCTCCCTAAAATTTTGGAATGGAGGCATGGGGCCCCTTGTGGGGCTACAGAAAGAACACTGGAGGGCCTTTATACATCTCATGAATCTATAAGCCCTGATTTATATCCTGATTCACCACCCTCTCTACATCTTCCATTGATCTTACGTAAAATTAGCCAAAATGGAGTGCTATTCTTTAAAACATTTTCCTTCTCTAAAAAAGTTTTTAAAGACCCACCTACCACATTTTATGGGACTTAGAAGCCGGCAATTGTATTTTCAGGCAAGAGAATAACGCACAGCAAAGCAAACATGTCTACATTATTTGACAATTAAATGGATATCTAAGTCCATAGTAGCAGTTTAATAAATTACAGTGATTTTAAGCCTCACAGAGAATTGGAAAATAGTGTATTATAGTGCAAATATGACTTCTAAGTATATTGTTATTACTTGTTTTGTAGATCACTGTATATATTCATAATCATTTTGATTGTATTTTATTTCAGCATATAAATTGTTGCCCCAGATAAGGAATGATAACTACTGGATACAATAAAACCCTTGTAACATGCAATACAAGTCAAATAGAATCAAAAACCTAGTTGCCTATTCAAGCACAAGAACAGTGATAGGGTCAGACAAAATAGCAATCTAGTCTACCAGCCTATTTCCCATAATAGGTTGTCAAAAGCTTCTAAGAAATCAACGCTCTATGAAGTTAAAAGCTCTTCTCCATTATTGGCCCCTCCCAAAAAACTGGTATTCAGAAGACCACAATATATGAAGCCAGAAATTCTATGTTGTTACTGTACCTAACAGCCCTTGCTACCTGAGCCTTCATCCATTTAACAAAACTCCCTTTAACCCCATCTAAGTAACTGACTATCATAATACCTTGTGGACTTGAATTCCATAAATTAATTATAGAATGTGTGAAGAAGTACTTTCTTTTGACTGTTCTGAATCTAGTGCCCACAGATTTCACAAGTGATACCAACTTTATGTCACTTTATAGCCACACATTTTAAAAAATTAAAATTCCTTAAACACGTAGGCTTTCATCATAGTAAAGGACTGACAATGTTGATAATTTTGGTGCTCCCTTTACATCCTTTTCAGATCTGCAGTAGACTTTAAATGATGGGACAACTGGAGTACTACACAATATTCAAAAGATAACCATACCATACATTTATAAAAAAGGCATTACAACATTTGTTATAGTTTTTCCCAATCCTTTCCTTAATAAACCCCCAATACTAATGCACATCTGAACATAATTATACAAGAAAATATATGTAGCCCTCTTTTTTACTAAACTAATGGAAATATGTCTGGAGATATGGCAATAATTTTGTTTTTGTTTTTTAATGTTAAAATCTAAAAGAAGATTAATTGAACTATTCCCTATATCCTGAAAAAAGCTACCAATAGTTAGAATAATACTTGCTAGAAATGACAGTGGTAATGACATCAATACATAGTACCACATATGGTGGACATGCCCAGAAGCAGCCACTTACTGGGCTAACAGAGAAGTTAACCCGATCACTGATTTACTATACTTCGGGGTCCCTTACTATCTCTTTTGTAATACACAGAGAATTAATTGCAGAGGTGATGCCTTCTGCAAAGATTGTTACTCTGTGCAAAATGCTGGAAGACAGCCCCTGTTATCACCAAATGAGCACGTATATTATTTCCCTATTCCAGAATGGCCAAAACGCTCAGTCAAGTAAGAAGAAGAAAAGAGAGCTAGAAAATGGAACTCTATTTTTTTCCAATGATAACTTTTATTAATCACTGGAATAAGAGGAAACTGTGGCAGCTGGTACATTATCAAAAGGCATAAGTGGAAGAGCTACCACACAGAAATGTCTTCCTCCTCACCTCAAACCACTAAAGCACTCAACACAACCATTCAGACTAACGACAACGTGAAATAGGAACCAATGCCCTCACTCTGAAATGGTGCAGTAGTAGGAGTGGAGAAGGGAAGTAACCATGAACAAAAAGTTGGGTTTTTTCAAAGGTAATCTTTCAGAAGTTCAGAAGCATTCTCTGCCTTTTAAAAATGCCATTTCTCTATCAGAAATATTTCTATGTAAGGGTAAGATACATACATTCTGATCAACTGCTTGCATGTAGGCTACTTTCTGTGGCCCACCTACCAACAGAAAAGCTAATGCTTCTGTTTAGGCTACTGTCACTTTAAATTAAGAAGTGGCAATAGCAACACAATGAATTGCCAGCTGCTTTCAACTACTTGTTAAGGTTGATGGTCAGGTTTTGTCCTCACAACAGTGCTAAGATCTAACTATAGTTCTGCTCTCTGATCTAGATTATGACAAAATGTTTAGCTCTCTTCACATTAACATGCACAGATCTAAAACTGGAGACAAGGCTGTGAGTGACATGTAAGCCCTGCCCCTACCATCTTGGAAATAAATTAGACCTTCACACACTGAGCGAGAAGGCCTGATGAGATGTCTGTAATTGTCTTTGGCTTATAGTTATAAAACCTTCATGACTGGGAATTTTACTTTTTAAAAAAATCAGCAGAAAGTACACAGCCCTCTTCGGACCTTCACGCTCAGCATGGGGGGGCTAACTTACCTCTTAGGAGGTAAGGTGCTTAGGAATACTGACAGCAGGGCTTCAGTGTGCACACATGTCTCCACCCTGGAGTTTTAAGCCATGTGCATGTTATGTTTCAACAGGACTTTTGCAACTAGCATTTTAATATAAAAACCAGAAAAACGGCTGTCATTATGAGAGGAAAGCAAGAACACCTCAAAGAATAAGACTCACAAGGTCATATTTATATGTTTTGTATTAAAAGTTGCACTAGTTTACAGGGGGGGGAAAGCAGCCCTTCTTACCTTTCATTCCAAACTTTGAGTGTCTTCCGAACTTGAGAATAATGAGCATGATTACTAAGCCAGTGCACACTAATGCTGCAATCCCCACTACAACATACACCTAAGAGGAAAACAAGGTACATTAAATCCAGTGCTGCATCACTAGCAGACTTTGAGCATTGATCATTATCAGAAAAAATCAAACAGGAGGACATTTTGAAATTTGCAGTTTGATACGTTGGCACATAGTACAAATAGGCACAGTCCACCAAAGCTGATCTTACAAAGAGTCATTACAGTACCCAAGATAAAAATGCTGGGTATCAAGCAAAAGATCGACCATTTGCAAAATATGGCTAACAAGGCTTTGCATTAAGGAAGATTAACCACAGAAGAACCCAGGATGAACTCTATGAGAACACTAATAGGAATTGGATATGTCAGTTTGCTTCTAGTTATTAAACCTTGAGTTGTTAACATGCTGAAAATTAATTTGCAGATTTTTTGTAAGATTAAAAATTCTGAAACGAAACTCCCACTTATTCCCAATACAACATCCAGTTTATTCAGTTTTTAACTATTTCAATTATTTGACTGTTTAGCAGAAGTATTTAAATAAAGATGGTGGCATTTTTTCAAGCCAAAGAAAAGAAACCAAAATATTTGGGGCTGTAAATGAGAGCTGGATAGGAAGAGAGAGAGAACTTGGGTGCCACAACTCAGTAAGGTCAGCTTAATAGTAAACTTTGCAAATTATGGTCTACCTAGAATACATCCATTCTTTTAAAAAAAAACCCAATTTGTTCACATTATGTAAAATACTAGCTAAAAACCACTGGGGTATGAGGAAGATGGTGTCTAGTTACAAACTAAAATACCACAAACTCATCTGTTCCCCAGTCAGAAAGTCTGCTGAGATTACAACCAGGAAGCTACGTACATACTTACAGTGATACTATCTTCATTGTCTTTATTGGAAACATCCGTAGAAGTAACTGGATTACTATTATTGGTAGTGTCTTCAAAATCATTTGTCGTTGTTCCATAATCCTCTAAGAGAAAGAATGTACTATTTACTTCCCTAATGTTTTTGTCTCTAAAAGAATCAACTGACACAGTAAAATAAAATTTGCAGCATTTTAGGTTCTGTTGTTCAGCTCTATCTCTTCAATTTGTTTGCTGCACACCAAAAAGCCAAACATTATTTACTCCACACTTTTACAACAAAGCTCTGTTATTTGAAAAGTAGCTTCTACTTATTAAATTCAATATTCTGTTTCTTAGTTAAATTAAAAATCTAGGAAAACATTAACGCAAACTGTAATACTCAAAGATACTATAAATAGAAGCTTTTACTATTATCCATATACCATCATCATCATCATCAATGACACATTCAGGGGCAGAACTTTTGGGGTGAGCTAGGTATAACGAACACAGTCAGCAGACTTAAATGAAAAGTAAGCGAGGCACAATGGTTGTAATGTATTGTTAGATAACCACAAAAGCTTATTGCTAAAAATGAATATTTGTTGCACCCTCAAAATAAATACGTACAATGGTAAGCCAAACACAGCCCAATGAGATCAATGCCCAGTCTGTTACTGTTTTTCTAGGTGAAACCAAAGGAACACTGGGTTGACCAGCCCTCTACAAATTTCCCTGTGGCTATGTGCCACAGAAAAACACAAACAAACAACATAATTCAAAATAACGTAAGTGAAAAGAGAGATTCCTGCTCTAAACATTCACAATTTACACTTCAGGGAGGGGAAACAGGGAAAGTGAAAGAGAAAAGTAGCAGGAAATACATTTTCATATCCTTACAGTGCAAACCTAAACATGTTTACTCAAAAGAAAGTCTCACTTGAATTCCATGAGATTTATTTGGTAGTAAATATGGTAAAGACTGCAATCCAAGTAATTGGGAATAAAGGTTACGTGGATTAAGTCAAAGTCTTCAAGAACAACATGAGATTGAGATTTAAAGAGAGAAGAGAGGTTGTACCTCATAAGTATTCTAGGAAGGAGCTTCAATTACAGCTGAGTTTTAAAGAAAACTTAAGCCTCATCTGAGTAACAGATATACTGAAGGAAATATTTTAAGGTCTGTTTAGAGTAGCTGAAATCAACTAATTTATTCAGAAGCTTCTGATTCATCATTCAGAGTACGAAAATCTTTACTTCAGTTTAAACCTAGGTATAAAATCCACAGATCTGAGAGTATTTTTTTTAAATGTTACCAATCTGGCAAAATTCCGTTTAGATGGGTTTTAATTTGAAACATAACATAATATATGAATGCATTAAAATTCAAAATGCTTTTAAAAGTGTTGCATAACTCAAAATATTCCAACTATCAAGAAATCATTTTCCAGCAAACAGCTCATGAAAGAGGACTTGGATTTAATAGTTCTACACTTATAATTCAATTGAAAGAGGAATTTGGAAGAACAAAGAAACTAGCATATAATTACAGGAAAACTCTTTACTAAGCTTATCAGCAAAAGAATATCTATTCTTATTTTTGCCTATTTTATTCACATGACAAACATTAATACTTTTTGGTACTGGGGGGGGATAAATTTCCTAAAGGTTTTAACAGCTCATTATCTCAAAATTAGGGTTTACAGAGTGAAGACTAGAGGGGGCTCCTGTACATTTTAATGGTTGGGAAGAGCGAATTTTAGCAACCATTGCTTGTTATTTGGTTGAACAAGAAGAAACACCCACTGAAATTCCTTCTTCTACACAACCATTAAAGGTACAAGACCCCTTTGCATTTTCACTCGACAACTCTACTCAAAATACAACAGAAGATACTTTAAAAAAAATAGGACTAGCTACACTTCTGATTTGTACAAAATACCATTTCAATACCAAAATTTCACAAAGGGAAAAACTACACTAAGCAGTTCATTTGTAGGAAGGACAAGATTCAACAATGAGAATAGGTGCCACCTTCAGGGACTAGAAGGACAGAGCGAAAAGCTTCTTCTTAAGAGGTTGGGAAGTTCATATCAGTACCCAGAATAGCTGAGCATGACAACAAAGAAAATGGATAAAATTTCCATTCATATGGGAGAAAGGCGGGACATAAATTTAATACGTACATACATACATACATAACTAGGATAACTGCCCCATGAGTTTCCTCGGGACTGCAAGTGCAGGGGAAGGAAAGCTGTACTTTCACTCTAACTATTATGTATGAGAGGAAAAACATAAAATCAAATCACTGCATGGTCCTTTCATCCACAAAAAAGAAAAAAATATTAAAAATTCCTTCAGGAAAGACCTTCTGTATTTTACTTTCCACACAGATGGAAAGACACTCACTATGGAATGTGAAACTAGCACATCCTACCACTCTAGTTCTCCCACACCTACAAATACTTTGATCACAATCAGATCCAAAATCATGAGGACTGAATGAAGAACCCTATACTCAAATGCTGTTTCAGCCAATAGGAAGGTATCAATGTGGCATCGAGCTGACTACCTCATTGATAGCTGTAAAACACATCAGCCAAAACAGTTGTGGTTAAAGATACTTCTAGATGGTATCTTTCACTACTCTGAGAATATCAAATAAGACTGTCAATTTCATATGTAGAAGATATGAAACCTTCAGATAAGAGAAGACCACATTAAGAGTAACCCAGAAGAGGGAGAAAAGCATGGTATTTAGGATTTTTCTCCTGCAGATGAATAACTGGCAGAAGACACTCATTCTACTCCTTCAATTTTCTCCATAAACGAGTTGTAGTACTCACACAGAATACATGAGAGGGGGAATCTCTCCTTCTCATGGCATTGCCTCCTGAGCCCAGAAAAACTGATAATCCCAGCTATGGAAGGTGAATTACCTCTTTGACTGCAAGAGTAGGAATAGGACATATATGCACAGAGACATTGTGCTTCTCACAGCAGCAGAGGCGTGAGGAGACCATCTACATTTTAACCCCTGCCATGCTGAGATTTGGCAGCTACTTTGTTGTGGTAACTAACTATCCAAAGGGGAAAGGGGGTGATGCCTAATAAATTAATCAAAGCTCTCTGGTATGGACATGGATATTATCATTGACAGCTTAGTTACATGAGAAGCAGCAGAGAAAAGAGATTGACTCCAGGACTCTAACCAAAGTGTTGTCTGGAGGGTGAAGAGGCCATCACCAGGCTCCTGACTCAGGGTGAGGAATGGAGAAGGAATGCAAACATTTACCCTAGCAGTTAGAACCACTTAAAAAACTAGGTAGACTTCTCCTCAAAACTTTCTCAGCAATAACTTGTGGAGAAAGAAGCAGAACGAGGAGCTGGATCCTAGTCTTTTTGTTTAACTTCTTTAAAAAAGAAAAAAAATGAGGCCCTGAAAACAATGCTGACTGTTACAGTCAGGAAATCAGACTAGGGACTGGCTATAACTTTCTCTTGTTGGGACGAGACTTTTAGCTCTGTTTTCCCAATGCTTGCAAGTAGGACCTAAACAGAGTGCTAAACAGAAATGTAAATCCTCCCCTATTCCATCTTTGCATGAGAGGATGAATAGTTATGGCAGTTTCTTCCCTGCTGTAGAAGAAAAAAAAAATCCTCTGCAGTATTCTCCCCATATCTGAATGCCCTGAATTGTTTTGAAGGAATTATTCTGTGGAGAAAAAATGGAGTTTTGCACAAAAAGCCTGCTTTCTCTCGGGGGGGGGGACCTAGTTTTTTTTTTTCTGCAAAAATTAAATTAAATTAAATTAAAATGGTTTTCTCCACAGAATAGTTCCTCCACAATACTCTAGGGACATTCCAACACCAGGAGAAAACTGCACAAAATTCTAGCTGGTCTATTATTCTTCCTAAAGACGTTTTCTAATTGTTGTAACCCCATTTTTTAAACCTTTGAATATACTTTCCATCTCCACTGCTGAATATCCTCTTCATGTTTTAAAATATGCATGCAATATAACTGTTTAAAACACTCTAGAAAGGTATATCATGAGAGGGTTATTCATTTTGTAAGCCAATTTTCTTAAATGTAATGTAATTCAAAAATCAAGGTGTAGATAAAGTTTCACCAGCACATCACTGGAGTAGGTGCCACAAGTTACAAACAGGGTGAAAAACATTCAAACTGCCACTTGACCAAGGGGCAGGAGTTCTTCTACTGTCACTAGTACATACAGCACAATTACAAAATATGAGAGAGTAGAAATATCTGATTAAATGGCTTTAGGAATTTGGAACTTAGAAATAAATGAGCATAAAACAGAATGTTAAATGTAAACATAAAACATGTAAGGAGAATTTTTAATTTCACACAAAATGTTTTCTGTTTGCTGCTTTTAAAGTTGTACAACTGAATTTAATTATTTATATTCTTTGCAGAGTTAATTTTATGCTTTATGCTTTGTTTTGGAAAAAATAATTTCATCATCTCTAAGCCTAGGGACAGACCAGGCAAAAAAAGGGGACGTTTAATGGTACAAACTTAATTTGTTTTAGTTCTATAGAATTAAATTGTTTTTGTTCCACAGAACTGAGCCACTTTGTGCTCCAGTCCACTCAGCTGATTAACAATCTGCTAAAGGCCAAAAGTAAATAACATCACTCCCCTCCATATGTATCAGAGGAAGGATAAAATCATAACAATTTATGTCACGTAATTTTGTTCAACCCAAGATCTTTTTTCTTCTCTTAAAGGAGAGCAAATTCCAACAGGAGAGTTACAAATGAAACATCGTTTAAGATGGACTTTTACATATAAAAGGCATTGATGCTGTTTCCTTAATTCAAGTTCTTTAAAAATGTTTCTGTTTTTGCCTAATTATAATAGGATAACCTCTGAAGAATGCTAATTTGAAAATGGCTCTGCAACTGCAACCCTGCAACTATTAGGCACTTCAGTGGTGTTTCCACGGTCTGCAGTGTAATTTTGCAATCTTTAACTACCATAATCCATTTTAAAAAGTTCTCATTTAAAACACACACACACACACACACACAATATTACAAATAAGAATATTGTCCATCAAAAGAAAGAACAAGACTTTCAAAAATCATATCTATTGATAACAAGCAGGTCTATCCTAACCCAAAGATGCCTGACTACATAGTAGATTAGGACTGGGCAGACACATCTTGTAGCAGTGGATGCCCTTGTGCTGTCTGAACTGCTCTTAAGCCAGAACAACCCCCTTCTGCCATTTCATCTCAGAGATCAGTTAGCAGAAGGATCTATCAGCGCAACTGCTCTTTGTTGGCTCAACCAGCAGAAGCACCAACGGGGGAAGTGAAGAAGGGGCAGAAAGAGGGAAGAATGGAGTTATACCAGACACAAACCTCCTCCAGCCCAGGGATACAGCTGCTATGCCAATACAAAGCTGGGCCACAGGAGGGTTAGTCCTAAGTATTTTCTAACATCTCTAGGCTGAAGGGATCTGGACTCAGTGCAGCTTCAGCCAGCCCAGTGTTGGCTCAGCTGACCTTCAGCTTTCTTGGTGACTTAGGAATGAAATACACATTTCTTATAAATACAATAAAGTAAGTATGGGACTATAAAGTTAATTGAATATATTTTCTGTTAACAAACATTACTGTTTACATAGCCATGCATATCTATTCAGAAATAAGTTGCGCTAAGTTCAGTGAGACTTATTCTCAGATAAGGATCAGTGTGATTGCAACAATAGGACTAATTCCAGTGCACTGCTGGTAGAATGTTAAAATCTTTCTTCACATTGTCTCTTTAGATCCATTTATGCTACTCATAAACTGGCTTTGGGCTTTTTATCAGAACTCCAAAGCCAGTTTAGGGGTGCACAGACAACTGGGGAACTGCCTCTTTCCAATTCTACTGGATTCCTCTGTTCCATTAGCATGTCCACCATTGGACCTTTCACCCTTTCTTTTTTAGTTAGAGCAAAGATAAACTTCTAACTTAAAATTGTCTGAAAGAAAAATGAGGAAGTGTTGCAAAGAAAAACAAGAATGTGAAGCACTTGTAATTCAAAAATTCAAAAATAAGAGTCCAGTTGAAAATCACAGGTATATTGACAAATTATCTTAAAACTGTTATCCATATAATGTAGTAATCCTCCTGGCAAAATCACGGCAAACCAATTTCCTTTTTCAATCATTAAAAAAAGATGTAGTATCCAGAATAACTGCAGTTTTTCTTTTTATCATCTGGGTATGAGGAGAGGGATTTAGATTTAAAACTAGATGGATGAGGAAATTTAACCCTATTCCATACACCATGGGACTGATGAGGACAAGAACCCCAATTACTAATATAAAAAAAGAACTGGCCTTTTAGCTAGATACTATTCCTTTACCATGTTGTGTAGTTTGAGAAAAAAGAAAGCCATGTATCAGAAAAATAAGCATTTCAATGGAAGAGTTAAGTTTATGGAGAAACCTTTTCCACTGAAACAAATTATATTTTAAAGTGCTTAACGCTGACTGGACCATGCCTATAATGAACATCTGTGGAGATGTGAATACAGTTACAAATTAATCACAGCTGACAATAAAAGTCCATCTTTCACGAGATTCAGTCACTTAGTTGATTAGTCATCTTGCATCTAAGGTTTCATACAGATTTAGAATAGAAAATAAAAAT
The DNA here is from genome assembly GCA_948472985.1 of Iguana delicatissima. Lineage (NCBI taxonomy): Eukaryota > Metazoa > Chordata > Lepidosauria > Squamata > Iguanidae > Iguana > Iguana delicatissima. Next base: position 214,516 of record CAOKZL010001081.1, read on the forward strand.
ATACCACTATAACCAGGATGATCATAGAACGGACTACCTAAGGAACAAAGAGAAAGAAAAAGGAAGTTATTAAGTCACATATGAAGAACTGAATTGCAATAAATACATTAGCCTTTACACAAGTGAATACTTATAGCATCAAATTCAGACCTAAATTTTATCAACACTATATCAAATATTCCCAGAGAAGTGCAAAATATTTGTTCCACATCCAGCCACCCCATCATACATAAGCACATGACACACAAGTGAACTCTCCTCTTTCATATTATGTCTTAGGAATAACTGTAATAAATTTCTCTTTCACCTCACAAACAGCATACAACATTGAATGAATAGGCTTCCACTCACTTAAAAGGATTTTCCTGTTCCTGTGCCCTCAGAGCAGACTTGGAAGGAACACAGGGGTTACAGGAAGGAGGGCAGGATTAGCTCTGCTGAAGGATGTATTTGGTTAGTGGGCTGATACCAAAGGGATTCCTCCTAAATTTCTTATTGCGTTTCTAATAGTTTAACTCCACTATGTGGCTATTCATGAGTTAGTGTCGTATTTTTGAGATCTTTGTGAAGTAATTTTGTTCTAAAACCCTACTTAAAGATTCAAATTTCTCTAGGACAGCAAGCAAATTTACCCATTTTTGACATAATTATGAAAGCAGTTGTGACTCCCGCCAACCTGCATCAAGTGTATAGATAGGATTGACTGAGCAGCCCTATTTAGGAATTTTATTTTCTGGTTAAATCAAAATACAATGAGGAATACTTGCTATCCTTGCTTCATCCACTGTAGGTATTCAGAGGAAAAGTGACGGTTCTGAAGAGGAGAGCCTTCACTGATCATGGAAGTGCTCGGTTTCAAAGAGCAATACTATTTTCCAGGATTTGGCATGGAGCGCTTCCAAAAGAAAATCCCTTTGCTGAACCTGTCGCTTTTCGTATGAGTAAAGCAGTGACAGACTGGTATGTTCCCCTGTTCCTCTGCTGATTTAAATTTAAAAGGCAGGTCCTGCATAGAACTAGTTTTTGGCTTTTTTCTTACCCTTTTTCCCCCTGTTTTAAAAATGATTTTTAAAAAAAGATTTCTTAAAAAAATCAGAAAATAAACTTATATTTGTTTGCTGGCAATAAGGATTACAAAAAGCAAGATAAAAGGAATGAAGACTAAAAAGTTAGTATTAGAACTCAGCTGAACTCAAAACACAACAATCAAACCCACAATTTGCTCTCTTATATACCTTGCCATTATACAGAGGAAATAATCTTATTTTGTTGTCATTGTTATATGCCTTCAAGTCATTTCTGACCCTCCTTATTTCTTACAGTATTTATGTCTGTATAGTGAAGAGAGAAGTACAGTTGGCCCTCCACATTAACTAGGGTTAGGGGTGCAGGACCCCTGCAAAAGTGGAAAAATCACTAATATCAAAATGTGTGGGAAGGGGACTGAGGAATGGTAGGGAGAACAGGCACCCAGGGTCCAAGCTAGGTCAGGAAAAGAAGAGGGAAGGGGGGTGGATTGGTATAGTGCCCCTATACTTCCTCTCTCACACTCATCTCCTTCTCTGGGTGTTGGGGTGACATCAGGAGAAGGTTTGTGGTGCTGCAAAATTGGGCTATGAGCCATGTTTAGCTGTCCAGGCATCACAGGTGGCTTTTTGAAGGGTTGCACAACTTGACCACTGGGAGGGGAGGTTCCCCTGGAAAAGAAGCACCTGAAGTGGAGGAGGGCAGATGTTGAAGAAACTCGCAAACAATCAAATCAGTGAAAGTCAAACCTGCAAAAGTGGAGGGCTGACTGTAATTCACTGACAATGACTAATCTGTGTCTACCACATTCTCCTTCATCTCTGGAAACAGCTAATATAAAGGTTCCTTTCAGGGCTGATGAAATCTTGAAAACAGAAGGGTAACTATTACAGTAGCGATGGGCCAACTGAATCCTCGAATCCTGGGTAAGGATTCAAGATTCCCGAATCCAAATCCGAATCCCTGTGCCAAAGTAGGCAAACCAAATTTTCAAATCCGCCAACTAAATAGATTGTTGGAGACCGGGACACCTGAAAACTATGGAGACTGGGACGCCTGAAAACCTGGGAAACTGGGATGCCTGAAAATCTGGGAGACCATATATAAAAGGGAAGATAGTAAGTTGGTGAGGTTTTCCCTTGGAGTAATAATGGCCTTTGCCAACAATTTTACAAATTATATCTGGGCTTGTATTTTAAGATATTTAAATTGAAAATTTCATATTTAAGTTCAGTACTTGACTGGAAGCTACAAGCTTGAGATTTCAAGGACAGCTGAAAGATTCCTTTGCATAGCTCCCTTGCAAACCTCTTTCAGATACAATTCTGGGGTTTGCAGTTTTACAAGGGGTCACAGCCTTCTCTGCCAAAGCGTGCTGGTGCATCATCAAACTGCAAACCCCAGGATGCCAGAAGGAGCTATGCAAAAAAAAGCCAGTTTTGACCTGGATTATCTCTCTACTGTAGAATCTGGCCCTGTTTACACAGGCAGGAAAATGTAGGATTAATCCACATTTTCCTGCCTGTGTACAAAGGGCCTTCATGTCATTTTCAATCTGGGGAGATCCTGAGGCAAAACTATGACAATTGTCTTGGCCAGATTTCTTCAGAGGCAGGTTTGCCTTCACCTAGGCTTTTGCTAAAGCTGAGAGGGTGTGTCTTGCCCAAGATTATCCTTCTTTCCCTTGCTTTTTAAGCTCTTTCTAAAAAAAGAATTTGAAAGATTCGAGATTCGTGGATTCCCAGAACCTTCCAGGGATTCGGATCTGGATTCGGAAAATTCTGGATTTGCCCCATTCCCTACATTACACTGATGGTTTAACTCATGCCTCTGAGGTAAACTACAATGTTTCAAAAGAGACTATCCAGATGTAGTATGATTTCCATCTAAGGCTGACCTTTTCTTCATTTTGTTTCTTAGAATTGCTAGACCTCACTACAGAAGCAGTTATGTTACAACTGCTAATGGGCTAAGGCCTATGGGAGTATAGTTACCATTTTTCCAGAAAATGAGCCAAATCATTCAAGAATAACAGTCAACCTTTACTTCAAGGAATTTCTCCATATCTATTTCCAGAACTAAAACCACAGGCAATGAAACATTTTTTGTTTGTTTGACATGCTCTCTCATTGTGCTCTTGGACAATGGCATTATATACATGATTTGCACTATCTGGATTTTGCACAATCACTTATTACATTTTCTACGATGACCAACCAGGACTCACTAGAAAGACAGACACGGGATGATACAACACAATCACGCTGACTACTGACTGTTTTGAAAAGTATGACCTAAGCTGTACTTCAGCTTGGATTTCAAGTATGTATACGAACATTTCAGTGAAAACAAAAACAACTAAAAATCTGTGAATAATTGCTTTCCTGTTATTGCTATTTACTTATTTATTTTTAAAGAAGCAAACTCTTTCAGATTTCAGGCAATAAATGCATTAATTTAATCAGTAATACTCACAGACTCAGAATTCATGTTTTAAGTTGAAGTGGTTTCTACCAGGGTATTTTTAACATAAAAATTAGCACCTATATGCAAGGAGGGAATACCTACAAAATTACCAGACTGAAGATAAAAGCTAGGATAAGTTCATGCCACTCATTATTAAATACGTACGTTCAAGGGATTTTTAAAAGGCAGACCTAAAAAGTGAATTTTCAAGGCAAAAAGAACTTGGGCAAACAAAACTTGTCTAAATCAAGAGAAAGGTTTGTAGTACCTTATTCTTTCTGAAGTACTTTGAGAAGAATTTTCTGCTAGTAGATAATACTGCTAGAACTTGAGAAGACTGGAACATGTCTCCATCTCTTTTGATGATTAAAACCAAGTATTAAATGGATTGTATCCGGACTCAGTAATACTTAACGCTGACTCATTGAAGTCAGTGGGATTTCACACATGAATGAATACAGCCTATTATGTTTGTACCTTTTTCTGAAGATGCAAGGTACCCATGCTGTTTTAATGCCCCAGTAATCATTTCACTCATTATTAGAAAAAAAATGTGTATTATGGGGTGTAGAGAAAGCCCATACATTATAGGTGCCTGTGAGTAAGTCTCCCATGAGCCTGACCAGGAGACTCAGGGGTGCCTACCTGTAAGATCTGTCTCATCTGAGCTTGAGAACCAGCATTCCGCGTACTGCTCTGTGGAGGAAGAGCTCTGTGAGCTTGCTTATGAGACACTGTGGTGCCTACCTGTAAGACCTGTACTATCTGGTCTTGGACTCAAGAAGGGGAGTGCCCTTGCAAGCTTTTTTGAGAAACCAGCAGCCCAATATCCTGTGACGAAGACCTCTGTGAGCTTGCTTGTGGAATCTTTCTGTACAACATCTTAACTTTCTTGAGAAGGAAGACAGGGGTACAAGCTTCAAGAAGCTCAGTTGTCAAAGGATATCATCACTTGTTTGCTGCCACTGAAGCCCTTGGGGTCAAATATAACACCCTGTAATTGTAGGATCACCACCTTAAGGAGGAGCAAAATTGTATCAAGGCCAATGCACAAACACACAGCAGTTCTTGGTCCTGCCCTATGCCACAAGAGCCTATGTTATGATATTTGCTGTTCTTTATTCTTTATTCCTAGGCCTGCTAATTAATCTATGGAAGGCTCCCAGTAGCAACAACAGGGCCACTTCAACTTGTATCTCCAAGATCAACTTGACTATTTCACTTCTGCCTTTGTCTTACCATAGATTTTACAACTTCAAACTACATCCAGGTAAGGCTAAAAACTCCTGAGCCTGCAATGGGGGTCTGTGATTTCAGATAAGGAAGGGGAGCCATGTTTCCCCTTCCCCATGAACTCAATCCACTTTCCCTTGCTAATATTTAAGTAATTTATCCCCAAACCTAAGGCTCATATCTGAAAAATAAAAGGAATATTCTATGCCTTTAAACCCTCCATCTCTTGTTCTCACAGAATATTATTATAATCTAGATCTTTTTCATTTCAGTCCCAAGTGGACTCCATTTAAGGCATCTCTTCGAGGAGCTCTCTTTTCTGTAGCTTCTTAACACTGCTGTCTTTCTTAATGATTTTCATTAGTTTTATAGTTGGTTTTATAGTTTGTTGTAGCTAATTTTCTCTAAAATTAATTTTATCTGTCATGTCAAAGCTTTAACAAATTTCCCAAAGAACTCAAAGCAATGGTTGGACTTCTTCCACTGTTTCTCAAACTTTAGCCTCTTTGACAACGAAAGTGAATTGATCCTCAGTTACATTTTTATATGCAAATATGCAAATAGATATGAGCTATTAGAACAACCCTCATGACAAAAAACTGTAAGAACTGAAGCCAGACTTAACCTCAGAATCTTGGGCCCATAAAAAGTCTGTTCACCAAACATTTGGATGACAAACTTGCCTCTCAGATTAATCAAGAAAAAATTATTAACGAAAGTATACCATCTTTTGTCAGTATATATGCATATATTCTCTCTAACAGATAATTTCTTGGTCCTGTTCCAATAATGAGAGTAAACAGTGCAAGGACACCCAAGAAAACAAATAGGGTTCTTCTACATACTTAGAAGAATCTTGCACAAATCTAGAAAAATATTACTTAAAAAAAAGAAAAAAGAAGAGTAAAGTTTCCACTTCCTAACAAATTCTGTATACCACAAATGCCAGAAATAGTTAAAAGTCCTTGCAATGTCAAAGGCAGGAAAGAGAACTCATCTCATGGAAGCTAATCTCCTCACTCCTTTAACAAAGAAATGAAAGACACTCCCCAGACAAGGTAGAAGGATGAGAACAACACTTATACCTGCACTCCTCTGGTTAAGTGCTGACTGAACACTTTGCTTCACAGCCAGGCTCTTCCAACTACATTGCTGCTTCCAGCTTGTTTACTTTGTCCCTAAAGTAATAACCATTACCTCTCTTATCTGCTAGTCATTCTTCTACACATCTAATTGTATCTCTACCACCCTCTTTAGTCATGTTGCCACATGATATTAGAGTATACTGAAGAGACAGAATATTGTAAGTAGTTACTATCTCCAGATATGTCTTGTAAGCTGCCTTGGGTCTCATGTTAGGAGGAACATAGGTTAAAAATAAATGAAATAAATCAATAAAAAACCTCCTCTATAAAATATCTGACATTAGAATGGCTATTTGCCTAAGAATTATTACATATCTTTCGTTCCTATTATGACTTCTACCATTTTTAAGATGAACACTGACTATACAGTAATATACTACCAAAGATTCAATTCTAATTTTCTGGTAAATATCCCTCTTCATTAAACAGCCAGTATACTTAATGCTAGCACGTAGGCATGGAAACGAATATAATACCCGGGTGTGGATCTAATCTTTATGATTCATTGTGCACTATGTACAATTTACAAAGACAATGCAGAGCAACAATGGCCATCAAAGTCTTGTTAACGTTACAAGACTTATCTGCATTTATCTTAAAACAGCAACAGAAACCACGAATATAATCATGCAAGATTTTATCTTCTACATTTGTCTTTCTAATGCAGGAAGTCAGACAGAAAGTGGAAGCCAGAACAGCATACTCAACAGTATTCAAAGATAAAAACTGTTTTGGAGGCTCCTCCACAACATGGCTTAATCCTAATGATTTTCTACAGAGCTTAGAAATGTTACTTTTGCACCAGAAATGTATTATTTTCTAAATTCTACATGTTGACAACTATACTCTACAAGATGTTCAGTTTTTGTCACATGTACCTTAGGCAGGCCACGTCTAGCTGAGTCCCAGCACAACGTAGATCTGCACAAGCAAGCTTCCAGGGTTTTAAGTATTTGACTCTGGATGCCCCAAGGTGCCAGCATTTTCTTGGGGCTTTAACAAACTGTGGTCAGAGCTGGCACATTAAAAGCTTTTGAAGTGTTACCAATGAGTATTGCAAGTACAGTATGTAATTCCACTATCACTATGCTTTGTGTTTATAGTGATTATTCACTATAAAGGCAGAAATACACCTACCAAATTTCCTACAATTTACAACTCCGTTATGATTTAAATGAAACACACTAACATGTATAATGGTGAAGGAAGATATGACAAAACTGGCATCACAGAATAAAGGAGTTTGTTTTAAGGAAAATTGCAAGCAGATGTAGTAAACTGTTAAACTAAAATTATGTACTCTACTCAGCATAAATGTTAAGGTGTCATACTACACAGCTAACTCAGTGCCTTGAAAGGAATAGGGGATACATCACTTCAGCTGTGAATAATGATAGGGACAAGAAATGGAGGGGGGAATATGCACATACACTCACACACACACACATGTAATGATTCACCCATTCCCCTCCCACTCAAGAGGCCCTTTAAAAGTTTATAAAAGAATGACTCCATTAACAAAGAGGTTCCAGTGCACAAAATGAACTTCCTGGTTAGTATCACATATGACCTGACTGCAGCTTGCATCTCTGTAATTAGCATTTGGTTGTTCAGATAATTCAATGGCAATTTTTCTTTTTATTTTATGTTTTTTTTAAATTTGAAGTAGAAGTTAAACAAGAACATACAGGAAACTATTACTGTCCTTAGTAAGCAGTAATTTAACTTTGTACTGCATTGTGAAAAAAGAGGAAAAAAATATGCTTTGGTATGATTTTATCATTTGATTTGGTAACATTAGCATACTGATTTAATAGTTTGTGTCACCATGCAAAGCTATGGCTATTATTTTGTCCAATCAGAGGATGACTTGCTCAAAGTTACTTTTTTAATTTTATATGATTTGTGCTCTATGTTTTCACAATACACTTAATTTGATTTTTTACCACTGAATGGTTGTGTGCTGAAAAAGGGATTTGCTCACTGTAACCATCAATAAATAAACTCAGAATACAGATCTATTTAATAATTCTTTTAACAACATTATATATAATAACATCATTACATAGTACCTCCAGGATCTTCCATGAAATAAGCAGTAACATTGGCTTCATCTTTTCCATATGGATTTTGTGCCACCAAGGTATAATTCCCATTGTTCACATGAGTGGGGTTGTCCAGCTGAAGGCAGCCATGGTGTTCAGTCCGATTGCTAACGTGTATTTTAGTGAAGATAAAATCCGTCTCATTCAGCTTAACCCCATCATGCAGCCATCTCAGGGTAGGTTGTGGATTCCCTCTCACACTGAAGGGAATACACCAGTGATGGTCTGGATATGGCACTTCAAGAAATGTGATATTGGGCGGAACTGTATTAAAAACAGTAAAGGAAACATCAGTATTCCATGAATTCACGTCTCTGCAAATTCATTAGGCTCTTTTAAATAAATAAAACTGAAGAATTAGCAGAAAGGTAACATATAAATGCAACAAATGAACAAATTCTAAAATGAACTTGCATTATTCTTTATATATCTATAAATAAAGAAATTCCCTACAAGCAGCAGCGAGTAACCAGTAGTCTTCCAGTTGCTAGCTTACAGTTCTGATCATCCACAGTCCCTGGCTGGGCTACCTCAAGTTCCACTCAGCTAGCACAGCCACTCCATCCCTTCAGTAGAGGAAGTTACAACAACATGTTGTTTATAGTATGTTTTCCTTCTGTACATTTTCTGGCATTAACTTCTTCATATTCTTAAATCATCCAGTACTTCCTACCCCCTTCATCATCATCAGTCAGATGGAAGCCAACATCACCTGATGTAACCTCCTCCTTCTTTACTCCTCACTGCAGCCCGTGTCCCTGTACCTATCAAAATATGTTCTAAAAAACATTTGGGGGACATCCTGTTGGTTGCAGTAGGGATCCTTCTCCTCCCAATTTGGTTGAGAGAAAAAAAAGCAGTTATATCAGTGGAAAAAAAATAATCAGATGTCATTCATTTCATCTCAGTTGCAAGACACCTCCTACTGAACTTCTTTTTTATCTACACTGTCATGAATATTACTTCAGCAAATGTTCTCAGCAACAACTACTCAGAGAACTAGACAAAGTTAAAAACTGCCTAGTGCTCTTGATTTATGCATGATTGCAGAAAGAGAAGAAAGGAAGAGATGCGTGATTTCAAATTATCTGTAGTCATGCTCTCATAACGTTTTAGGGCAATTGTCATGGTGAATGGATTATCTGTTGTAATCTATGGAATTAAATCAGATCAAAAAGTTATTGGCTGAGATCCTGCATTGTCAGATCTAACTAAATAAATAAACTACAGTGACAGAGCTCCATCATCATAGCTACACCTAATGATGCCACCTCACAAAAAACCCTACGCTGTGAGCCAGCCAGTGCCCCAACCAAAGAGCGTCCAAGGTGCTGCAGATCCAGGAACTGGGAAAAGACATCTGCTACACTCTCCTAGTCAAGGAGTACATTGAGAATAGGCATCTAGACAAACCTCCAGGGTCTTGACAAAACTGCTTCTCTCAATGCACCCCACAAATGAGAAAGCGCCACAGATCTGCAATGCTCAGAAACACTTCAGCTGGGGTGCTGCCTGACTGAAAAGGTATATTTTGGGGACATCCCCAAAATCCCAAAAGTTACAAGATTCTAGATCTATCTTACAATTTCATAACTACTGAATAGGATGCCAGCTCTAAGTTTCAGGGAATGTTTATTGATGACACCAGCCTCAGTTTCTTGCTCCAAGCACAAGGAACTTTGTAGCAATCTCAATGGAATTCTGTTGCCATGTTGAGGTGCTAATTATGCCTCTATATACTGAATGACAAAAAGAAAAAAGGAGTATCTATTGACAACCAGAAAAAAAAACCCTCAGTGCTAGTTCACCTTGCAAATACATCATTTCTTTATGGAGAAGGAACAACAAAAAAAAAAAACAAGTTCTAGGTCTCCACTGTTATCATCTGGGTATGATTATCTACAGATAAAATTTCACATAAAGTTATTTACATACAGAACACTGCAAGGTCAACAAAATCTTGGTCTTCGCCCACACTGTTTTCTGCTACACAAGAAATCTGCACACCACTGTCATTTGAGAAGACATTCTTTATGGTTAGAGAAGCTGGGTTCTTATTTGTATCACTCTAGGAGAAAGCATAAAACAAGCAAACAATAGGTTTAGGAGTGGGTTTTCTGAATCAACTAACATGAAAATACACATATAGCTAATGTTAAAATGCTTATTTATACTTAAGTATATTACAACACATTTTATTCATTATTAATAAAGTGTCAATTGTGTGAAGGCCTATCTTTTGGCTTTTGTCAACACATCGCATTCTTCACTGGATTAGAGTTATTGTGTAGAAGAACAGGGTTTTAGAAACCTGGCAACAGACAAGCCATAATTAATTAAAAGAAACATCCACAAGCACACATCGCTGAGACATTCCGCCTCCCTAATTTAATTGATACTCAGTTTCTGGTAGTATACGTTTGCCTGTAACAGGACAGAAAGGACACGTTGCCCTAGAAGCGTGTAATCAAGATGTGGTGGTTGGTAACAGGGATTGCCAAGCACTAAGGAAAAGGGAGACTTTTTTGCTGCTTTCCACCTTTTTCAGAAAGCAAGGAGGTTAAGAGAGACAAAGAAAAAAAATATTTTTTAATTATTTTTGTTTTTGCTGGTAGACTTAAAACCATAACACCTGTAACATCCAAAAACATAACATCCATAACAGTCCCATGTGGGCAATGTAAGCAACACTGTATTCTGCAAAGTGCAAACATTATCTTTTTCTTTAGCTGGCAGCTTCTATTCTGCTTTTAACAATCTACAGAGCTAATGTTCTACCTTTGTTGAATCTTACTACTAACTGCTCAAGCAACAAAGGGTGCAAGTGGTAGAGGTTAAAGTGGACTAAACACAGTCAATCAGCCCTGGCAAAACAGTATTACAAGAATAATTTCTATGCATAAAATCCAGCTTCATGGACTCCCATAGTTAGGCTTGTCACCACAAAACTAAGACAGGGGCCCAAAAACTTTTAAAATCTACAAATAGTGAAATGTTACCTTCCTTATTATTCATCATCAGCCTGCCCAAAGCAAGCAGCGTTGTTGTTGCTGAAGCAGTCATATTGGGCAATTAGTTTTCCACACGCATACATACAAAATATTGTTTTATTTATTTGCTTTACTTATTTAGTGTGAGTCTTTGTGTCTAACATCCTTTTTGTACTGACTGGTCTCGTACTGTGACACTATAAACAAAACCCACAACAGAAATACCAGAAGAATTCACTTGAAGAGATTATATGGGAGAAGAAATAACAGGCCCAACCAAATCTGAGTTTTATTTTCCACTGATCCCTAACCAAGGCTGTAAACTGAGCATATTCTGCTATGCATGTTGTCCAACCATCAACTGACAGGGCTGGAAAGGAATGTTCATGCCTGGCCATTAGAGTCCCAGGTATTTCTAACTCAAGCAGACTCACTGTTGTTATGAAACTTATGGCATTCAACAAGATCAGAATTATCAAGGTTGCCGCTGTTATATCAGGCTGAAGGTGAGACTTGGACTTGTTAAGAGGGAATTTACCATATGGCCTTGATGGTTTTATGTACTTGTATTAGTCCCGAAAACACCAGACTTATAAACCTATGTACTGTTGGAAAAATACACACTTTCCTTCAAAAACAACTGTAAAAGGTTATTTTACATTAAGTTATGCATGGAGTTTATCAGAAATAAGAACATTAAGAAAATTGGTTGTACTATTCCTCAAAAACTGGGTATTGCCTTGGCAAGTTCACATATTTTAATAAAAAAAATTCTTACCTCATATTTTGAAGCAATATTATTGAAGATCCAGGATATACTTGGTGGCGGACTTCCTGCAGCATCACAGTACAATGTGATGCTTCCTCCTTCAACAACAGTAAGGTTATGTGTGCTCAATTTGACAGAAGGCAAGCCTATCAAACAAAGAAGAAAAACTTCTTGGTTTTGTGTTTACTGGAAACACCAAGGACCTACTATGTGAAATAGCATTGTCATAAATGATTAGATTGAGATGTAATTCAGTATATCAACCATAGCTTTATAGTAAACCGGACACCAATTCATTTGTTAAGGAAGTATCATTGAAACAGCTAAAACGGGCCAGAATAAAGCTACTCCACATAGTCTAATGCTCCAACCACACGAAGGTTTCAATAATAATTTAGAACACTTATTTCTTGGGTCTCTCCACTGGGTTGTCATTGATCATATGCCACTTAAAATACAATTATCAAAATGGGTGAGGAGATTTAAGATCATGCAAACATGTATGATAATCCCTGGGTTTTTTCCTGCCATACAGATGCCCCCAAAGTAAGCAGTCTCTGTGCCTATCATGCATATTCAAAGATGTCTACATTTTGCTCACTATCTCCACTATCACAAATGTTGGGACAGTCCCTGGAGACCATCATGAGGCTCACAGTTCCTAATTTTGACAGTGAAGAGAAGACAGTGATCCCTATCTCTTTCCCAGTTCCATGGTTCGGAGAAAGAGTCTGGATTTGGGGTTTTGTGTTTGTTTTTTTGTTTGGTTTTTGTTTTGTTTTGTTTTTTGGCTTTGTGCTTACTAAACGGTTGTAGTGCCAGCAAGTACAAACCTAAAGAAAGCTTACACCATTTTCTCAATCTCTATGCATGACTGGGAAGGCAAACATACACTGACTTTGCTCTCAACACGCTGGGCACTGTAACCAGTCAAGCACGCAACATGAAACTGGAAAAGACGGAGGAGCTGTTTTCAACTCACACAGTCTTTTTCTAACTCATTGCTAAATCCAACTTGGTACTGAAGACAGGAGTAAAACATTGGCTCTGATCTCATGCTGCATATTGGAGGGACAGCGGAACGAGTTCATATATTTGGGCATGCTCTTTGCTACCATAATTTTTTTAGATTGTCTCCAAAGGCACCCAGAATATGTGAATCCAGCCCTCAACTTGTCCTGGCACCAGTTGAGATCACAAGGTAGAAGCTGTACCCACTAATCCAGTTACAAGGCAAGTAAGTGGGAAAAGACATTTGGTGTCACACTACTCAAATAATTGTGTTAATTTGTGAATATTCTATTTGTTTTTAAGGGGCATAGTGTGAAAACATTCCAATAAATCCATCCAATGAATTCTACTTTACTCACTTTATTCTAGACCATTCGAATTTTCAGCCCTTATAATCTATTGTCTTTATTGATATTCCTATCCCCCAATGAGTTTTGTAATGCTGCTACTCTCAGAAATAGAAGAGACTCAGGCCATTTCCACACTACACTGTTATAATGCTATTATTCCATTTTCAACATCCTGTGAAATTCTGGAGCTTGAGTTTACTGAGGCCAAAGAGCTTTCTGACTGAGAATTCCAAATGCCCCTCCCTAAACTGTAAATCCCAGGATTCCACAGGATATTGAAAGTGGAATAATAGCACTATAACAGTGTAGTGCAGAAATGGCCTCAGTTGGAAGGAAGCTATTTTGCACTAAACATTGAGTTTTCTGACAAGTGAAGGTTTTTGGCTTCACTAAGAGCACTGAGCTGAAAATGTTGACATAACCATTTAAACATATTACTAATGAATTTGTAATTTAATTGTTATCGTTTTCCAACAATTTTTTAAAATTTATCTAGAACATTTTATTGAACTGGAGAATGCTAGGAACCAAAACCATTGTTTGCTTTAAATTTCTTAACTTGAAGGACGTTCACAGGAAAGGAAATAGAAAACCACAGAAGATCACATCTAACAGATGCTAAAGACATCTCTATCACTGTTTAACAGCATAACTAGTACTGTGTCCCATACTCATATTTAACACAAGTCTTCCAGTTTCTATTCTTTCTGAGGTCACAGAATCATAGAAGCAGTGTAGATTATTTCTAACCCATTAACATCTTCATTTAATGTGCCATGAAATGTACTAAATAGAGATCAAACATTCTGCAAAAATCCAGAGTCCTGGGTTAAATCCAGAGCCTCCTACTCCCAATCACTCTTTATCAAATCAAAATCTCAATATTTAACAGACACCAAATAGCTGTAGAATCTTACACTGGAGACTGTAGCACCCCACAATGCAGCAATGCTCTGGAGTTATGGGATACCTTTGATAAGAGCCTCTCTTTTACAACAGCTATCTCAGTTACAGCATGCATAATGAAACATGCTAAACTGTTTTCAAAAAGGAAAATGAAGATACTTTTTATTACCAATGCAGTTTTGCTCCTGTTTTTAATGACAAATGTGATAACACGAACCTCTAAAACTTATTTTCTCCTTTCCCCATATATATGTCTTTGGCATATATATGCCAAATAAATGCCACAGAAATAACATGCATTCCTAGTTCAAGTTAGGAATGGGAAAAAAATGGAGAAATCACCTCAGTTTCACTTTTTCCAATTGCCATGCAGGTTGCAAATATTTTAAAGCCCACATGAAAATTCTGATGCATTGTTGTGGGCATTTCTCCAATATATGGACCTTTGTAAACAATTTTACATTGTATGTGTCTTTTTGTGCATACTTTCCCCTAATATATCAGTTTTTGTATGTGTTTTTGACTGCAGAACACTTCATTTTGTTTTATATAACGGTTTAGAAGCTGTAAATAAGTCAGCATCTGCTATCATCCCTTCAGTTTGCTGAATGTATTACTGCTTTCTTTAAAAAGATAAACTGAACATTATCAATATGTAAACTGTACTTTACAGCACCCACAACAAACATCTCGAAGTTAGGTGCAATCAACATGTATTTACAAAATTGATTCATGCACAGTACTGAAAACCAAGCTAACAAAATATAGCCAACGATTAAGAGTACTAATCATATCTTTCTGTTTTGCCTCTCCTTACGTTTCTATTCATTCCTCACCAATAAATCAGCTTTAGAGATAAACAGCATTCTGAAAATGAATACTTCACAGGAAGCAGAAAAATAATGTACAGTCATGAAAACTCAGGGCATGCAAAAAAGAAAACCCACAAATGTAATCACATCTTAGTCAATTAGTGGAAACAGAGAGCCCTGCTTTACAGTACACCTTTGCAGTATAAACTCATCACTTGAAAACTTAAAAAAACAAAAACAATCCATGAATCTGGAGCACTGATAGAATCATAGAATCACAGTATTATAGAGTTGGAAGAAACCACAGAGGCCATCCAGTCCAACCCCTTGCTATGCAGGAACCCACATCAAAGCACTCTCAACAGATGGCCATTCAGCCTCTGCTTAAAAACCTCCAAAAAAGGAGACTTCACCACACTCTGAGGCAGTATATTCCACTGCCGGACAGCTCTGACCGTCAGGAAGTTCTTCCTGAGGTTCAGATGGAATCTCCTTTCCAGCAGCTTGAATCCACTGCTCCTTGTCCTAGTCTCTGGAGCAGCGGAAAACAAGCCCACTCGCTCCTCGACATGACCTCCCTTCAAATATTTAAACATGGCTATCATATCCCCTCTTAACCTTCTTTTCTGCAGACCAAACATAACCAGCTACTAAGCCACTCCTCATAGGGCATGGCTTCCAGATCCTTCACCATTTTGGTCGCCCTCCTCTGAACATGCTCTAGCTTGTCGATATCTTTCTTGAATTGAGGTGCCCAGAACTGGACACCGTATTACATATGAGGTCTGACCAAAGCAGAATTGAGTGGTACCATTACCTCCCTCAATCTAGACACCATACTCCTATTGATGCAACCAAGAATCGTGTTGGCTTTCTTGGCTGCTGCATCACACTACTGACTCATGTTCAGCTTGTGGTCCACCAAGGCTCCTAGATCCTTTTCACACATACTATTATCCAGCCACTTGTCCCCCATCCTGTATTTGTGCATGCCATTTTTTCTGCCTAGGTGCAGGACCTTACATTTCTCTCTGTTGAAATTAATTTTGTTAGCTTTGGCCCAGTTCTCCAATCTGTTACGGTCATTTTGAATTTTGATCCTGTCATATGGCGTATTAGCACCCCCTCCCAATTTGGTGTCATCTGCAAATTTGATGAGCATGCTCCCTATTCTTTCATCCAAGTGACTGATAAAGATTTTGGTGTCAGATGTCACAGCAGCATATATAGCAAGAGTGAATAACGTGGCCCTCCAAATGTTTTCGAACTGGTGCTCCCATAATTCCTGGCCTTTGCCTATAGTGGTTAGGCTTGATGGGAACTGTTGGCAAAAATAGAACACAATACAGGAAAGGAAAGGAAAGGAAAGGAAAGGAAAGGAAAGGAAAGGAAAGGAAAGGAAAGGAAAGGAAAGGAAAGGAAAGGGAAAATAATCTGTAGGGACAAAGTTGCAAAGCCCTAGTTTATACAGTCAAGTTAAATTAATCAGTTTATGTGCGTGTGAGAGAGAAAGTAACTTTAGTCCCTTCAGTCACATGGTACAACACTTTTCAGGGATTGCAGCCCTTTAAAAACATAATTTTGTTCTACAAGCACTATGGAAATCCCAATGGTACAATGAGTATCTTGACTTTTTTTTAGTAAAATTTTATTAAACATTTCCCAATATAATATAAAGCCAAACTATGTACAAAGTGAAAAGAAACAACAAAAAGGAGACAAAAAAAAGTATGGAAAAAGTGAAGATAATAATGAAAAAAGAATATACATTTGACTCCCAGCTTTCCTAGCATAGATTATACTTGACTATATAATAAAATCTCTTCAATTGTAAATATTGTTCAATATTTCTACTGCTTATTTTTCCAGGTATACTAATTATCAAAGCCTACAGTTAATATATTCTCTCTCTCTCTCTCTCTCAATCTCTCTCTCAATCTTAATCTCTTTTTTTTCTGAAAAACCTGTTAAAAGTTCCCAGTCTTTCAAAAAAAAAAAAAAATCACCAGGTTTTTTTTCTTCCTTACCAGCGTTGTTAAATTATCCATTTCAGTTAAGTCCATCAGCCAGTCCTCACTCCTTGGTACTGCTGTGTTTTTCCATTTCTGTGCATATAATGATCTTGCTGCAGAGGCCATATGTAATAGGATCTTCCAGACTTCTCCAGCTGGTCATCCACCAGTCCCAACAAATATAATTCAGGTTTGAATTGCTCACTGACTTTAAAAAATTTTGTACCATACAAAGTACTTGATTCCAGATTTTGTTGGCCTTCTCACAAGTCCATCACACGTGGTTAAAAGGTCCTATTTGTTGCTCAGATTTCCAACATGCATTAGAAACCCCTTTATGCATTTTGGCCAATTTTTCTGGTGTCAAATACCAACTGTACATCATCTTGTACAAGTTCTCTTTAAGATCATAACATAATGTAAATTTCTTTCCCTTCATTCACATTTCCACCCATTGTTCCAACTGTATATTACATCCAACATTTCGAACCCATTTTATCATATTGTTGCTCTTTTATCGCTATTTTTTTTAAAAAGTTTATAAATCTTATAAATCAAATAAGATGTATAAGATGTATCAAGCAAATGCTTCTTAAATTCTGATTTACTCAAAATCATACAGTACTTTGGCCATTTTAAATCTTTTTACTGTTTGTCTGTAACAGAACAATTGAAAACTGTAACCTCCTGCCAGTAATTCTTCATTTGACATAATTCTTTGTTATTCTTAGTCAAATTCCAAGAGATCCTGATAAGTTACCTACTTTTCTTTTCCTGTTGTCTCCTTCCTATAAAAAGCCTCTTGCAATGAAACCCACAGAGTTATCTTAGGGGATAACCTTGGTTTGTATCTATTCCATATTCTTAACAAAGTATGCCTCACATAGTGGTTATTAAAATCTGTGTTCACTTTAGCTTTATCATACCACAATCGTACCTCAAATAACCATGCCACCCAAACCTCAGTTCATGTCTTCCAGTTCCAACAATTTCTCATCTTAAAAAAAAGAAAAAATATTTCCTTCAGTCACACAGTACAACATTTTTCAGATTGTAGCCCTTTAAAAACATAATACTGTTCTATAAGCACTATGGAAATTTCAAAGGCAATTATCTAGACTTGATTTCCTGGAGAATTCACTGCAGACGTAAGATGTCTACAATATTTTACAATATTTGAGTTTCATGCCAAATATACATGTTGAACCTAGGTAAAGATGAACACAGTTCACAGATGAACACAGTTGGGAGCACAATTTACTCCCACAAATTCCACAGCTCTTGCATTAGAAAACTACATCAAACTACCTTGCAGAGTCCCAAGCACAATCGTGGTTGCATTGCATTATATTATTTTCTTTATGCCTCATCTTTTCACCAAGGCTGAGACTTAAAGCAATTTACAAGATGTGGCCAGTTTACAACATATGCCAAGTTGCTTCCATGTCACCGGGGTCATGCATGTGATCTGCGTTTTAATCCTAATGTTAAAGCTATCCAAAGTGCTGAATCTGTTTTGGGGAAAGCATTTGGTGCTTTGGATAGATCCTTTAAAGCTTAGGTAAATCCAGAGTGGATTCACCAGCCTAATGACAGGGAGACAACCGCAGTCATGTGCTCCTTCCATGTGTCTTTCTCTATCTCTTAGTCCCCTTCTCAAACTCCTTTCCTAAAACTTGCTAAATTTTCTTTAAAAAAAAGTTTAGGAAGAGAACTAAGAGAGACACAAAGAA
Source organism: Iguana delicatissima (assembly GCA_948472985.1). NCBI lineage: Eukaryota > Metazoa > Chordata > Lepidosauria > Squamata > Iguanidae > Iguana > Iguana delicatissima. The sequence continues at coordinate 233,074 of CAOKZL010001081.1, forward strand.
AAATATCCATTTTCATGATAAACCACAGATTATGTTAAACATGGTTTATTGCTTATGGCACATCTGCATAGCAGACAAAGCTAGCCATGACTCGTCTTTCTCCATCTCTGTTTTCTTTCTCTCCCACTCTTTTGTCAGCTCGTTTCAGCAAAATCAACTGTGAGACCGAGCCATAGCAGTGCCTTCAGATGTCATGGCAAGCGACGGATTAAACAAGCAAGAGTTTGCAATCCAGTAACAATCTACGGATTCAGATTGTACCCTGTGGCTATCTAACAAAGCATGGTTTGTTTGCAAAGGAATGTACACATATCACCACATGCCACCTCTGATCAAACTAAGATATGTTTTGTTGTGACATAGTAGTTGATTTCATCAACTTTAACAGAGAAGAGAAAGCTATGCCTTTTACTTCCTGGTTATTGAGTGAACATTCACTGGCCATTTAGCCAGTGGTCTTTAAAAAAAAGGGGGGGGAGTGGCAGCCTTGCCATTGTTGGCCAACAGTTTTTATCAGCTTTAAGCAGTCTCCTTAAACTGTCTCCTGTCTAATCGCCAAACTATATGTTGTCCAGATTGGTTTGGACCTGATGTGATCCAGACCATGAATCCAAACCAAAATTTGGAAATCTGAACAACCAGTCCTCCAAAGGACATGCACTGGGAAACAAAAATGACCACAACTTCTTTGTATGGAATGTAGAGACATGATAAAGACTCTAAGGACAGCATTAATCCGGTCAAATTATAGAAAAGTAGCTCCAGAGTTTTTCTGCTATACATTCTTAAATAAAACCAAATTAAGACCACAAATACATTATAGTTTATTCACCTGGACTCCAGCCTTTAATAAGGAGATTGAACGATTGGAGGCACTTTTTTTCAGGAAAATATTATCCGTTCCCCCATGTGTACATCATGTGACTCTTTATGCAGAATTGGGCCTGAATTCTCTTGAAACTGAAGCTTGGCTGATGGCTTATAGATCTTGGTTTAAGATTCATTTTAGACCTAATAGATCTGGCCTTTTATGTTTCCTTCAATCTGACATTTACTACACTAGGTGGGCTACATTTTATGAAAGCAAAATAATGTCTATGGGTTTAAATATGGATTCTCTCCTCTTATCAACCAAAAAGTAGTGTCTTGAAACTATCAGGGCCTGCCTTGCGGAAAGGGAATATTGGTTGTCATATCCAACACCTCCTAGGGTTTGTTCCCCGTCGATGCTCAGTATCCCCCTTGCAGGGTAGGATTCCGGATTATTTTCAAACTCTCTCATTGTTGGTGTCAAGGAAGGCCTTTTTACTTGCAAGGTTGAATGTGCATCCCTAAAATGTGACTAAGGGTAGATATCTACAGATCCCTTTTCTGAATCGTATATGTCATTGTGCTCAAGCTCCTGACGTTCTCCAACATATATTGTATTGTTTTGCCCATTGTATATAATTCCAAGGAAAAAGTTGTTAAGGAGGTTATTGGAAAGGAATATCTGTTTAGATAGGTTATCAGTGGAACACTTATTGGAAGATCGGAATCCGCATATTACTAGGTTAATGGCCAACTTTCTGGTGGAGGCAACAAACTTATGGCTTAAATTTTCTAAAAATGATTGTTGAAGTTTTATTGTAAATGTATATGTTGTAGTATGCCTAATAAAGGTTAATCAAATTAATCAAATATTGGCATTTTTTCCCAAAAAACCAAAATGCTGTTTCTGAAAGCCTGTACAGTGAGATGTGGTTAGGGTTGCTCATCCATGCTGCTTTTAATCTGGCAATTTTTTTGTCCTAACACTGGTATTCCTATAGCCCTTACAGCAGTGGTTCTCAACCTGTGGGTCCCCAGATGTTTTTGGACTTCAGCTCCCAGAAGCCCTGAGCATTGACCGTAGTGGCTGGGGCTTCTGGGAGCTGAAGTCCACAAACATCTGGGGACCCACAGGTTGAGAACCACTGCCTTACTGGATCTCCTGGATTTTTTTTAATTTTTTTATTTTTTTGATTTTTTTTGTTGAAGAGCCAGTACAACAGTGGTAGAGAACTGTGAAAGGCTAGGAAGCCACACTGGTCCCCCAGAAAAACTTGGAGGGCTGTGCTTTCACCACACCTACCTTTATTTTAAAAACCTGAAAGTTTTGGGATCTTCTGCCATTTTAGGCCTTTTTATCAACCAAAAGTGAGTGAAAGTCACTTCCTGTTCACTTTTTCAAGAAAGGCTTATCTGGGACCTACACTGATCTGGGAGCGGGGGGGGGGAATTATGGAAATACCCCCTACAGGGCATTTTGGGGCCAAAAATGTTTTGGAAATTTTTGAGAAATGATTTTTTACCCCTTGGGGGTTCAAGGGATCTCCAAAGGTGGTGGAAATGCCTTTTACACCCCACAAAGGTAATTTTGGAGCATTTGGGGTTGGAGGATTGCAAAAAAAATGCATAAAAATTGTTTTGACTCTTGGAGAATGCAGGGGCACAAAATGGCCCTGGAAGATTTTATGAGCTATAGTTCACCCACCTATACAGTAAAATAAGAAGATTTAGGATGGGTTAAGGTACTGCACTAGAAGACACTACAGTGAGTACCGGGCAAATACGCAACATTTCCTGGCTGAAGTGACCAGACAGACTTGCTAAGACACAGCATAGATCAGCAGGAAGTTACAGAAAAAATACTATTTCCACAGAGACACCACTGTATGGGCATAGTCCCTTGAAGGCCTCATGTCATAACCTGAAAGAGCATCTTAAATTTTTAGAGCTGAAGTACTGCTCCACTGAATAGTGAAACAAAGACTAAATGTAACAGAGTCAAAGTATTTCACCCAAAGGCAAGTTGGTTGGCATTGGGCAGGCAGCAGTGGTGGTCAAAGCCAGGTAAGCAGGCAGGTTAAGAAGTGGAACAGAGCACAGCAGCATTCAGCTAGGTAAGACAAAGGCCCTTTCCACACATGGAGGGGTAAACGGGGGAAAACGCTCTAAAACGGAGCTTACCGGCAGCCAGGTAAGTCCATCGCCATTCAGAGCAGCGCGATCTCGCTGTTCCTCAGTCCTCCGGCGTCCAAAATGGTGGCCTTGGCATCCAAAATGGTGGCTTCCGGCTGGCGGAGGCTCTCCACCAACCGGAGAAGCTCGCCAGCCTAAAGCCCGCCCCCAGCAGATCTGCAGGCATGCACTAGTGCGCACTTGCAAATCTGCACCTGAGCACAGCGACAGAGCTGCACGGGGCTGTGCGCTCCATGTTTTTTAAAAACCTCTGAAAAGAGATTTTTAAAAAACACGCCGCGCCACCAGTTCCGATCACTTCAGAGCAGATCGAGGTGCGGAACTATGAAAAATAGTCCGCCCCAATCCACTCCACGGTGCAGAAGACCTCTGTCGGAAGTTGCTCTGCACTGTTTTAATACCCCGGTGCGGAAAGGGCCAAAGTAAGACATCATTCTAGGCTTGCACACTATGCTAGATCTAAGAGCACTTCCAAGGTTAAAGTACTAAACTCAAGAAAAAGAAAAGCACAACAAAAATTCTGCAGTGATCCAAGGCCATCAACTCACCAAGGCACAGCTGACCTAGGAATGTATTGAAAACTTCCATCTTATAGCTTCATAGCCTTCCATCTCATTGCCCACTTAAGCCTGGCCAAGGGCACGGGGCGGGTGTCTGCTGCTGTCAGGAGATTAAGAATTCTTTATTCCCATCCTCTGCTGGGACTTTCTGTCCGTCTCCTGAGCAAGACCTCCAGATACTTGCTGGTGTTATAACATGCTGCCTACAGTTAAAAGTGACAGCAATTCTGGAATGCATTCCCACTTCAAAGCAGCCCCAGACAATGTTCTGCCTCCTCTCACTCTCCATGGTTCTCTCTGGCTCAAATAGAGCCCTCCTCATAAAGGAAGCAGGCTTTCCCCCAGTAGCAACACCCTTAAAACTTACAAGTATTATGGGAGGGTGATGCAGGCTTGCTCTCACTACCATCAAAAGTACTTGTCCTTAAAAGTCTAATGGAGGATGAAGATAAACTAGTCTGTTTACTTAAGCATACCGTGTATTTTTATTTAATTATTTAGATTTGTGTTACTGTTGCAGAGGTACCTCAGAATTACCTGTAATGTTGATCGTAGCAATAGCAGTAACAACAATAATTGTTTCTGTTGCTAAAACTATTATATAACATTATGAAGGAACATGTGTTTAACTACTAGAGAGAGATAATGCAACTTAAATTCAGTGATTTTATTGTCTAACTAGTATGATCAAAATTGGCAATAAAACATTGTTTGCTTTGCTTCACAATACAAATTAAACATATCTATTAGTAGTAATAGTAATACTAATACTAATAATTGTGCTTTGAGAATAAATCCGGCAGACCAGATTATACAGAATTGCAAACACAGAGAAAACATGATAATTACAGAAATGAGAACACAAATCTGATGAAGTGGCTCCTCCACTTTTGCATGAGTTTGGGGCACAGAACCCTTGCAAAAGTAGAAAAACTGCAAATAATCCTCTCCCCACTATCCCCTTCCAGTCCCTTCTGGGGCTCCCTCCTCCCACTCCTTTGCCTTTTATGCTGCTGCATAAGCCCAGCACCAAGAACTCTCACTGAAGCAAAAGGCAAGGGAATGGGAGGAGACAGCTCCCGAGGGAAGGTGTGTGTGTGCCTTTCTCCCATCACCTTGCCTTTTGTCTTAGTGTGAGTTCTCAGTGACAGGGCCAAAGGTAAGGGAATGGGAGGGCGGAGCTCCAGAGGGAAGAAGGAATACGTGCATGTACCTTCCCTTTCCATCCCCTTGCCTTTTGCCTCAGTGTGAATTCTCAGCATCGGAGCCAGAGGCAAGGGAATGGGAAGGAAGAGCTTTGGAGGGAAGAAGGAACGTGAGCAAGTGCCTCTATCACCATCACCTTGTCTTTTCCCTGGGTATGCTTGCCTCCCTTATCCATTTCCAGCAAAATGCAAGGGGATAGAAGGAGGTGTATGGTGGGGGGAAGGCACATGCACATCTCATGAATAATCAAATTTGCAAAGGTTAAACCCCTGAATGTGGAGAAAGGACTGTACCAATAATGACTTGGTCCAACTGCAATGAGAAGGGTACTATGTTTAACTACCTAGGAATCACAGAGACTCACACACAATAAAGACATTAGTACAGAAATTAATGGGAAAGGCAAACATAGGACAAACTACAATGGGACCTATGTATATTCAGGGGTTCCATTATAGGAATCCCTGCAAACAGACAAATTTGTGAATGCTCACATCCTATTATAATCAATGGCAGCAACATGCACACAATTGCTTCAAGGTATCTGCACACATTTTGCCGCCATTTTTGGTATAGTGTGCCCACTGTATTTATGGGGCTAAAACAAAACAAAAAATGTGAAGCATCCTATTATAATCAATGGGCACAATGTGTGAGCGCCTGTGACAGCACAGGCACACACATGGCACTTCCATTGACTGTAATAGGACATGATGCTTCAAGCTACCTCACATTTGTTCATGTAGAGGCCATGTGAGAGGAGGACTCACTGTACAGAGACTCAACACATGTTGAGTCGTATGAACTGGAGAGCATGCATGTGGAGCTTGCAGGTAAGGAGATCCCACTGTAGATTCTTCAATAAGACAAATGATTGGGAAACCAAATTACAAAACTCAGAACGAACAAGATCAGATTATAATAAACAACCACTGAAACTTGTGTCGTATTTGCTGCAATTTTCTGCTATTTAACAGCTCAGTTTATCAAATGGACAAAGAGTGAGATTCTTCAACCCTTGAGGGCCCGGTCCTCGGCCATTTGAGGCCAATGACTGTCAATAAGGACACCAAGCCCAAGCAGTTTAATGTTTCAGAGATTTGGCCAAAATCTGGTTGTTAGAAAAGCTTTCAGTTGTCAAATCTCTTTCTTGTACCATTATAAATATGTTAAAGCTTTCCTTTCACTGTACATTCACATAGGCTTGGGGGAAATTATGAATTTCTATTTTAAAATGTTTTTGTTTCTATGATGGTGGAATTTTCTGATGCTTTTATTGTATGTATGTTTTGTGCCTTATTGTTGCAAGCCATTTTTGGATATCCTGCATTGAGGATTGCAGGGGGAGGAGAGTGGATGTAGCTGCATTGATGAAGTGCTGTATGACGAACATACCTGGTGTCACAGGCCCTTTCCACACGGGGAAAAAAAAACGGCTTAGGGCGACTCATCCGGAGGTCGTCCACACCGTGGAGCGCGCTAGAGTGGTTTGAATAGTGGAGGTTCCACACCTCAAACCGCGCTAGCGCGGCCGCAAGGGGTGGCGCGGCGCGTTTTTTAAAAACCACATTTTATGAGGTTTTTACGAAACGCGAGCGCGCTAACCCATTGCAGCACCCCGTGTGAAATTGCAGGGACGCGCTAGCGCGTCCCTGCAAAGCTGCCCAGGGGCGGGCTTCCGGCTGGCGCGCTGCCCTGATTGGCGGAGGGCCGCCGGAAGTCGCCGGCCGCCATTTTGGGTGCCGCTGAACACCGCCGAAACTCACCAGCGTGTGGCGCGGCGAACGCGCGCTCCCCGCAGGGACGGAGCAACCCGTTTTCAGGTAAGATTCGTCCCTGCGTGCGCTGCCCCGTTCCCCCATCCTCCGTGTGGAAAGGGCCACAGCCACCACAGAAATTGCTTAAGCACAGCAAGCTCATGTGCATCACTGCCAGGAAGTGATTCCTATAAATTTGACCGATCAAGATCAGATTTCTTTCCTTCATTTTTTCCTCAATTACAGATTTATTCACACAGGATCCTGCACAAAGTATTTGAACAAAAGTATGCACACATATCTGGTCTGGAAATCCCAGCATGGCCAGAAGGAGAATGAAGAATCACATCCAAACCAAATCTATATGTACATGTTTATTAAAGTGCTCTATGTGGGTAAGAAGAAAGGAGTAGAAGCTTTTGTTTCTGTTTTCAGTTACTGGTAAGCAGGTTTACTGTTATGGCTGAACCTGAAAATATGATTTACTCCAGTTTTGGTTTGGTGAATCAGGCTGGATCATAAACCACAATTTGAAGCCAGCTAATTTCTCTAAACCACAGTTAAAATTAACCAAGTGGATCTAGGTCTGTATATAATGTGACACAGCTGGTTAAAAATAGAAGGAAAATATTTTGATCTTCTTCTGGCACACATGATACAGGAATGGTGGTGCACCAGCCCAAGGCTCCTGCAAACTTTAGGTTGCAGATCAATGAAAGCTTTAATTGCAAATTTAAATTTTATCCATGATTAATCCTTGGAAGCTGACAGCACTGTCCAGACCACAAAAATATTCTGAATCCCACCTCCCTCTGTCAAAATCAATGAAAAGGAAACTTAAGACAAACTTTCCTTCCATCTGATACCTTCAGACTGATATTCCAATATTCTCCACTTTAAGATGAAACCATTATTGGTTTTCCTTCTAGCAATAAGAACCACAAGGAACTGAAAGCTAATCATGTTCAGTTAAAATCAACATCAATATGTCTTTTGAAATCTGGATTTTCTATAGTATTTTAAGATCTGTAAGTAGTCCTTTTTGAGCCATTTTTCAATTGTTATGTTAGAGTATTCAAGGAAATCTGAGAATATCTTATATTCTGGATGTCCAAAAGAAAGGAAAAGTAAACACATGTTTGGAGCACAATGGCCAGCCATTCCTTTTAAACATAACATTTAATGTATTGATCATATTTTCTCTCAGGAGAAATTATGCCTTCCTTCAAAATTCTGAAAAAGACTCCTGTATTGATACTAGTACTATCATAAAGTAATATGTGTGTGTGTAAAATTTATATAAAATATCACTATATACTGCATTAATATAATACGTATTTATCGGCCATCAATAAACTTGAAAGGTCTCTTAATTGCTCAACAGCTCTAATTTTACAGATTGACAATGACATACAGAGAAATCAGTCAAGTTATGAGGAACAAAATAGGAGAAACGTTTTTCATTCACTCATAAACAGCAGAATTTGGATTCATTTGCTGACACGCAGTAGTGGGAGATTAAGACATATACAAGAAAGTACTTCTTTGTACAGCATGTTCTACATGGTGGAGCTTACTACCAAAGTGTGTAGTGATTGCTACCAAACTAGATAGATCACTACCAACATGTGCAACAATGGCTATCAAACTGGACAACACTATGGAGGACAGGGATATCAATGGATAATAGTCATGATGGTTATATGCTCCCTCCAGGTTCAGAGGCAGCATGTCACCATAAATCAGTTGCAAAAGTGTACAGATAGGAGGGTGTGGTTGTACCCATGTCCTGCTTGTGGGCTGATAGAGCCAGAGGATAACAGAGTTGGAAGAGGCCTCATGGGCCATTAAGTCCAAACCCCTGCTCAATATAGGAAATCCAGCTTGAACACCCCCAGCAGGTAGCTGCCCAACCTCTTTTTGAAGATGCCAAGAGAAGGCTACCACACCATCCCTCTAGGTCCTTATTTCTTCTAATTCCTTCTAATTATAAGTTCCTTCTAATGTTCAGTTGAAATAATTTCTCCAGTTAACTTCAAACCATTAGACATGATCTTACTCTCTGGGACAGGAGAGAACAGGTCCACCTTCTCCTCTATATGCAATCATGTCACCTCAATCTTCTCTTCACCAAGCTGAATACGCCTAACGCCTTTGAACTGTTCTCATATGTTCTGTTCTCCATACTTCTTATCATCTTTGTTGCCTTTCTGTAAGCCTGCTTCAACTTGTCGACATCTTCTTAAAATGAAGCACCCAGAACTGAATGTAATACTTCAGATGAGGTCTGACAAGGCCTCAGACTATTACTTCCCTTAACCCTGAAATTATATTTCTATTAATGCAGGCTCAAATAACATTTTCTTATTGAGCATCCTTGCTGGTTCATGTTCATCTTGTGATCACAATAATCCCAAAGTCTTTTTGCATGTGATACTAGCAATATCCATCCAAAGTGCCTTGCCAAAGATTTTCATTGTCTCTATTGATTTCATTAATTTGTTGCTTTGCCAATTTTCTAGTTTATCTAAATCATTTTCAATTCTGTTCCTGTCTTCCAATATGTTAACCACCCTTTTCAGTTTTGTGTCATCTGCAAATTTGATAAAGATTTGCTCAATCTCATCATACAAGTCATTGATAAAAATGTTCAAGAGTTCAATTTCTAAGAAACCAGAATTACTTTTGTTAGGTATTTGAGATAAAGATACTATTGTTAAGAAGAATCAGCAGAAAATTATACAACACATGTTACTTGCAGCAAGACTGAGCTATGCAAAATATTGGAAGAACTTAGAAACTCCATTGACATCTAAACAGATTGATGGAAATAGCAGAAATTGATAAATTGACAACCAGATTAAAGGGACAGACAAATGACAATTTCTTATCTGATTGGATACCACTGATTGATTATCTGAAAAAAAATCAGGTGAAGTGATGACAGTAGTTGATTTCATAATAATAAAAAAATGTTCAACAATAATGAGATTAAGGGAGAAAAAAAAGACTGAGGCACTCCATTCAAGACCTCCTTCCAGTCTGAAACACAGACATTGATGATTCTTTCAGCACAGTTTTCCAACCAATTGGGATCCATCTGAAGTGTTCCCATCTATTCCACATTTAATTAGTTTTCTCATTAAAATATTGTACAGAATCTTATCAAATCCTTTGCTGAGATACAGAAAAATGACATCCACAACATTCATACCATCTACTAAACTAGTGATCTAACCAAAAAAAGATATAATACTAGTTTGGCAGGATTTGTTCTTGACAAATTCATGCTGGTTCCTACTGATCACTATTGCATTATCATTAAGATAGTTGCAGACAGACTCCTGTATAATCCATTATGATATTTTTCCTGGTATTAAAGTCAGGCTGACTGATCTACAGTTTCTTGGATATTCTTTTTTTGCCTTTTTTAAAGAGAGGGACAACACTCGCCATTCTCCAATCCTTTAGCACCTCATCTGTTCTCTTAAGATTTCTCTAAAATGACAGCAAAAGGCTTAGGGAGTACATCAGCAAGTTCCTTCGGTACTCTGGGATGCAGTTTTGAACTCACTTAGGTTAGCTAGGTCATTCCTGACTACCTCCCTATCAATTTGCAGTGAAAATCTCTTGCCAAAGTGTCTGCTGCTGCATGGAAGTACACAGTTCTCTTTTGGGGAAAAATAGTGAAACAAAATAGGTACTGAGTAGTTCTGCCTCTTTATGGTGATCTGTTAGCTTTTTACCATCCTCACCAAACAGTAACCACACTGTCTCCTCAGTCATTCTCTTGCTCCAAATGTATATGACAAGCCCCTTTTTGTTACTCCTTGCTTGCCTAGCCAGTCTCAGCTCACTCTACACTTTAACTTTCCTTATACTATTCCTGCAAGCTTGGGCTACACATCTGTACTCTTCTTTGGTCACTTCCTCCTAAAGTACTGACTACTTTGTTTCCAGTGACCAGATGCTCCCTACTGGTTAGGATCAAGTCTAAGGTTGCCAATCCTCATGTTTCTTCCTCTACCTTTAGAATTAGGAAATTATCTTAAGGCACATCAGGAATTTGTCAGAAAGCCTATGCTTAGCAGAGTTAGTCTGCCAGCAAATATCAAGATAACTGAACTTTCCCCTAGATACTAATTCTTGAATCTCTTGAGATTTCTGAGACTTTTTCCAAAAAAAGTACCATTCATCACCCTTTTGGGTTTGGTGGCCTCCTACCACAATATTGTATTTATTTCTTGCTCCATTTATTTTTACCCAAATGCCCTCAACTGGTCCACTCTGATTGTTCTCACGGATTTCTATACAACTGTATTTGTCTTTGACATATAATGCTGCCACATTTCTCTGCCACATTTATTCTTTCTGAATAGGTTGTACCCTTCAATTGTAATATTTCAATTATGGGAGTCATCTTTCCAGGTTCCATTATGCCTATAAAGTCATATTTACCTTCCTGCACTAGGACTTCAACCTCATCTTGAGCTTCCTAAGCCGTGTGCATTGTTGTACAAACATTTGAAGCTTTGTTTATTTTCACCTATTAATTTACTGTCAGTTTTTCTGTGAATCCAATTCTCTCCTTTAGCATCTCCTCTAAAATTCATATCCTTGTATTAAGAGCTTGCCTTTGCACTGATTTATGAACTATCATCTCCAGCCACCCAAGGATTTAGTTTAAAGCCCTCTTGATCAGACTGGTCATGTTACTACTGAAGAGATTTCTTCTCCATCTTCATGAGGTGTAGCCAGTAGTCCTCCAAAAAGTGAAGACCATGATCCCAGAAGCAAAACCTCTCCCATTTACACCATCTCCACAGGCAGTCATTCACTTTTAGTATCTTCCTGTCCCTGTGTAGTTCTTCAGTGGCAAAATCGATGAGAATACCACCTGTGCCTCAAAATCCTCTGATCTACTCAAATATGTTCTTGACAATATCGTTAGTACCCACATGAATAAAGAGAAAGAAATACTGATTTGTATTCTTGATGAGTTTCAGCAAGTTGTCAGTGATGTCCCAGATACATGCGCCAGGAAGACAGCACACTTCCTAATTCATATTATCAGGCTGACACACATGGGCCTCTGCATCCCTGAGACATGAGTCCCCAACCATTCGTATCTTTCTTTTCTTCTTGTAGGCTTCCTTGGTATGCAGTACCCAACCTGGAAGTCCTCCTTTGCTGCTGGTTTCCTGTTTGAGCATCTTTGCTGCTGCAATCCTCATAAAGATGGTGGAAGTGACTGCTTAATTGGAGAGGCTCTGAAACCTTTCTGTAAGGACTGCTTCTGATAGTGACTTTCCTCCAGGGTGTTTCCTCATTGTAACAGACCTCTTCATTTTGCTTAGCAATTTCTTCCTGTTGGCTTTGTATGATTAATTCTCCCTGTGTTCTATCCAGGAAGTCCTCATGTTCTCCAAGGCACTGAAGAGATTCAAGATGTAGCTACAGTGTACCATCCTTCTATTCCAAGAGAGCTACCAATCTGCAATTGCTGCACATGAAGTTGGTAATGTTTTCTGCCAAGAAGACAAACTTTGCAGCAGACAACTATAGATCCTTCTGTCTCCATGTCTGCATCCTCCCTTTTCCCCCTCTCTACTGAATCACACTGCTTCTAGGGTTTTCCCATATTGCTCGAAACTTTCTTCCAAGGCAGCTTAGTTATTTCCAAGAAGTTTAGCAGCACTGACCCAATTGCTCTGGGGTTGCCCCAGCATTGTCTCCAGGCCTGCACCCCCCATTGGTAGCCACTGACATGCTGGTGGCAGGGGTCCTACTGGCAGAAATTGTTAGGGTAGCACAGCCAGGGCTGAGGCCACTCTTGCCTTTGCCTTCTTTTCTGCTGCTATATGTTGTTTGCTACTTCTGCCAGGCTGCCACTGCCACTGCCTGCTGACCATTGCTGCCACTGAGCATTGCTCCCTCTGACATGACCCAGGGCCTGCACATACAATACTTCTTTGAATATCTTCAGGGTAGCTGGCTCTTTGTGTTGTACCACCTTTTTGTGTCTGAGGTGCTCCTTGCTCCTCACTATGGATCCTTCTGCCTCCAACTCTGTAGTTCTTCCTCCCCACCTCCTCCTCTCTCTACAGAGTCACACTGTTTCTCAGTTTTTCTTGTATTCTTGAAACTTTCTTCCATGGCAATTCCATCATTCCCATGAACTTTAGTAGCATTGACCCAATTGCTCCAGGGCTTCCTCAGCATCACCCTGGGGTAGGCAGGGCCCTGCCCTCCCCAATGTTCACTATTGGCCCGCTCTATCTGCACTGGCCTTGTTATATCTGTTGCTCTACATAAGCAACTGTCTGGCTGCTGCCAGAATAGGATCCTGGATGACATTAGCTATTTAACATGATCCATCACTGGCTCTTATGTTCTCAAGGCCAGGAAGAGTGTAATTGGCCTTGGAAGCCCCTGGGACAAATTTTCTCCTCTCTTTGTCCTGACAAACTAGGAACTGCCTCTAACCATCCTTCTGCAAGGTTTTTAAAGTTGCCTTAACTGCTTTCACCATCATCTTAAGACTGCTGCTTGGAATGGTTTCCTCCCAATCTTTCCATGGGCTCCACTTTGCAATTTCAATGACAAGAAGGAAATTGATCACAATTTTTTTTCTAATATGTTCGGTACTGTTGATACAATATTGCTTAGTTTCTCCTTTATGATCCCTAAGCTCTGTAGGTTCTTTTAGACACTCCAGACTGCTTCCTCCACATGTTAGACAATAGCACCATGCACAACAAAGGGATGCATTTACCAAATATCTGCTTAAGTGAATAAGGAAAACAATGAAAACAGTCATCTCTCCCTATGAACATTTGAACTGAATCAACTATCTTTATATGGCAAGCACAGAATTTCCGTATTTCAAACACACATCTACCTTTAGCATTGGGGGGGGGAAGAGAAGAGGTAAAGAACTGTATATTTCTTTTTATTAATACAATATGCTCATTAATCAACTCTAAGTACTTTTATCATATCAAATATTTGACAGGGCATGGCAGCCTAGAACTGTAGTCTCTAGATTGGCATGAGTTCTACAACAATGTCTCATTCTGTTTCCACTTTCTAATTATGTTCCATCTGTTTCATCATGTACATTTAGTATGCCATAACTGATTTTTTTATACTGTAAAATTGAATGGCTCATAAGCTATTAAGGATCTGACTTCCACTAATAATAATTTTCTCTGTATTCAGTGCTACAACAAGAGTAATGTACATGTGCAGCCAAAACAATTTCAGAGAGAAGTATCAATTGGCTTGGGGTAACCCCATGATTTGCAGAACAAAAATCCCCATCAAGGAGTGAAAACCTCTCAAAAGACTTCTTAATGTCCTCACTGGCCATGAAATTCTGACCTTGCTGAGAATGGTGGGAAGGGAGAGGAAATAGAACACATTATTTTTAAGGGGGGAATGGCTGATTTAGCAGTACAGTGAACAGAACACTACACTGCAACAATTTGTTCCAGGCCCCATTTATACAATATGATCATGTATATTGGTGTAAAAATTCAACAGAAACTTGAAATATATAAACCCAATTAGTTCAACAGAAAAGACAAGTAACAGACATAATTGTATAAGTTATATCTCCATGCTTACTAAGGAGCATTACTAAGACAGTTTGTTTTGTGTCTAAATATCAATATATAGCAATAGCATTTATTTCTATACCGCCTATCAACTAGTGTTATCTAAGCGGTTTACAATGTATTTTAGCTAATTGCCCCCAACAAGCTGGGTACTCATTTTACTGACCTGTGAAAGGATGGAAGGCTGATCAGTTGGTGTCAACCACAGAAGCTACATACATTTTGTATTATCTCCACTTTGCAAAATAACACGGTAGAAGTTATCGAAAGAAAGCTCAGTGTCCAGACAAACCAGTGTGTCAATGGAAGCATCTGTCAGCTTTTGTTTATAACCCAAACATCACCAGTATCTGTCAACCACCCTGAGCAAGAAACTAAACCAAAGCTATGAAAAAATTAGCTTTTAATTACACTGGATAGGAAACAGGAAGAAGTAATAAGATATTTGACCCATGCAAACACCATCAACGTTGTGAAAATGATTTGACTCTTGCGGCCCTACTGGATCCCAAGAGGATTTTTAAAACTGAGGTTCCATTTTGTGGTGATATTTATTTCAAACAAGATCTGTATGGCACTTGTTGTTGAGATATGAAAACAATTAAACCTTTCATTATCACAGGGAAGTTTTCATATGAACCTTTACCACTGAGATGCAGCCTGCTGTTAACATAACAAACCTTAAGACCCTCCTGCATATCCTGCACTTCTCAAAGCATCAGTTGAGAGCAACATACAAGAAGGCCTTTTCTCAGCTACTGTGCCTCTCTGGAACTCTCTGACTCAAGAAATCCATCTGACCCCTTCTCTAATGGCATTTTTCTTCCACCCAAAGTCCTCTGTTCTTCCACTTTTATCAGCACACTGTTTTCATTGGCTTGCAGACCAAGTTGTGCAGAATAGAACTCTGTCCAGTATCATGAGCTCCTGGGAGTGGTGGGCAGAGAGGTGAACTTCATTTGTTCCACCTCCCTTCCTGCAGACCTTTGCATGCCTTGAAAATGCGGTCTCTCGTTTGGAGGGTCCTCCAGAACAATGAGTGGAGGAGTACTTTCATGTTAGCAAATGGGGCAAGCAGAAATAAATTATCAGCAAACATTGATTCCCTTTTCCCTTCCAGCAGTGGGAATGCCCCACGAGATCCAGTTCCTTCTGTTAATGGAAGGATCCTACAGAAGGCAAGGAACAACTATTATTTATTTATATATGCTTTTGTGCTTAGTATTTTATTTTGTTGTTAACTTCCTTCAGTTGTTCAGGGTCTGAATCAGAAAGGCAGGATAAAAATATTCCTGAAAAGTGAATAATAATATTTCAAGACATCTCTTGTATACATTTAAAAAAAATCTAAATCTGTGTTCAGCTAATGAAGGGCTGGCTTAAATTCAATTGTTAGTTCCAACAAGAGTAGACACATTGATCAACAGAACCGATGCCTAAGTTGACTTGACTTCATTGACCTAATGAGTCTACTCCACTAAGACCAAAAGCTGCAAAGAGGCTTATATTTTGTTGAATTCTCCAATGATAGTTGCACTATACTGCCCCTTACAGGATTAGAAAAGACCTTATTAATGACTCCTGTTAGACTTCTGTTGGCCATTGTCACCTGGCCATAAACAGAAAGAAATGTCACACCTCTATATATAATCTCACCAGCTCATTTATGTAGGATTTGGAAGAGTCTGACACAGCTTTAGAAGCCTCCTCTATTTTACCAATAATTGTCATATGGTTCCAAAAACTTCAGAGAAGTTCTGCAAAGATGATCAAGTGGCGAGGCGGGGGAGGGGGAGGATATTACAGAATAAATGGCAAGGCAGTCATTGTTGAAGAATACTGGAAACCTGGCCTTCCAGGTGCCATTGTACTGCTGGTCTCATTAGCCCTAGCCAGCATAGCCAATGGTGAAGAATGTTGAAGAGTTGCAGTCCAACAGCTTCTGGAAGCCTGCATGCTTCCCAGTCCTGTTTTAGAATGTGTTCAGAAGACACAGAAGGTTATGAATGCTCAAGCTTAATCACTGAAGAAATGAGAAATCATGAACTGAGGGTAGAAATATGGTTGAGGCTATAATTATTCTTAGTCCGTAACTTTGTTCCATACATTGGCAGATCCTATTTGCATTGCAATATATAGACATGCAAGACTCTGCATGGAATCAGTTGTGAACTCACATAACTTAGAATTGTGTTCCAAAATCTAAATTTTGTAAATGTGTAGCAGCCCATAACATACGAGCTCTATATGTGGCAAATACTCCTGTCAACTATACTAATAAATCTCATCTTTAGATAAGAGTGTCATCCAAAGTTCATAGCTATAAGTTATAGTTTATCACAAAACTTCTCATACTGGCTGAGCTCCTTCAGATAAAATATCAACATTCTGGAAGAGATTTTTCAAGCCAACTAAGAGACCTGAACATGCATGCATCATTTATATAAGATACACAATAAAAACCCCACTGGAACTCACAACATTCTTGCAGCATGGGTTGTGGCCAAATCAGAGCGTTTTCAAAGCAGAGATTCTCAGAGTAGTTAGCAAACTACCAAGAACTCTTTCAGCTGTCTATTGAAGGACTCCAAAATCACAAAAACCTTAAGTTTCTGATGAAAGAATAAAGTAAAAATAAATCAAATTACATTATGGGACCAATCCTTTCTATACATATTATAAATGTTCTCAATTTTTAAAATAAAAAAGACTTCACTGAAAAATATTTATCCAAATTCTTTCCACACTAGGAAGAAAATACTATCTGATCTTCATTAAGGTCTTTGAAATCTTTATCGGACATCTATTAAGCATCTTCTTGAAAGTGTTCTAAAGATACATACTAAATAATTTAGTATGGGGAAAAACAAACATCTGTCATATTGAGGTTTCAAATATAATTTTATTGCTTCATAAACCTGCTTTCCTATTCAGATAATCATTCACTGTAAACATGTTTCAGAAGCAGACTGACATTCTTCACATCATCCTTAACATGTATGTGACACAACCACATGTGCTGTGCTTTACTTTGGGCTACATATATTCTATGTATCTGAGTTATAAAGTGATCCCATATTAACTATAGATAAAGGAAGACAAGTAACAAATGCCAGGAGTTATGAATTAATTACTGAGAAATTCAAAAGAACTACATTTCCTATTGCTATAATGCACAAGTCACTGCTGTTGCAGTGTTCTAGGTGTCCCAATTAAGGGAAAGAGAAGAAAGAGCAGGACTCTGCTATGGCTGCCACTATTACTCCCATTGTTGCCTGTTCTCTATCACTATGTATGCCTCCAGACCAATTAAAAAGACCAGAAGGTCCCAGATTTTGTTCCTGTTCCTTCCGCTATTATTTTGGAGATCCATAAACTTTTTGTTTATTCTAGACCATTTTCTGTCAGTGTGATCTGTGTTCAGAAACTTTTTATACCAGCTCCCCAGGTCAGCTTACTTTAACCCAGTATAAAATTAGAAAGAATAGGAAAAAATGTGAGACTTTTCAGTCAGCCTGAATGCATCCTATATAAGCCTAGAAGAAGGATAAGGAAGAGGATGGAGAAGAAGTGCCTGGGAATTTATAGGGAAATGACTTGAGGGGAACAACACTGGTGGATGGTCTGTCTGTTCATATCTAAGCCCCTCTCTTTCTTCTGTGAGCACTAACTAGAAAATACCACAAAACTTGTGGAAACCAGGGAACTTACTTTTCACTCTCTGGGTAACATCTTATCTTCTAAAAATGTGCTGGTCAATGACCGTAATCTATCCATCTATCTATCTATCTATCCATCCATCTTCTAAAATGGTATGGGATATTAGGTCATATCTCCACAAAACATTGCTTTGCAATCATCTGATCAATCAGAGGCAAAGGAAATGGACAGAAGCTTTACCATGGTGTCTTAGGAAAAGAACATGAAAGGGCAGGAAACTCAAGATTTGAATACCCTTTTTCTTGGACAAGACAATTCTTAACTTCAGAGTCAGTGGCCTGAATTCTGTTGCTAGTCCTACATAAAATAGACCCAATGAATTAAGGAGATTTACCTACGTATTGACTTCGTTGCTGTAGTTGCTGTTGTTGTTGTGTGCCTTCAAGTCACTTCTGACTTATGGTTACCCTAAGGCAAACCTATCACAGGATTTCTGGGGCTGAGTGTGCAAAGTTACCCAGTGAG
Organism: Iguana delicatissima; assembly: GCA_948472985.1. Taxonomy (NCBI): domain Eukaryota; kingdom Metazoa; phylum Chordata; class Lepidosauria; order Squamata; family Iguanidae; genus Iguana; species Iguana delicatissima. The sequence continues at coordinate 251,404 of CAOKZL010001081.1, forward strand.
TTTCCATGGAATCAAACCCTGGTCTCCAGAGTCATAATCCAATGCTCAAACTACTACACTACACTGATTCTCTGTGTGTTGACTTACTATTCAACAATTCATTGAATGGATCTACACTAGCTGGGACCAACCAACAAGATTCCAGTCATTATTTTTTTAAAAAAAAAAAAAAAGATCAATTTTAGCCAGAAGCCGTACAGAATGTGGAATCTCTTTAATTCCAAAATTTTGAACAGGGATTATCAAATGATCAAAACAAATAACCACTCAGGTTGTATTTTTATATTCTCTTTAGGGAATATTATGAAGTGTTGAGAAATAGAAACAAAAGAGATAAGGATTATTTTGGAATAACTGACTGGATGGATGGGCAATGTGAATGGGACCAGTTTACATGAGCTTTAGCCATACATAATTCACAAGAAGAAGGGTCATTAGCCCTTTTCCATAAATACAAGCCCCATTTCTTCAATGTCTACAAAGAAACCTGAACGTTTCCCTTTGCAGATACCCATAGTTCATACCTATCTAGTCCAGAATTTGGCCCAGAATTAAAACAGTGATTATTTAAGCCATAATCAGTACACAGATCTGTTCCAATGTAGTTATTGTTGTATGTGCACATGCCTTCAAGTCACCGGTCGAGTTATATTATCCCAAGAATTTCATAGGATTTTCTTAAGCAAGGAATACTCAGAGGTGGCTTTGTTCATTGCTTCCTCTGAAATATAGCCCACAGCTTCCGGTATTCATTGGTGGTCACCCACCCAAGCACTAACCAGGAGTGACCTTCCTAAGTTTCCAAGGTCTTTAGGGTATGCTAGCTGTATTACATTCTTTTCGCCTTGACAGATCCCCTTGCAATAAACTTTTTTAGGCATTGTTAAGTATCAGACTTCAACCATCTCTTTTTATTTGCTTTTAAAATAAACACAAAGTAACAAGGAAAAAGGCTCTGACTTCACATGCATGAGACCAACCTTAACTTATGAGAATTATAGTTTAAGCCCTATTACTGTGGGCAGATATTTAAAGATTGGTCTTCACATAGACTTTACCCAAATTATCTATAAAGAAAATGAAACTCAAAAATGACAAAAAGGTGTCTCTATCCCACCTGAACTAACACAGAGATCATGTACAGCAAAAGTGGTCAGTGTGAAAGGAGTGAAAGCCATCCTTCTCTCCTCATAATGTGTGTCATGTTTTGTGGCAGTTGGGATCATCTGTGGGACTTTTTGAGCCAAATTTCCAAACTTGGGGAGAAGTGGAAACTTTTGGGGTCTTCAGGGGAGCTTTGTGGGCTGCAAAAGGATTTTTGGGGCCATATGAAACTTACAGGAAGGGATTTTCAATATTGCATAGTTCACACTCACACTTACTCATCATCATCTTTCTTTGTTTCTCAACTTTCTCTCCCTCAGGGCTTTCCGACAGAGGTCACGTGGTGTAGCCAGATCCCCCACCTTCTCTCTCTCTCTCTCTCTCTCACTCTCTCTCTCTCTCTCTCTCTCACACACACACACAGAGAGGGGGGAGAGAGAGAGAGAGAGAGAGAGAGCGTTTTCCTGGCTGGGCCCAGACCTCAAGGGGAAGTGAACATCAACAGTAGCTTCTACTAGGAGGTTAACATTTCAGAAGAATCAAATCAAGCAGAATGAAGCCCAGTCATGGCAGATACAGCAGTTTTATCTGACAAGGGCCCTTTCTGCACGTGGAAGGGGAAATGGGGGAAAACACTTTAAAACAGAGCTTACTGGCAGCCGGGTATGTCCGTCGCCATGCGGAGCAGCGCAATCTCACTGTTCCTCAGTCCTCCAGCATCCAAAATGGCAGCCTCGGTGTCCAAAATGGCAGTTTCTGGCTGGCAGAACCTCTCCACCAACCGGAGAAGCTTGCCAGCCTAAAGCCCACCCCCAGTAGATCTGCAGGCACGCACTAGTGTGCACTTGCAAATCTACACCGGAGCGCAGCGATGGAGCTGCACGGGGCTGCGCGCTCCGTGCTTTTTAAAAACCTCTGAAAAGAGGTTTTTAAAAACACGCCGCACCACCAGTTCCAGTTGCTTTGGAGCAGATTGAGGTGCAGAACTACGAAAAATAGTCCACCCCAATCCACTCCACGGTGCAGAAGACCTCCATCGGAGGTCGCTCTGCACCGTTTTAATACCCCGGTGCGGAAAGGGCCAAGGTCAAGTCACTGCAGGTACAGTAGTAGGACTGTATCAGGTAAGGCAAAGAAAAATAATGTACAGGCCACTCAGAACTTATGACAGAACACAGGCAGGCAGAGTATCACCTTGGCACCATGAGAAAGCTAGCTGGAGTGTTTTTATCTACAGAAAGAGAAGCAGTTGCTTCAGCAAGATGTAGGCCTTCAGATGCAGGCCAGTCTACTATTGCTGCCATCTCCAAACCCTCAGAGGAACTGTGCTTGGCATTAAAGACCTGTTGCTTTGTTCTGCAGCTACAGCTCCTACAATGCGCCAAAGGTGTGGACTGCACTGGGAGTGAATCTTCTCAGTGCAAGGAGCCCAGAAAAATCAATGTCCTCCAGCCCCGAAGGTCTTAGAAGATGGAACAGAACCTCTTCAAAGGGAGTCTCTTCCCCTACCAATTTCAAGCTTCTGAACTTGAGCTGATCTTATAGAAAAGGGTGAAGGAGACTGGGAATTGATCTGAACTCCCGAAGGGCAATCCAGAGAGAAAACTATGTCCACAGTGCATGGAGAACTACCAGTAGATGATGCGAGCAACTAAGGGCTGCATGTGTCTCACAACTTTCCTCCACCTAGCATTCAACTTTGCCAGTAAAAACAGATGATGTGAGGGGAAATTCTCTGGAAAATGAGAAGATTTTGAGTTACATAAATGTCGCTCCCAACTACAGACACAAAGGGCCCAAATGGTCTTGATGATAGTTTACTTTCTTGTCGCAACAAGGAAGTAAATGTCACTGGCTGCCAGTCTGTTTCAGGGCCCACTTCAAAGTGCTGGTTATGACCTACAAAGCCCTATCTCATATGATCCTGTCCAAGTTTTAAGATTCTCTGGGGAGACCTTTCTTTCTGTCCTACCACCCTCACAGGTACACCTGGTGGGAGGAGGGTCTTCTTGATGGCTGCTCTGGGGTTCTGAAACTCCTTTCCTAGAGATGTCAGAACGGTGCCCTCCCTTTTCTAAGCAGGTGAAAACCTTTTTGTTTTGATAGGCCTTTGATGGTTGATTGCTCAAGGAGAAAAGGGCCTTTCAGCCTGTGCTCTCCTGTTTGTTGTTTTCTTTTTCATGGTCTTGCATTTAACTGCTTTTAATTCCACTGTTAGTTTAATTATGTATTTAATTTTCATATGAAACGGATTTTAAAGCTGTACTTGTTTTCATCTTTGTAAGCCATACTGAGACCCTGACTGGGAAAAAGTCAGGATAATAGTAACTACAATTACAACAACAACAACAAGTCAGCTATATACTGATAGGATTAGCAAACTGGTTTGCTCTAACAAAATCATCAGGTTCCACACTATTATTAAAAGAAGCTTTGCAGAATATTACTTTGAATTCTTTTGAACTCCCACCACACAGTCCAAATTTCTGCAAACTTTTTAGGGTTCTCCAATGCATCACGTCCTTAACGATTTAACAAAGTGTCCTAGTCTTTCCATCTTTTAAATATATTAAAAATTAGACAAAGACAAGTCAGTTGCAATAAAAATCTTTTTTCAAAGAATGGTGCTGAGAACATTGCTACATGATGAGTTAGTATCATTCCCAGAAATTCTTCTCAGAAACAAGCCATCTTCTTTTTTGTACAGTGTCATTAGGAACCACACTACATCATCATGTAGCAATGTACCCACTGTCATTCTTAAAAAGATTTTTTTGAAATGACAGTAGTTGCTGCTCAGTAGAAGTGGCTAACCCAGCCACAAAAAAGTTCTCTGTCTGTCCAAATGTCACTAATCCTCACCCAAAATTAGGAAAGAGTTTTGCCCTCCCAGCTCACTCTAAGTATCGCATATTCCACTGGAAGAATAGTGAGCCCAATTCTATTATTGTTTTGTTGTCATTGTGCGCCTTCAAGTCATTTCTGAATTACGGCAACCCCATGGCAAACCTGTCACAGGGTTTTCTTGGTAAGATATGTTCAGACGGTGTTTGCTTTTGTTTTCCTCTGAAGCTGACACTTGCCCAAGATCACCCAGTGAGATTCCAGTGGGCTCAGCGGGGATTCAAATCCACGCCTTGAACCTAGTTCAAGAGTCAAACCACTAAACCATGCTGGCTTAATTCTATTATTTATCAAACTTAAGTTACTCTTGAATATATTCCTTTATTTATCCATGTAACTATTATATAAAACAATTACATATTCAATGACAGAGATCAGATCCAGAGAACTGATGAAGATAATCTTTGCCCCACCTGACTAGCTTATATGTTTATTTATTGTCACCTAAAATAAAAAATCAATATCTAGTTAAAGATTATAGTTCATGGTAGGATCTAGTTAAACACATAATTTGTTCCTCACGGACTAATGCACTGACTGGAATTCAAAATGCCTAAGTCATTTCCACATCACATTGTTATAGTGCTATTATTCCACTTTCAACATCCTATAGAATCCTGAGGTTTGCAATTTTGGGAGAGGCATTTAGAATTCTCAGCCAGAAAGCTCTTTGAGCCCAGTAAACTACAAACCCCAGAATTCCACAGGATGTTGAAAAAAAGTAGAATAATAGCACTATAACAGTTTGGTGTGGAAATGGCCTTAGACTGAACTATAACCATTAACTGGATATTGACTTTTTGTTTTAGAGAACAATACAAAAAGGAAGAAGACCAACTCCTCCCTTGACTTAACTCACTTCACTTTACTGCTTTGAGCCATTTCCCCCAAATCAATTCTAGTGAGCCAGCAAAGATGAATAGCTTACATTGCAGTGATGTAAGATGTAGGAGAGTGGTTTTGTTCCCCTTTTCTCTATCTTTTACTTAGGATAAAATATTGACTGTCATTTTTGATAACTAGACAAGCAAGCATGTTTTAAATGAATACAGATACCCTTGGTTTGGCCCTGACATACACAGAATGTAGCTGTATACATTAAATTGTCCTTGGAAAGTGTCAATCTCTTAGTGTTACCACAGATTTTTTTTCCTTCATGCAACAATACAATATGAATCATGCCCATCTGCCCCACTCCAAAAAACAAATCCACAAAATTTACCAATGTTACGGTTTAAATGAGATTTTTAATGTAATGCTTTTGATAGTGCTTAAATAGCAAGCTATTCTCAAATATATTTTTTTAAAAAGATTTTCAATGCAGTTTTGCAGATACGTCTACAAAGTGGAAGTATCTAGTTCAAGAGTCAGCTGCATCCTTACAGGGGTTATTAGTATGCATCCTGTGGAGATCTTAAACAAAACTTTGGATAAAGGATGTATATCAGGAGGAGAGAAATCTGCTGTGGTAGGTGAAGGCTCAGATGTCAGTGAATCCACTTCAGGTTAGGTTCAACACCTCAGATCTCCTTTCAAGTTCAGACTAAAACTGATTCACTGACCCACTGATTTTAAAACCACCAGCTCCCACCAGAAAGATCCCACAATTGATTTATGCTTCTTAATATTTTACTTTTTCTTTCCTTATAATTTATATATTGGACCTTCATGTTTGTGGGTTTAACTTTCACGGATTTGATTATGTGCAAGTTTCTCCAACCTCTACTCCACACCTCAAGCGCTTTTCTTCCCAGGGGAATCTTCCCTCCTGGCTGCTCTGATCAGGCTGTGCAGCCCTTTAAAAAAAAAACCCTCTGGTCCTCCTCCTCCCCCAGCCACTGCCTGGCCTGCTAAAGATGACTTGCACCCTGGTTTCTCAGCTCTACAATCAGCACTACAATCCCTCCACACCCAAGGAAGGAGATAGGCAAGAGACAGGAAGTATATAACTATCATGCCAGCCCACCCCTTTTCCCTCTCCTTTCCCTGACCTGGTTTGGACCCTGGGTGCCCACTCTGCCTGCCATACTTTGGCCCCCTTCCCACAAACACACACATACATTTTGATATTTGCATTGTTCCACTTTTGTAGGTGTCCTGAGCCCCGAACCCCAGCGAATGCAGAAGGACAACTGTATCGTTATCCAGTCCTCCAGGCCCCTCTGGGTGATACACAACAGGTAAAAACCATTTAAAACAATACAGAGATCAAATCTTTTGAAACAAATTAAAATACTCATTAAGAACCTTTTAAAATAATCTAAATAATTTTAGAACGAACTATTAAAACAGACGGCTGTTATAAACCCACACGGCTATGTGGAACAACACTGTTTTAGCTACCCACTGGAAGCTGCAGTTCACAATTAGTGACCTTCCGTTGTGCAATTCCAAGTTCATTTGCAATGGAATTTTAAAAGCAAGCCTTTCACCATTTCACCCATGAAAAGCAACTACAGATAAAACCACCACCAATTCCTATTTCTTGCTTCGCTGCTCTGCTAATATTAATAACCTTTCTAGAAACCCACAACAGTCTCACTCCATTTCCCAACAAGTAATTTATTAGCAGCTGGCTGTTTTAGGCCCAACATTACCAACACCCATACTGTCTTCTACGCAATGCTAAACTTATACTACACAGGGAATTATTACCATACAAAATGCAAAACATCTGTCAAAATAAATGAACAAAGAACTTTGACTTCCAACATCCTATGCTCTTTTTTTTTTAAGTACTATCTGCTTGCCCTTGCATGAGTTCACAGGGATCCAGAATGAAGCAATGATGAGAACCTAGTTATTTAGATAAATAAAATACATTTTTTTTCCTATGATGCCTCTGTGTTGCTTTTAAAAATCCAAGCCAAATCCCAATGCATTAAAGAAGCTGGTGTTTAATATCTCTTGGGAAGTTCCTGAAACCTGGCCCAAAAGCAGCTTTTTTCCATGGAACAGGGTAAAAAAGAAATAGTGACCACGTATTTAAATGTTTAAATGAACTTTAACTGTATTGACAGAGGAATCTTCTGCAGATCTACACAGGGGTAAGTGAGAGTTCAATGGGACTTATACCGTAGGTGAGTATGCATAGGTTGCAAGCCTGAATTCTTTTTCCTTCCCAGTTAAACCAACTGGTAGCTGTGCATAGAATGGTGATGACACAGTGCTGGGGGCAGGAGTAAAATAATCACTTGTGCAGCTGCAGAGGGCAGGGTGGGGGCAGAGAAGGCCACTGTCAGGAGGAAAGCTGCCCTGCTAGCTCTCAACTGCTCAGGAACTGGCAAGACAGCTTTTGTCTGATGGGTGACAGCTTTTTCAACCTTTCCCACCACCACCACAGCACACTCTTGCACCAAAGTGCATTATGTCAGCATAACAGTGTCAAAGAAGAAAGGTCCAGTCATACAAGAAGTATGGTAGAATGCAAAACACTCATGAGAGAGGAAAGGAGTAGGATAAAGGGTAAATGCTGACTTATTTGTGCTGCATTTCTGCCCACCAATGTTATGTCTAATGGCTATACTGCATCACAGGCTAGTGAAGGACAGTTAAATTTATCTACAAATCTCACATGAATTATATGTAGAAATCCTGCAACAAGTACTTCCACATTCTTTAAGGAGAGTACAAAGCGCTGGCCTCTACCTACTGGGTTGTCTCAACAAACTAGTAAAAATCCACTGGTTACAGTACCAATCATTTGGTATTAGAATCAGTGCAAGTATCTTGGAAAGAAAGAACAAGATTCTTTTGACCAGCTCCTGATAAAACAAGGAGATCTTAAGGCATAAGGCACCCTTATGCATTTGTACCTCCTGATGTTTGCAGGACAGGTGTTAGGTTTAAATTAAATGAAGCAGACTTGATTATCCTTGACCTTAGGGATCTGCAAAATCTAGCAAATTCTAAATCAAGACCTGAGCAGGACAGTTGGATGGCCATGGATCTTGTCAGTCTCTCATAACATAGGTTTGCCACAAGTCAAAACTGACTTGACACAAATAACAACAAATATTAGTGATCGGACACCTACCAGCACTACACAAAAATAAGGCAGGATCCTCAAAGAATAGGAATACTTACTCTGCCCCCAGGCCAGGAGCTGTTTAAAATGTGAAGATAATAACACATAATAAGTCTGAACAATTTATTCTACCCAACAAAAGGAAACAAGCAACTATGTATGGTAGCCAAGCAAAAGCTATTAGCCAAGCTAATAAACATCTTGGTTTTGTTACTCAAAAAGAATGACAAAAATTAGGGAACTGTCAAGCTTCTCACAGGTCTGACACAGATATTGATCCCAAGCCGTGTACTCAAAAGCCTGAAAACTACTGCAGAGGTGAGCATCAACAGAGAAAATTTTCCACAATGCTTATGTAGTATTAATAAATAATCAGACTTGGTACACTCTTAAAAGGGGACCAGTAAGAAAAATGGAGCAGAAATCTCTACCAAACAGACCAAGCTAAGAATACCTCAGGACAAAAAATTAATACGGTAGTAAGAAATAAAAATTCACAAAACTTTCTATAAACTCAGGTACTAAAACTCAAAGCAAGATGGATTTCGAAAACTGAAAACAAAATGTTGCATGGCATCAACATGAGTGCAAAGAATTTTATTGACATGATTCCATTCAGAACCCCTTCCATCTCTATATGATTCCAACTCTTTATCATCCAAAACAGATGCACCACTTAGTGAGAACACATTTGAGAAAAAAAAAAATTTAACAAGAGATCTCCAAAAGTGAACCCCCAAAGCTATCGACATCACAGAATGCTTTGGGGCAGAAACACTTTACATGTTTAGTTTGTTTGAACGCAATTGAATTGATCAGATTTAAGCACCCTGTGTGCAGGTGTGCACCTTTAACTTTCTCTTGAAATACTATATATGACTGTGGTAGTTCATGGACTGAGCTGCAGGGCAGCACCTAACTTCAAAATGGAGTGGGGGGTGCTACCTCCCAGATCCATGACCTGCCTACGGTCCACAAATTGCTTTCTACAATCCAAGCTAGAACCCAGTTTAAAAATAATGATGTAACCCATCAACATCCAAATTAATGTGGTCTGGACAGGGATGGGCCTTAGTGGGTTGGGGTCCAAACATTTTACCAACTTCAAATACATATGCCAATTATTCTTCATTAAAAGTGCATTACCACAGTTTGGGAGTGGCTTCTCCATCAGAGATACCCTCTGGTTGTTGTCATTCATACAGTAAAAATCCTGAGTTTCTGTTTTTGGACTTTTGGACTCTTGGAACACCTTGATCCACATAATGTCACAGGAACACTGGAATGGATTACCTTCTAAAATCCTACAGCAACAAAACACATAATTGTAAAAAAATTAGTTAATATATGAAAGAGGAGATACAAAAACAGTTTTATTTCAGAAAAAACTATCCCAACTAAATAGATCACAAATCGTACTCTTTAAAACATGACTCGGCAGGACAGTTACCTGCTTAAGCAACGCTTAAATGGGACTGATTGATACCTCCACTGAACAAGCATATAAGCATGAAGGGAAATAAAAATGCCCTCTGTTCCCACTCAATGGGCTTGCATTTCTAGCCAGTTATAGGATTTGTGTGCATTGTGCAAAGAGCCATGACTTTTTACACATTGGTAAATGATATCTGTATATTGATAAAACAGTATTTTCACAAGTCTTGCAACAGTCACCATTTCAGAAGATACTCCCTCATGTTTTTGCATCTGAGACCCTTACTACACTATGCCGTGATCCCATTGTGATCTTGGCAATGTCGTTGTCAGGACTGGGTCGGGACCTGAATGTTCCCCACCACGGGTCAGCTGCCTGTGGATGAGTAGCGTTTAGGACACGCTCCTTCCTTCTGCAGTATAGCTGGCCTCTTCCTGGGTTATATTGTGAACGCTCCTCCAGTATGCCCACAGCTGATGGGATCGTTGTGCAAAAGGAGACCATTACTAGATTTTTTCCAGTAATAGTTTATGGCACTATCACAATAGCTGGGGACATGACAGCAGCAGAATCGCAATGACGTTGTGACATGTGTCGCAAACTAGCAGCAATCAGTCCCCATGCTAGGATGTCACTATGGTGCAGTAAGGGCCTCAGTGTCTTTGTATGTGTGAAAGAGAAAGATGGCTCTTCTGCACTGATGCAAGCTAGCCACACTTTTCGAATATTCTTGTAGTAAGAATTAACACTTTTTAAAACTTTCCTGTCCAATTAATTATGGTCATTTCCTTGGTCAATCAAAAGTAAACTAAGTGATGAATCGACTGAATGGCGCAGCCAGAGAAAAACTTTGAATTGAAGGAAATGCTACTGAATACAGCAAAGTTTTGTCAACATTTTGATAAGCCCTAAGAACAGAATCAGCCCCTCGAGTAACTCAATTCACTTCAGTACAATTATTCTAGACTGAGAATTAGAATAGTATCTGATTCACTGCGTATTTTTGTTCAAAACAGATCTTTATGTTTTCTTCCTTTTGGGATAGTGAGCTCCCCCTTATGGTCAAAAATATCACATGAGACGTAAACACTTAAATAGCAACAATATTCTGTAGACCTCCTGGAATAGACAATAAGGCCCTTTTCGCACGGCATTTGCCATGCAAAAGAGCCCCTGGAGCGTCACACCACTGCGAGGAGTGGTCCACAAGACGCACTCACAATCACATGATGCTCCAGGGCCTGGCAGGCACCGGTCACATACTATTTCATTTTCAGCTGCGAGCCGAAAATGGTGTGCAATCGCACATCGCTCCGGGGCCCCGCATGCACTTGCTGTGCATGCAGAGCTCCAGAGCCGCAGCACGCGCACTTCTTGCCCCAGCACAGCCTGGGAAAATCCCAGGCTGCACTGCAGAAGAAAGAGGAGGGGCTCTTGTGCGAGCAGGCAGCAGTTGCGGAGCTGAAGGAACCAGGACGTGAGAGCCTCTCGCTAGAGGCTGCTTGCGCAATCCCCGCACCCCATCTCCGCAAAAAGGTGAGTTGCGGAAAGGGCCTAAGATATTTTAACTAGTATTGCCACAGCAACAACAAAAAAAGTGGAATGTGCAGTGTTAAACGTATGAGCACATCTTGAGGAATTACAGTTAAATCTTTGCAAAGACTACAGTTAATCCACATGAAAGCCACAGCTGAGAGAAATACAACACGAAGTCCAGACATTTAGCTTAAACATTCTCTCAGCTTTTTCATAAAGGCATACCTACGCTTCATGATGACAGTTTCTTCAGTGTGCTACTTGATAGCCCTAAAACATTTCATTAGAAAGAAGAAACAAACTAGTGCTAATTATAATAAACTGCAAGAGTTATATTTGATTTGACCACAATCCCCACAATCCTTGTGCAGATAACAGTCTCTGCAGGATATGCATACTAGTTCAGATGCTTTGGAGTAACCTTTTCATAGCCTTTAACAATGACAGATATCTGTATAAAGAAAATGTCAAGTATCTGCCAAACTCACACAACTAAACAAGATAGTTTTCATTCTCTCCTGCCATGGCAGTGCCACTCTGCTAAATTCCTAGCTGAAACTGAAGTTGCCCCAACCTAAGCAACAAGTATGAGAGCAAAGACTGAAGGAAAAAAAAAGTCTTGCTGCTTGGCTTAAAACAATCAATGCACTTTTCCTGTACTTATATTATTCCCACTAGGAAATTAGGTGGAGACAGCTTTGAAAAAGGCAAGAGATTTGTTGCCTCTCCACACTTCAAGTGAATATTACATGTATACTTGGGAGGTTATATTAGTCCATGGCTTTCTGTGTAAAATGTTAAAGAAATTTTATTTCTCTAATTAATGCACCAGGCAAAATTAATGGACCACTTATAAACCATGTTTCCTCTGCCTTCAATATGCCAACACATTCTAGCAGCAAATCCAGCACAAACTGCAAATCTGCCTTGAATACAAGTTTTGCAAGGAAAGGCAGAATAAAAATCACCATTTTCAACAACAGCATCATCACCATCAAGCTCATACTCCACACTCTGGGCACGTCAACTGTGGCTCATTGTTCCTTCCTCTCTTCTCTCCTCATAGTAATATTTCTTCTACCTTCTCTTTCAATCATATTTTTCAATTTACATCTATTGATTATAGACAAGCCAAAGGGCAGTCAATAAAGCAGATTTCACTGATTTTATTAGAATGATTCTACCCACAGTCCACTTTTCTTATACAGAAGAATCAAATTTCTTCATCAGGGTATTCCCCTCCCCACCCTCTCAGACATGTGAGACAAACTGTTCTATCAAGCCAATTTATATAATAAGGGTTATATGCTCAATTTAACCATGAAAAGAATGGGTACCTCCCACCTCTCTTTTAATCCAAAACTAAAAAGTGGAGACATGGTTGCATAAGCTTTTTAAACTTGCAGAGTTCATGTGCACTCATAGGGAAGATCAAAAGGAAAAATGTAAAATGCCATCATTAGGCATTTTTTTTATCAACAACTCACATTAATAGGAGCTGACAAAAATATCACATCCACCTGAATAGTATTAACTTTGCTATGGGGGTTATTATCAGATAAAACACTAGGAACAGAATATCTATTCAGAAAAAGAGTTCATTTTCAGAAAATGGTGGATAAGTTTTACAGAACAACGAAGCAAGTGAGAGTATTTTATGGCTAATGAACTTTACCATCCAGCTTTTTAAGAACTAGCACATTACCAAAAAATATTCAAGGGAATGCTGTTTCTTGATAACATCAGAATAAAATGACCTAAATTCAGATAAGGTTATCTGAGAAATAAAATCAAATGCACTTCTTAAATCATCTAGATTTTTGATCAATTGTAATTGACTCACAATACAAAATCCTCCTCTTATTGTACAAATTTACCAGCCCTGACAGGTACATACTATATGAAAGGGATGAAATGAAATGAACTGTTCCAGCCATACATATTAAATCCTTGTATCCCATTTCAGAAAGAGAAAAGAGATAAGGATATCAAAAAGGTCTCAAAGGAGCATAAATAAAGAGAACAAACAAACAAAAGGATGAATTGAACAAAATGGCCAATTCACAATGAAATCATTTGGAGCAGCATGATATGGACTGACACGACAATTGGAAGTTGTCTTCTGATAGTTTCCTCACAAGAAGAACAAAAAAAAATCAGCTACATCTTTATAATACTTTCATTTTGTAAATGTATGTGATTACTTATTAACACACAATAAGTCCAAATGAAGTAATTAGGTTATCTATACCATGGTTTACCAATTTTAAAAACAGAAATGATGTTCTCTTGCTATAATCAAAATCCTGAAATATAGCTGTTGCTAGCAATAAAATGGTAACAATAATCCTCACACCTTTAAAAAAAATCTTTTACTTACAGATCACTCAAATTCAGGTGCCGGAAAGACTTTCGGGACAAACTTGAAAGCTTATTTCTTGACAAGTTACTGGAAAAAAAAAACAATGTTGTGATTAAAAATGGAGATGATTTGAAACAATAACTAAAAAACGGCAATCCAGGCCCTAGTAAACTTCGTTTTAGACATCTGCTGGATATTAATCTCCAAAAATTATATAGGTTGTACTCTATCTTGACAACTAGCAGCAACATAAAGGTAAATACTAATTCCAACAGATCTTAGAACAGGTCCATTCATATGAAGAGAAATGGTGGATAAAATGTTTTCAAAAGAGCTTCTCAGATGTTGACTATATGTTCAATTTATTCATAAACAAAATGCACATTTATCATATCTCCTTTGATCCTTCATTGATGCCTGAACTTACCAAAACTCTCACCTTATGCCAAATATCTTCATCTTAAGCCTTTTAAGATACCTTTTTCAAACTGCATGTGCAATGTGTGCCCACATGAAAGATCACAACAGTCATTAGGCTTTTCACGTCAATTAAGCATTTACTGATTCATACTGTAAGGAACTTTAATACCTTCCACAAGACTGAAGATATAGAGGCATTCTTGCTATAGACTATGTTTATATGGGCACCTAGACTGTGGGAGACACATTTTCACTAAAGGAGGAATAAAGTGGCAAATTATAGGGAGTTCTGACGCAGAAACATATTTTGTGATTTCTCCCTTGCATTTTAAGTAGCCATCCAACTGGCTGTTGGGGTTTATCCCAGAGCAAACCTCAGGGTTGGGACAGCTTCATAGCTTCTCTAGTGCTTCCTCTTGTTCCTCTTTTTATTCTGTTCAACCCCCTCACGCACACACACAAATTTTGTAAAGAACCTGCCTATTATCTAGGGTTAGGAACTATATGACCTCCCATGACCTTCCAGTGGTGCATCCTTCCTATACCTTTTAGAAAAGCCTAGTTTTGGTGGAACCAAGAAAGCTGCTACACAGTACTTTAAGTTACAATACACCATAAAGAGCAAGGGTAGACATGCTTGAAGACCTGGAGACCAATCTGCCCAAATTTGGATCTTCTATACCACCAGAGTGCCAGCACAGTCACCATTATGGCCACCATTCTGAGTGACCAGAAAAGACAACACATCAGTTTTGATTGCCTCCCTAATCATGGAAGGGAATTGGCTGTTTGGAGGTGAGGAGCTCCACAAGCAGCTTGAAAAGGTTTTTGTTCCCCAAACAGGTTGGAAAGGTTTTTGTTCCCCAAAAAGAAAACAAAAAACCTGGGGGGTGCCAGGCTTGGAGGACCGGTGTAGGTTCCAAAGGCTGAAATGGATTTCAAAATGGCCACATGCTTCCCATAGGACACATGATTCCCACCTCCACTATAGATGAACAGACGAAGTTATAATCATTACAGTGAAAATAAGAAAGTAGTATCATAGTCAGCTCTTGTTCACTTAATGAGCTGCTCCTAATACACTGTGGCTAAAAGAGAAAACTTCAGTCCATCTAGAAGAGTAAAAACCTATTGGACTGGACACAATGACACTATGGCTTGGTCTGCACTATGAATTAGCATTATGTGCATAAGCCTCAAAATAATATGCTCAATCCCCCGTGCTTATCCACTGGTATCTCTGTGAGGAATAGACTGAAGGCTTTTGCACTCATTTTCAAGTCCTTTAAAAATTCTCCTGAGTTATGGAAGATCCCATTTCTGCTTTTAGAATTCTGTTTTTGAACTTGACAATAGTTACTGCAACTTGAGTGATAAAATATTGTGTCAAATTTTAAAGCTTCTATCATGATGTCCCAATGAGTTCTTCTTCGTGGTCTCTGTGCCTCACATACTAGGGCAGTCGTTCTCAACCTGTGGGTCCCCAGATGTTTGTGGGCTTCAGCTCCCAGAAGCCCCAGCCACTATGGTCAATGCTCAGGGCTTCTGGGAGCTGAAGTCCACAAACATCTGGGGACCCACAGGTTAAAACCACTGCAGTAGGAGCTTTCGTGCACGCATGGTAGCGTTTGGAAAATTCTAGAGCTTAGTAGCTTGGCGGGAACCCCCCCCCCATGCCCGTACTGAGCATGCTGAACCCGCCAAGCAATGGCCTCTCCTCAGTTCTTTGTCGTCCGCCGTCGCGTATGGAAGGTTCTTCTGCTTAGTAGCACACTTTGGCTTTTTCGGATCACTTTACTTCTGGTTTTTGACTTGGATTTGGATATTGGACTTCGTCCTTGGATTTCGGACTGGTTTTGGTGATTTTCGGATTTTTCAAACCCCCCCTCCCTTAGCTTCTTGCCATCTTTCATCTTCTTCGACTTCGTCTCCTTCGCCATCTTCTCCGCCGCCCCTTGTAAGTTCTTTTCTTTTCCTTGGACTTCTATGTCTTCTCTTTTTAAACCTTGCAAAACTTGTGGTCGCAAGGTTGTGCTAACAGACGGACATAGTGACTGCGTTTTCTGTTTGGGAGAGGCTCACAATGTTAAGGCTTGTCCTATCTGCCATGAGTTCACTGCCCAGACTCTGCGGAACTGCTTGGCCCACTTAAAATCTCACTGCTGGGAAGAGTCTCTTCGAGCGAGGGATCAGCCATCTGTTCTGCTCGAGATGTCCAAACCATCGACATCAAGCCATCCTGTGACCACACCCTCATGAGTACCGGTGGCTGCCACTCCGACAACATCAATGGTATCGGGCTTGGTACCGCCGTCTTGGCCCCCAATATCGGCCTTGTCGAGAATTCCTAAGATCCCTTCGGCAGCGTCGACTTCAAGGGAGGCTCTTGTGGGCTCGCAGGCAGCTAAGTCATCTAGGTTGCCTACTGCTGCTCAGCGTAAGCGTCCTGCCCCTCAAGAAGTCCCTCAGGAGAAGGAAAAGGAGAGGAAGAAAAAGGAGAAACGGCGTTCTCCTGCCAAGAGGCCTTGCCCTCCAACGCCTCCTCCGACCCAGCAGCCTGAGGATCCAGGCAAAGATTTGGGAAACCCCCAGGAAATTCTGGAGGTCTCCAATAGGACGGGACCGCTGGCTTGGCTGTGCCTTCTGGCCCGCCAGTTCTCACTGCCAGGGTGTCTCCACCTGGTCACCCTGAAGTGGTGGACTGCCTGGAGGATGTTCCGGCCTCGCCCCACCATCGGGAGTCTTCTGGTAGGAGCGAGTCGTGTTCCCGAGAATGAAGGGTGAGACATCGGTCCCCGCACTGTTGGGAGACCTACCCGGAACACGCCCTGTCTTGGCCCCCGTTTGACTCGCCGTATTCCTCTGCATCCCATATCACGAGGTATGGTCAAGAACACACCTGGCGAGAGTATCTGGATCGTACCATTCCTATTCCCCGACATATAGGGATCGGTATCACCCTGACGTGAGGCAGTGGTTGCCTTATCACCGCTCGTGCTCTCCATAGCGCGGCGCTTACCATCCATGATATGGCGATCACCTTCACGCTCCTTCTCGAGATCACCGCGTCACTGCAGGTCCCATGAGCGCTCGCCCTGTCATCGGCCTGTCTCCCCACCACCAAGGGTCACCTCAGCAGCGTCCGACTTCAGAGTCTGCGCCTGTACAATCCTAGGCTCCCGCTAATACTGTCACCCAGGCGATCCAGCGCCCACGGCCTACGGTGGTGCCCATTACTATGACTCCGCAACTCCAGACAGCGGTTACTCCACTGACTTTGACAACTGCGCCCACGGTCACCTTGGCGCTACCATCTCAACAGCCATCGAGAGAGGTCTCCTGAGAAATCTCCGTCTGAGTCCTCCCAGACCTACAAGTCTGACTCGGAGTCCGATGAGTCAATGCCTGCGTCCCACAAGTCGCCTCCCTTGGCTTTTGGAGATCCTGCACCAGAGTCAGCACCGGAGGATGTGAAACAATTCTCCGATATCCTCCTCTGGATGGCAATGGCATTGGAATTAAAGGTCGCGGACCCGGCTCTAGCCATGCAGGATCCGGTATTCCACTACGTGGATACCACCATCGACAGCACCGCTACCATTCCTGCCGGCCTTGATGGAGGCCCTCAAACATCCATGGGCCCAGCCGGTGTCCGCCCAGCCCATCCCACACTGGTTGGAACATCTATACCGGACCCAAAAGGAAGAGGCCGAGTTCCTGTTTGCACACCCAGTACCGAACTCTTATTGTGGTCGAATCTGCCCAGACCAAGGATGGGAGGAGACTGCATACCACCCCACTGGACCGAGAGGGCCACAGGCTGGACACCTTTGGCAGGAGGTTTTACTCAGCCTCGTCTCTGATTGCCAGGGTGTCCAACACCCAAGCCTGGCCTCGTGGCCTATTTGAAAAATCCTGGACAGATTCTTTCCTCTCCTGCCCAGCCTCCCTGAGGAGAATTGGGCGAGTGCTATGCAGTTCTTTAATGAGTCGGTAGCACTCGCCAACCAACAGATCATCTCATCAAGGTACTCAGTCGAGGTGGCGGTGCGGGTAATGGTGAGCTCCGTAGCATTATATCGCTACACGTGGTTATGCTCATCAGCTCTGCGGGAGGACACCAGATGGAGAATTGAGGACCTCCCTTTCGATGGCCAAGGTCTGTTCAATGCGACGACCAATGAGGCAATGGACCACATCGTCAAAGCATGTCTTGACGGCTAAGAAGATGGGCATACACCAGCCCCCACAGTCTCGCCATAGCTTTGCTTCATGGCCCTCGTGGCGCAGGTCATCGTCCTCAACATACTAGCTGCGCTCGCTTCATTCGGCTCCGTCCAGGTCCCACTTTTGACCGTCTTCGCAGGACACCCCCACAGCCGCTCTTCCACCTGCCAGCAGCCTTAGAAGACCATCCAAGCCTGGCCAGACATCTCACCAAATGGTGCTACATCACCATGGACTCTTGGGTTCTCTCCATTGTCCGTCTTGGTTACGCCATCGAGTTTGGAAGTATACCCCCACGAGGCATCTACTATTCCACCCCGGCCAGCTCGGCTTTGTTGGAAGAGATCCAGTCCCTGCTGCAAAAAGGAGCGATTGAAGCACTCCCGTCCTCGGCCAGTACCACCAGCTTCTTCTCCCGGTACTTCACGGTACCGATCGATGGTACCCTGCGACCAATCTTGGACCTCAGAGGGGTGAACGAGTCATCCCCCCCAAGAGGTTCAAGATGGTAACCTTGTCTTCGATCCTCCCCTTCCTTTGACGAGGGGACTGGTTCACCTCCGTCGATCTTTGGGATGTGTACTTCCACATCTCCATTCGCCCGCAGAACAGATGGTACCTTCGGTTCGCAGTCAACAGCACCTGTTACCAATACAGTGTGCTGCCATTCGGACTCTCAACTTCCCCCAGGGTCCTTACCAAATGCATGGCCCCTGTGGTATCCCATCTGCGGACGAAGGGTGTCTCTATCTACCCTTGCCTCGACGACTGGCTGTTGGTGGCTTCCTGCAGATGGAAACTCTACACGGACATCCACCGGACTCTGTCCCTTTTGACCCGTCTTGGCCTCCAGGTCAATCCGAAAAAGTCACACCTCAAGCCAGCAAGAGTTCTCGACTTTATCGGAGTGACCCTGGACTCGGTGTTGCCAGGGCATACCTGCCCATGGAGCGTGTTCATACCCTCCGTCGGGCGGCATCCGCCACTTTCGATGCCCCGACGGTATCAGCGAGAAGGATCCAGCAGCTTCTTGGGTACATGGCCTCAACCACAGCGGTCACCTACCTGTCTCGACTCCGTGCGCACTCGCTCCAGCATTGGTTCATCAGGGTCTTCAATCCGCTCCAAGACGACCAGAGGCTCCACCTCTGGATTCCTCTACAGGTGCATCGCCCTCTGCTATGGTGGCTGTCCTACCGCCACCTGTTGGCAGGGATGCCATTCCGAGAGCTACCCCTCGACTCACGATAGCGACAGATGCCTCCCTGTTCGGGTGGGGAGCGCACTGTGGTGATCTCAGAGTCTAGGGATGTTGGATCGATGACGAGACCGACCTTCATATCAACGATCTTCATATCAATACCCTCGAGCTGCTCGCCATCTGGAAGGCTCTGAGGGCATTTCGCAATCTGGTTGCCGGCCGCACAGTCCTGATCTTAACAGACAACATGACAGCCGTCTGTTATGTCAACAGACAAGGGGGGATCCATTCGACTACCCTCCTCACCATCACCCTTCAGCTGTGGGACTGGTGTGTGTCGCTTCGGGTCCACCCGATCGCTGTACACCTAGCAGGCTAAGAGAACACCACAGCAGATGCCCCCAGCAGGGACACCTCCTGCCACCACGAGTGGTCCCTTTCGAGGGCAGCATTCCAGATGATACGAGACCGGTGGGGCAAGCCGACGCTCGACCTCTTCGCTACCAGCCAGAACACAAAGTATCGCCAGTACTGCTCGAGAGCCGGCTGGGGTCGGGGCTCTCTCAGCGACGCCTTCCAATTCGAGTGGAGCGACGGGCTCTTCTGTGTGTTCCCGCCGTTTCCTCTCCTGGGTCGGGTGGTCGCCAAGATCCTCGCGGACTGAGCCGACATCGTCCTCGTAGCCCTGTACTGGCCGAGACAGCACTGGTTCGGGTCCCTGTTTGAGGCCGCTTGCAGTCAATTCCTCAGGTTCCTGGCAGCGTCAGATCTCCTGTCACAGTCTGACGGTCTTGTTCTCCATCCCAACCTGCCACTCCTGGCTCTCCGCACCTGGCGGATAATGCCTTGGACGATCCGACCATCCAGGATGTCCTGACCGCAGCCAGGAAGGAGTCGACGTGCCGCAACTATTGTTACGAGTGGCAGAAGTTCGTTGCCTTTGCTGAGGCGCGGGGCGAGCCGGTATCGCCTGTCAGCCTGCCTACTGTGCTCCATTTCCTTCTCCACCTTTGACAGCAGGGACTTGCATTTCCATCCCTGAAGGTCTACCTTGCCACTATTGTGCCCTACCAGCCTCAAGGCTCTCCATCAGCAGCTCTTTTCCGGGACGCTACCATGAAGCAGTTCATGAAGGGCTTACAACACCTCTGTCCACTGGTATCACCGCCACTACCGCCTTGGTCGCTGTCCCTGTACTATTGCAGCTGACGCGACCACCCTTTGAGCCCATGGCTATTGCGGATGACAGGCTCCTGACCATCAAAACAGCTTTCCTGGTAGCTGTCACCTCAGCCAGGCGGGCCAATGAGCTGACAGCGTTGCGGGCTGACGAGCCCTTCCTTGTCTTCCACAGGGACAAGGTAGTCCTTCGCCCTGACATTTCCTTCCTGCCCAAGGTGGTCTCACACTTCCACCTCAATCAGGACGTCATTCTACCAACCTTTTACCCAAACCCGACGACGCCCCCGGAGTGGTCCCTTCACTCTCTTGATGTTCGTCGGGCCTTGGCTTTCTACACTAACCGGACTGCATCCTTTCACCAGACTCCGCACCTGTTTGTGTGCTATGGCCAGCGTCGCAGAGGCCACAAGGTGTCCACCCACAGGTTTTTCAAATGGGTGGCCCAGACCATCCTGCTGGCGTATGAACTCGCCAAGCAGCCTCCACCAGCCTTGCTCTGGGCTCATTCCACCAGAGCCGTGGCATCCTCAGCAGCCCTCCTTCGAGGTGTGGACCTGCAAGAACTCTGTCGGGTGGCGACCTGGTCCAGGTCATCGACCTTCGTGTGCCACTATAGACTGGACTGCTGGTCCCGTAGAGATGCCCATTTCAGATGAGCGGTGCTGGCTTCCATACTCTAGGACCTGACCCACCGTGCTGCTGGTAAGCTACAAAATCTCCTAGTGTGTGACGCACAGAGACCACGAAGAAGAAGAACAGGTTGCTTACCTGTAACTTTGGTTCTTCAAGTGGTCATCTGTGCCCTCACACACACGCACCCAGCCGTCCCCTCTTTCTCAGGTCCCTTATCGGAGGACTCTAGAACTGAGGAGAGACCGTTGCTTGGCAGGCTGAGCATGCTCAGTACAGGCATGGGGAAGGGGTTCCCACCAAGCTACTAAACGCTAGAATTTTCCGAACGCTACCACGCATGCGCAAAAGCTCCTAGTGTGTGAGGGCACAGATGACCACTCCAAGAACCACAGTTACAGGTAAGCAACCTGTTCTTATGGCAGATTCTCTTTTTAATTTTGACTTGAATCTGGCCACTGCAACTTGAATGACAACCAAAAATTCGGTCAAATTTGGACAAATCTAGCATCATTTCCTGATGAGTTATAGCAGCCTTCTTTTTCGTCCTAAGCACCTCCTGTTTAGTATTTTGAGCTGAAACTGAGCACTTAGGTGAAACCCAAAAACACTCTTATAAAATCTTGAGGTGCATGGAATTATTTCCTCATAAGTTACAGCTGCCATAGATATTATTTCTTTAAGATATCTGGACCAGGAATGACGGTTAACATTATCTGTGTTTAAAAAATGTCAGGATCATTAACCATAGTCCTCAATCTGAAATAGGCCTTATTTAGTAAACCAAGTTAACAGTAACCACAATTTTCTGGGTGAGAAACCACAGCTAGCTGAAAATGGAAATAAAATTACTCTTTGTGGATGTGCCAGAGTATGTATCAGAACTTTAGCCTAAATCCACCTGCCTGTCCCAACTAGAATCAATGGGAACTTGGTAAGAAAACAATTTTATAAGTTCCATTGATTCCATGCATCTTCTCTAGTTAGAACTAGCAACAGGATTTAGGCCCATGTCTACTTTAATCTTATGAGGACCTTTGAGAAACATATGAGCAGAATTTGGAAAAGTTTTCTTTTTGGCCTACAAAGTCCAGAGTCCCCACTGTCCATGCTGGCCATGGAATTCTGGTAAATGTAACCCTAAAGTAACATCTCCAAGCTTTTATATGTATCTGTGTGTGTGCGCGCGCGTGTGCGCGTGTGTATATCTACTATATAAAAGTCAAAGTTTGTGAGTGAGCTTGTCTACTTGTCTGTGTCGGGCAGGCAAAGATCTCCTATGATTGGCTCTGTGAGGCAAGAACACCTCATATGATTGGCTGGCTGTTTCTGTCAAAAAAAAATCCATATCTTTATAAAAAGGGGGGTTCTATCATCTGCTACATTTGTTTCTTAAATACAATAGTCTGAAATAAATAGAAAGCATAACATAATAGCTCTTTGATTTCTGTTCCTCAGTGTCCCTTACAAAGAGGATTAAGGTGTGCCCTTGTGTGTGTGTGTGTGTGCGCGTGCATGTATATGTGTGTGTGCACCAGATATATTTTAGCATATTTACCTGGGGTTGCCTGGGATTTCATTTTCTCATAGGTAACACTTGTTAGAAATACCTTAAGAACTACCTTACCTTACCTTAGGAATTAGATACAGTTGAAATACACAGATTTGAGATCCTTTGTCTGTAATTCCCCAAACTGCCTTGTCCAGGACCTGTAACTTTTCCCCATATTCCACAATCCAATCTGTATTCCAAGTTATTAACATATAGAGTTTGGTTTCCTAAGGGAATACCCAGCCCTCCTTTTTGCTGCTAGGCCTCATCTCCATAGCAACAGGCCTAAGCTCTCTGGCTGAGAATTCTAAAGGCCCCTCCCTGAACTGCCAACCCCAGGATTTCATAGAATCTTCACAGCCAGCCAATCATATGATGTCTTCTTGCCTCACACAGCCACTCATATGAAGTCTTCACCTGCCTTACACAAACAAATAGACAAGTTCACTCACAAACCTTGACTTTTGTATAGTAGATTATGTTTTTTTGACAGAACGGCACGATGTTTGTGAACACCAGACACATACTGAAATTTTGTGTAACACAGCGCAATGGATCCAGCTTTGCACAGCCAAGAGGAGCACTCCATGATGGTATGAGTTACATTTAAGTTATATCTACAGGAACGTTTAATTTCCTTTGTTTACGTTATAACCGATTATACATTATACATTATAACATTATAACCGACTTCTGATATGAGAAGGCTTTTGGCTACACAAATTTCATTTACAGGACAAGATAAAAACTGATGATAAATTTTTTTTAGATAAATGAGTATTGAAGGGTTCTTTAGCATCTGACTCTATTGCAGTTGTTGAAAGTGTTCATTGCTATTGTTAGCATTCTTACACAATTTACACTGTGGGAAATCAGTTTATTTTCAAGAAGGATTTTAAATGGAGTTAAAAGGCTCCTCCTGTGAGACGATTAAAGCCAAAATAGTTTTCTTAGTAGGAAAGTTCATGCAGTATTATCAATCTTCATTAAAATGTCTGCAAAACAAAACAAGTTTCCAAACCGAAAATGTGCACAAATTGTTGTAAAAGAAGAAACAGAGAAATCCATAAATGCAAGCTCTCACTATGATGATGTGAATGTCACTTTAAAAAATTGCTCCCAACAAAGATGGGATTTTTGCCAGCAGTGTTAATCAGGCTTGGTATATACACGGTTTTCTGCTTAAATAAGAATTAAGGGTACCAATCAACATGCCACAACATTCCCTGCTAATTGTCCTAACACTTTCTATGGGAACTGGGGCCCCTCCACACATTTTCATGCTCCCAAACAGGATTCTAGGGAAGACGTATTTATGTAATACTTGACCCCAGTTTCCTGAGCAGCCATGATTCTGATTACTTGCTGTATCAGAAATCATGTATATATATGAGACATGTATCCAAATCATACATGTGTAACTAACTGTGGGTGTTGCTCATCTGCAGGATATCTGCTTTTTACTAGAATACTTATTTAAATATACATTTAAATAGTTGCCTCCAGTTCAACATTCTGGTGAAACTGGTCACATAGGCATACATTTCTAAAGACAGAGCCCCAGAGTTGAATCAGGTATTACCAATGCATCACACAGGGCCAGCACATTAAGCACAATGAGGTAGACATATGACATTCTGGGTTTCATTACAGGGCAGCAAGGACCATCTAGTCCAATACTGTCATATCTGAATACAAAACTAAAGCATTCCCAAGAGGTGACCATCCAATCTCTGTTTAAAGACCTCCAAAGAAGAAAAAGCCTTTGCACTCTGAAGCAATCTGTTCTACTGCTGAACAGCTATTATAGCCAAAAAGTTCTTCTTAATGTTTAGCATAATCTTTTTTTTGTAATTTGAATTTGATGCTTCATGTTTTAGTCCCTTTTCGCATGGTGTTTCCGATGCAAAAGGGCCCCTTGAGCATCGCGCACATATGAGGAGTGGTCCACACGACACACTCACATTTGCGCAACGCTCAAGGGCCTGACGCGGACTGCGCATACATTTTTTCATTTTCAGCTTGAAGCCGAAAATGCTGCGCGGTCACACATCACTCCGGGGCCCCATGCACACTTACCTTGCGTGTGGAGCATCAGGAGCCGGGCTGGTCACACTTCCTGTCCAGTGCAGCCTGGAAAGGTCCCAGGCTGCACTGCAAAAGGAAGAAGTGGGGCTATCACGCAAGCAGGAAGCTCGTGCGGAGCCAAAGGAGCAGGGAAGCAAGAGCCTCTCTCCGGAGGCTGCTCACACGAGCCCCGCACCTCTGCACTGTGAAAAGGGTCTTTGTCTTCAGATCAACAACAACAAAAAAAAGCTTGCTTCATTTTCTACATCAGCCATTTTCAGTCTTTGGACTTCTAGCCGTTTGGGACTTCAGATTCCAGAATCTGTCCAGGCCAAGAGAGATATCTGGGAGCTGAAATCCAGAACAGCCAAGGAATGAAAGGCTGATAATGGTTGTTCTATATGACATCTTTCAGCTATCATATCTTCCCAAGCTAAACCAGCTCCTTAAGCCATTTCTCATAGGACTTGGCTTCCAAATATTTTATCATCTTGGTCACCCTCCTCTGGATACATTCTAATTTGTCAATGTCCTTCTTGAACTGTGGTGTCCAGAACTGAACACAGTATTCCAGAATAGAGTGGTACTACTACTTCAATCAACCTGGCCACTATACTCCTGTTGACACAGCCTGGTAACATATTGTTGTTTAACTTTCAGCTAAGATCACACTAGACACTTATTGTGATGATGAAGGATAGCCATTGTTGAGTGCTCTTAAATTCAGTCCATCAACCAGCTACAAATCCACCTAACAATAGCACTGTCTAGCCCACAGTTCACCAACCTGTCTGCAAAAATATCAATTAAAATCAGAATATACTACATCCACAGCATTTCCCCAATCTATCAAGCTCATAAGTCTGTCAACAACAACAACAGATTAGTCTGGAATGACTTGTTTTTGAAAAATCTCTCGTAGTTCATAGTAATCACAAGCATTCCTTTCTAAGTGCTTACAAGCTGGTTAATGATCTATGGTACAATTTTCTATTGTACTTGTTGTTAACCTGAGTGACTGGCTATTGCTCAGGTCCTCTTTTTTCTCCTTTTTGAAGAAGGGGGCAACATTGACCCTTTTCAGTATGCTAGGACCTCTCCTGCTCTCAAAGAATTTTCAAAGATTACTGAGAGTGGCTCTAAGAATACACCTGCAAGCACCCTTGTATGCAGTTCTTTTGTCCCTGGAGACTTGAATTCTTTCAGAGTAGCTCTTTATCTATTCTAGGCTGAATTCCTCTTACCACATCTTTTGTTCTATTTTCATCAGCTAGGCAACTGTCTTCCTTTTGGAAGAAGACTGAGGCAAATAAGCTGTTGAGTAGTTTCATCTATTTTTGATCCCCTATTAGCACTTCCCCAGCAATCTCCATGCAATGACCCTGCTAGAATTTAACTAGGTGATTTTCTGTCAGAGATGGAGAAAGGTACTTTTGTTAACAATCCAAAACCAAAAGCAAACAGCCAGCCACTTAAAAGACACTTCCAACACACAACCAGAATTATCTGGCCACTTTCCAGTGATCATCTGTTCTTAATCATCCAAACTTGGGCAACAGCCTATTGCTACCAGGTTATCATTAAAATGGGACCATCTCAGGCACTCTCCCTCCTCCACAGGTTGCTAATTTGCTTTTTTTAAAAATCCCCAACAAGGACCAAGCTCAGGTCTCCCAAGGACTATGTAATACCAAATGTGTCAGTTGAATAAAAGAAAATAAAAGAAAACACATAAAATGAAATGGTGGATTGTTCTCCTTTAATGCCCTAACACCTTGAAGGGGCAATTTGGGTCAGGGGATATACAGATAAAAGCTTTGCTGGATTGGATGAATGTCGTATCTTGTCTAAGGGCCTTTTCGCATGCAGTTTCTTTTGCGAGAGGGCCCCTTAGCGTCGCGTAAATGGGAGCGGCGGTCCGTACAACGCACTCCCATTTACACGATGCTCACGAGCCTAACGCAAACCGCGCACACACCTTTTAATTTTCGGCTTCAAGCCAAAAATGGTGCGCGGTTGCGCAAGGCTCCCGGGACCCACGCGCACTTACCTGCGCTGCGGTACGTCGTCCCAGGCGTGCCGCTCACGCTTCCTCCCCCAGCGCAGCCTACAGCTCCCAGGAAGGGGCGGAGCGGTCACGCGACCAGAAATCCAGCTGCAGGATGAAGGAGCAGTGAAGAGAGCACCTCACGCAAGAACCTGCTTGCGCGAACAGCACCCCCCACCTCCATGATAAGGTAACGTGCGGAAAAGGCCTAAGATTCTATTCACATGATGGTCAAGCAGGTGCCTATGCAATATCCCCTAGCAGGCCCTGCACAGAATGCACTGATATGCAGAAGCATGTTGGCTCTGATATTGTAAGCCAGGGGTGGGCAATTATTTTTCCATGGGGCCACATGAGAAACTAAAAATATTGTGGAGGGCCGGACCAAAAGGCTGAACTCAATTCTGCATAATATTAATTGTATTTCTTTATAAAAAGCAGTAAATAGCATTGTTTTGACAAGTTGTTTAGACCATGCATGAAGTAAAGTTAGGCCATTTCCACACGGGCATATTGCCCACGCTAGAGCGACCTCTCCTGGAGGTCTTCTTCACCAGGGGGTGCGCTAGAGCAGTTAAAAAAAGTGAGGTTCTAGACCTCAAACTGCTCTAGTGCAGCTGCGGGGGTGGTGCTGTGAGTTTTATAAAAACCACCTTTGCAAGTGGTTTTTATAAAACTCACCCGCGCTGCCCCGTAGCAGCCCCCGGTGAAGAACTGCAGAGACGCGGTAGCGCATCCCTGCAGATCTGCCCGGGGGCAGGCTTCCGGCTGGTGCGCTGTCCTGATTGGCGGAGCGCCGCCGGAAGCTGCCGGCCGCCATTTTGGGCGCCGCCGAATGCCGCCGAAATTCGGCGTTTGGAACAGCGGATCCGCGCTCTCCGCAGGGACGGAGCAACCCGCACGCGGGTAAGTTCTGCCCCTGCGTGCGCGGCCCCGTTTCGCCCCCATGAGGAAAGGGCCTTAGAAAGTATGTTTATTTTGTAATTTCCAATTAGCCTTACACGGGCCGGTCAGAGCCAATCAAAGGGCCGTATGTGGCCCGGGGGCCGTACAATGCCCAGGTCTGTTGTAAGCAATATGTAGCACCATGACTAGTGTGTGCGTACGTGCCTACAAGTCACCTGTCAACTTATGGTGACCTCATGAATTTCATAGGGTTAGCTTAGGCAAGGAATACTCAGAGGTGGTCTTGCCAGTTCCTTCCTCTAATAGCCTACAGCACTTGGTATTCATTGGCAGCATCGCATCTGTGTATTAACCAAGCCTGACCCTATTTAGCTTTGAAGATCTCATGGGATGTGGTGCCTTTAGGTTATTGAGGACACCTCATCATGATTAGTAGTCACTGAAAAGACATCAGGTTTTCACATTAGCCAAGAGGCAGGGAAGATGTCTCTCCCCGTTCCTCTCCTGAAACTGCCTCTTCACACAGCTTTCTGTGAACCACAAATAAAACTGCAAGGTTCCTGTTTCAAGGAGTTTGGGTTCCTAATCTGGAGCCCTGCAGAGCCAAGGACACATTTTAAAATTTTGCTGTAGATCCTCATTTGCAATGTTTAAGTAAACCTTCTTTACATCTCCGCATACAGATAGAAAACAAGGTGTTGAAGTCTGACAAAAGTTTGTCTGTTCTGAAGTGGGTTTTCACTTACATGTACTGCAGGTTGGTATTCTTCAGGAAAGCTTGACGTGAAACAAATTTCAAGCCTGAATCCACAACAGTTCTGCAAAAATATATAAATGTATGTGAGAATAGTCAGATTTTTTTCCATTTATGTATATATATTTATATATCAGTTACATTTATACCCCATCTTTCCGCCACTGAACTCATGGCAGCAATGGCTCTCCCTCATCCATCCAAATGAAATCTTCATGACAACCCTATCAGGAAGGACAGGTTGAGAGTGACTGGCCCAAGGTCCCCACTGAGTTTTGTTGCTCAGTGAGGACTTAAACCCAGATTTCCCAAGTCCCAGTACAGCACACTAACTACTACTTCATACCATCTCTATGCAACTCAAAGGATTTCAAAGGCCTGGTTTAGAAATCCCAAAAGGTCTATAGTATTCTGACTGTTAAACACTATCAACCCAAGTCAAACATCTAAATGAGCATCTGAGAGCCTTAATATACAGCTGGGGCTCATGCATGTGCATGGACAGATTTCTCTATTTCTTGCAATGACGAGAAGACAGCTCCATCCAAGCACTCTTTTGAACAAGT
Source organism: Iguana delicatissima (assembly GCA_948472985.1). NCBI lineage: Eukaryota > Metazoa > Chordata > Lepidosauria > Squamata > Iguanidae > Iguana > Iguana delicatissima. The sequence goes on from CAOKZL010001081.1 coordinate 280,324, forward strand.
ATGGAAGTCTGTCTTTCTTTCACAGAAAAAAATGAGGGCCCACATACACAGAGACTCAGTGGATGCCATTACAGAGAAATACTGGACCATGGCAGACATTTTAAAATAATAAATGTGAACAATTAAACAATATACTCACAAATTTCTTAATCCAATGTACCGTCCCACATCTACTTCATTTATGCTTTCTAACTGCCGCTGGTTTGCAATGTAACTGTTTTAAAAGAAAAGAGAGAGAGGGAAAGAAAGTAATGTCAGTTAAGAAGGCTTTACCCTTTCCTTTTCCAAATGTGTGCATGCCATTCACAGATACAGACAGTCCCTACATCTGGCTTTGAAGAAGCGAGGTAGAAGAATACAGCTGACCCTCCACATTTGCTGGTTAAGCACGGATTTAATTATCTACAGATTGTGATGCTGGAAGGAAACCAAACTGGAAGAGTGACTGGGCCTCACTGTGGGCACATTCCCTCGCTCACTCATGTGGGTATGTAGGGGGAAGGGGATGGAATGGGAGGAAGGACGAAGGGTGTGTGCATTTGCTCACTCATACAGACAGGAAGGGGAAGGAATGAGAGAAGGGAGGGTGCATGTGTTCACTCACTCACTCGCTCACTTATGTGGGCAGGAGAGAAGAAAGAGATGAGGCAGGAGAAAGCAGGGTATGTGTGTTCACTCACTTGCTCAATGACACAGGCAGGAGGGATGGATGGAGGGTGCATTCATTTGCTTACTTGGTCACTCACGCAGGTAGTAAGGGGGAAGGGGATGGGACAGGGATTCCCTTTCTCATCTCTCTTGCTCTCCCATCCCATCCCACTCACCACCCACCGACATAAGGAACAAAAAGAATGCTGCATGGCCAGGCCTACTCACCTCGCCTGTACAAGTACTTTTTTGTGTGCATTAAATATCATTTTGCCGCTTATGATAGTCACAGTTTTTCCACTTTCATTTGGGTTTTCTCTGCCCCACCCTCACAAAAGTTGAAGGCTGATTGTATAGCCTTTCTCCATTACCAGTATGGTCACAAGACAGACTTGCAAAAACACTCCTATAAACAATCAACTTGGAAGAAAGCCCTATGCAGAATATGAGCACAGTCAGATGTCAGAAGTCCAAATCTAGCACATCATCCATTATAGTTTTCACACAGGCCAAGTTCAATATTTTTCTGGTAAGCAGAATAGGATAACTAGCAAAGCCTATGTATCAAAGCACTATTGAACTCTGTATGGGATAGCAGGAATGGGAAATAAATTTGAAAGGTTCACACTTTAATGTGAGCATACCTAATTCATACTTCCTGAACCCAAGTGCAGTTATTCTTAGCATCTGAACTTCTCTGAATTCTGCAGTGCAATTCTCCAGCTATGCATTATATGTACCCTCAAAATGCACTATTGTTATTTGCCTTCAAATCATTTCCAACTTAGGTTTTCATCAAGATTTCTACTGAGGGGCTTGCCATTGCCTTCCTTTAGATAGAGAAAGTGTGACTTACCTAAAGTCACTCAGTGTAGTGGCTTTCCATGGCAGAGCAGATATTCTCCTGGAGTCCCACTCTAATACCCAAACCACTCCACTACACTGGCTTTCCCACCGAAAGTGCATAAAAGTAAACAAAGCATGCACTGACTTTTTTTAAATTTACAAAAATGCTTAAGTATAAAAGACCTTCCCCTCTTCTCTTCCTCACCCCTGCAGCTGTAAGTATCACCTAGAAACCAACTCCAGAGGATTCTCCCTCCACAGTAACCTGAGAGGGCATAGCAGGAAAGGAAAAATGGGGCTTTCCTGCTGGTGAAGCCTACTTCATCACTGGATGTACCCTCACTGGAAAAAATTATGCATACTAAGTAAAACTATGCATAAAATCTGTGAACTAGCCACCCATCAGAAGAGATACACTCAACAAGGCATATGGATGTTCACGCACATTTTTTTTATAAAGCACATGAGAACTGATGCAGAATAGAACAAAAATCAACTTAAAATTGGAAGAATTACAGAAACTGGCAGATTTGTTCACCCTCATATAATAGTACCGCAAACACAGAATGCTTGATTGGCAAAAGTAGAGAATCACTTAACATAATGAGCTAGAAAGAGAAAATATCCTACAGAAATTTGAAGAAAATTAGCTTTAAAAAAGTTAAAGAAAACTTAACTTTGAAGAGACAAAAGAGATAAACATTGAAAGAACAGGTTTTCCCAATCAATGAACCGTGATTGCGCCACCATTCCACACTTGCCTCCCCTGTGGAACACGCAGAAGCATGACGGCAGTGCTCCCTACCCCAGTGCAGCCTGGGAAAATACCCAGCAGTGCTGCAGAAGGAAGAGGCATGCCCATCATGGTCCCTTCCACAGGGAGCTGGTCCAATGCAGAGGGGAGCATTCCCACCACACTCCCTTCCAGACAGAGCCACTGCCAGGATTGCCACCAGAGGACCATGCAAGAAGGTAGGGTGCAGAAAGGGCCTTAGAAAGGAGTTCTGCCACATGTTGACATGCTACATTAAGTATTCTGTGCATCATATAAACCAGAGCTTTCCAAACTGTGTGTCATGACACATTAGTGTGTTGGCTGCAGCGTGTAGGTGTGTTGCCGCTGCCCTGGGCGAAGAAGGACCCCGGCGAGGGTGGCAATTAGTTAGTTTAACCTCTGGTTTGCTAGTAACTATGGACACATACATAAATTGTAAGAACAAAATCTATGGGGACACAACATACCCATGAAAACCTTTCATTTATATTTTTAAAAATATATATTTATGCTTCATGATTTACTGATATATTTCTAATCCATAAAACTGAATTACTGTGTCATGAAATGTTGCATGTCTAAAAAGTGTGTCACCAACATGAAAAGTTTGTAAAGCTCTGATATAAACAGTAGCAGAATAGCAAGACATGAATCAGAAAGCCACAGAAAAGTAAAAGTAAAATAAAATAGAAAATACAAGAGAGATTTGTTCACAATCTCCCCCTTGCTGGCCATTAACAGCTAATTCATCTAAACCTTTAGTGCTCATGAAGGAACAGTGCAAAACTAATAAAATAATGCTACGATTGCTTATCAGTTCATGTAAATACAATTTTTTCCTCAAGCTAGGCAAAGAATCTCACACTTAAATGTTCAACCTTATTTACAACATCTCAGTTCTGAGAATAAACTGTGGTTGGTGCTACTTATTTGTTTACACTGAAACGAACACACCCAGGCTTCCATTATGTAAGACCATTTTCACACTACACTGTTAGAAGGCTAATATTCCACTTTCAACATCCTGTGGAATTCTGGGGTTTGTAGTTTACTGAGGGCAAAGAGCTTTCTGGCTGAGAATTCTAAAAGCCTGTTCCTACACTGCAAATCCCAGGATTCCATAGGATGTTGAAAGTGGAATAATAGTGCTATAACAGTGTATGAGGAAAATGGCCTAAAACTCTCTCTGAGGTCACTTAAATCTCTGCATGTCTTTTTTTCCAGATATTTTTCAACATTTTACCCCTTATTTGTATAAACAAAGATCAAAAATTGACGTAAGCTAAGGGCCTGGCAACAACAACTGCAATAAATATGTTTCCTCCTTTTCAGAGCTAGAAATCATGCAGCCCTCCACACCTAGAGATTTCAGGGATATTCCAAACTTCCCAATTTTGGAAACTCTCTGATTTCATTAGAAGAGAATTCTGTTGGGATATTTTCTTTTTCAAATGTTTTCAATAACAAGGTTTAACTCAGTCAAAACTGGAGGGATGGCATACTATGAACACTTGTATGTAAGGCAGTCTACAGAAGTAGAGAATAGTAACACCCACCCATGCTGTATATCCAAGAGGCATTCCTCCATCAAGGGGATGCTACCACCCTCATGAGAGACACTTTTTACAGGGATGAGGGCATCACTGTTCACAGATTGCTGCTTGCCTTCTTCTGATGACCTTAACTCTGCTTTTCTGCAGGCAATCACAATAGTAGCAGATATCCTGTGTTTGCTTGTCCTTCACACTTAGCCCTTTTCACCTGGTCCCTGAAAAACCTGTAACACAGACACCTCCTATGAATTAAGAAACAATAAGCTTATTGCCCCGCCCTGCAAGAGAATAAAACAGTCAGAAGGAGTTTAGGCAGAAAAAGAAAACAGCCCAGTCTGAAATTTCAAATGATCAACTGGAGATATACTTTACTATATCTCAGTGGCTGACCTGTTTTGTACCCAATGGACTTTCAAAGTTAACATTTTCAGAAAGATTTGGCAGGGGCAGGGGGGAATTCAAGGGTTGTGGTCCAAGAAATTAACTTTTCCAAGCTCTCATGATTCTCACTGCAGCCAATAGCACCACAGGAGCTCAAAAGCACTACAGGGAATAGGAAGAAGAAACCTCCTTGTCAGTTTCTTTTAGCTGGAATGGAGAGGGAAACAGTGTTTCTCCTCACAGGGGACAGAGTACATTTAACATTTCTTGCCAGGCCCTCTCAAACAAGCACATCAGCATGGCTAAAAGACAGTATCCCTGCTGGGAAACGATACTCCAGATGTATTCCAGATGAACTCTGCTAGTTGTTTTCAAACTTTCTTCTGCAAAGCCCCGGGGTTACTTGGAGGCTTATCAAATGTTCCTTACAGGAAAATCAGTAATGGCAGACAAACTTCCATGAAAAACAGTTTGGCTGCTTCTGCTTCATCTTTTGGTTGACCACTATCCATCTTCTCCCTGCAACATGCAGAGCTACAAGACAACAGTGGATATATTCTAGAATTTCTTCATACATGAGACACAATGACACATGGACTATTAATGAGCTTGGCCAGTGCCCCATGGAAACTGAATGTGCACTCTAAAAAGTGCCCCAGAATTATCAAACATGCAAATGTTCCATAGCAGATGCTCAAGGATTCTTTAGCAGCTGTGTAACAGGGATGTAATTCCTCACTACTTTTCTTCTTGGAGAAAGTAACAAAAATTCTAGCAATTTACTCCCTGCTGCAAGAAAGTCTTTGAAAGTTGAGCAGCTTTTGAATGCTATTTAAAATTCAGGACTTAATTCTGTGCAAAATTTGCATTTTTTTGCAAAGAAAATAACATTTCTGCTGTTTCCTTTGCAGACAATGCTGTTCTCTATGCAAAACAACCAGGTGCAAATACTGCATAGAATAAGTTCCAAACTGAAGGTTCTTGTCAACCACAGATTCGTATCATCAGGATGAAACATGTTTTTTGACCAGTTCTCAAATATTTTAAAATATTTTTTCCATCACAAACATTTTCTTATGAAAAACATTATTTCAAGGTAAAGAGCATTAAAATTCCTGAACTGGGCAATAAACATAACATTCTGCATCACTCAACCAGCGTATTCAATAAAGAAATAATAATTCTATTTGACATGTGTTAAGGGTCTTCATTGTTCACTTCAGCACCAAAATCCCAGGATACTACAGTTGTTAAGGACCATGTCTTTAATCAGACATATTCCTAAAAAAATACAGATACAGCATCAATGTTGTAGTAAGTTCCATTCTTACCAATACCTGGAAGCTAGGTGGATGTTCATCACACAGTGGGGTATGTAAATCCCAGATCTGTCCATTCACTTCAACAGACACATGAAGTTGATGTAATACTATCCTTATACATTAGAGTATGTTGTTGCTGTGTGTCTTCAAGTTGTTTTCAATTCATGGAGACTCTAAGGCTATTCTTATCACAAAGTTTTCTCAGCGAGATTGGTTCAGAAGGGGTTTGCCTTTGACTTCCTCTGAGGCTGAGAGAATGTGATTTGCCCAAGGTCACCCAATGGGTTACCATGGCCAAGCGGGAATTCAAACCCTGGTCTCCAGAGTCATACTCCAAAACTCAAAGCGCTACATCACTCTGGCTCTCATCACATTATATTTACTTAAATTTAGCACATAAATTGCCCCCTCGTTTTCTTACTTTCTTACTGCTTTTTCTAACTGTTGCTTGCTTTCCTTTCTTCCCTACCCAATTGGTTTATGTGTGCACCAAAAATTTCAGCATGAATTAAGAAAATCTGGATTTGTTCTACAGCTTAATTTCAAACATGAAAGATCTGAGGCTTACTCCTACTAGAATTTATTCATAATATAAAAGAAAAATTAGATTTACTCAGAAAGTGATGGGAGAGTTGTGAGGATTCTGCCTATCCCTCTCCTGCCATAATGTGAGGATCTCCTCCTGTCCCACTACTGAGGCCACCAACTCTAGGGACCTTCCAGATGCCCTTGTGGTTCCTATGTGAGAATCAAGAATCTATTTATCTTCTATTCCCACTTGATATCACCACTTTTTATTGAGTGCTGCCACCTCAGATGCTTTGCCTGAAATCCACTTTCCAATATATAGCATTCCCTGAGGCAAAATAGTATAACACAAAGGCGCTTTTTGCATGCCAGTCCTGTTGCGAAATGACCTCAGGAACGTCACACAATTGCAAGGACTGTTCCACATGATGTCCTTGCAGTTGCGCGACACTCCCAAGGACATTAGGTGGCGATCACACATTATATTATTTTTGCTCCATCGCGTGTCCCTCCTATGCCCCATCTGCATTTACCTTGTGTGCGGAGGCTCCGGATGCAAGGACATCGCACTTCCTCCCCCAGCGCAGCCTGGGAAAGTACCCCGCTGAGCTGTGGAAAGAAGGGGCGGAGCCCCCACACTTCTTCCAGCCAGCACGGAGCTGGTACGGAGGGGAAGCGAAGGGGACATAAGTGCCTCTCACAAGAGGCTTTTCGTGCGATCCCCTCGTGATGACACTGGAACAAAGTAAGGCGCAAAAAGGGCCAAAATCATTATTAAACAGAATTTGAGCAAAACACTACAGATCATTCATTTAATACATCTAAATCACATCTCTCAGTCTCTCACATACACATCTTCTAACTCACTCTGACCCTGACTCTTAACTTTCCTAACCACTCAACCCCCTAAACTCCATTCACTAATTACTAATCCTAACAGACTTCTCTCATCCATGACCAACTGTCATACTCCATCCTTTTCAAAATCCCTTCAGATATTCCACCAATCATCACTCACTCCCAATATTCCATGCTCTTACCCCCTTCCCAACAGATCCATACTTTATTACATCTACTGTACTTTGCATACACAATCATACTACCTTAATTTAGCTAATAACTTAAACATTTCCATCCACCACAAAAGTCCTTGACACCACAAGAGTGTGGAAGAGAGAGTCTACATTTGTTTTAATGATTAAGTGGAAGTTATAGCAAGTCTATTGTAATAAGATAAAGCACTCTGGATAGGCACAAAAGCACACCTTCTTCTTTAACATAACTTCACATTATATTCTCTAAATGTAGCCCGACTTCAAGGGCCTTCTCTATTTTGCCATCATGGCTACAGAAAGCCCTCTTCTTAGAAGGAGAATGGGTGCTGACACTGGCTTTATTTTGGCACTGAGTTAAAGCTTGGTTTTTTAGTAAAGTCTTTTCAGGTTTAATTGTTTTATCCAATTTGTGTATCTACATGGCTTTAAGCATTTAACTTGTTTTACATGCTTCTAGGCTGTACATTTTTTTTTAATTTCCTTGCTTGCTTGCTTGCTTGCTTGCTTCCTTCCTTCCTTCCTTCCTTCCAACCCTTCTCCTAGCATGGGATTCTTTTTGTTTTTTCTGTTTACGTGTTTAATGATTTAAACTGATTTTTATGTTATACCATACTGACAGTTTTGGGTACAGAGTGGAATATAAATATTTTAGTAAACATGTAATAAACATGTGGAGTAGATAGGAAAGTCTTTGTGTGTTCCATGGAGGTTGAGGTTAGAAAATCAAGTTCCTTCTCTACTTTCTTTCCTGAGAATCAAATGGAAGCCATTTCCTCATCCCTCTCTCCTTCAGTCCTGGCAGACATCTCAAGACAAATCATGGCCATGAACATACACACAGAAGGGAGGGATGCCTTCTTAGTAGAATGGAGTCAAGCTTTCCTCATTTATTTTTCTGGATAGGGCATGGGATGCCAAGGGTATGTTGTAACGTAAGAGGAGATGGGACCCAAAACTTTGCAGGACTCTCTTTCTTGATAAACTACAAGAATACTCTGCTCACACTCAGGAATGCTCTCTTCTTCAGGCAATTGGTCAGACAGAACTTAACTGATATGGGGGGGGGGTAGACTGCAATTTGAAGGAGTGGACAGGGGTGTGAGGAAGTGAAACTACAGTTTTAAAAACTGACACTGAATCGATGACTTTAGCATTGTACATATGACACATTTAATTTGGTCACTTTCACACAACACCACTATAAACTATGATTTCACTTTAACTGCCATGGCAGCATCCTATAAAATCCTGCAGTTTGCAGTTTGGGGCTCTTTGGCAAAAGATTGTAAATTCAAGAAAATAGTGAATGTTCCACTGTAACAAGTAGGGATGGGCCAACCAAATCCGTGAACCCTTGAATCATTTGGAAGGATTTGAGATTTGCAGATCCGAATCCCTGGGCCAAAACAGGAGAATTAAATCTTTCAAATCCCTGCACGCCCAGAGGCCTAAGATGGCGTGAGTGCCCCAGATGAGGCCCATGTGGGCATGCAGGGCCAGCGAGAGCTGCTTTCCTGCATGCCTGGAGGCCTGACCTGGCACGAGAGCCCCAGATCAAGCCTGCGCAGGCACACAGGACCAGCGAGAGCCGCCTTCCTGCACGCTCGGAGGCCTGAGATGGCACAAGACCCTGAGATCAGGCCCGCACAGGCACACAGGGCCGGTGAGAGTCGCTTTCTTGTACACCCAGAGGCCTGAGCCGGCGCAAGAGCCCTGGATCAAGATCACTCCTGCTGCCTGCTCCTGTGGCTGCCTACCTCTGCAAGGTAATTATTCTCTTCTTCCTGTTCTTTTGACTTGAGACTGGACTAGAGGCTGGTGTTTGTTTTTGTTAAGTGCCTTCCTTGTTTTAGGACTTGTGACTGGACATCAAGGTAGAGAATTGAGACTGGTTTAGAGGCTGGTGTTTTTTTTTTTAAAGTGCCTTCCTTGTTGCAGGACTTGAGACTTGACTGGAGAGTACAGTGTTCTTGAGATTTCAAGGACAGCTGAAGAAGATTCGTTTGCATGCCTCCCTTGCAAAGCTCTTTCATACACAATTCTGGGGTTTCTAGTTGGACAAGGTGTCACAGCCTTCTCTGCCAAAGTGTGCTAGTGCATCACCAAACTACAAACCCCAGGATGCTATCTCTGTACTGTAGTATGTGGCCCTGTTTACACAGGCAGGAAAATGTGGGATTAATAACCCACATTTTCCTGCTTGTGTAGAAAGGGCCTTTATGACATTTTCAATCTGGCGAGATCCTAAGGCAAAACTATGACAAGTGTCCTGGCCAGATTTCGTCAGAGGCAGGTTTGCCTTTGCCTAGGCTTTTGCTAAGGCTGAGAGAGTGTGTCTTTCCCAAGATTATCCTTGCCCTTTTTTTTGTTTTGTAATAGTTAACCCAGGAGTCAACTCCAACATCTGGAGCTACTTCCAAATTACATGTAATTCTTAATAAGAAGTATATGGGTATGTTTTCCTGAAAGTGAAAACTATTATTTGTTTTTTATTAAATAAAGATTCTGCTTCAAAACACCTTTCAGTAGAAGTGCTTTGTTTCCCTTGTTCTTTAAACCCTTTTGTAAAAAAGGATTCAAAAGATTCGAGATTTGTGAGATTCATGGATTCACAGAACCTTCCAGGGATTTGGATCCGGATCCGGATGCGGATCTGGAAAATTCTGGATTCATCCCATCTCTAATAACAAGGCAAGTTTTAGTGCTACCAAAGGAGGAAAGGTAGTAAGGCCATTCCTGAGAAAACTCTCCTTGCATTCCACCATACTGGATAATTACTGGCCAGATAATTATTCCTGAAAAAACTCTCCTTTCATTCCACCATATTAGATAATTACTGAGCAAGTTCCTAGGGTGTGTCATGGACTCCCAGCTCCAGGAGGTTTCTCTGTTGTTGCTATTTGCCTTCAAGTCATTTTTGATTTACAACAACCTTAAAGCAAACCTATCACAGGGTTTTTCTTGGCAAGATTTGCTCAGAGGGGGTTTGCTATTGCTTTCCTCTGAGGCTGAGAGAATGTGACTTGCCTAAGGACACCCAGTGGATTTCCCTGGCCAAGTAGGGATTTGAACCTTGGTCTCCAGAGTCACAGTCCCATGCTCAAACCATTATGTGAGTTTGGCTCTTCCTCTATAATTACCTAGACCTGTTTCAAAATGGCTTTAGGGTGAGTTTAGGGGACAGAGACAGATTTATTTGGTCATTTTATGGGATGGCTTACACCAGAAACTAAGCAGAGGAAATGTGTCCCTCTTGGTTGTGATGGATCTCCCGGCAGCTTTCAATACCATTGATCGTGGTACCTTTGATAACCTCTCTTGAATAGGACTTTGGAACACTGTTTTCCAATGGTTCCAGTCCTTTATGGACAAAGGAACTAAAAAGATAGTGCTGGGAGATTCCTGATCAACACCCTGGACACTGGCGTATGGGGTCCCCCATGGTTCAATTCTGTAACCCTTGATGTTTAATATATGCATGAAATCACTGGAAAAGAGCATTCAGAGTTTGGAAATTTATGTGACTAATGTGCTGCTAATACCCAATTCTATCTCTCCTTTCCATCCACTTCTGCTGTATCTGTGCTAAATCAGTGTCTACTGTCAGTAATGGACAGGATAAGCACAAACTGAAGCTTAATCCAGACAAGACGGAGATGCTTCTGGTCAGCTGGAAGGCTGATTGGGGAATAGGAATTCAGCCCATGCAGGATGGGGTTGCACTCCCTGTGAAATCTCAAGTTTACACCTTGGTGTACTCCTGGACGGGCAAGCTCTGGCAGTGGCCAGGAGTCCATCTGCACAGCTAAAACTAATGAATTAACTGTGTCCATTCCTGGAGATACTGTGTCTTGACTTCATTCCATTTTGATTATGGAATTGCATTGTATGTGGGGCTACCCTTGAAACTGCTGGGAAACTTTAGCGGGCCCAAAATGTTGCATCCAGAGTATTGACTGGGACTGGTAACAGGGAACATATAATTTCTTTGTTGAAAACCTTCTCTGACTACTAGTTGTTTCCAGGCACAACAGAAAGTGCTGGTTATGTGCTGGAAAAACCTGGTCCAGGCTGCCTGAAAGGCAACAAAGGACTGCCCAAGTCTTAAGAATTTCTCAGTCCCACCACTGTCACAGGTCCATTGTCACAGGATCAGCTGCTCCCAAGCTGCATAATTCTGTTCCACGGGAAGCTCGTCTTCTCTTTCCTCACCTTCTGCCAGCAGGTAAAGATCTTTTTATTTAAAGACACTTGGGAATTAGCTGGTTTTTCAGGGTCCCTGGGTCTTCAAGTGGGTATGCGTATGCCATAGTTATTGTTACATTTTTTTAAAAAAAGTTTTTGCACTATTTTAAATTGTAGTCTTTCAACAGGATAGATTATTTATTTATTTATTTATTTTAATCACCAGAGTTTTAGTTGTACTTTGTTTTAATCTCTGTTGTAAATCATTTTGGGGCTTATGTTGGAAGAAAGGTGAGAGAGAAAAAATAAATAGCTCACAGATCCCAGACTTCCACAGAGATGGTGCCATGGCAATTAAGGTGATATCAAAGTGCTATAACTATGTAGCATGACAGAGGCCCTTTTCACATGGCATTTACCATACGAAAGGGCCTCTGCAGCATCGCATGATTGCAAGAAGCGGTCCACGTGATGTCCTTGCAATTGTGCAACGCTGCTGGGCCAGCAGGCACTGATCACACACTATTTCATTTTTGGCTTGTAGCCAAAAATGGTGCACGATCGTGCATCGCTCCGGGGCCCCACATGCACTTACGCACTTACCGGAGATGCGGACCTCACACTTCTTCCCCAGTGCAGCCTGGGAAAATGCCCAGCTATGCTGCGGAAGGAAGGGGTGGAGCCCTCACGCTGCTTGCTGTCCAACAGGCAGCAGCTGCAAAGCCGAAACAGCAGGACGCAAGAGCCTCTCACAAGAGGTTGCTCATGTGATCCTCGCGCCCCCGCACCAGAAAGCGGTAAGGTACAGAAGAGGCCAGAGGCCCAAGAGTTTCTTAAGGCCCCTTGAGGCAACTGAAAGTTACTGAGGCTGACTTTAGTTGCATAGGTTGTATAGAAGCAGAGCCAATCACAAAATGGAACCAAATGGGGGCAGTCTTCCTCATTACAATATAGCAATACAGTTGACACCTAATCCTCTCTGGAAATGTTTTGTTTGTTTGAGGTTGTTGTTGCTACATTGATTTCCTTGTAGCAGAGTCCCATGATGCAGCTTTCTTCAAGTTAATTTGACACTGACTCCAGTGGTATCATAACAATATTTTCTGGGGGGTGGGGGCAGTTTCAAACTCCACTAGACACAGTTTTGAAGTAAGAAAAAGTACATTTCTGAAATTTTCTCAAATATTTGGGATGAACAATACATTTGTAGAATACAACATATGCAATAGTCCAATACAACAACAATCACCTACATAAATTAAGTCATTCTAGTGTAACAATTGTTCTTTATTTGCAAGAATTTGAAAATGGCAGATGTTTCAGATTTCTTCTGAAATCTTCTCTCTGGGAGTAAAGGGGATTGATTGGTCTTCCTCCCCTGCATTCTCTCCCATCTCCCTGGTAACCAGACACACTCACTCCCGTGGTACCCTCTCCCTACTGCTGTCTCCCACGTATGTGTCACAACAGATAGCCAATATAGACTGAACATGTGAGGGACAAAATCTGTTAAGTCTGTACAGTAAAATGTGGGGAAGAAAATCATTTTTAATAAAAACCACACATAGCTTATATTACTGCTAAGCCATAGCACATACCAGTCCTTCTCTCTGATACACTACAAGCAGTTTCCCAAAGGACTATGTAGAAACACTGCCCCAGCAATGTCTGTGAAAAAGAAACAGACAATACCTTTCAAATGTCAGAACATCATTCATTGAATAACAAGCCATTTCTACATCAAATAATAATAAACTATTTCTACATTAAAATCAGCCCAGACCATCCTCAGACCAACCTCTCCTCTACTGCTGAGACTTAGATCAATCCATTCAGCCATTTTCTGAGTATGAGCCATAAAACCTACTGACCATCTCTCTGATTTCAGGTTACAATGGTGGAATGTAATCCAACTCAGATTTCACATAGGCCTGAGTCTTGTAATCTAATAAGCACATTGGCAAACTATATAACAGGCAGGCATTTTAACAACAGTTGCAACAACAGTGATAACAAAACATTTCTAATATCCTCTTAGGCTACAATCTTAGGTTGCAGTCTTACATTCATTTAGCTCCATGGGACATATTTCAGAGTAGATATGTAGATTGCTCTATTAAATCACTTTTCAACTATCTTAATGATAATGGCTTTGATTAAACCTTCAAATGTTTTGGTAGCTGGGAAAAAAACTGAGCAAGCATGTAAACATCAGAAATTACTAAAGCTATATTGCTGAGGCTTAACTGAACATTAAACACAGGGGAAGATATTTTTTCCACATGGGTCCCACTGGATAGCAAGTCTATGAGATATACTTTATAACTTTTATATGGCTTATTTTATTGATCTTATTCTCAAAACCGTTCAAAGGTTTGCAAACTCAGTCTTCAGCATATATACACAACTAGATCCTCCTCTGAATAAAATAAGACTTTAGAAACTGGAATGGTAGATATAATGGGAATGGATGTGGACAATATGAATTGGTGTAACTGGCATCAGCCTCACCGCTGGCTGTTTTGCCACTTGTTCCAACAATTAGGCAGACAGGTGGAGAGAAGAACCCTGACTGGAAGGCTTCTACCACTGCTTTGAGTATGTGCGTGTGGCCTTCTGCTGTCTAGTTTGGAAAATGCATTCCCAACTTACCTTGCTTTATTTTATATATCTGATATTGGACCATTTACACAAGTTGGGTTAAACTGATATAAACAAAGGAATTTTGTAACATGAATAACAAATAAGTGTAAATTTTCACAGCAGCTGTTATTGCTGCTGCTGTGTGCCTTCAAGTCATTTCTGACTTCTAATGACTCAAAGGTGAACCTTTCACCTTAGAGTTTTCTAGAGGCTGAGAAAACCTTTAGTGATGACCCAAGGTTGCGTGATGACCCAAGGTTACCCAGTGGGTTTCCATGGCCAAGCAGGGAATTGAACCCTGATTTCCAAGGTCACAGTCCAACACTCAGACCACTACCCCACACTGATTCTGACCACTACACCACACTGGTTTACAACAGACCAAACAACAAATCCTAAGGGATTGGTTTTGCTTTTTTATATATAAAATTCTTTTTTCATTTAGAACTGGAGAAAGGAAAGAAGGAGTATGTTGATAAACCTTGGAGATAACACAAACAAAGGGACATTCTTATTCAGGATACCCACATAGTAAAATTCAAGTATAAGTCTATGCATGTGTGTGCATGCACAACTGTGTGTTTAGAGACAGACAGACAGACAGACAGAATAAGAAACCATCAATGTGAAATAATAAAAATCACAAGATACCTATAAACCAGACTGTTAAATATCTTCAAGTGCTACATGGATTATGCACAGCAGAGAGAGAAAGGCTTTACTACCAGCACATTAAACACTGGGACAGCTTTATTTACAAGAGGGTGAATAATTCTGAAGGTTGCTAATGTTGAAAAACAGCATAGTGAAAAAGGCAACAATTTCTGAAGAAATTCAGAATTCTTATCACGAGCAGAGAATGTAAGAGAAACAACCTGGGAGGGACAAAGCAGCACCAAGCTGACTGAGATTCTTTGCAAGCAACGTGTATGGTCCCAAGCAAGCTGAAAGGGGGGAAAAATATGAAGCCAACTGAGAGGCTGTTGTAAACAGTACATGTGGGCATGCACAGTCCCAAGCAAGCCTGCATCACTCCCTCATGTTCCCTACAGAAGGAAAACTGGGTTCCACTTTTTAAAAAGTAGTTTCAGATTTTGGGATAAGGGATACTCAATCTGTAAAAAAACAGTTCCAACAATAAGTATAGTTCCAATAATAAGTAGCTACAAAAATATATTTGAATACATTAAAGAAAGCTGAAAGTCTCAGGAGTTCAAGCTACTCAAGCTATTCAAGCTAACAGGAGTGAGTATAGATTGTAGGTCACATTTGTCCCTCCTCACAAGGTCCTCCACATCCCCTACAATTTTTAAGGGGTTTTTTTCTTCTAACAAAGCAGTCCACTACCCTCTAGAGGCCACCAGGGCAACTTTATCTTATTTTGTTGGGCCTGTTTTAGGTCAAGCGGGAGTTTCAAATCAGAAGAAAGTTTTCATCACTTCCTACTTGGGAAAATCTTTCTCCTGAGGTAGGACACCCTCAACACATTGCGGAATCTCCATCCCATGCATGGGGGACAAGCAGGGGGGAGGTGTTCAGCCAAAAAAAAAAGGGGTGTGTGTGAGGATATCTAGGCCTTCCAAATTCAGCAATGGCATATGCATCCCTCTGACCTCCTACTGCCAGCTGTTCTTCAGTTTCTAAGCTAGTGCTTTAAAGATGTGGACTTCTGGGGTCCAGAAAGGATGTCTATATCTTGTAGGGTCTGCTATAGTTTATATACAAGACATGCTTGGAAGAGGAAGTGTTTAAGACATCTCTCAGTGGACACCCTGTATTGCACACCAAGGATATCAATTTTGTCAGGGGCAAGCAGGGATTCTCCCCAAGGGCAGGAGACAGGCTAGTGACTATATGGAGTTGAACCTGCCCCTCTCTGGAGCACTGCTCACTTGCCTGAGTAAATTGAAGTTTTCTGCTTTGAAAGCATTTTAGTATCAACACGTCACTTTTGCTCCACCTTACTGGTTTTGGCACAGTATGGTCCAGTTCACATGGGTTAATTGGGGGCAGCAGGATAGCAAGTGGTATCTGCTGCTGTGAAATCAATGCCCTCCCCTGTTCCTACCACACTGTGTAATTCTGTGAAATGCTCCTGAGACAGACAGAGGTTTGAAGCAAAGCCTCTCCTCTAACCAAAGGCTATTTTTGCCTCTGACAACTACTCTGCCTTGATGTTACTTATCAAACATTAATATTCCTAAAAGCTCAGACATTCTGAGGGCAATCTTCAGAATTTAGTGTGTTCTGATCTCAAAAATAGCTTTCTTTTTATTTAATTGAATAGTCTTTGTAACATACAAGAGACTCAGTCTAAAGTATGTGTGGATTATTGAAGTCATGTTACAAGTCCTAATACTCCTTTTATATACCATAGCAAATGTTAACAACCTTGAGATCTAAGGCCATTTCTGCACTACCCTGTTATAGTGCTATTATTCCACTTTGAACATCCTATGGAATCCTGGAGTTTGCAGTTTAGGGAGGGACCTTTAGAATTCTCAGTCAGAGAGCTCTTTGGCCTCAGTAAACTACAACTAACTACAGTAAACTACACAGGATGTTGAAAGTGGAATAATAGCACTGTAATAGTGTAGTGGGGAAATGGCCTAAAACTATTTTAACCATCCCAGTGATGACATATTCCAATTATTTTAGCTTTAGGCAAAGCCTCAGTAATCAATAGATGGTATGGAATGGGTGTTCAACAATTTCCCAAACATGACTAAAATCTGATGTTCCCACCCAATTGGGAAAAACTGACAGAAAGAAAAACAGTGTTTGGAAAATTCCCACAACTTGCAGAATTTTTTTTTTTTCAGCACAGCAAAACTACGCAACTTTGTCAATTCTGCACAGCCTTAAAAGATGGACATTAGGAATGTGGCACAACACTCCAAGGCAAAGTTGTGCACCTATGCTAACTAAAACTATACAATTTTTATAAGTTTTCAATTGGTTCAACACTGAAGAGGGAAGAAAAGAGTACAATATTCCTTGAACGCTAAACCCTAAAGATGCACACCTTGACTGTGAAAACTGTGGCTATATTTCTCTAATTCACTACTTCCCCATCAAGGCTGATCCCCTCCTGTTGCCCCCTCCTCTGCTGCCCTTTTTTAGTTGTTGTTGTTGTTGTTGTTGTTGTTGTTGTTGTTGTTGTTTTGGCAGAGCTTGCTTTCAGGGCTCTGAGTCTGTGGTCCACTTCTTTCTTGGCCTGCCTGCCTACTCCAGTACCCTAATGCCTTCTCATCCCTGTTAATTCACTTCATTCCTGCCAAGGCTGCACTTCTCCTGCCATCTCCTCCTCTACTGCTCTTTCTCAGCTAGTTTTGGGGGCAATTTGAGCCTTGAACTCCCTGGGCTCTGAGACTGTGCTCCCCTTCTTTCTTGACCAGCTAGTATACTCTGATTCTCTGATTCATTATCACCCCTGCTAATTTGCTTCATCTTCACAAAGGCTGCTCCTGTCCTGCTGCCTCTTCCTCTGCCACTCTTCCTGGGTTTGAATTTTGTGCAACTTGTTCCCTGAACTCTTTGGGCTCTGAGTCTGTGCTCCCTTCCTACCTTTTTATTTTCTTTTTGAGACTTAATAGTAATTCATTTTAGTACAGAGAGACAAATAAACTGATTCACAACTACAGGAACAAACAACAAAAGAAAAGAGAACAAATTATATATAAAAATATACATGTATAACTAAAACTAAACTAAACTAAATTGAACTGAGACAAAGAAATAACAAAATCCATTACTAAAAGATTAATCTGTTACACTAAACACATCCTAATCACACTAAACAAAACACAGAACAACTCTAACCCCCTTATATAAACTGTAATGAAAGGAAAAAAATCAAGTAATATCCCATGTCTTGTTCTACCATCACAGATCTACCATTTCAAATTACGAGAATTACTAATAATCATAACTTCATCATTATTACATTATTGGTCAAAAAGCCCATAAATGCTTTCCAAGCTTTCAAAAAAAAATCCACATCAGTTTTGCAACTTGGGCAAGATCCATCGCTTTAACAATGCACTCTTCCGTCATCACTGTTTCAGTTCATTTCCAAGTTTGTACAAACCACATTCATGAAGCTATTTTCATGTATTGAAGAAGTAGCTGATATTTGCTGTCAAGTTCTTACTAATTCCCACTAAAAACATTTCTGGTGACGTTACCTTTAAATTTTTTGGAATTAACATATAAATGTTAGACCAAAAAAAAAAAAACCTCCATTGTGTGGGGTTCCCTAAACTAGAGGGTGAAAAGGGATGGATTGTGATTTTTGTTGCAAGCCTTGGCATTTCTCTCAAGCAAGACTAGAAAACCAGACTCCAAACTCCAGTATACAATACACCTTTATTTATAATTCCTGCTATCTGCTCCATCCATTTCTGTGCTATCCTGTCCCTCTATCTCAAAAAGTTGTGCAAAACTGAACTGTCATGGCCACAGACAGACCTACAACTACACAGTTGTTCCTCAGAAAGTTGTACAGTTCTGAGTAAAATTACACGAGTTTCTTAAACATGTACAATTTTTTAAAAACTGCAGTGAGGTTTCCATCTTGCAAGAAAAAAAAATCCCCTCAGACTTTAAACCAAACCATTCTTACTACTGAAGGGAGTTTCGGCACTACAGAAGAAATAGTGATATTTTTTCCTTGAGACCCATCAGGAAGTGGGGAAATCCAGAATTTCCATCCCTACTCCACATTGGCATTTTCCCTCTCCCTCTAACTCAAATATCAACATACTATATGTATATCCAGGTTTTTAGGAAATGGGATACCAGATTGGACAGGCTTTTCTATCAGTGGTTCAAAAAAAACCACCTTACACATGTCAAAAAAGATATAAAATGTTAGAAACAGAAACTGTTGAATATGTAGCCTTTAAGCCCAACATACAAACAGAGGATCCCTTCAGCAGTAAGAGTGATTTGGTTTATTTTATGCTATTTTAAGGCATTGTTACGTACATAGGAATAAAATAAAATTAGAAGAGTAAAACAGAAAGCTACAAACACGCAAATTCAAATAGTCTTATCTAGCAGTCCATAAGGAAGCAAAAAACATAAATTATCAGGCAGCACGAACAATGTCCTCAGTCTTCACAAAATGTATGACAGAAAATTCCACCAGAAAACAAAGAGGATGGGAAGAAGCCACATACACTTTAAGAAGGATGGACTGGTTGGATCTGGAATTTAGACAGGTAGTTGACACAACTTATCTTAACACAATAAGACTGAAGCAGCCCAGTAACAGTTCCCGTGACCACCAACTCAGAAACATGCACTGGTTGGTAGGAAGATGGATGATACACAAAGAAAATATCAGTCCTGCTTCTGATACTGTTTTAACTGAGCATCAAAACTTATGCCCTTTTCGCAACTTACCTTTTAACGCTGCTGGTTGGGGTCCTCGCGTGAGAAGCCTGGGCAGGAAGGCTCTCGCAAGCCTCCTGCTTCAGCTCCGCAACTCCTTCCTGCTCACGCGAGAGCCCCGCCTGCGCCCCGCCGCTTCCTTCTGCAGTGCAGCCTGGGAGTTGGAGGCTGCACTGAGGAGAGGACGTGCGACCAGCCCGGCTCCAGAGGCTCTGCGTGGCAGGTGAGTGCGGCCCATGCCCGTGAGCATTGCGCAAGCACAGGTCATTTTCGGCTAAAAACTGAAAATAAAAAAATGTGTGTTTCCTGCGCGTGAGGGCCTTGAGCGTCAAGTAAATAGGAGTGTGTCATGCAGACCACTCCTCACATTTACACGACGCTCAAGAGGTCCTTTCGCTTGCAAACTGCCATGCAAAAAGGGTCTTAGTGACTGGGCACCCAGAAAGGGCAGGTCTTAAGACTGATGACTGAAACTCCACTTTCCATCTCCCCTGGTCTAGCCTATATTATGAAACCTGGTAGACAAAGAGACTAACTCCTTCCAATCTATCCAATCATAGGCCATTTCCACACGGGGATATAGCTCGCACTGGGACAACCTCACCAGGAGGTCGTCTACACCGCGGGGTGAGGTTCTACATCTCAAAGCACCCTCACGTGGCCACGGGGCTGGCGCCACATGTTTTATAAAGACCACCCTTCAAATGGTCTTTTTAAAACAAGAGCGCGCTACCCCATCACAGCGCCCCGTGAAGTGCGTCCCTGCAGAGCTGTCCGGGGGCGGGCTTCTGGCTGGCGCGCAGCCCCGATTGGCAGAGCACCGCCGGAAGCTGACAGACGCCATTTTGGACGCTGCCGGACGCCGGTGGCGTGTAGAGCGGTGAACACACGCTGCTCCCCGCAGGGATGGAGCCATCCGGATTAAGGTAAGCTCCGTCCCCGCGTTTCGTTCCGTCGCGTTTCGGCCCCCCCGTGTGGAAAGGGCCATACATACCAGTTCAGCCTGTGAGTCATCCACGAAAAAGATCCAAATGGTTGAGATCTTGCAGCTCACATTCAGACCCAGAGAAGAGTGAGATTGGGGAGGGCACAGACTGAGACATAAACTGAGGATTATGACTGATAAAGAAAGACTTCTAAACTTTGTTCTCCTGCAACACCCTGTTCTTCACTCACCAGCATTATCTGTCTTTACAGACCACACAAATGAGTGGGCTTCGTCTTCATAGTTGAAACAACCAGAGAAAATGAACTTTGGAGGCCCTGCTCTCTGTGACAGAAAATATCTGGTCCCAATTTCTCCTTCCCTCTTTCCCTGGCAAGGAGTAATTCCCTTGACCACTTACCATATTTGCCAGTGTATAAGATGCACCCGTATATAAGACACACCCCATTTATACACTGGCAAATACTAGTTGCCGGCGTATAAGACATACCAGTGTATAAGACGCACCCCATTTTCAAACAGTATTTTTCAGGCAAAAAAGTGAGTCTTATATACCAGCAAATAAGTATATGATGCTTTGGTGATTTACAGAATATATATGTGTCCTCTAATTTCTTTCATTGCCACTTGACTCCCTTCAACAATAAAGAGAACTCATCTCTTGCCACTGAAAAGATCCACAGCAGAGAACTTATTTGGAGGTTGCATACTACAGCATGGCTCCTCCAAGCCAAAACTCTCTAAACCACTCTAAACCACAATTCTTTTAAATAGAGAAGAACAACTTAACCTCACCACTCAAAGGATACATTAAAGAGAATTTCCAAGTCTTCACATCCCATTTCCTTCAGAAGGGAAAAGCCATACACATTTCCTTCTTCTTGGCTGATTGCTTTATACTTCATATAATGAATACGTTATCTATTATTGCTTTAATATTATGTTGTACGTCCGCAGTGCAATATTACTGGCCTCAATCCAATTACTAGTACTAATTAGAATAGACCCATTGAATGTATAGGAACATTTTTTAAGTCAGCATTTATGTGAGTTCCACTGAGTCAATGGGTTTATACTACTTGATACTAACAACTGGAATTAGGACAAAGACTATCCATCTGGTTTTGCTTCTCCTCCCTCTCCTAGTTTTAAGAAAAGACAAAAGGAATGAACTAATATGGCAGCTGACTTGGGCCATTTCCACACTAGCTTGTTATAGTGTTATTATTCCACTTTCAGTATCCTATGGAATCCTGGGGTTTGCAGTTTAGAGAGGGGCCTCAAAGGCCCCTCTCTAAACTGCAATCCCCAGTATTCCATAGGATGTTGAAAGTGGAATAATAGCACTATAACAGGCTAGTGTGGAAATGGCCTTACATCTACACTTTGATATCTCCTGTTACAGCACCACCCCATTCTGGTTCCCTCTTTGCTTTCTTTGATTTTAAGAGACAGTTACCAGGCATGTGTCTTTGGCCTTTTCCACATGGGGGAAAAACACGGGGTAACATGGGGTAGGACGACCTCACCCGGAGGTCATCCACACCATGGGATGTGCTAGGGCGGTTAGAAATGTGGAGGTTCCACACCTCAAACCGCCCTCCCACGGCCACAGGGGTGGCGCCGCGTGTTTTATAAAGGCCACATTTCATGTGGTCTTTATGAAACATGTGTGCACTAGCCCGTCACAGCGACCCATGTAGAATTGCAGGGAGGCCCCTGAGAGGCCTCTCCCTAAACTGCAAACCCCAGGATTCCATTGCCTCCCTGCAATTCATGTAGAATTGCAGGGAGGCCCCTGAGAGGCCCCTCCCTAAACTGCAAACCCCAGGATTCCATAGGATGTTGAAAGTGGAATAATAGCACTATAACAGACTAGTGCGGAAATGGCCATAGATGGTTACACCCAGTTTAGGAGCACGGACCTGCCCCGCCCCCAGTGGCAGAGAACCACACAGCAACAGTGTACTCCACAGTGGCCACCTGCCACTGAGATAGGAGGATGGATTTTGATCTAATGACAGTCGGGTCATTCAATCAAGTGATCATTTCACTGGATCTGTGCTTCATGACAAGTTAACCTGCACAGCTATAATCCTAAAATAGTTGTGGTCTTGTTTACTTCCATTTCTTTGGCTGTACTTGTGGTTTGTCACGGCTACTTCTGCCTTGCATCACGCCTCCATCGCTAGCTCTACAAAAGAAGTTTTACTAAGTTCTGCTACTAAAGTACAAGTGAATGCTTGTATAATGCTGAAAGGTATGTGAAATTCAAAAAATTGCACGTTTACAGTGTGTATCTGATCAAGTATACTGCAGCTCATGAAAGGTTAAGACAAATAAAAGTTTTTACTCATTTATGTGCCACAAGTATATTTGTTGTTTTTGCTACACCAGACCTATATTGTACCTCTCTACCCCAAGTAAATTCTAGTAAGAGTTGTGCTCAGATAAACACCTTGATATGCAGTGTCACTTCTCCAATAGATTCACGGATATTATTTGTGTAAAAATAATGGAATTAACATGTGCTTCGCTGTGATTCCCCAAATCCTTTACTGTACAAGCTCAATTAAAATGAATAGAGATTATGCAGCATTAATATTGATAACCTGCTTTCAAAGACATTAACACTATTGAAATGATGCTTCTATTATCTACCTTAAATTCTTAACATATTACAGTTTAGTTTTGCATATGAAAATAGTACCAAAGTATAATTAGCACTACATGCTGACTTTGCTTTCTTTTTCCAAAAGCAAATTACATCTATTGACTTTTCTGGGATAAATGTATGATGTATCAACCCGACTTAATGTGAAGATCGGGGAAAACTTATGATTAAAGTATCAAGGAGATAGTGCAATATCTGTCTGATACCTAAGAATCTGTTCATACAGAAGTATTTATGAGTAGTCACATAAAGTAAGGCCAGCAAGGCAATGCTATTGTGCACAGAGACCCAATGATTCTTCTTCCTTTGGTCCCCAAATATACAGTGGCCCTTCAACTTTCATGAGAGTTCAAGGCACAGAATCCTTGCCAAAGTTTAAAAAATGTGAACAATTCCCTCCAACTGAGTGAGCACTTCCCCTTCCATTCTCTTGCTTTTTGCCTGGAAGGCTGTGCCTTTCTTCTCTGCACCCAGACAAAAGGCAAGCGAATGGGAGGGGACAGCCCCATGGGCTGAGAAGGTACATACAAGTCTTTCAGCTCGATTCATTTGCCTTTTGCCCAGCCACAGAGAAAGAAGGCAGGGCACCCAGGCAAATGGTAAGCAAATGGAGGGGAGAGGTACAGACATGAGTCTTTCCTCCTCCATTTGCTTGCCTTTTGTCCAGGCATGGAGAAAGAAGGCAGGATGCCTGGCGAAAAGGCAAGGGAATGGGAGAGGGAGAATGCGGGGAAGGCAAGTGGGCATCATGCAAATAATCAGATTCACCAAGGTCAAACCCACGAATGTGGAGGGAGGACTGTACTTCACATACTGTTCACACTTCATACACACCATGCACGTAAGATCCAGTGTAAGAAATATACAATGGCTGCTTTCAAACTCCACAGAAGCCAGCTCCAAACTCTTGTTTCAGGCTCTGGCTTATTAAAGGAGCATTAAATGAGCAGTCTACATTCAAATGTAATAGGAAGAATTTGATCTTGAGTACGTTTAGCCATTCTGGTCCATGGGAGAAATCACACAAGCGTATGCTGCCAATGAATGATAATCCAGAGTTTGTAGACATTCCAACATGTTGTTACATCAGGACACATCCAATGACGTAGCTTTTTGTATGCATTTACATCAATCCTTGAATTTTCCCATGTGAAAATAAAGGATGCCCCCATGTGTTCACAATTTTTAATTGTAAATTACATTTCTGACTGCTTGCACTGTTGATTAGTCTTTCCAAAACTGACTTATAACATATATAGCCACAAGCAGAAGTAATTGCACTCAGCCCTTCTATTTTGGAAAAGCTAAGGAATATGAAAAGAACACATTTCATACTCAGGACTCTTCAACTTAGTTTGTGCTGAAATAATCCAAGAAAGAAATTGCTTTTAAAACTTGAAACATGGCATGTTTATGGTCTTTTTCCTATGCTTCAAAACATTTGGTTAGCAGAAATATGTCTACACAGTTCTTTTGATGTAATTCATGTTATTTTCCTGGCCAAACACCATTGACGCTACACTGCACTGTTGAAAACTGCAATGGTACTCTGAAAAACCAGCCGCACACTAGCATGAGCTACTTAGATAAAAAGGAATAATCTACCATTTGGCGTGGGTTCTACCACTATAAAACCCCTTTTATGGGAAACATTTCTAAATGTGGACTTTCAGCAATTCCCATTCTTTGGAGGAGGGGGCAACCTCAGTTATCTCTAGTTCATCCTGTGGAGAAAAGCATTCTGAAATGAGCAAGTGATCGGCCAGTGCCATGTTTCTGAACGTCAGGTGAACTTCCACCTCAGTTGTATTTGTGCCTGGCTCTTCCCAAAACAAAAAGGGGGGAGGGCAGAATGTACCAGATCCTGAACATTTAACAAGTGAATTTCATTCAGGGAACAGCAAATTTTGACGGTCCAGGGGGTCACTGTAACAGATCCCAAGGAAAATCCATGGGCATGAATCCTATTATAGAACCATCCACCGTATACGCACTAAATCAATGCAATTTATGCTAAGTGTTGACTCGCCATTTAAGAATTGATTAAGTGGGTCTGCGCTGCTTGGGACTGCCAACAGCATTCATGCTATGGCTGTATACTAGGAATTCTATTTTTTATTATTATTATTTATACTCAAAGGATCTAACCCTCTAATTAAAAACTTCAACATATCACAAAGAGATCCAAAACAAAGCCTAATAAAAAAAAATCTCACAATGAATTTTATGAGGCATAACTGCAATTGTTACTTGAGAAAAAGCTTCACTAAACGATATGGTGCTTTCTGCTGCTTGTGTGAGTTAAATTGGTAAAATATTAATTTTACCTTGACAGCTATTAATTCTGTGAATGCTATTGACATGCACATTTTATCATCCTAACAGAAGGTATTATTTCTTCATATAAACAAGAGTCTTCAGGCCATTCAAGGTGGAAAGAGTTTTTAAAATATATACATATATATTTCACAAATCAGAGCAAGAGCCAAAGAACTGGTCTTTGAAAAAGTACACTTTCACCTCGTAGTTCTATTTCTTAACTGGCCATATTTGCTATTACATGAAAGCTATGCTTTTATCATTACTATGCCTTCAAGTTGAACCTACCATGGAATTTTCGGGGAATGAGAATATGTGATTCACCCAAGGTCACTCAGTGTGTTTCCATGGCCAAGTGGGGAATTGAACCCTCGCCTCCAGATTATGGTCCAATGCTCAAACTACTACACCACGCTGCCTCGCAGGAAGCTATGCATACTTACTATTAAAAAGAAATGTCTTCAAAAAATTAAAGCATTTTTTCATGACTCCATTAAGATGTGTTAACTAAGCACCTTTGCCTATTAGTAATTAATAATGTGGTTCTGATAAGAGTGGTTCTCGTAATGTGGGTCTGATAAAATCACCTAACATTCTGAAAGCTGCTAAGCCTCTCTCTCTGTCAAGCCAACTGAGTCCTGGCTGGAAAGGCAAAGAACACAATGGCTCCAAAAGACCATTCTGTCATTTCTTTCTTTACTAAAAAAATGAAAGATAACAGAGTGGGCCAACCACTAATGATGCAAAACAGGAACTGAATCAAAATATGGGGCCCCTATTTCAATCTACTGTCATATTTTTCTAAAAAAATCCATTGCCAAAAATACAAATAAATGGGTCTAAAAGCAAATCAAACCCAAACTGTTGCTAGAAACCAAAATGACTCGATGGAGGCTATTTTACTTTGGACATACTATGAAACAACATGACTCAATGGAAAAGAAGAAAATGTTTGGTAAAGCTGATAGGCTACAGGAAAGAGGAAGACTGCATTACAGGTGGATTGACTCAAGTCAAGGAGGCCATGGCATGAATTTGGGAGATCTGAACAAGGTCTCTTATCTCTCATTCATAATCACTGTACATCCAAGCTGGCCTGATGGCACATAACAACAACAAAAAGAAGTTGTACTGAGAATGAATGTAGCCACAGGCCTCAGTACCAAGTCTTTTACTGAGAGGAATGACATAGAAGGTGCAGCAGAGAAATCCTCACTCACTTGTCTTGATAACAGGCATTTTGCAAAGACCATTATAATGAGCTTTTTTCCAACAACCTGAACAGTTAGACATCCATGTCATAAAAATATATGATAATTCTGATATTCTACCACAGATTTGACTCCAGAGAATACTTTTCTTTACCAGTATTACTTTCTTTTACCTGTACCATGAAACAGCAATCAGTCTGGCTTTGGGGACTGCCAAACTGGAGTGAAAATATGACAGCAGAGACTTGTAGGCATGTGGATGACCATCTCTTAGTGACGACTTGCAAGATTAAGCCAAACGAGTTACAAAATACACTTCTCAAAGTGCTACAGCACAGTTAATACCAGGGTGAAACTGTTATAGTCCAATGCTCGACTGGTAGTAGAATTAACAGCACAACATCCATGTAAAGCTAATAACAGCAATACTGCCAGTGACTGCCACACCCCCCACTAGGAATTCCACCACTACTCACTGATCACAACATGGCGCATGTCTCAGGGCAGCAATAAGGATGTCATCATGACATAATGGGGGTATCCTACAAAGTCACCCTACTACAGGCCCCAGCAAGCATTTAGCAGGGGATGTCAGGACACCCTACATGCACGTTGCAAAGAAGTCATCTTACAATTGCCCTAGGCTTAAAAACAGCTATGAGGCCAAAATGAAGCCCTCACCACACGGCAAAAAGGAATTTTCAGGGGCTGGCAGGCACAAGAGCCCTACTTGAAGGAAGAGGTGAAGGAGGAGGAATCTTAATCTTAAGTATTTTCAAGTGCTGGATACTGGGAAGGTCGTAACAACCAAAATAATTACAAAGGTCCTCAGCTGCTGCCCGAAACCTGCTTTTAAAGCAAGTGCTTTTTTTCTGTAACTGAAAAACACTCCCTCTACCTTGCTGGCACTGTTGGACAGCTCCCTTGCTAGATAGTGCTCTACCTGCCCAGCCTCTAATTCACATAATACTCCCCTTGCCCCACCAAAAATTAGATGAGAGAAAAAGAAACAGAGAGACAAGGGAGAAAAGTGTGTGCACACAGCCCTGACAATCCAGTGTGAGTATCATTCACGGTGAGTGCTTCACGGATTGACAGCATACCTTAAGTCCCATCCAGCCATGCTCCTTGCCCGTGATCAAGCAGAGTGACTGCCATGGTCATCTAGTAAACTGCCCTGGATGCCTAACACTGGTTGCCTTTGAGCAGTAACTTAAGAAACTCAGGAACTATTGAAGCATTCTTTGTTAATATTCCAGGTAAGACCAAGAGGATGGTGCTGCAGACTTTTAACTTTGGTAGGGCACAATGCCAAACCAACTGCCCCTTTTTCCCAGTTAGTATGCAACATATCAGGGAGATATCAAAGGAATCCTGCCTGACAGCAATCATAAGAACAGACTGATACAAGTGGAATGATATTGAATTCCATCAATTGTGGAGTGAGTACTGACAAAAATGAAAGAAGAACAGGACTGACAATCTCTTTGTACAGGTAGTGAGATGGTAACTTTGGAGCCTGCAGGATAGGAAAGGGGACAACAGGTACATCTCTCACACCTCCAAACTGGGTATGAAGTCACCTTTCTCAAAGCCCTCTAACAAATGCTGATAACTTGGATGTGAAGCTTGGTATTAGTTCTCTACCATTGTGGATCAATGTATGTTAAAAAACAAAAAATCAGAAAGAAACTGTAGTGCAAATGAGACAGATTCCTGCTTCTCCACACAAGCCAGAAAAAGTCAGAAAACTAAGAGAGGAAAGTATATGGCCATCCCAACTCCTTTTACTGTCTGGAGCAGAGCAGCTCTCCTGTAAAATGATAAATTAAATAACAATTCACTGCCTTCTCATGACACCCAGAATGTGTTGCCTACAGTGGACAATCCACTCTGCTTACTGGTAGGGCCAGCCCCGTAGAAGGAAACTGATGGCTGAGCAATACAGAAATAGCGAACCAAGCCAACACTTTCAGAAATGTATGGGGAAACAGCAGGTATTGATCTGTCATCAGAACGGTATTCTGCCTTCTCATCCCAAGTACAAGAGCCATATGCACTAGAAGCACAGCGTACATATAAATACTATCTGCTTCAAGATATACATGAGTCCCTCAAGCTTGCCCCACAAAGCAGAATTGTAAGTATACTGAAAATCTGAATTATCTGTAAATTATCTCAAGTATGCAGACTCAAAGTGATTTCATTTAATTTTTTTTAATTAGGTTCCTGTAGAATTTTCATAGGTCAGACCACATTGGCTGCTTACTCATCAGTAAACACTGACCATATTTTGAGCCGTATGGGAATGCAGCTTGTTCATGATAGAGAGGAGCAATAACTATATTCTCTGTACCGAGACAGATATCAGTGATTCACTGTGAGAACCAAGACAACCTGCCTCTGTCTCCTAGCTATTGCATTTGTACTTTTGAAAGGGTTCACACGCAAGGCTGTGATTCAGCAAAGGCTTTCATATTCCTCACCATAAAAAAGAAAAACAAATATCAAACACAAATATGAAATACTAAATGCTCTTTATCTTGCACTCAGCTGTGAGTTGTTTTTCAACTAGGAACCAAACTATGCTGGGGGCTGGGCACAGGATTCTGTGTCATTATCAATAAGTAAGGAACCTGCAGACCTCTACAATCTTCTTGCCTTGCAAATCCCCAGTGTTACAGGAGTCAGCAAGATTTCTCCTTTAAATAAGGATCAAGTTCCCTTTTAAGTAGCCATTTATCGCGACACAGAGGTTGTGCCACCTTGTCTTTTTTTATGAACACAAAGGCTGACACTGTGTCTGACACCTAATAAACTAAGATTCTCAAAAATCTTGTTTTTTCCAATCATATCCTTCTATCCCCATAAACATGGAAACCTATTTACAAATGTGGTAAGCTGCCTCACTACAGCAGACCATTAGTTCATTTAGCTCCAGACTGTCAACTCTCACTGGCAGCAATAGCTTTGCAGCACATTTCAGGAAAGACTCTTTCTAGCCCTACTGGGAGATGCTGGTTATTCTCATGTCATTTCCCATCAAACTACTAACCAGTCCTAACCCTGCTTAGCTTATGACATCAGATGTGTTTAGGGAAGTAAATACTGTCACTATCAAAAGGCAACAGAAGCTCAGAATCAAAAGGTTTTCATACTTCCATTAAACCAGAGCCCAGAAAGGTTATTTTTGAAGAACAGCTTGAAGAATCACCCTGTTTCATACGGGCAGATGAATTGTACACAATGCTAAATATGTCATAAAAACTGCTGTGTTCCTTCTCTTACACAATTTAGCTGTTCTCAGGAAAATACCGAACATCATCAATCCCATATCAAAATAGATTAAAGACTGGTAGGATGCCATATGAACTAAGTCACTGAAAAGGCACGGGCTTTTCCAATACATTACTAGGGACAGCACTGCCTGCTATAATCTGCCAGGATGCTGCTTCAGCATGTCCTTTTTGCCCACATTTGTTACAACAGATATTCCAACTCCGCATATTTCCCACATTATTTAAGAAAAGAAAAGCCAGATGAACACAAAGTATGCTTCATTCCTCACAAATCAGAAGCTCTTATCTACTATATAGCAACAATGATGCTGCCTTAGTTCATTAACTAACAAAACGATGTAATGCCTTATACACCACTCAGTGACACACCAGTACAAGAGCCAACTTTCCTGCCTCATCATATGAGTAAGGTCACATTGGCATGTACACTGACACACTGGCACCTCTCCATATCTCAGCTTCTGTTTTCACTAAGACTGGCTGATAAACACTGTCATTTCAGTGCTTAATAAACAATGCATCCAGTTCTCTCCCATTTTCCAACTGGACATTATCAGGTTTTGACCCACACTTTTTTTTCCAATGGCATATTTCATGTCCAACTGCACATTTAAAAAAAACACGTTCTAACTCTTTTCCACCTGCCTTAGATTAGCTTGCAAGTTTTAAACAAGAATGAACTATCCCATTAAACAGTTTTAAGAGAGCTGTTCACCATGCAGTATTACATGCAGGTATACTGTGATGGGATAAAAATACCTTGTATGCTCCTTTACAAATTTCTCTCGTCTGATATATGCAGACCAGAGTTTGGAAACATTACTTCTTTGGAATAAAATTTCCAGAACTTCTCAGCCAATGTGACCATCCTGGCTGGATAACTGTTGGAACTCAACTGTGATGCTAAAAAGTAACTTTTTCAGTTCTCATATAGCATGATCACAACATGCAGCTTGCTGTCAGTAATATTTACATAATGACACTTATCTAGGCCTGTCCAGATATTACTCAGGGGGGAAATAATGTCAAACTACTAAGGCTCACCAGCTCACTGACAGTGCCATCTCACTACGAAAGAACATACCGGTACCCTCTCATTCTGGGGTGGGAGTCACGTGGGCATCCAGACATTCTAGGACTGCAGTTCCCAGAGTTCCTTAACATGAACTATGATAGGTAGAGTTACTGGGACTTGCAACCCAACATCTGGATGGCCACATGATTCCCAACCCTGAACTACTGACTCGGCAGAATCTTTTACTGACATTAAAGAAAAAGAAGCAGACAAAAGAGTAGTTTTTATACAGTCTCCCGCTGTATTACACAAAGAACATAATGAGCAAAACATGGAAGAGTCCCAAGATATTAACAAGACAAAGCTTCACATCTCTCTCAGAGCAAGCTTACCAACCTCACTAAATAATTTATTCTTTAAATTGCATTGTGTGTATAAGTTATTAAAAACTGGGAAGTGATTTATATAACCACATTACAAATTTGTTATGTGTTTTTTTAATCTATATACAATATACAGAAACATAAGCTCTTTCAGTGCCACTATGGAGTAGCTAAAAAGTTGCCGACTATTTTCTGGCATGTCATACGCATCCTTAAACAGCACATTTAATCTAAAACTTTGGTCATCTGAATAGTTACAAATCACTGAAGTAATGCTTTGACATAAGAACAGGTAAACTTAGCTACAATTACCTGAATCCTATTGGTTTGCCCCAACTATAACAGACTGATTGAACCAGTTGTGGAATGGTGTGTCAACATATAGTAAATCCCAATGATTCTGTGGGAATACTCTAGTCAGGTCATACTATAAGATTCAGGCCAATCTATGCTAGAGTGCTATGAATTAATTTGATATGATAAGCTATGGACAGCTTGTATTTCCATTATTCTAGTACAGGAGGAAACAGTATTAAGCAAGAACCTTTAAGAGGCTCACTAGATTTCCCATTAGTATTTCAGCTCTAGAAATCCTGCCCTGAAAACTTTCCATTTCAAAATGCTTCTATGTCGATTCTGCACTCTGCCTCTCTGAAATAAACATGCCATACCTTCCTCAGCCCACAGTACAAATTTTAGCTATCCAAGGCCTGCACTGGCTTCTCTGGTAGTGTCTCTATGCAAAGACTGGAATATCTGTGCAGCCAATAACCTGAAGCAATCATGTCAGAAGCAGATGATGGTCCATGATAGAGCAGTTAGTGTAGCAAGTATAAATGTATACACAGAAGTTTTTCATGCCCACACCAGGACCCCATGGAACAGAATCAAACACAGTCTCAAAATATTCATAGGAACACCTAGCTGATGTTCACTAAAACTGACAAGCAATTCTTAATTCTCCAAGAGAGAAAACTCTACTTTTTGGGGAAAAAATGATGCTGCAAAACTCTGTAAGGAAAAATGCCTTCCTTTTCCTAATCCATATCAGTAAGTCCAAAGCAATTCTCCTTCTGAAGAGTTCTGATTTAATTCTATGAAGACGAGGACATTTATTTTACAGTTTAAGCATATATTGCTGTAGCACCTTATACTTTATACACACCCATTAATCTGAGCTGATCCAAAACTCTGTTTGCCTCCCACCAACCTGTGTAGTTACCATATCTCTTTCAAAAGTCCAATTGCACTGAAACTTTCCCACCAACCCCATTAGCAAGATCTTGAACTTTCCCTAAACCCACTAAGTACAATTGCTTGCATCCTAAATGAGCTTTGAGTTTTATTTATTAAAGTTATTGGTTTATCACTTCTCAGTCCACCAGAAGCCCTAAGGTGAGACAAACTTAACAAAAACATTTTTTAAAAATTGTTTTTAAAAAAACTAAAATTAGTTGTAAAAAACCCATCCAAATGAAAACACATGCAATAAAATATGGTACCAATCTTTAACACTGTTTGAAAGAAAAATACTATCAGTATAAGCAAACAATCTCACACTTTACAGTTAAAAGGTATGAGAAACTCCACTAGCTTATATCTCTGATGTGAGTTTTGAAAAAAGATAATAAGCAGAAAAAAACAGAGTCCATTATTTTTATAGCTTAGTGAACTACCATACAGCAGATGACACTGGTACCATTCTTACTACATGTCTTTACATAATTTTCTATGCAACATAATCACAGTTTGTTTAATTAAGGTATGGGTGGCACACAGACACTGTACAAAAAACAACTGTGTACTTAATTAACATGGAGTGTTAATGAACAGCCTTCGACTATTCGCCTTTTTAGTATCAAGGCCCATTCCAGTGCTTCGTATCTGAAATCTGTGCACTGGGTTCCCCTGGGAAATCAGATGTCTTTCTATGAAAAGACCTAGCAAACAATGTCATAGGGAAAAGAGCAGTGGTCTTGAGAGACATCAAAATCAAAATATTAAGTGGTAGTAACACGAAGGAAAAGTACTGCAAACATTTCAGAAATGCAAGGCAGATATAAATCTAACTTTATAAATAGTTCTACAGTTTCCCTTTAGTTCAGAGAAAAATAGACGAAGGGCATAGAAGAAGACAGTTTTCAGTAAGGATGCTTGATGAGATCTGTGAAGGTATTTGATTCAAATCAATGTCACCTATCTTAATAATGCATTAAAACACATTAACACAAACATTCACTATCATGTGTTGACCATGCATTCTTTTAACTGCCAAGCAAAG
Source organism: Iguana delicatissima (assembly GCA_948472985.1). NCBI lineage: Eukaryota > Metazoa > Chordata > Lepidosauria > Squamata > Iguanidae > Iguana > Iguana delicatissima. Next base: position 313,785 of record CAOKZL010001081.1, read on the forward strand.
AGCTACAAAATAAAGGGACCTTCAAACAATGAACGGGGGGGGACATATCCTTCTGGCATACACAGACACAGGAAACTGCTTCAGAAAAATTACAAGAAACTGCTTAAAGACAGTCCAAAAACAAAGAATTAACCTAGCAGAATATTGTCTATAATAGATTTTTTCAACTTAAAAAAGGACTGTAAAGGTTACACTTTTGAGTCCCTTTTAAGCGCAACCTTACATACTAAACATTCCGCCCTAACAATGTAGCAAAAAAATAATCTGTATTAATAATCTTCAATACCTCTTACTTTTATAATTCTATCTGACCACTCTCAGATACCTATTTCAGAAAACATGAGGCCTGGGCTGATTATTATTATATTCCAAAGAGAAAGTTAATAATCTTGGGTTACGATTCAAAAACTTAACAGCAATTAAAATAATCCTATGGCTAGAACTTGTGAAAATGACACATTTTTTAAAAAAAAATTATCACAATAAGGGGTGTCTTAGGTGTCTTGAACTTGCCTTCCTTCAAACTGTGCCTTCTTGACAGTATCTCCCCACCCCGTTCCCATGCAGCTCCAGCTTTCTGTTCATCAAATGAGCATGTGCAGATTCTTGCATGCCTTCATCCAAAATGTGTACACTAACTGCAGACTGGCTACTATTCTGCCACATCAGAAGAGAAACAATTCTGATGCTCCCTTAAAACCAAATAAAAGGAAATAAAGTTAGAATAATAAGGCAGATTTTCTTGAATTCTTTTAGACTGATGGCTATCACCTAACACATCCAATATAGATCAATTAGGGTCCTGTGCATTCCACCCAGCTAGATTGAGGGGCCAGAGAGATAAAGGTTCTTCTGTTTATCACTCCCTGGAATAGCACCATTTTACCTTCAAGTGTCCTATGCCCCTATTCCCAAACTGTCAGATATGCAAAACAATTTAGGGATAGATTTTTCTGAACTCAATGATTATCCTGTCCTTACAAAATCTAACACCAGAAAAATCTAGTTGCCAAACACAGAAGAAGGGAAAACCAGCAATTCCTTACTCACAGGTACTTACTTACATGTACCCAATTCCTGGCAGATTTATGAGCAACAGAATCTTAAGAACACTAATATTAACAAGTGAGGACAAAATAGGCAATTCACGCAGTTCAAAGAAAAACAGAATATTGGTAAAATGTGTAAAGGAGGAAGAATCTGACATACATTCCCAGTCTATAAAAATAAAGACAAACCGAACAGTTTTTATTAGCGTACTCTTGGAGCAGGGGTACCTGCCACATACAACTACCTTACATTTGTCCATTTGCTACATATCCCCTTATTTGCAGAACTGTAGCACTTTGCGAACCATCAATAATAAGCAGGAATGTGAAAGTCCAGCCTCTCCCTTGCAACATCTGACAGCAGGTTTATAAGAGAACACCAGCCCTGTACTAAAACCAACACCCATCGCTTTGCTTTATTGCTTTATCATCTAGTTTATTCCCAGGAAATTGGACCTTGGGCAATTAAGATTTATAAGCGAAATGCTTTCAAAATTATATCTTGGGGAAAATCAAATCTAAATTAGATCAGCCCAGGCTTTTAGGCTTTACCCTTCCAAGCAAGTGCATTGCTATACAGAGACCATCTCCTCTTACACATCCTTTCCAAAACATCTTTAGACTGTTGCCTTTAAGCAGGATCTCCTTGCGAAGAACCTATTGCTGTTGCCACATGCTTCCCGCCACCAATACACAAACAGGGATTGAAATGCTTTGGTGAAGCTAAAAGACTAACTAAATACGGACATAATGAAATGAGGTGGGTTGTTTTTTATTTAAATGAAATATTCTGATCATCACAGAGGTAAGCAGCTCAGAACACAACGATGACCTCCTCATCTCTGATTTTGCTACCATGGCCTGCCAGATAGCATCACCCAAATAGTAGCTGTTCTCCCTGTGGTTCTCTCCTCAAGAGAGGCCATAAATGTTGTACACATATGTATATATCTGATCCCAACGCAAGAATGCGAACTATAAAAAGGTGAAGGCAGGTAAGAATAGGCCATATAATCAAAATTCTTGTTTTACAGGTTTGTTTCTTTGAAAAAGATTTTTTTAAAAAAAGGGGGGGGATAAGAATGCATACATCTTGTGTTTATTCTGAATCCTGCAAAGCGTGAGTTAAGATTTTTCTTAAACAACAAGAAATGGGATTTATGCACTATGCAACCTATTTGTGTTACTAAAGAAACAAGAAACCACCCTTCTGGGCGATTTATACATGCTAAGAAATGTATGCATGACAAAGCTTTACAAAAGATTGCCACATTAAGTTGGTACGTTCATCCACCTAGATACAGATCTAGAGACACCTTAAACGTGAGGTGATGGGGTAGGTAGGACGAACGACAGGACAGTCACGAGGTGGATCTGGTCAGGGTCGCGCGCAAACACGCGCACACGCCGGTTCCCAGGGCCCCAGCGGCGCTTACTCACATCTCGGTGACTTTCTCCCGCTCGCTCCTCTTGCCCAGCACCGGGAAGGACCGGAGGCTCGGCGTAGGATCGCTGCACCAGATCCGTTCCGGGCCGCACGTGCACGGGGTGGGGCAGGCTGAAGCGAGCAGCCCCCGGCAGGCGCCCAGCAGCACCAGCCAGCAGAAGCTCCAGAAGCGAGACGACGTCGCCGGGGGGGGCCTCGCAGCAGCCCCCGCTCCTCCCGCAGCCGCAGCCGCCGCCGCCGCCGCCACCACGTCCTCGGCCAGGCCCCCATGCCGGTGGCAGTGGTGGTCGTGCCGCCGCTCGCTCGCCCGCCTTCCTCCGTCCTCTCCGCGCAGCGCAGATCACTCCCGTCCCCGACCCGGAGCCAGTCACTCGGCGGGCATCCCCCGCCGCCTCTCCCGCGCGGCGTCCCTCTCGCTTAAGCTCTCCCTCCCGCAGGAGGCGGCGGCCGCTGCCTTCGTCTTGCCTCAGCCCGCGGCGGCGGCGGCGGCGGCGGCGGCTACCTTCGGACGTCTTCCCTCCGCCGGCGTAAACCCTCCTGGCGCAGCCGGTGGAGAAGGAGAGAAGAGCGGAGGAAGAGACCTTCCGGAGCTGCGGAAGAAGAGGGACGGAAAAGAAAGGGAAATGCCTCGTGAGGGCCCCCCAAAGCCAGAGCTTCAGGGGGGGCCTTCTCCGTACCCCGCCACCTCCTCCGCCGCTTCCCTCTGCGACCCCAAGGCTCCCTGCCCCGCTTCCCGCCCTACGAGCAGAGGGCGCCCGCAAGCAGCGCGGGCTATGCTGTGCCATCCCCCCTCGCGCGACCAAGGCTTCGGGCCCCGAAAAGCGGGGGAGGGGGAGGGGTGCTGCATTTCGAGCCCCGTTCCGCCTCTCCCCCCTCAACCAGGTGGCCGGTTGTCTCCCACCTTGCGCGGCACCTTCGGGAAAGAGGAGCGCTGCCACCAACTCAGCTCCTCCTGTCCCGCTTCTCCTTGCCACCCCGGCGGGGATGGTGGGGAAGGACGGCGGGGGCGAGGAAGGGGGGACGCCTCGTCGCCCCTCGCTGGCGGTCTCATACATACCCTGTCACACGCAGCCTTCGTCGTCGCCTTTCCCTTCGCCACTGAACGCCGCCGCCGCCTCTTCCGCTCGCCGGGGATGAGAAAGCGACCCGAGCTGGTGCTCCGAGCCCCAAACCCGAGGGCTGCCACCGGCAAAGTGACGTGGGGCTGACGCAAGGAGGGGTAGAAACTCCACCGAATAATTATTTCCCCCCCCCTCAAAAAGGAAAAAAAAACAACCCTGAAATCCAAACGGGAGGGAGGCGTGTGGGCAGAACGAGATACCGACAGTCAGGCAGGAATCTGGACGCGGGGACGCGCGCGCGCCCGGGCACCCGGCTGGTGCCAGGAAAAGAGCGCGTCGCCCGCGGCGAAATACCTCCGAGCCTCTTTATTGTCTTTCTTGACTCCTGCTTTGTTTTTGTTTTTGTTTTTTTAACCCGCCACTCTCCCCCCCCCCAGCCTCTCTCTCTCTCTCTCTCTCTCTCTCCTTGGCTATTCAAATCACCAGAGGAGCGTGGTGCTGATATCAGACATCAGCCCCCTCTTTCCCCGCCCCATCTCTCTCTCTCTCTCTCTCTCTCTCGCCCCAAAAGACGCAAAGACGTGCTCGGAAAGAGAAAACGAATTGACCTGCTTGAAGCGGAGCTCGAAGAGGGGCAGTTAAAAAAAAAAAAAGGCGCGGACGGAGGGGGGTCTTCTGGTGGCCCGGCGTGCGCGCGCGTGTGGAAAACCCGAAGGGAAAAGCGCCAGCAGCCGTCCTTTTCGGTTTCTGCCTCCCTCACACCCGGACATGCACACGTTCCCGGCCCCCTGCAGTCCCCCGGGCCACTGCAGGTCCCCTGGTGCGGCCTGCAGCCATTCCCACGCTAGGAGAGGGCGCAGAAGAATTGGAGAGCTCTCGGAAGGGTCACCCTCGCCTCGAGGGGTGGAAGCTCCTGGTGAGAATGAAGGGAGAGCACCCACACACCTGATTCCAACCTTTTTTTCCCCAGCTCTCGCCATGTAAACATGCACCTCCCGTTGTCACATGCCCGCGTGTCTCTCTGCACACTCACACGCACAGGTACGAACAGGAACAGGGATGAAGAGAGAAGGCGGTGGCTAATGAGAATGATATTCCCTTCTGTCCTGGCATAATTTTTAAAAAAACAATAACCGTTTTTAATACTCGGGGAAGTCTGTGATGGATGGGGTGACATTAAAACAAGTTGTCGTGGAATTTGTCATTTCATGAGCGGCTGCTCCGTAGATCGCTCCCCTTCCCCCCCCCGCGCCTCCCTCCCCTTCTCCGCAGTAATTTAAAAGGGAGCAGGAAAATCCACCGCAGTGCCTTCGGCCGTCGGCGACCTCTGGCGCCACCGCGTGGCCGAAATCGGCACTGCTCGTTTTAGGTTTTCGGTTTGGTTTGGTTTTTGAAAACCCTCCCTGCGTCTCCGGAGAGTCGACTTCCTTTCCTGTTCCTTCTCCGGTTCTGTTTGTGTGGCATATATCTATGTGAGGACAGCAGAAACCTGTGGAGAGGCAGCGTCTCTCAACCACAGAGCTGCAGGCATCAGACGCTTTAAGACTGACGAATAGGCTGGCTCCCTTGTTAACAATTCTGCTTTGTAATTCTAAGAATCTGCCCGTCAACGAGGTTTTGATTATTCTGTTCGCACAGAGGCAGCCTCAGAGCTGATTCTAGTGCATCATTTCTGTCCATGGGACAGAAACACATGAAGGACTTCCAGTGAGGGCTGCATTGCACATTACCTTTTAATCTTTCCCGAGATGCCGATGTAGCCCCTTGGGTCCCAAGAAAATGCAACTGCTCAACAACAGAAGCGCACAAAATCCAGATTCCTTGTTGTTGCTGTTTTCAGCTTATGGCAGCCCTAAGGTGAATTCGTCAATGGTTTGTTTGGTGGTTGTTTGTGGGGTTTTTTGGCGATTGCCTTTGACTTCATCTGAGGCTGAGAGAGTGTGGTTTGCCTAAGGTCACCCGGTGGGTTTCCATGGCCAAGTGGGAATTCAAACTGTTCTCCAGAGTCGTAGTCCAGCATTCAAATCACTGCACCACACTGGCTGTCATACCAAGTTCCTGGTATTGCAACTGTTAATCCACAACTGCATTTTTTTCCCTCCACCTCCACATTTTGTGGAGATAATTCTTAGCGCTTGTGTATGTACACAACAGAAATTTTGGCTTTTCACTCTCAATATTTATAAAATTGTCTTTGGAACTTATTGGAGGATCTGCTACATGTTACCTTGAGCAATATCATAATTGCTTTAGTAGTGCTCATACAGCTGTTATCCACATGATTAGCAATGCATTACCTCAGTGTGTCATGGGATACTATGAAGGGGAACAGAAAAGCTATACCTCAATTAAAAAAGTAGATGTCTTCTGGGACGTTACAGTGAGCCCTCCATATTTACAAAGTTCTATTCCAGGAATTGAAATGGCTAGTGAAATTCGCAAGCTGTACCATTTATATTAAATGGGGGTGACATGCATGCAGATGTTTCAGTGCACCCGTGTGCATGCCACCACCATTTTAGGTATAGGGGACACGACACTTCACATGACCTGGAAATTGCGCATTGCAGAGGTCATAGGTAAGGAGGGCCCACTGTACTTCTTTAAAGTAATGATACTAAAGACAGAAATAACATGGAAAGAATAGGATAGGTTCCTATACTTCAAAAAAAAAAGGGCAGTTCAACATGGTTCAGCAAAAATTTTATTCAAAACTTAACAATATGCATGTACGACATGAAACAATTAGGTCAAATAGGCTGTGCATAAGAAAAACAATTTTTTGAACCTTCTGGTTCAAAAAATTCAAAGGCTTCTTCCAAAATAGCCTCCAGGAGTGTTTTTATTTCACTACCCTCAAGGCTTATAAATCTTTTTTTTTTAATATGCTGGGGATAGTTGGTGAGACAATCTTATCTGCTCCCCATTTTCCTCTCAGTTATGCTATTCATACATGTTCAGTAAGGGATTCTGGAGGCAGTTGCTATTTACTCTCTTACAGCAGAATTGGCTGCTGCCTACCATAGGACTAGCTAGAGTACAAATCCACTCTTTTCCTAACTCAAGTTTTGTTTGCTGCATTATTTACAGTGGACAACCTGCTACAATCTCACACTGAAAGTCTGTTTCTCTAGTCCTCCACAACCATCCCCCCAGTGCTGATGCAGCTAAAAGCAATCCATCCAGCTAGACAGAAGGTGAGGAGGGAAATGGGCAGAGCAAGCATAAAAAGCCTTTATAAAATGAAGCATCACTGTTCATGGCTTTGTTAAAAGAGGTGAATCTGTATTATCAGAATAATATGTAAGCACGGTGCCACACACAATCTACATGCAAAATAGGAAAGGCTTTCATTTATATATATTATTCTCATACAGAGAGAGAGAGAGAGAGAGAGAGAGAGAGATCATACAGAATAAGAAGCTGTTGCATGTTTTTTTAAAGCCTCCTCCCCATACATATACACACACACACATAAATACTTTTACCACACAGAATTAATTGCATTCTTAAGATCTATCATAACACAGGAGAGCAGAAGTGGGCCAGTTCTAGGGTCTGGAGGACCACAAACTGACATTTACTCCTGCCAACTTCTCATCCACAACAGTGATGAAAAAGATATTCCCCTCTTTTAAAACAGAGTGCGTTATCTACAACTACATTGTTTCCAGCTAAAACAAGGTACACAGGGAATGTGTACTTTGGTTTAAAGGGTGGAAATGAGATTTCATTTCTAAACAAGATATATGAGAAGCGCACAGCTTAAGTTAACATTTCTTCTTTTTTCTCCCCATTGTCACCATTGTGAGATCTGAATCTTATGGCAACCACAGCAAATATTTGGTGGTGGTGGGTATATGTAAGAGAAAAAGATCGCATGTAAGCCATGTGTTGCCCATCCACCCACTCTTTCTTCTGTTTTGCAAGGTATGAGACTGATGAAGTTATCAGTGTGGGCTCCATAGACAAGATTGCAGATCCATGGGACTAGTAATTATGGAAGAAGACACAGAGGGTTTTGCTTTGTTTTAGTACAGTACAGTGCTTTCCGCCCCATAAAGGTTCTCTGTGAGACAGGGAGAAACAGATCAAGGTTTTGGTATATTTGCATGGGAGGGAATATTGGAATGAACATGGTAGTAATTAGTAATTTGTTCAGTAAATGGCCACTATATTATTCTGGCAATGCCAAGTCATTAAACAACATATGATTATTGAGAATAACTGCGTTTTGGGGCTCCACATCTTTTTGATCCGTGAGGCATTCTATCAGAACCCCCACAAGGACATAGAAGCACTCAAGCAGGTACCTTCAGGGGCAATCCAAACATTTTCTTCTTGTTTGCAGCAAGAGCAAACTTACAAAATGAAGGAAGAAGAGAAAATCTTAGTTTAACATTAGCAAAACAGTGTGGTCCTCCACAACACCTATGGGACTGCAAGCTAATTTAGGAGATGCAAGATAGGACACAAGAAGCTCAAGAGAAACTGCTGTTTTCAGTATTTACCACCTAAAGCCTCTGTCTCACTCTGGCCATTTCTGCACTAGACTGTTATAGTGCTATTATTCCACTTTCAACATCCTCTGGAATCCTGAGGTTTGCAGTTTAGGGAGGGGCCTTTAAGGAAATGGCTCCTGCCTCATACTAGAGCCAGCCCTGAATCAGACTACTATAATATACAGGTACTCTCATTCTGAAATGTTATGAGTGTTTTTGAAGTGGACTATATACCAGTGGTCTGAGCACTGAACTACAGCCTTGGGGACCAGGGTTTGATTCCCTGCTCAGCCATGAAAGCTCACACACTCTCAGCCCCTACAAAACCCTGTGATAAGTTCACCTTAAGGTCACTGTAAGTTGGAAATGACTTGAAGGCACCCAATAATAACAGCAATATATGTTTTAATAGCAATGGAAGCATTTCCCTCCTTCTGTTAGGCACACTTGCCAGTCTGGCATCAATACAGTGCATTTGAAACAGAGACAGTCAAAAAGGGTTAGTGCCCTGATCGTAGGTGAGTGTGTCTGTTGGCTGTGGCTGCTGAGGAGCAGTGGATGATGATGAATCTAATGCCAGTGTGGCAAATGAATCCTCTGTGGTTTTAAGTCTGAATTTTAAAAGGGGCAAACCAAATGCTGAGTCTAATCCCCAAAATAAGTTCAGCAGTGTAGCTAGTGCCTTCAATTTCAGACTAAAATCCAGAGTAGTTGACCACCCCAATGACATGAGAGCCAACAGTAGCCACCTGTGAGGAAGAATTTTCTGTAGCCATAAAATTAAGAGGCACTGAGGGGAGTGTGGGGTGATTGTCATCTCTTTACAGACTAAATTGTTTTATTAACTGGTAACTTTGTGCGGCACAGAAAGTTTTTTTTTCCAAAAAGAAAAAAAAGAAATATTCTCCTCTTTTCTTTTCTTTTCTTTTCTTTTCTTTTCTTTTCTTTTCTTTTCTTTTCTTGTTAGTTTTTCTTGGAACAGAGATCTCTTCCCAACGATGCATATGCTGGATTTTTTATTTTTTCAATAAAACTGGGTCTTCCAAACCCCAGACTTTTGCCTTTGAAATAATTGCTGAGTATAATAAGGAGCAAGCACTACATTTTGCGTGGGAAGGGGCCAATTTTAAAGAATCCAAGTATATGGAAAGACACATGTTTATTCTCAAGCAAGCAGACAACAAAAAAGGGATTCCAGTTTGGCTGGATCCCTATTCTATAATAGCTTTATTGTTCACCCCCATTCTCACATAGAGCCTTTGATCTCACAAATATAGTTCCTGCCAAGGACGGGGGTGGGTGTGTGGATTTACTTAATAACCCATATTCCAGAAAAGTCATTTGCAGAATCATCCCAAAATGATCAAATAAAGTCCTTTTATTTAAAATAGAGAAAAATATATGCATGTTAGCGAATGCATGAACGCACCAACCTGTCACCGTATGATACAGGGTATGAAAGGGGACCATAGATAAAATATAAGCAATTGAAGCAATTGAATCATGAAGTTGGAGCCATGAATATCAGCCCTCACTGGGAGCTATACTATCCCAACAGACGGCTGTCTGTCCCCTACTATGAGACCAGCAGTGCCAGTGGCAGCCTACCACCCCAATTTAATTGTTTTCAGGGTCAGACTGTGCTTACCTTTAATCATTATGTGATTTAAACACATTGGAATCAAGATCTAGTCCTTCCCTTTGTACAGCAGAGATTTTATTTTATTTATGCCATCTTCTGCTTCGCAAGGCTTTAATGACATGAGGCAAGTAAATCACAAGTACGGCAGGATAATAGCGTCTTTGGCCGGGACCTTTCACACGATGTTGTTCCTCGTCTGTTCTTCTCCTGGTAGGAGACTGTTTGGAAAACATTTCTCTTATAAAGGAGGACATTAACAAATTAATCCATTCTAAAATATGAAACAGCCAGAAATACATGGAACAGAGAAATATGCACAAAGGGGGTTTACATAAAGAAATTTGCACAGTGCATAAAGAAAATGTATCAATAAATAAAAACATTATGGAACATATGTGTGGAAAATACATATGGATTATGATGCTGAAAGGAAAAAAATGTTTTGTAGCAGTTTCTGAAACAGGCAGAAACTGGGGAGTAACCAATGGACTCCACAGAAGAAACAAGAGATGCCTCTCAAGATGTTGAAAAGATGGCATTTTCTCAGTAGAAAAAACTACTTTTCTACTAATATTAAAAAAAAACTATCCTTTGAGACACATCTCTAGTTTCTTCTGTGGGAACTTGATATGAACCAAAGACAGCTCAGGAACCCAGGTCAGACAGAAATTCAGTGAGATCTTCCTATGCTGGGAATACCTGTACCTTCTAAATTTAGCTAGTTATATGGCTGAGGAATTTGTTTCGGATCTCCATTGACAAGAAGTTACAGATTTGCAGATTTTTTTTTCATACATGACAAAGAAAGAACCAGAGAGTTTAAAGATTTAAATGTGGAAGAGAGCAGGGCTGAGAGATTCTTCTGTTTCCTATCTCCCTCCATCTTCTCTAATTGTGCTCTTGTTGTGTTTGTGGAATATTTGAGAGAAAAAAGCAACATTCCATCAGATGAATCACCAACTGAAATTTGAAGAGATACAGCCCGTACAAAGGCTTACTGCTTCAGTAAAAACTGGAAGATTATCTGGATAACGTCGTTTGTTCTTAATTATTGCAGGGGTTTTTTTAGAAAAAAATTGCTGGTACTTTTCATCAGCCTATGTATATTTCACTTGGTGTAAACCATCAAAATATACATTGCTGATGGGGCTATTCCTTTACATGTAAAACAAGTTTGTTCCTAAATGCCTGTTTTCTGGTAATCTGGAGCTTACTGGAAGCTCAGTCTCTGGGGTTATTTAAGATATGGTAGGCAAGGCTCTTAAAATTATATTGTAAGGATAATTCTATGCAAGTAATGATCAAGTTAAATCAACTCATAGTTGTTTTTCCCTTCAGCTGTTTAATGGAGAAGTTCATATATGTCTTGATGTCAAAGTTGTCAAATCATATTGATTCATTAGATCACATTTAATAACATTAGACAAGCTAATGTCTGTATAATCAATATAGGGTCAGATGAAGAAAGTCATCTTCATCACCTTTAGTCCTCCATGGTGAAAAGTCCATAATTAGAATGGGCAGGATGGCAAAGTGAGTACACATACTGCAAAAACTCCTTGTGGTTGCAGATTTCTGGATCTTTCTTTAAAATGAATAAGCAAACAGAAAAGCAAAGTTCATCAAGGCATTCTTCCATGCCTTCATGCATAACAGGTCAAGTTTAGTTCCTACAATTCCCCCCAAAAAGGAAAATAGAAGCCATTAGTTGGTATGGAAGAAAGCTAGTTCAGGACACCATTCAACACCCATGTGGAGACCACTCTGTCAGGAGCAGCTTAGGACTTCCCATCCAACATGACAACCAAGTAACATCTGGTAACACCCATGCTGCAAACACATTCTGGACCTGGTTTTCTGTGCAGGATGATGGTGATCTGGGTGTAGAGAAACTTTCTACAGTTCCATTGTCATGGACTAATCACTGTGTGGGAAGATTTAGACTCAGTGGAATTCAGAGTCTTTGTAGGGGTGGGGTGGGGCGGGTCTATTAAGATGGTCTGCTCGAAGCGGCTATTGGATCCAGATGGATTCCTGATAGTTCTTGGGGAGTTTCCTGTTGCTTCAGCAGGTGATCCTGTTGAAGACTTGTCTGGCCTTAGGAACAGAGAAATGGCAAGCATAATGGACATAGTCATTCCTGAAGTTTTCTCCCATAGGATAGAGCCAAACAAGCCCCCTGGTTCACCTAGAGAGCCGGCAGTGATTTAATGAGTTTGACAGAGACTACACCAACAATGGCAGAAGATCCAGGCCACTCCCACACTACACTGTTATAGTGCTATTATTCCACATTCAACATCCTATGGAATCCTGGGGTTTGCAGTTTAGGGAGGGGCATTTAGAATTCTCAGCCAGGGAGCTCTTTGGCCTCAGTAAACTGCAAACCCCAGAATTCCACAGGATGTTGAAAGTAGAATAATAGCACAATAACAATGTAGTGTGGAAATGGCCTCCGAGTGAGTCCAACCTAACACAGAGCTCATTGGAAGAACTATGCCATGAAGATGTTGGCAGTGAAAAAATTATACTTCACTACTACCATTGTGTATGTACAGTATCATCCAGCAGAACTGTCTTGAGTGATCAGGGAACTTTTACAGTCTGCCTTACAAGAGCAGTACATAAACCCCTCAGCAGCCAGTTTTGAAGAATTTGCTAATTACTTCATAAATAAAGATCACCTGAATCCACTCTGATTTGGTTGCTGTACTTCATACAGGGGTAATGGATATAACCTTGGCTCCTGTTTCTCTCATGCTACTGGATACATTTCATTTTGTGTAACTTAAGGATGTAGATAGCATCCTTAAGAGATGAGAGCCACCATGTGCATACTAGACCCATGTCCTTCTTAGCTCTTAAAAGCAGCCCACAGGGGACTGGCTGAATGAGAAAGAGGAGTAGTGAATGCTTCATGACAGTAAGACAGGTTTCCATCTTGCCTAAAAGACAAGATGATGAGGCTATTATTGAAAAAAAAATCCTCTATGGATCACACCATGCTGGAGAACTACTGGCTAATCTCCAGTATCCTTTTTTTGGGCAAGGTTTTGGAGTTTGTGGTGGTCTCCCAGCTCCAGGGGTTCCTGAATGAAATGGCTCATCTAGATCAATTTCATTCTTGCTTCAGGCCTGGCTAGGTAGGAGACCTGCAAAGAGAACTAGACAGAGGGAGTGTGTTCCTGCTGGTTCTGCTGGACCTCTCAGTGGCTTTGATACCATCAACCATAGTATCCTTCTGGATCACCTCTCTGGAACAGGATTTGGGGCACTGTTCTACAGTGCTTCCAGGCCTTTTGGGAGGAGTGGACTCAAAAGGTGATGCTGGGGGATGCCTATTCAACATCCCAGACACTGGTCTGTGGTGTCCTTCAGGGCTCCATTCTGACCCTGCCCCTCCCGCTGTTTAATGTTTCCATGGAAGTTCTGGGAGATGTCATCTGAAATTTGGGGATTTGTTATCACTAGTATGCTAATAAAACCCCAACTCTATCTCTCTTTTCTATCCAATTCCAAGGAAGCTATTTCTGCACTAAACCAATGTCTGCTGTCAGTAACAGATTAGATGAAAGTGAACAAATTGAAATATAATCTAGATAAGACAGAGATACTCCTGGTTAACCACAGTCAAATCAGGGACTAGGGATTCGGCCTGTGCTGGAAGGGGTTACATTCCACATGAAATTTGTTTTGTAAGTTGGGTATACTCCTGGGCTCAGAACTGAGCCTGGATGCCCAGGTTTCAATAGTAGCCAGAAGTTCATTTGCATAGTTAAAACTAGCATGCCAGCTGCACCCATTCCTTGAGAAGTCAAATCTAGCTGCGGTGACATGTGCCTTGATTACATCCCATTTGGACCACTGTAATGCATGCTACATGACGCTGCATTTTGAAAATGTTTGGAAACTTCAGCAGGTTCAAAATAAAGGTTCAACAGCCAGGCTGTTTACTGGGGCTGGTTGCAGGGATCATTCCCCGCTCCCCACACACCATTGAAATAATTTTACTGGTTGTCAGTCTGTTTCTGGGCACAATACGTAGTGCTTTTTTTATTCCTTGAAGCCATAAAAAGATTGAGTCTAGACTGTCAGAAAGACCATATTTCTATATGCAAACCAGCACGAGTTTTAAGATCTGCAGGGGAGGTCTTTCTTTCAGTTGCACCGCCTTCATAGTTATATTTGGTGAGGACACAGAAAAGGCCCTTCTCTGTGGCTGCTCCCAAGCTGTGTAACGCCCTTCCATGGGAGGTCCAGCTGACCCCGTCTCTGCTGTCTGTCCACTGGCAGGTGACGACCTTTTTGTTTAGGCAGGCCTTTGAAATGTGAATTGTGCTCCATTTAATTTTTAATTTTTTTATTAGTAATTTATTTGAAATATGTTTTAACTGTTTTAATCATAGTTTCAAGAATGTTGGTATTTAATTCTTTGTTAACTTTTGTAGAATAAGATTTTTAATGTAATATCATTTTATATTTTTTGTAAGCCACCTTGAATCCAATCTCAGGAGAAAGGCAAGATATAAATTCAAGAAATGTGTGTGTGTGTGTGTGTGTGTGTGTGAAAAAATAATTCACTAACAAGATGCCAGCCATAAAACTGTTAATGAAAACAAGAAGTTAAAACTAGGGATGGTAAGCCTTGATTTTTCTGAGCGCTGGGCGGATGCCAAGAACAACAAAACACTTTTTCATTCCACACCTTCAAGGCACTCAGGAATTTTGTTCAGAGTAACGATAGGAAACTGAGCAGCTTTTCCATGAAAGTTGCACAGATTCTCCAGAAAACTATTTAGTTTTCTGGGAACTGCACAGCTTCTCCTGAAAACAACCTTCCCTGAAAACGACAGCTTTCAGCATGGAAAGGAAATTGTTCAATGTTCAAATTATGAGCGAAAGATTTATACGATCTCAATATAAACTAAATTTGGGATTTGCACAAAGAACATTGTTTCCAGGGGCTTGGTGCAAGATTCCTGATGTTTTACATAGAAAGCAGCAATGTTGCACAACAAAAAATCCTGCAAAACAAAAATGTACAAAGTCCAGTAATCTTACACACACACACACACACACACACACACACACACAAATAGGTACATGGTTTTAGTATGCAACCCTGCTATTTTCTGCACAACATTTTTGCTGAGTAATATTTTTATTGTGCAACATTGTTCTTTCCGCCTTAAAAAACAGCAATATTTCTTTGCTTTCTGGTTCTTATATATTTATAAAAAGAAAGAATGATTATTTGTAAATATTGTTTGTTATAACTTTAATAAAAATAAAATTAAGAAAACAAACAAACAAACAAAAAACAGCAATTTGAGGGAATTTTTGTGATCCTGTTTTAATTCCCTGTAGGTTTCTTGAGGAGTCTGGAACTCCAAAGTTGACCTCAGTTGAGAAATTAATGAATTTCCATGCCATCCCTAGCTAATATTCCTAGTTAATGTTAGAAAATATTGATAGCTAGCAGGGGGCCACAAGTTTCCCACTCCTGTTTTAATTGCTGCTGGAAAGTCAGAAAGGCAATAGACTGCAGTTCTTCACATTGCTTTCATCTTTCTGAGGAAAAATCTGCTCATTGTACAGCTTGGAAATGCGCATGCAACCTTCACAATGAACGAACGAAGAAAGGAATCAGGGCAACTGTGACAGCATGGGCTTACAGGAAAAGAGAGTAAGCAGCACCAGAATACCACAATATCTTGAGAGTCCCCAGGAGCAATATAACCCCAAAGGAAGATTTCCTTCTGGTTAAAAGGCTAAAAGCCTTGTTAAATGGTGACGTTTGCAGCCATTGATTGTGGATTTAAATGTTCTTTTAAGGTTAACCACTGAAAGAGGACACATTTTATCTTCCTGATTCGTGCTCACAAAAAACATAGTTTAGCAAAACTATAAAATTGTAAACTGTCATAATTAACCAATGTGTTTATTAATCACTTGGTGTCAAGCTCTATCCTAGTGAGGTAAAAACTGTGAGCATAACAGAAAAGGTGAAAAAATATTCAAACTAAAGCAAATTGCCAGACTGGCATTTCTTCAGATACTTATACCTTGCCCTGGGCATGGACTCATAAGACTGAGGAAACAGTGATGCCAAGCAGGAGGTAGCACCAGGCCTGAGTACCTCTGTGGAAGAAGAGGCCCTGATCACGAAATGCTGGAGATCTCCACACTTGAATCCCTTAAGCCTAGACTGACATTTGTGGCCCTTGACCACTGTGCCAGCTCATCTATCTCTAAGAGCTCTACAATCCATGGAGTTAGTACACCAATGTCAGCAACACATCCAGTATGCAGCCTTGGAGAGGCAAAGAAGTGTCCACCTCCAGCCTTTTGTAAGAAAGGATGGAGCCTGAGATGGAGCATCAGCACTAAAGCATAAAAAGCTTCAGTCTTGTCTCAGCCTAATGTGTAAGCAAGATGGCCACTAGGAGACCTCTTAGGTGTTAGTGTAACACCTCAGCCACCTTGCTGCACTGAGACCAACGGCATCCCTATTCAGATAAGAATGTGTCAACTTATAGTATAGTCGAAAATGACCAAGGGGTCACTGAGCCAACACTAGACTAACTGAAATTGTGCTGAATCCCATCCCTGCAAAGACTAGCAGAGGTAGAAATTACATAGCAATCCCTGAGTCCTGGCCTAATTTTCAACGTTGTGGCTGTGTCGCTGAGATAGCGGGGGTTAGGTATAGCATAACACAGCTCTTTTCTTGCCTTATACCTTCTCTACCTATTTTTGGCTTTTCTGTGGGCTTATCTTCACCAGCAGAGCATTCTTTGAAATCAACTAGGAGAAGAGGGTTCTGCCAGTAGAAGAGACTTTTCCCTAGCATTGTACCTTCCTACACCTAGTGTATCTTTTGCATAGTTACTTGGGATTAAGAGTCATTCAGTTGTTTCAAAGGTTAAGAATGTCAATTTCTGGCTAGCTTATTCCAGGATAGACAATAGTCACTAGTGGATGCTAATAGGTCATGGGAAGATTAAAGTAGGATATTAGTGTAGCCTCATCTTATCTATAAACAAAGAAAATGTGATTGTGGGCATACTACAGATTTACAGTAGCACAGAAACCATTCCCAGATCATCAAAGCAAGCTGTTGCTAATAAAGATTGCTGCATGGCGGCAGCTTCCACATGGAGAAATTTCAGTTGCCTTCCATGAGGTGCCTAGTTCATTTGGAGTATCATTGGAAAGACCACCACCACCACCACCACCACTGGTAAATTTAGTGAAAAGATAAGAGAAGGCATTCTTGGTGGATACTCTCAGGCTATGGAACCCCTTCCCATGAAAGCTAGCCTGATTCCTTCTTGTTTCTTTCCACTGACAGTCACAGACCTTTTTATTCAAGTAAGGCTTCGGCTACTAACTGGTAACTACAGAAAGGTCTTTTAATGGAGAGGGATGCTCTACTTTTATCTTCATCATCATGTTTTAAATTCTTCCCAACTGTTTATATTAGCATTGTTTGCAAGAGGTTATAAATGTTTCCACTATTATGATACTATTACCTTTATTTTTACTATTAAAGTAACATTAGCTGTATTCACCAACAGGAATATAGTGTCCTGATCAAGAGATATATTAGTGCTTTGATCAGACCTCACTTGAAATACTGTGTCCAGTTCTGGGCACTACATTTCAAGAAGGATATTGACAAGCTCGAATGTATCCAGAAAAAGGTAACCAAGATGATGAAAAGTCTGGAAACCAAGTCTGATGAGGACAGACTTAGGGAGCTGGATATGTTGGAGATGGAGTCAGCTTGGTTTTGTTGTTTTAGTTTTTCCCTGTTCCAAAGACTAGAACATGAACAAATGGATGCAAATTACAGAGAGAGAGAGAGAGAGAGAGAGAGAGAGAGTGCTTGTGCCTAAATACTTGGAAGATTTTTTTTCTTTTTTTTTTTTCCGTAAGAGCTGTTGAACAGTGGAATAGGATGCACTGGAGGGCAGTGATTTCTCCAGTTTTGGAAGTATCTAAACAGCAGTTGGGTCTTTCCGGAGTGCTTTAATTGTACGTTCCTGAATTGCAAGGGGTTGAAATAGATGGCCTTTGGTCTCTTACAACTTTAAATTTCTATGATTCTGCAATTTTGTGATTCACGTTGGATGCCATATTGGGAGAAAGGAAAGATACAGAAACAAACGTGTTGAGATTTCTCCAGAAGGATTTTTCCCTTTTATGCAGAAATGAATCAAATCTTTCCATTAACCTTTCCATTCACATTTCTGTGAATGCCTCAGTTCTGGTATAAAGTTACATCTTGAAATATTTTTCCATTCTCTGCAACACTGTCATATTGAAAATTCAATAACACTATTTAAAAGATATCCCGCAGGTGTATTCCTTCCAACCATTATTATCGTAACAGCAGAGGTCATATATAAATAATGGGGCACTAGAAAGAAATTGTGGTTCAATTATTAATAGATTATTACTGTCAATAAACAAGTATATGAATTTCATTTTCTTACAATAAGCTGCATCCATTACATTCTCTTACCCAAGTGTATAAACTGACCCATATTCCCTCAGCCTGCATAATATATTTATGGAGTTCAGAAAATGGTTGTAGTCATTCTGTTTAGAGAGGGAAAAACATGAGGCTTAAAGTTCTGTTCTGTATTTTGTAGAAAGAAAAATCAAAGATGCATTTATGGTGCCCTGCATATGGTCATCCATGAAGGAAAATCATAAACACAGGAAGAATAGTACTCTGAAGACCAGAAACACAGAAAATACACAAGACTGAACACAGTTGCACATATAAAGATATGTTTTGACTGGTATTGTGTTTTCAATTAACTTTCCACTGCAGGGTATCTGAGATTCTATTTTGATATTCCAAATATGGATGGAAATACCTTGGTTAAAAAAAAAAGATAAAAGCATATGAAAAAAATTAACTGACTGTATATACTCTGTTTCTCTTCAAATGCTTTGGTTTGGGATAGACCCATCTCTGTTCCACAAGATGCAAAAAATAAAAACTTTTTAAAAAGGGTTATAAACTAGTCAAAGTTATAGACTAGGCTCTACAGTTATGACATCCTGTATACAGGAACTTTGGGGAAAGGAATTTAATTACTCACTGCAAACATTTTTGATAATTCATTGCCATGGCTGGATCGTGAAACACTGCTATAACTGGAAAAGTACGCAAGGGCTTGCTTTTGTATGTTGGGCAGGAAGGATCTCAAGACAGTGATCATACAGATACCATGACTTCAGCACTCAGTCAGCCTTCTTCTCCTTATCCGTCCTTGAACCTGCTGTTTGAAACTTCTTGCACAGTGAAGAGAACTAGAAATCTCAAATACTTGCCCATGTTTGTGACCTTTAAGAAGTAACCAGTTACAGAGACTGGGTTCCTTCTCCTACTAAAGAAGGAATAGCTAAATTACATTATGCATTACATTGTAAATCAACAAGTGATACATTCTCTGCTTTTGTGGTAACTTTTTAAACAGTACCTTTTAATTACCTTCATCCCTATGGGGGACTGACATCACTAAATGGTGGAGAAGGAATACCCCATGATTCATGTGTTGACTCATGCTGTGCTTTGTTGAGCTGCTCAGGCAGTAACGGGGTATATAACCCAGTGGGTTTATAACACTCAGAGAGAGAGAGAGAGAGAGAGAGAAATACTAACATACTTACTCGGCGTTTTCTGGGATTTTATTTTTTCATAGGTAATACTTGTTAGAAATACCTTAGGAATTACCTTTCCTTACCTTTGGAATTAGATGTAGTTGACATACACAGATTTCAGATCCTGTGTGTCTAGTACGTATAACTTTTCCCCATATTCCCCAATCCTGTGTATTCAGAGCTGCTAGACCTTATTCCCGGGATTTTATTTTTCTCTTAAAAACTCACCAAACCATCTTCTCCAGTACCTGTCAGTTTTCCTCATATTTCCCAATGCAATTGGTATTCAGAGTTATTTACATACACAGTTTGGGTTCTTGAGGGAATACACTGTCCTCTTCCTTTCTGCTAGGCCTTGTCTCCATAGCAACCAGCCTATTACAGTACCTGTAACTTTCCCCCTTACTCCCCAATTCAATCTGTATTCATAGTTGTTAACATATAGAGGTTGGGTTCCTGAGGGAAGTTCAATGCCCTCCTCCTTGCTGCTAGGCCTTGTCTCCATAGCTACCAGCCTATTCAGTGCTCTCTCACTGAGATTTCTAAAGGTGCCTCCCTACTCATAAGTAATACTTGTTAGAAATACCTTAAGACAGGTTTACAATTTTTGAAAAGGCTCCATATGAAAGGATGAAAAATGTCACTTTATCTCACATATGACTCCCAAATGTTTTCTGGCGTTCTTATTGATGGTAGGCCTTGTCTCCATAGCAACTGGCTAGAGCCAAGAGCTTTCCAGCTGAGAATCCTAAAGACCTCTCCCTGAACTGCCAACCTCAGGATTCCATGGAATCTTTACAGCCAGCCAATCACATGAGGTCTTCTTACCTCACACAGCCAATCACATGAGGTCTTCGCCTGCTTGATGCAGACAAACAGAGAAGCTCACTCACAAACTTTACCTTTATACAGTAGATTTAAGAAAATAACCATATTAGTTACTTTTGGGAATGGAAAAATAAAAAGTCAGATTTTAAAAAATTGTAATTACAATGATAACTATATTTTAGAACTATAACTAGGAATGAATCTCTTTTTCAAGTAACCTGCCAACCTTTGCCTTTCAAGCGGGACAATAAAGGCATTATATTCATTTGAATTTGTGGATTTTTGGGAGGGAGGGAGGGAACAACACAGCTATCTTTGCTTTTAATGTGCTTTGGTGGGGTTTTTTTAAGAACAAGGTGATTCTGTACTCTACATGTTTTATAATTTTCATGCCAATTTAACTGCCTCTGAATCCTAGAATTTGTAGCTTGGTGAGGTACTTAGCATTCTCTGCTTGACAGCTCTACTTCATTCCCCTGAATTATAATTCCAGTGTTACCATGAGTGCCTTTACATTGCAGAATTAAACTGACTTAATCCTTAGACCCTCTCTTCTCAAAGTATCTTCCCTGTGCCTTCTAAATAGCACTCCAAACTACAATTCCAAAGATTCCTTAAGACAGTACCATAAGTATTAAAGGAGCATAAAGCAAAGAGAACTATGCAGATACATCATTTCACACAGGCTTTTCTTTAACATTCAGCTTAGAACAAGAAGGTGTGCTGTCTGATAAAGGAACATCATAACTGAATGATTCATATCAACAAGATGATAGGAACACAATTTGAACACTGAAGCAGAATGATAAATGACAAGAATAATCCTGATAGAAGTCAATAGCACAGTGTATATGTGCTGTCCAGTGGGCAAGAAAAGGTCTTAAATCATCCAAAACCATCAGAAATTTTGATAGAACAGTAACAGGCTCAGTGGGACTACTCAATGTTCTCATGGCTTATCATATATCTAACATTGATTTTCCTTTTTTTTTTTTTAAGAGCAGTAATCTATGTCAGGGAATAGAAGTACTGTGTGCTAAAACTCATGCGGCAGCCCATGAATTGTGACATCTAAAAAGTGTCTCTGTTTTCCAAAATATAAAGAAAGCTCTAGGTGGAGAGATACTCTTTATCAGATCTTTTTCAATTCTTGGGGAAATGATCTTTCTTAGATTATAGCTTCCAGAATTCTCAAACCAGCACCGCCCATGAGAGTTTCAGTCTAAATAACTTTACAAAATCTGCTCTGTTGGGTGCTGTAGATCTTCAAAGATTTTCAATAGTATAGGAGGAATGAACATCAAGATTCTAGGGAAAAAAGCAAGTGAATCCCATATAACCAAAGCCAGTCACCTCTGACTCCATATGCCTCGCAAGAGGCAACTGTGCTTTCTTCCACTCCTTTTAGTGGGATTTGCTTCAGATTTTCAAGACCATTCCATTGCTGACAACCTCAAAAGCAGGAGTAGCTGGAGGCCCCTTTATCCACTGGGCAGTGAATCTGCTCTGTTTTTTTAGACAAGACATTGAGGGTGCTATCCAATGTGCTAAATCTATTTTGGGTATAGCAATCAGTACCCTGGATAGGTCCATTAAATTATAAACCCTGAGTAGACTCACCATGCCAGCACAGGGGAGCTATTGACAAAAGTGAAAATAAGTTTTGAAAAGTACTTCTATACATCTATGTGAAAGTGATCAGGACCCCTGGTTGGATATTCTCTATTTCCATGCATTTCTCCACTTTCTACATATTTTATACAGCTTTCCTATTAAATTTAAAACCTCTATGACAGTAAAGATTTAAAACAGCAGGACCTCTGTGACTGCTGATTAAATTTGCTTTCAAATGAGGGAGAGTGTTCAAAATCCTCCTGGTTCTCTTTATGTTAAATATTGCTTCTCACTGCATGATGCTATTCTCCTTCCCCAATCTGGAAGCTCGGAGGTTCAGCCTCTGGATTACAAATTGGACTCCAGCCTAAAGCTGACATCGTCATTAATAAATGAGAAGTCATTGCATTGCTGGTAGCCCAGACAGAAAGTATTAGCGTAGAATTCTGTGGACACCATTCCCACCCCTTTACAAGCTCTGTCACTGATGTCTTGGCTCTGCTACAAGTTGATAGCTTCAGAGCTTCAAAGCAAAAGCGCACAAAGTATAATCTGTTTGCTTTTTGAGCTGGGATTTTAGAGTTTCATGGGATTCATTAATTTTAAAGAATTAATTAAGGAGGGTTTTTTTTAATCCCAAGAAAATTAAACTACTTTGCCTGAAAGGTTGGCATAAGTTATTGTATTAAACGTGATGTCCCATCCATAACTGGGCCTTTGACTGAGGCAAGCATGCAGGAGCGAAAAACACACACTGCAATTCTATATCGCAGTCTGCATTATGAAACTTTATGTATACTTAGCTATATAGAGAGGCACTAAAAAATCCTTCTAGTAAATTGCAAAGATGCAAATCAGGGCACCAGCAAGACTGTCTCAATGTACATCGGATGCTACTGATGTGCATCAGCAATCTCTAGCTGGTGTCCCGATGTGAATTGGTCTCATTGTACATCAAGTCCTATTATGCACCAATCACAAAGTGCAGTGGTCACTCTGCTGGCTCCTCTATGTAGCAATGTAACAGCAGCCCCTTGCTGAATATAGATGTTGTGAAACTACTAAATTCTGTTTCCAGCAGATGTAAGCCCTCTTACAAAGATGTAAGTTTCCAAGAGAATTCTGACCATTCTTTCCTAAAACATTTAATCCAACCCTGTACAGGGAATGAAACTAAGCTTATTACTAGTGCCTAGCAATGCATACACTTCCACGGTCAGGAAGCACTTAAAGCAGTTTACCCATGCATGGCTGCAAGAATTCAGTATTTCTGTATTTCAATCCCTATTTTTTCGGTAATCAAAGAACCACTACCTAATTATTCAAATCGTGGCTTCCTCTCAACTGAACTTCATAACAATACCACAAATATTTCCAGTTCTGCCATAAACTTGGCTGAACTCTAACTGGATCTTAGGGAGCACTCTTCCGCATTATTTGGTTTGTAATACACATTAATTACTGCTAATGTAACATAAACTTTCATTATCATCTTCAGTAACTAGGTGGCAGACTTCCCTAAGCATGGCTATTGGCCTAGCAGTTATTCAAAGCAATGGCTCCTATCAAAATGAGAAATTCTAAAAGAAGCCATCTTGAGAAAAATGAGCTAACAAAAGCTTCAGCAAGACTACTTGAAACTATAGACTAAAACTGAAAGTGAAAAAAACTGAATCCAGTGCAGCTCAGATTCCAGAGCAGAAGCATGCAAAACAGGAATCATAGTAGTAACAGCCAAAGCCAAAGAACCACATCTGGAGGAAAAAGAAAAATTGGCATTCTTGTAGAATATGACCCTGAATTATGGTTTCAAACAATACAAAGGAACAACTTTACCTTCTGTGAAAGACACTGCAGTGGAAAGTAGAAAGTGTTTCTATAGGCTCCATTGTTCATGGCTGCACTCAGACCCAGATGAAGACATCATATCCAACTTTGGCATCTTAAAACCTTTTGAATACTACTCTATAAGGGTTATTCTAATGCAGACTAAGTCAGGCATGATAAAAATCAAGCAGAACAACAGTATACAATAACATTACACACCATATAAATTGTACAGTCAAAACAAAGGACAATAATTTTTTTAAAATTACACTACATATGTTAATGATCTAATGCAATGATCTCTATATTCTCTCTCCACACCAGTTCTGTGAATACCATTGTTAAGGAAATTATTACTGTCTGTACTTTTGGACTGCATTTCACTATTTACAAACCTCACCCAACCAAGTTTGTGTGTTTAAATCTGCCAACTTGCGGGAACACACTGTGTGTCTGATGAAATATGCTGCAGTCCATAAATGTTTGTGCTGTAATAAACATGTTAGTCTTTCAGGTGCTCCATTGTTACAGCTATGCTTCTGGAAAATAAATATAAAGGCTCACTTAAACTAAACTCTCTAAAGGACCAGGCCTTAAGAACAAACACAGATTTTCAATCCAAAGTAAAATCTAATTGTTTGACAATCTGAATTTAAGAAAACTGAGTAATGAAGTGTGATGGAGGTGAGTTTCTTCCTTCTTATCTTGGAGAAGTAGGTTACAAAATGTTCTACAAATTAAGTTGCATTTGATGGAGTTCCCTAAGCTTTAACCTACGGAAAACATTGGTGTATATATTCAGATTGAGAGGTTCATTTTTGTTTTTTCAATTTAAAGAGCAGATGCTTCAAGAAGGAAATCAACAGCATCTGTGACTCCTGATAAAATATTTAAACCTATGTGTAAAATGTTCACAGTTTATTTTTCACACAGATCCAGATGATTAAACAACCTCATGCACTCTACAGGTGAACTTTTATTCTTCTTAAAAATTCAGAAGGCTTGCATTTAACAGTCCTTGGCATTAGTTAAGTCATTATAGGCCCATAAAACAAAAGGAGAGATGCTGGTAAAAGTAGACAAGAAATAAAAGGAAATATAATAGAGAAAGAACATTTTCCCTGAGAATGATTGTGATTTATGCAAATGTGAAAAACACACACTAGCTTTTCACTATAACAAGGGCACTTTCTCATTTACAGATAGCTATATTACTTTTACTTAGTCACTTATTCCATGGACAGGGGGAATAAAACCTTTAAGGTAAGATTTTCCAGAAACTGCTGCATCTGTAAAATTGGGTCAATGCAGATGTATAAGAACTTTTTTGTTGTTGTTTGGGAGGAGGGGGTTGAAAGAATCTACAAAATATGAAAATTTATTTTATTTGAGATGGGAAAATATTTGCAGTTTAAAATTTAAAATGTATCAGAAACAAAACTGACTGATTTCCCTACTCACTATGCAAAAACAAGGCATATTTTTATATTTCCATCAGAGTCCGTTCAACAGCCCATGGGGGGCAAAGGTAATAGGAAAACATCTTTCCAATGCCCTTCCCCTTCTTCAAAATAACAGTAACTTTCATGCCTACAAATGGGGGTTTTTTCCCTCAGAAATTACACCCCAAATGACAAAAAAGCTCAGTTGCCACTTTCAGAAACCTCCAGGAGTGGCAGATTAACTCCAAATACTCCCTGACTTAACCCCTAATCCCTTCTTGGGGCCTGAAACAGGCTCAACAAGCCCAGAGGTCACAACCAGAAGTAACTTCTGGGCTTAAATTGTGGCCAGTCTGCAAAATCATTTGGTGTTGAGTCCGCGTGATGGCAAAAAAATTATACCCACTGCAGTTGACTACCTCTACTATAGCTCAGGGACTCACAAATGTCCTTGTCTCAACTGGACACAGAGGTTGCCAGTCTTTGGTCCTCCAGGTGTTCTGGACATCAGTTCCCAGAATCCCTAACCACTGAACCATGATAACCGGGGATTCTGGGAGATGAAGGACAGTATACTTAGAAGGCCAAAGACTGAGAACCATTGAGATAGAGAATGTTGACAATAAGGAAAAAGTACTGTCAGGATTCTAGACAACATACTTCAGAGGATGCTTGACTGGACTGCTCCCACATAGGGAGCTCTATTGTCCCAGCAAGGAAAGTGTAGGCAGCTGAGGCCTTAAGGAGGCTGGCTGACCAGAACTTACAAATACTCTGCCCTGTCATTGGATGTCAGCTATAGCCCTTAATGAGCCCAAAGTTATTTTTGTAGCATCATATTCTTGAATTGCTGACAAAGAGCAGAAGTATGAATCTAAAGCTGCAATTCCTGGTTTACAAGGTATATGAGGGAGCAACGGTTTTCTCTAAAGTGGCATGACTGATTCTCATTGGACTCAGAGTCTTGCTAGCCTCTGAACTGTGGACATGACACTCTCTGGAAGCTCCTCTTGTTGTTAGAGACCAAAGCAGAATCAGAATGTCTTCCTATAGTCCTTTATGTCAAAAAGAATCCAAGGCCTTGGGGTGGACAGGCTCAGTCTATGACCTAACTTTGCTAAATGGCAGGCAGATAGTACAATACACAGTTCAGTGACTCACAACGTGGGCCACCTACATACTCAGATGCTCCCATCTCAGGTCCTAGCAGATCCTAGCATTGTCACAGGCTCCACAGGGCAGCAACATCTGCAAAAGAAGGAAGATAAATGCATCAGGATAAATGCATCAGGATAAACGCATCATACATCACTATTCCCAGTGGGTTCCTGTGGTTTCCAAGAGCTGGAGGCTGCTGCTACCCTCTCTCTTAAGGACAGATTTCAGTATTTGAAGAAATGTTCTATTCAGGAAAGAAGCCAAAGTGTAAATGGCAATGAAAAACTGCCATTAAGATGTTTCAGGCATTTGAATTGTTTAACTATGGAAATTGTTTTGAGAACTTTTACTGAGAGGTAGCATAGACCTGTCATACACTGAGGATTAATAATAAACAAGTTGAAGTACTCATCACATCTCACATCTGGCTTTGGACAAATGAACTACCGCAACTCTGGACAAGACTATTTGTCAGATGGGGGTGTCTGATTGTTGGAAAACGATATGCTTTGAAACCCTGCTCTGTCAGCTCTTTTGCTTACACCTGTAAAGATTTAGTGAGCCCTACATTACTTAAGTGCAGGTCAGTTAAATTTCTGTTCTGTTTTCTGAAGGGCACTTGATTTGCTAGTAAGGCCTTTTGAACGTATATGTTAGCCACATAATAACACCAGAGCTTGAAAATGATAATTTCTGGGACTACAGTTAGAATCCCCACAGCCAACATTGCTGCTGGCTAGGAGATTCTGGGAGTTGTGCTCCCAGAAAATAACCTTTTCAAACTCAAAATAACATAATCTCTTGATTTCAACAGGATGTTCACCTTCTGTTACATGTTCTTGCATACACACACCCCAGAACTTATATAGGAGTTTGTGGATTTTGTTACATAACAGGTAAATATTGCTAGACCCACTGGAGTATGGGAAGAATAAGTACTAAAATATATCACAGAACTGTATGAATAAATCATTGGACTCTGACTTGGTTATCAGTAAGGCTTCCAGAAGAAGCTGGTTTGTGGGAAACAGGCCAGCTCATAACATCCATTACACTGCACTTAAGTTCACAGAGGGCAAGAAAACTATCTGTGTCACTGTTTATTTTGCACATAATTGGCAATCAACATGGAGAAAGTACACCATTAATTCCTGCATGCTTCTAAATGAATTGCTTTACTTTGCAAGGAGGTCCGGATCTACTTCCCTTGCCCTGTGCCTCTTGTCTGTTTTCTTTGGAGTTGTACTCATCCTTTGCTTATTAATGTTCTCTATTTTATCTTGAAATTCCACTTTTTGGATCTCCATACCCTTCAAGCAGAGACATTGCTCAAATGCAAACTCCCTCCAATTAACATCACAAAAATACTCGGGACTATTTTGCTGAATTTTGACACCATATCTTCAAAGTGATTCCATCTAGACCCACAGCCAGCTCCCATCTAAATAAGAGCATTTTTGTACTGAAGATATACTGCTCTGTTGGTTTCAGTGTAATCCAACAAATGTTCTTTCATCCTGTTCCTGGAAATTAAACAGTATGGGACAGTACATGTAGTGCAGAAAAAAGATCAAATAGAGGCCCATATTTAAGCTAATCATCAGGGACTAGACACACTAGAGGATGTACCCATGGAGGGAGCACCTGAAAAAACAGTCAATATAATTGGTGGAGTTAAAAAAAAAAAAAAGGAGAAAAGATGCTAAGCTTCTAGGTTAATAATCAGACTGACAATCAGCCAGATTGCTTTACACTTTCATCTAGGATGCCACTGTTTCATTAACCGTTATAATTGTATTTGCTGGCATATAAGATGCACTTTTTTTCCTAAAAAATGCCTTCTGAAAATGAGATGCGTCTTACACACCAGTAAATAGGGCACTTTGAAAACTACTGCAAACAATTGACTTAGACTGGGGCTTATACTTTGTACAGTCTTACCTCTTGTGTGTAATCCTTCTGTAGACTATTGATTCGTGGGGAATAAAGTTCTCTGGGTTTAAGAAAAAAAAGGAACTGGGAAAACATTAGCAGCCCCTTTAAGAGAGGAAGAGCCCACCTTGCTGCACCCTCTCCCTCCTTCCTTCCATACACCCCTCCCAGCTGGGTCTTTTTCCTGGAGCCAACCACCTGTGGGATGGGGGGAGTAGGGAATTGCCTACACTGTGGCACAGTGCATTTTCCTCGTTTCCCCCTTCCTACAGTTGGTAGGCTGCTGCTCAGCACAGCCTGCAAAACCCAGTTGGTTTCTTTTCCTGGGGTGGGGGAAAGGAGAGAGATGGAGGTGCACTTTCTTCCCTCCCAGCCTGAATGGGAGGTTTGGTTTCTTCCGGAGGAGCTGCTTGTTCCTGTTTTCTACCCCAGCCTTCACCACCTTGCTAGGGAGGATGGAGGAAGAAAATGATTCAAGAAAGGGGGGCCTAGAAAGAAGAGGAGCAGCCTCCAGATTTTGAGCCCCCTCTTTTTGCTGCCTCCCTGCTCCGCTTCTGCACAGGGGTTAGTGGCTCCTGTCTTCATTCCCCGTTCCCAGTTGCTTTTCTTAAGTGCCTGTAACTCAGCTCTAGTTTATGGAGGAGTTTTCCCTGCAAGATTGGTTCGGGGGAGGGAGGGTCATGGCTTGCCTCTGAGGCTGAGAGAATGGGATTTGTCCAAGGGGAATGCCTCAAAAGGAAAATAGGGAATCCTTGTTGTCACATCTCCTTTCAGTCCCCCCAGTTCCTATGTATTTTGCCTCAGCCGGGTACTAAAAAAATTTTTCCTAAAAAATAAGGTCTGAAAATGGAGTGCGTCTTATGCACCAGTGCATCTAATACACCGGCAAATGCAGTAAATTAAATGTTACGTATTTGCCACAAGTTCAGATTCAAATCTTTCCAATTCTGACTCTTAAAAAGAATGAATGCAGCAATCTGGCAATCACTGGCGGGACAATTCAATGCTATACCTTGTATCAGAGGTGATCAGCATTCTACTTGTGGGGTAAAGCAAGACAGGATTCTGAAATGAAGCTATGTTTTTCTCAGGTTGCTATTAGATGTTTGATTAAGTTTATGATTAAATTAAATTAGGTACTTAACTTTCATTTTTTTAAATGTTCGATGCCATCTTGAGGTGTTCTCACATTTAATAGGGTCTTATAGTAATACAGGTCTATATCTAACTAGAATAGACTCATTCAGTCAATGGAAAATGTATACCAAGTATCCATTGATTCAGTGGGTCTATGCTAGCTAGAATTGACCACTGGATTTAGACTAGAAGAGCAGAGACCTAAACTGAACATAGAAGCACTCTTGATAATTAGTTATATTTAAGATGGCCCTATTTAGAGGGGATCCTGTTTTCTACAGCAGATGAGTCAGCTAGTAATTTTTTTAGCTAGTCAGTAATTTTTTTTTTAGTCAATCCATGTTTTCATCTGGCTCCACCTAGGCAACCTGCTCATACCTATCAGCCATGAATTGTCTTTGCTTTAAAGAACATCCAGAAAGATCACCATGGTTGCATCCAGGCAAAATTATACATTATTTGAAAATGGAAAATGTCGGGCTAGCATTGACTTCAGTGGCACTTAACCAGAGTTTGGAAACAAGAACAAGGCGCAATGGATTCAAGCTACAGGAAAGGAGATTCCACCTGAACCTCAGGAAGAATTTCCTGGCAGTCAGAGCTGTCCAGCAGTGGAATATGCTGCCCCGGAGTGTGGTGGAGTCTCCTTCTTTGGAGGTTTTTAAACAGCGGTTGGATGGCCATCTGTTGGGAACGCTTTGATGTGTGTTTTGCATAGCAGTGGGTTGGACTGGGTGATCCCTGTGGTCTCTTCCAACTCTGTGATTCTATGATTCTACTTTTTGGCATTGGAACTCCCACAGTTCTCTAGTCAACAAGGAATTTCTGAGAATTGTAGTCCAAAATGTAATATTCATATTGTTGTAGGACTTCAAGTAATTTCTGACTTATCGTCATAAATCATGTAAACCTATCATGGGGTTTTCTGGGGCTGAGAATGTGTGACGTGCCCAGGGTCAGCCAGTAGATTTCCATGACTGAGCGGGGAATCAAACCCTGGTCTCCAGGGTCATCATCCAGTGCTTAAACCACTACACCACACTGGCTCTCAACTTTCACATACTCTTATGTAATTGTGCATATGACTGAACTTCAGATTCCTTATATTCTTGAGTCCCAGTTTTACGGGGAAAGTGGGGTATAGATGATGGTGATGATGATAAAAAAAACCCAGATAAACTACCACAAAAGGCACTGTGTGCATGTGTGTATGTATATATCACTTTCTGGGTATCTTTAAGCATTTCTGAGGCATAAAATTATTAGGCATAGACCATTTCCACACTAGCCTGTTATAGTGCTGTGATTCCACTTTCAACATCCTACGGAATCCTGGGGTTTGCAGTTCTGCAAACCCCAGGATTCCATAGGATGTTGAAAGTGGAATCATAATGCTATAACAGGCTAGTGCAGAAATTGCCAGAGAGTGCAGTAGCAGCCATTGAGTGATGAGTTGAACAGATTTGTAGATGCAATACTTTGTTGAAATGTCGGTAAGACTGATCAGATAACAACAAAGCAGTGGAGATCAGCAAATCCAAAAACACTTTTTAATCTATTTTCCTGCCTTGAAAGATTAAGCTTTTGTAAAAATGGTTGTTTCAGACAGGTGACTCAGGTGCTGCTGGAAGACTCCAGTGAGACTGCCAGTCTAATCCTAATTAGCTTTACGGAGTGCAACAGGATTTACTACAAAGTTAGTGCGCTTGCTGCTGAAATAAAAAAAAAGGCACTTTTTTTGCCTTTGCGCATTGTACATATAAAACACTTCTGAAAAAGCTTGAATAATAAATTTGGGCAGTAAAGTAGTGGTTTGTTTGTTTGTTTTCATCATGACTGGTCCTTTAAACTGAGTGTCCTGGGTGTTTCCTTCCATAATCTTATTTCCAGTGTGCAACTTATAGTCTGATTCACAACCCCATTAAGCAGAAGTACTTGGATTTATGTGTGGGGATACAATACCACCTTTGTACTTCTCCTTCAAGAGCACAAATCCTCCAAGAGCAAAGAAAGTACTCAAGACAGCCCAGCTTAGGGTAAGCAGCAGCAAATCCTAGAGGTCCATAAATCAAAATGTGGAAGCAACCCAGCACTGCAGAAACCATCCCAGTAGTACTTTCTTCTGAAACGCCTATAGAAATATCTCTAATATGGAAGGGGAGCCATATATATAGATGGGGTCGCAAATGCCTTTCTTTATTTCTCTCTTTCTTTCTCTCTTTCTTTCTTTCTTTCTTTCTTTCTTTCTTTCTTTCTTTCTTTCTCCACCTCTTTGGGACCCAAGAAAGCTTAGAACAATTAAACATAGTTTTAAAAAAATCATAGGATACCAAAGTTTAAAAGCAATTAAACTATCATAAAGTAGTAGTTGTGTGACCTCAAGTCATTTCTGACCCTAAAGTAAACCTATCATGGGGTTTTCTTGGCAAGATTTATTCACAGGGAGTTTGCCTTTGCCTCCTTCTGAGGCTGAGAGAGTGTGATTTGCCCCAGGTTACTCAGTAGGTTTCCATGGCTGAGCAGGGATTCAAACCCTGGCCTCCAGAGTTGTAGCCCAGTGCTGAAACCACTACATGACACTGACTCTCATCACTTAAAAAATCACTTGAAAACAAACAAACAGTCCAGCACTTTATACAAGGCCTGTTCCTCCCTTTTTAAAAAGTTAATTCTCAAAGGCTGCTAAATTAGGATTTTCTGTGCTTGCAGAAAGATAGTAAGGAAGGTGGCATTCTGGCCTCTTTGGGAACCGAGTTCCACAGCCTGGGAGCAGCCACTGAAAAGGCTCTCCAGTTCCCACTAGATGTACCCGTGACAGTGGTAGGGCAACAAGAAGAACGTCCTCAGGAGGTCTGAGAACATGGACAAGTTTGTATGGGTGGACACAGTTCTTCAAATAACCCAGGCATGAGCTGTACCACACGTCTCTAAAACAAGCCTGCAGTGCATGTCTCTCAAATGCCAGGCTTTCTTATGCAGTGCATGCATCCACTGTAGTCCAGACACACCACATACTAGCCCCCTGGCAGTATATATATATATATACACACAAGGAACAACTGTGGGATGATTCCAAGTGTTTTAATCTGCCTATACATAACAAGCTTTCTGTTGCCTGTTGAAGTGTCTTCAGAAAAGCACCCACAGGTCAGATCCTGAATATTTAGTGGCAAGGAAATCACATTTTGCCAGCCAACCTAAGTATACCATACTCAGGAAAGTCCTATTTTTATATTTACTCCTCCTGTGCTTCAGCTGGTTGGTAGATGCTGATTTTTTAAAGTTCTCCAGAATCTATGTTTCTCTCTGCGATACCATTTGCATAGAGAATGAAACCCCCCAAAATAAAATCAGTGCCACCTCCTTCTTCTTGAGCAGTTTTTGCCGTGTCATGTACAGTAGAAAGGATTGCCACATTGAGACCATCCCAGGCCCTGAAGTTTCAAAGCCAAAATCTGAGACCCTGGTGAAGTCATAGGAGGTAAGCACTGGTGATGTCCTCGAGCAAGATACATTAAGCAGCAAGCACAGTTCCTTGGAGCATGTCATCCACATTAAAACAAGAAAGATGCATTCTTTTCAAAGTAAGGGTCCCACCCTGAGGATCAAACAAGAACATTAAGACTAAGGACCAGGCCCTAAGATCTGGAAACCCTAATTGTGCATGTACTGCAGAATTTTACTTTATGCATCCCCCCTCCCATTTCATAACTGCCCTGCATAATACAAAGAAGTTTTAGAAGGAGAAAAAGAGAAGGCAAGCATAATAGTTTTCCAACAGCAGTGATAGTGCATGCTTTAA
The DNA here is from genome assembly GCA_948472985.1 of Iguana delicatissima. Lineage (NCBI taxonomy): Eukaryota > Metazoa > Chordata > Lepidosauria > Squamata > Iguanidae > Iguana > Iguana delicatissima. The sequence goes on from CAOKZL010001081.1 coordinate 346,907, forward strand.
CTAAGATATGCAGTGAAGGAAGCATTCCTATTTTTAACGAGATAAAGGAGCTGAATTTTTTTCCTTAATCAGAGAGATCATGATTTCCCATGACCTTCTAACATTTCCCTGTCATTTAAGAACAGCAAATTTATATGAATTTCTCAAGACTGATATGTGCTCAGAGAAATCTACTGCACTATTAAAGGAAGGGTTGCAATCAGGATGGGTCCAGTGCTTGAAACATCAGCTTTAAAATGAATTTGATTCATTAATTGTTAGCGAATTCCTTGTTTTTTTAAAAAAAAAAATTATTCGTGCTTGTTAATATTACCAATGGAACTCTTTAATTATGGTAATGATTACATTGGTCATTACCTTAAAAAACAACTTTAGCACATCAGCATCTCTGTTCCATGCAAAACCTTGCCTATCCACACACTAGAGGTCCTGCTCCCTAGAAAAGCTTTCTGGGATAGAAACTAGATTTTTCATGTAATTTTAAATTTTCATGTAATTGAAAAGCCTTTCCAGATTTTAAATAGTTCCTGATCTCCACTTGCTGGTCACTGATCAGAAATAATAGTATGAAAATTATGAAAAAAATAAAAATGCACTATTCACTCATGCCCAAAAAAATTAACAAGTACAGGCCTTGTTAAATTAAAAATGAAATGTAAACTTGTTATCCATTATTATTCAAGCCACACTGCCCAGTGAATCAACACATTACTGTTAATGCATTAATTTCAAGCTCTGGGATGGTCCTGCCATTAAGCAGAGTGAGGCATCTGCACTAGGCAACAGCTCTTTTGTCCTCTGGAATAGCAACAACTTGTTAGTTCTGAAATTTGTTATTATTGGATTGGTTGTGCCAAGAGGAGAGAGATATCTTTGCAGGATTTTCTGCCTCATGTGCCATATTTACCTCACTGATTTTATGTACTTTATTACTTGGATGGATAGGCAGGGAAAATTGCTGCTGGCAGGGAAATATCTTGGGCTGACCCTGGTTACAAGCAAAGCTGAGCAACAAAAGCTCAGAAGACACAGCAAGGACAGGTGAAGGCTGCCAGACATTGAACTTCTGTTTATACTGACAAAATCTGAAGCTTGCTGCTTCTAAAGTCTTCCCATAATTTTGCAGCAATTTACAAATGGAAGATTATAGTAAAACATAGCAAGGACCTAGGAATCCTATGTTGTCAGATGATTCTCTTTAATGTTGTAAGACAGTGGCTTTAACCTGGGTCCGTGAAGCTCTCATAAAGGGTCCATGAAGGTCTGCTGCTGGACACCACCAACAGCAGCAGCAACAGGGATGTGGCAGCACGGTGGTGGTGATACGGGCACTGAAACTGCTCCTTCATTTACAAACAAGGGAGCAATCTCAGTACCCGCACCATCGCCATTCTGCTGCCGCACCCCAGACAAAAGGGACATGGCGGCAGGCATGTGTATGCACCCAAACTATGACTCTGGGACCAGCATTTGAATCGCCACTCAGCCATGGAAACCCACTGGGTGATCTCAGACAAATCCTAGTTTTCCAGAAGCCATACATACATACATACATCTTGAATATTTAAATCTAAATTTAACTATTTAAATCTTGATTTAAGTCTTAGGGTCCTCAGCAACAAATTATATGGGGGGGTGGTCCCCTGGTAAAGAAAAGGTTAAGAACCACTGTTACAAGAAATATCAGGCTTCCACATCTACTTGTTTTTTCTTCAAGGAGGTCAAGATGGGATACATGACCTTCCACCCCATTATTGTTCACATGAGAACCCTGTGGGAAGATTTGGGGTGAAAGATAGTGAATAGCCCATTTTCATGGAGGTTTTTTGGTAAAATTTGTTCATGTATCACTGTGTTCCCCTGAGGCTGAGAGCATGACTTGCATAAAGTAATCCATTGGTTTCCATGGCCAAGTGAGGATTTAAACACTGGTGTCTTGAAGTCCTAGTCCAACACCCAAACCACTAAACCACTTCAGCTTATGAAATAAGTTAGCTTAAAACAACAGGTTTTTTTCACTAAAACCATCTGATTTTATGAACTTGGAAGGTAACTTTTTGGGACTACAGCATCCCAATTCTAGCACATTAGGGAGTATATTACACTATTTAAAAAAAAACGTGGAGGAAAACAATAATCAACCTGCAGCCTGAAGTGGTACAGCCTTGAAATATACCACCTGTATTTACCAACTAATCATCAGGCCATTCACTCTCTCTCAGCCTAACCTCCTTCAGTGTTGTTATGAGAATAATAATGGATGATCGTGTACATCACCTTGACCTCCTTGAAAGAAAACAGGAAATAATACATTATATATGAACACTGGAAGAAAGGGAAAGTATCTTCTTTTCCAGAGAGGAAGGAAGGAAGGAAGGAAGGAAGGAAGGAAGGAAGGAAGGAAGGAAGGTAGGTAGGTGGGATAATTAGACTTGTCTGCTAGGTGCACAAATTCTTCCTGAAGGCCTTCTCCAGTATGAGCCAGTCTAGAATTTCAGATCAATAGAGTTCTGGTTGTATATCTCACCATACCCAAGAGCTTAGCAGGTGACTGTACAAGACAGTTATGAAACTCTTTCCCAGTGGAGGTCAGGCTGGCTTCATCTTGCTGAGTTTCCAATGGGCACATGGGCAATTAAAACTGTATTGTTCCTTTTGGCTTTGGTTTTAAAATTTTATCCAACCTGTTTTTAAATAACTGTTTTCATCTATTTATTGTTGCTTAATATAAAATAAAGTAAAATAAGATAAGATTCACTACATTTGAGACAGCTTTGGTCACCTTGGTAGAAGACCTACCCTGGGAACTAGATAGCGAGACTATGTCCCCCTTTGTTCTACTGGACTTTAAATGGCTTTCACTACCATCAACTATAGTGTCCTTTTAAACCCCTTTCTAGGATGGGAATTTGAACACTGTTCTATATTAGTTCTATTCCATCTTGGGCCATTTCCACACTAGACTGTTATAGTGCTATTATTCCACTTTCAACATCCTATGGAATCAAAGGCCCCTCCCTAAAGTGCAAACCCCAGGATTCCATAGGATGTTGGAAGTGGAATAATAGCACTATAACAGTCTAGTGAGAAAATGACCTGGGACAGATGGACTCGGAAGGTGGTGCTGAGGGATGTCTGTTGGATAGCCTGTCCATTGAGTTGTGGACTTGATTCTACCTCCCATGCTCTTTAATACATACATAAAACTGCCTGGAGAGATCATCTAGAGTTTTAGGGTTCCATATCATCAGTAGGCTAATCATATCCAACCCTATCTCTCCTTTCCCACCCAACTCCAAAGAGGAAAGGGAACAACTTGAAACTTAATCCAGATAAGACAGAGATGCGCCTCAATCATTGTGAGGCAGATCAGGGAATAAGGATCCAGCCTATTCTAGAAGAGATTACATTTCCCTTGAAACCACAAGTTTGCAGCTTGGATGGACTCCTGGGCCCTTTCTGCAGCACTCTCCCAAGGGGATGGGAGAAGGACGGGACTGCGACAACGCTTCTGCATGATGTCATCATGGTCCCTTCCTTCTCTTGTCCCCAAGTGGCACAATTTCAGGTTAAATCATTGACAGTTTTTCCCCATCAATGACCTGAGATCACACCACCATCCCACATTTACTTGCCCTGCAGAAGGCTTGTAGGTGCGATGGCAGTGCTTCTTGCCCCAGTGCAGCCTGGGAAAGAATACAGTTGCAATGTGGAAGAAAGTGGCATGTCCATTGTGCTCCCTTCCACAAGGAGACGGTCCTATACAGAGGGGAATGCTGCCATTGCAGTCTCTTCCCAGCAGAGCCACTGCCAGGATCCCACCAGATGCCACTGCAAAAAAGTAAACTGCAGAAAGAACCATGGACTCAGATCTGAGCCTGCGGGCCCAGTTTTAGATTCTGGCCAGGAGTGTGTGTGAACAGCTAAAAGTAGTGCACCAGCTACATCCATTCCTGGAGGTATCAGATCTTGCCACAGTGACACATATCCTGATTACATCCTGTTGGATTACGGTAACAAGCTTTATGTGGGGCTGCCTTTTGAATCTCTGCTTCAGCTTGTTCAAAATGCTGCTGCCAGGCTGCTGATCAGATTTAGTAACAGGGATTATATAACTCCCCTGCTGAAACAGCTTCATGGACTACTGGTCTGTTTCGGGGAGAATTCAAAGTGCCTATTATGAGCTTTAAATTGCTACATGGTTTGAATCTAGACTACATAAATAAAAATGGTGTCCCTTATACAAACTGGCCTGAGTTTTAAGATCTTCGGAAGAGGACTTTCTCTCAATCCCAGCATTATCATGTGCACATTCAGTAGTCCTTCTCTCTGCTCTCTTTTCACCAGCAAGTAAAGACATTTTTATTCAGGCAGGCATTGATTCTTAAATCACATAACAAAAGGATGTTTGGAAGGGATGTGCTATACGTTGACATTTTAATCCTTCCAATTGTGTTTGTTTCACTCAGTGGTGTAGCTTGGCGTGAGCGGAGTAGGGGTGGGGGTGGAGGCATGGGGTAGGGCTACAACACACAGGGGAGTGGTGATGGCACACGAGGGAAGGGCAACAGTGCATGGGGAGAGGCGATGGCCGCGGGGAGGCAGGCATAGAGCACTGCTGCCGCTCAAAAATGCTGCCTGGGGCTCACTACTCGCCTTACCCCTCCATCCCTACACCACTGGTTTTACTTGTGTTTTAAACTGTTTTTAACCATGGGCTTTTTAAGCAGAATTTTTAATTTTTTTTAACTTTAGTAAAAGATTTTAGCTTTTTTAAAAAAAAAATATTGTAAGCTGCATTGGATCCCATGCCAGGAGAAAGGTGAAATATAAATTAAATAAATAAATAAATAATATATTGAGAGCCTTGGAGACAGAAAAGCAGTTACTAAATACTTAAAAAAAAAAGCAAAAGAACTTTGCCATTGGGTGCAATATAAGCATGTATTTTTTTTCTCATAGCAGCTAAATTGAAGAGTTTCTCTGAGATAGCTGGTAGCAACTGGCTGTGGAGAGAATTAAACTGCACACTCATTTCTTTTTTCTCCATAGCAAACCTATGCAAAGATCTCATCTTCTCATTCATTGAAACAGGGAAAGAAGTGCTTACTGCCCACTATCTCATCTAAACAAGCTTGTTGAGACTGCTTACAACTGTATTTTCCATTCATGCTGTTTAACATGTTCATTGTGGCTCCTCTGTGCCACTTCTCTCATATCCCTTTAGTGAGAATTGAAAACATAATTAGGTCAATGAATAACAGTGTGCCGCATTTGCACTTGGCATTTTGTAAATTGCAATATTCTGATTGATTCAAGAGTACAGAGCCTTAATGCGTAGCAATCTTTCATATTCATTAAAAATGGTGAAACTCTCATTTAGATTTCTCCATTTCTTTGTGATAGGATCTCATATATTACACTACCTAATACAGAGTCATCTATAATTCACTATGCGGCCACCATAACCATAAAGTCTGAACATTTGTAGTTCTAGTGAGTAATTAGCTAGTACAAACTAGCCATAGTAAATCACAAGTGGGGGAGACAGTCTTCTTTTCTACTCTCAGGGTTCATCAGTGCTTGTTAACAAATGACTTAACTGAGTCAGAAACCCTGGGAGTCTGCCACTTGGGGTGACTCCAGATATCAGAAGCCAGGGATATTGTGTTAGTATCGTGTTTTGAGCTGAGTTTAGAACCGTAGTTCATGAATTTTAGGAATTTTTCTGGTTAACAGGAAATTACTATAAATCTAAATTACACTAAAACCATCCAATTTTCAGAGCCTGGAAATTTACCTTTTTGGACAATGACTCCCAGAATCCTCTACCAGTATGATCACCATCTCACTGAAAGATTCTGGCCGTCTGGTCCAGCAAGCTCTGGACTCTTCAGTCGGAACAAAACATGTAGTGCATAGCCCTGTTCAGATATTCATAAATCAGTACCATGGATGAGAACCAGCCTGGCAGAATGATGTGAATTTGGTTGCAGAAGACTGGGGCTCCAATCCCCACTCAGCCATAGAAACCCACTAGGTGACCATGGGCAATTCACAGTCATCCAGCCTAAGAAGAAAGCCATGACAAATCTCCTCTGAATAAATGTTACTAAAAGCAAGCAAACAAACAAAACCTCCTGTATTATAGGGTCATGAAAGGTCAGAGTCAACTAGAAGGCCTATAACAGCAATAACAAGAACCATGAATAGGATGTGGGGACACAAACACAAGCTGCATACCCCCAACTTTCCTGTGTTGAATAAGAATTTGTAAAAGGAAACTAAACATGGTCGGCTAAATATGTTCACCACAAGTGATAAATCTGACAGGGTTCCTCCATAACTCCGTTTTCCCAAATGTATTTATAATCTCTGTTCTCCTGCTCAGAGTTAGACACATATGGGTTGAAACCAAAATGTGTGTCCCTAAACCCCTTCCACAGCTAGAACATATGAACATGTGAAGAGGAACTGCAGAGCAGAGCACTTGGACAATTTCACTGCTCACACAAGGAAATAATTAAGGCCCTGCTGTGCAAGAGGAAGAGTGGCAGAAGCAGCGTTAACCATAAACAGGCATGACCACCTCCAGCCACACACAGCACTTACGTGCCACTGCCAGAAGAGGAGCCTCCATTTAGCACACACTTCCAACTGAAAGCTCACCTTTTTTCAAAGGCCTTTTTTTCCATGCTTAAGTATTATATGAGCAATATAAAGAATGGGCAGAATATGGTCCTCCAGGTGTTGCTGGACTACAACTCCCATCACTTCTAGCCAGCACAACCATTGGTGATGGACAGTGGGAGCTGTAGTCCAACTGTGGTGGAAGGATCACATATTTCCTACACCTTTGAATGTGACAGGACACCATTCTCATTTTGTTGCCTTGTAGTATGTGTTGAAGCTACAACCTAAAGGGAGTGGGGGGTGGGAGTATATGGCATCTCGTCTATAATTTTTAACAAATGAATCTTTATAATAAATGTGTAACAGATGTTTAGATATCTTTGTCCTTTTCAGCAGCGTCAAATTCATCGCAATGCAAAAATCTGTCACATATCAAAGAGAAATTGTGGAAAGCCTTGATTATCCAAGTGGTTAGGAGAAACTCTCCATTACTCAGTGTAATTTTATCTAAAACAGAGGTGCTGGGAGATCCCTTCACACTGCACAAAGAAGAGCTTAGTGTGAAAAATGTTCCCTCTGGCAGTTGGAAATATTACAGCTAGGATTTTGTGCTTTTTTTTTTTTTTGGTAAAAATCTGAAGTGCTTTCAGACTGAGTTGGGGCAGGAACAGTCCAAAGTTTCTTTGTAATTTTTTTGAATTTGATATATGACTGGGGTCCATTGCCTCACTTCCTCTTTCACTGAAATGAAACACAAAATATCAGTGAAATGTATTTTGATATTAATCTGTTTCATGAGTAAATAAAACATGAAAAGTCTTTCCAGATAATTATGTTCTTCACAGGGAGAACTCATGAACTGTTCACTCATTTAAGAAGGAGAAGCATAGTCTCACACTCAATATCACTATGGCCTTTTCCGCACAACAACGCTCTCATGCGTTGTCCCATCACAATCCTGGTAGCACCTTTGACAGGACAAAAGCATCTTCCCAACGCCTCTCTCTGCATGTGACCGGCTGTCTGCAGAAAGGAGCGTGAGGGACATGCTCTGTCCTTCCGGACTATGGTCGTCCTTCTTACCATGCCACAGTAGGGGAGGAAGCACGTAGATCATGCTTCCGGCCCTTCTGCACGGCCTGCTGCAATGGAAAGTTCACTCAATCGGGGCTCATTGGCGGAGCTTTTTTGTCAATGATATAACCCACGATCACATCACCTGGTGATACGAGTAGGACAGGACCGTGACAACATCATGCAGAAGCATCGTTGCAATCTCACTCCTCTCAATGCCCCATGCTGGGAAGCCATCATCATGCAGAAAGGGTCTGTATTTTCCTCACCAACTGGAGATCTTCACTGACATGTAAGAAGAAGAGTCAGTATAGTTGCAGTGTAAGGAAAAAGTGGTTGCAGTGTATTGTGGCCTCTTTGCTTCTTGTTTGTCACACAACTTCTGTCCTCACAACACAAACCTTTCTTTTAATTGACTGGGCCAGAAATCCGTTATTAAGTCCTACCTTCCTTTTCCCCCTCAAATAAAGAATTTTTTTTCTGATTTGTCTGCTGCTGTTGCTAGTCCTACTTTTACTAAAGAGGATTTGCACCAATGTGCCCATGCCAACTAAGTAGGCCTACCAAATATACTACAACCAACCATCAAGTGTCCTGTTACTACATGAGAAAGGGAACAATTGATCATGTCTATTGTATGTATATCTCATTTCTTCATCACAATGCTCAGTAGAGCTTATTTAGGGGTTCCAGTCAATTTCCCATTGAGCTATTAACTGTGGTGTAGTAGAGGCAGGCATTGGAACACTGGCATTTTTTACTCACTATAACTCTGGGCAAAGAGGAGAAGAATGGATGTTCTTATAACAATAAGCTGGCTTGTGGGCTATCCCATGCAACATATTTTGCAATGGATTGGTCCCAAATGGGTAATTAAGATTTCAGAAGAGCCACTCCTCATGGAAATGAAAGCAGCTAGAACTGGTTTATTGGTATGGATCAGCTGTTAGGGTTGGGTTGTTTCAGGAGACTGTCTGATTTTCTTTTTCTAAGTTGGATGATTCTCGATGGCATGATTATAAGGACTGTCTTGACCAGCCTCTTTACCTCAAACTTTGGCCCTTACTGCACCATACCTCAGTAGCACGTTGTTCTATTACAGCCCCAGCATTGCCATTTCCGTGATGGCATCAGGTTCTGTAAGCACTCTACTGCACCCTTTCCACTTAAGCGGATGCATAGTGTTACTGCCATTGGTGTTCTCACCTCATTGGGAGTCCCTTTTCCACCTTTTCTCTGCCCCACAGCTTGTGATTGGTCAGGGGGGTTGTTTGTTTTGTTTTTAAAGCTGTACTAGCACAGCAACATTGTGACATCATGACATACCAGTACACTATTGCATTTTTGTGCTATGCTAAAATATGTATTAAAAAATTAAAAGGTTTAACTCAAAGGAGAAATTTAAAATCAACATGGAGAGGAGATAGATTTTGTACTTACCATGCCAAGCTAAGGGAGGGACAACCTATGCACCATGCACACTCCTGGATCTGCAATGATAGGAAGCACTATCAAGCGCTCCTGAGAAACTGCACTCACCCAGCTGACAGGATTGTGGTGGGAAAGGAAGCCAATGCATGGGGATATGAAAGCAGCTGGTTAGTGACAATGTCATATAATAGCACAGGTCCTGAACTGGGAACAACACATTGCTCTGGTAGAGGCGTTACTTTGTGGGTGCAGGGCTTTTGGTTCCCACATCTTTGGAATACAGGTGTTGTAGAAATTAACTGACATCCAGATCACCACACTCTTCCTTCTTGTTGTCTCCAGTGGAAATAAAGAAATGAGCTTATTCTTTCAAAAATGACTAAAATCAAATGACAAGGAAACATTGTTTGAGGACTCAAACAATGTATGTGATATAACCTGATCATAGACAACTTGATGAACCCAGAGTTAAAGGGCTGTAATTTTTGAAAGACTGGCCTAGAATTAACAGAAAGAACTAGAAATATCTTCTGAGTAGAACATTTTAAAATATTTTTTACTTGTTTGTTAATTTCATATAGTAACTTTCTAGCATTGCTATTTTTCTTATTGTTTACAGAGTGATTTTTTTTTATCTTTTTAAGTAAAGCGTACTCTTTCCAATACAAATATGGCCTGAAATAGCTCAAAATCATCACAAATATCCTTCAGAAAAGCAATGTTTTGGGAGGAACAAGTAAATATAATTCATTAAACTAAGTATAACCTCATTATTGGTTGTTACATTATTATTTTTCCAAAAATAATACACCCTTGGCTGTCTCTCAAAGTCTAGTGTTACAAGTAACGTCATTATTTGTAATGCACTACTTCCAAATTCTGTTGCTAAGCACCTCTAGCCAAAATAAAACATAATCAGATGATACTAGCATGGGTAAAGTAAGAAACAGATTACCCACTTACTCACTCACACACACAAACACACACATATATGCCTGGCTCATGCAAATCTGTTTTGCTAAAGAGACACTGGGCACCTTCTCAAATCTTCATTGGAGCCATCAGGATTTTTTATTTTTATATTTTTGCCAACACCACTGTCTTTGAGGCAGCACATGAATGTGGTGAGCAGAATCCAAAGAGGCACCATGCCACTAGCATTTGCTCCTAGCAATTTAAGAGACTTAGCCCAAAGATTAGATTACCAGATGCTCTGGTTTGTGCTAATCCATTAGCTATTACAGCTTGCATTCCACGGCATTTAGAAGAACTTATACAGCTGTGACTCCATAAGGTGTCTCTTTAAGTGATGACTGACTATGGAGAATACCCCTCCCTGCACCAGCACCACAGGATGGGACCTCTCCAAAAGCCCACTGCCGGAAAAGAGTGCACTTTAGACTGGTTAATCATTGGATGCTCTCTGCAAGGGAGGAAAGGGAAAAGCTCTCAGTAAAATATTTCTTCCTGTGGTGTTTTGTGATCATGAAAAGACACATTTGCTGCAAATAGCACAGAGCCACACTCACACCTCAGAATACAAACACAAAAGAAAAATGCCTCCTCCTAAATGACTTAGTGGTGCTTGCGTTTGACCAAATGAAACTAAAATCCAACAAGACCCATGAAATCTATGTTAATAACATTAACATTATTTATGATATAAGCAAAAACAGGTATTTCCCAAAACACCAGTACTGTGTACAGATCTTTATTTAGTTGTGCATCATTAGTATAGACAGTTATTTACACCAGACCCAAAATAGTATTGTGATTTCCAGAATTTTCCATCCTTCACCTGGAAAGTGTATCTGCAATCCATGCCGACTATTGCAGCTGCCATTCTAATATCAGGTTTGCAGAATCATGCCCACTATAAACAAAAAATACATTGAACCGATGTTTCCATTAGTTTCCAGTTGTTCTGGAAAATGATGATTATGTGGAAAACATTTTCACTTCATGTTAGAAGAAAAATCTTCTAGTAGATAGTAATACAAGACCAAGTACGAGCTGATGAGACACTGGAAAATATCTACATCAAGAATAGGAGAAAGCAGAAGTCTGACCTATTGGTGGATCTCCAGGTAGCTTGCTGCAAGTGTTTCCATTTCACAATCATTTAAAAATAGCAGCAACAAAAGGCCTTTTATTCAATCTTAAATTAGTCAAGAAAACTTGAGATGGAAGGGAAATCTACTCTTCAGGAGTAGATTTGTGCATGAGAAGGTTTGTGTACAAGTTCCAGTTCTGAAAACACATACCTGGGCTGAGTATAGCTTAGAGGGATCTTGCTCCACAAATTCATGTCCACCTCCTTGAGCTACTTCCATCAGTCCTGACCATCACAGCCAACAGTGAGGAATCCTGAGAGCTACAGTCTGATGACATGTGGAAGAATAAATGTCCAAGCTGCACTATGCTACTAATTATTTACATCCTTGTCTTCCATAGCAATATTTTTGTTTTTCCTTTGCATTAGACTGTTGTATATTTTCTATATCTTCTATAATGAAAACAAGTAGGATCACACAGTTGGATCCTGACTTAGGCAGTTGGACAAAAATCAATGAAATAAATTACATATGTCTTAAGTCCTGTCGTGGGAACTTACAGTCTGGATGTAGCCTACATGGGTACGTGTGTGTGTGTATTTTATGTCCATGCATTCAATCAAGTTTAAAACCTTTGTCACAGTAATGTTGCCCAGCTAAGGAGCTCTCCAGGTCTATGTACAGCATTCCTCAAAATTTCATAAAACTACAGTCCTCAAAATCTTCTACAGGACGTTGTGCCTAGAAAACCTCATCTGAGTCACTTTAAAAGATGTCATACAAGTAGGTGTCTTAGCGCATGCAGCTAGAAAAGCTCTGGTTTACAAACTGCAATTGCTGAGTCATAACTGAGAACTAAGTTTCATATTTGGTAACATATTTTCATTTTCTTTCATACATATGTAAGGAGCTGAGGGAGAAAAACAAAAGGAACATGTGACATCTTAAACAACAACATACGTTTCATCTACCGGAGTCCATCAGGTAAATGATATGTTGCCATATTTGGTAGATAGTGCGCATGGATATATAAGTAAGGAGAGGAAATGTACATAATGAGGTCAGATGCTGATGACAGACAAAGCACATAGCCCTTGACATTTTCCTTAAAATGTCTATTCGTTCCAGTTATAGTCAACAGTACTACAAACATCCTGGGACTGCAAATTAATTGCCACCTTTAGGAAGAAGGAATTATCTATGATCACAAGTCACTAGTGACAAAACTAAATGCAGTTTCACACTGAAGTCCTCCTTTGAAGTTCCCTTGCATAAGAATTCTCACTTTCATACCAATGTCTTAAGAGGCTGAAATGTTCTCCCACTGGTTACTGGATGCGGCTGGGTGGGGGATCAGTTTGTTGTCTCTCTGTTCTTGTGCACAGATACCTGTTTGTCCTATGTGGGCTGAAGAAGAGCATTGCTGACAAATGAGAACATCTATCATGTGGGAAGCTGAACAGGAGAATAAATCTTTTATGCTCTGGCTGACATCATTACCTTCTATAATGGTGTCAGCTGAGAAGACACTTAGATTTGGGTGTGGTCTGGTCATTACCACTACATATGTTTCAGAGCTTACTGTGGTGGCTATAGTTTCCAGAATCCTCCCAGGCTAATGGTCATGTGGGTTGTAGGCTTCTTAGAGCTGCACTCCAAAAAGTAACTTCTCCAAGCTCTGACCTGTCTGTACTTTTGCTGCCATGTGTAGGCACATAATTTCTCTTGTGTGTGCATGTTCACACATTTCTCCACTTCAAGCATTCTGCCCCTTACCCTCAACTCTCCTTCCTCCTCCTTCATTATTTGTGTTGGTCACAAATTATAAGTGGGGGTGAGTGGGTGGCTGTCTACATTTGGCTGTGTAATTCTGTAAGCAATTGTGCCCACTGATGGTACTGTAAGTACAACAGCAACCAGTAGTCATTGTATCTTGTAAACCAAAGTGCCCCCATTAAAAAAAAATCTGCACTAGGGACCTGCCAAAAAGATCTTCAGCATCATGTTCTCTGTGTTAATATTATCCTAAAGGGAATGTAGCTGAGAGGAGTTCATTGGCAGGCTGGTGAAATAATTTGTAACAACTCAGCTTTTAAGATGAGGGTATCACACTCCGTGAAATTAATTTCACACCACTTCCCTTGAGCTGTTTGGCATGTATTTTTGGTTTAGCCACACCTGAAAGCACATCCCTTTGATCGCCAGCTTCTTTTAATTGAGTTCTATAGTGCTGCTTCATTGTTTTGAAGAGAGAAGGATTCATTCTTAATTTGTTTAGACAGCCCAAAGAAATCCTATGTCCTGAGGTAGCAAAAGACTGAGAAATTTAGAAAATGATTCACTCACAAAACAAACTTTACAACTTGTCCCAACATTGTCAGATCATGTAAAAATACAGAGGACACAATCCTCCAGGAATGTTCCAGGAATGCACAACTTTCTTTAGAATGAATGCAGTACTTATAGTAAGTGTCCATTGAAAAGGAACATTGTTACACAGTTCTTTTCTATACATGGCAAATGGGATACTTGTCCTGCTTGTCTCGAACTGATCAGCATCTTGTTGCTTAGGCTGAATGGGACTACTCCTGGAATCCCACATTTATTTCAAGAATGTAAAGAACTACAGACCACCATCAACTGAAACATCTTTGTGATGGCTTTGCATAGAAGCTGCGCCAGTCATGCACCAGTCACGCTTCCTGCCCCAGTGCAGCCTGGGAAGGTCCCAGGCTGCATTGCAGAAGGAAGAGGCGGAGCTCTCGCTCGAGCAGGCAGCTCATGTGGAGCCGAAGGACCCCGGAAGCGAGAGCCTCTCGCCAGAGGCTGCTCACGCAATCCCCACACCCCAACGCCAGAAGAAGGTAAGGTGCAGAAAGGGCCTTAGTAGAGAAAGCTTAGGATCCTTCACAACTGGCATCTTCAGTATAAAGGAAAGTTCTTGAAAAATTAAATCTCAGAAGGAAGTAACAACTGGGCAGTCCTACCACATATATTGGTGGGTTCCCATGTTATATGGTTGATTCTATAATGTCCAATATATTTATCAAGTTAGTGGAAAGTTTTCATGTAAGCAGACTCTGGGTGTATTTCAAATGAATGGAAATGCTGGCATCAAATTGCAGGGGTGTGGCATAGTACACGAGAGAGAAAGCTCAAGGGATTGAACAAACATCGCTGAAGTTCTTGTTCACCAGCAAGTCTGTATTTCCTTGCTTCCCCTCTCAGCCTCAAGGGAACAAACTTCTCTAAAGCCACTGAGCCCATTCCTGCCTCATGACATCTATCCAACAGGCAGGCACATGTGAGACACTAAGTGCAATGCCCTCACAGCCTGCTGGCATTCTATTTGTAGAACCCCTTTTTAATTTTTTTTCTTACCATGAAATCTGTCATTATTGACTATCAGGAATGGGGAAAGGGATGACTTCTGTCACATCCTGCCCTAAAACAAATGAATGCTACCCTTAGTTCTATGGAGAAAAGATAGAATATAATTGCATGCTCAGGGCTGAGAGGTGTAGTGCAAGGAATAAACCAGGCCACACACTGAAGCTGGATGAAAATAGGCGACAACTTTATTGGCTACAGCAAAAACAGGGTTGGATTGTGCATGGGTCCAGATCGTGGCATCAGCCAACCCACCTGTTGACCGATGAGACCGAAAAACCTGATTCCAGGGCCTCCTGGAGTCAGGTCTGAACCACTTAACCCCCCAGTAGTGCAGGGATGCAGACACCCAATCCACGCCGTGTGTCCACTGCCAACCCTGCCCTCCTGGCAACCATCTCCATCCCCAGGCCCCAGTGACCTGAGGATATAGCAGACCTGGATCCAGGACCCATGCCAACCACCAAAAAAGGTGAGCAGCAGAACTCTTCCACCTTCCACCAACCCTGAGAAGCTGTAGCCAATAACAAAACACCATGACTCGCAGGGACACCACCTGCTCTCACAGGAAGGAACAAAGAGACCATGCCCTCCTGAAGCCCCCAGAGTCCAAGCATATTCACCAGAAACCACCAGCTCAAGGGGGTGGAAAACCATGACTTCATCACCCCCTTTGCTGCCACCCAATTCACAGGAACTTGCTGCTGCTGCTTCTCCAGCTCTTGCCTCTCACTGCAACTACTGCCGCCCTGGTGTTAGCTTCATGTGCTGCTGGGCATCACTCCTTCCACCCATAGCCTATTCCCCTGGTGATTCCTGCACCACCTCCTGGCAGACCTGTCACTTGAAGCAGAAAAAACACGTAACTCCCTCATATCTCCAGACCTGACCATATGTAGCTCATAAATACAGTAGATATCCATCTTCAAATATGCATAATGAACTCAGAAGGGAGCACACTCATGGCTGCCTCCATGGTCACTCCAATGAGAAATGAGTGGCTACATACTCCGCAGCTAGAGCTGGAGATGCCTGATCACTTTCTATGGACCACAACGAGTTGGAACCTGGAAAGTAAGGAACCATCGGTGTGCATGAAGAGGTATCCAGCCATGGCAGAGCATGAGGCCAAGAACCTGTGCAAAGTCCTGACTGGGCATGGGCCATGCCAGCAATAGCCTGTAACAAAATGGCAGCACCCTGGCCCAGTTGGTCCTGCATTGATCTATGGATAGGGATGCTGACTGACTCCTCCCACAGAGATATGTTGCCAACCTGCAGTGTGAAACCAGAGCAGCCCAAATTGGAACCAGCTCCAAGGTCTCCTCTCCAACCCCAAGGCACTGTAAAAGGCAACAGTAAAGGCTGCATAGAACAACCTAACCTCTCCTCCCCCCCCCCTCTAGAACTGCAAATGGTAGGTAGAGAATGACAACTTGATGGAGTAGTTGGAATGAGGTGGTTCTCTTGCTGGGAGCCATTCTTCTCCCACCCCAGCCCTGCCTTCCTCGTGAGAAATGCAGCACAGGGATCACCAAATCCTTTGGCTTACTAAAGAATGAAATATCCCCAGGTGCAGAGCCATTGGATCTGGTGGCCATGCCCAGCTCCTAAAAGTGGGCTAAAAACTGCAAAATGTTGTACACAGCCACTGGCCAACGTTGGTGCTCCCCGCACTGCTCATCGAAGGCTAAAACCCGGTCACAGCCCCTGAATAAGCCCACGATGTGGCAGATGCAACCCAAAGGAGTACTTTCTGCATCACAGATCACTCTCAAGGTTCCAAGCTCTTCCAGAAATGTTGCTGGCTGATGATCTGTCTCTAGTGTGAGCAAACAAAAACCTGTCCACCTGAAATCAAGATAGGGAGTCTGCAATCCCATAGTCCAGACCAGGAACATAATAAGCTGTAAAGGTTATATTGGCGGAGACACCCCAAAACCAGTTTGTGAACCAACTTCATGACCCTCTCAGACTTGGAAGATTGCTGGTTGATGACAATGACCACAGCCTGGTTGTCAGACCAAAACTGAACCTTCTTATCCTGAAAGTGGTGCTATCGGTCCAGATAGCAAATGCAACCACTATGGGAAATATTTCAAAAAGGTGAGATGTCAAACAATGGCATCCTGAAGCCATGCTTATGGCCACCACTGGGCACACTAGCGTCCATTAGAGTAATCCTCAAACCAGCACCCCCTTGATTCTGACACAGCCTGCCAGAGAGGTATCTCATTGTACTCCTCCAGGTGTCTGGCCCGAACTGCAAGGTCCTCCTAACACCCCTGGTGATGTGGATTCTGTAGTGAGGTGTCCTGGTACCAGCTGATCATGGCTACACAGGCACATAAAGCCCTACCTGGCAAACAACCTGCAGGTGAAATTGAGGTGACCCAACAGGACCTGCACTTCCTTAACGGTGGCCTTTTAACAGACCAGCAAAAGCACCGGCAGCTCTCTGAGTGCTTGCAACTTGTCCCCAAGCAGGCAAGAAACCCCCCCACAAAGAATCCAACATGATACAGTCAACTTCACAGCCAACTCTTGAAAAGTCCCAGCACGCACCCTGGGATCTTCCCCCCACCACCACCACCATGAAGAAATCATCCATGTAGTGGGTAACAAATGGGGAAGCAGCTCTGACCTTGACAGCCCCCCGCTAAAATTGTGCTGACAGTGATTGAGCATGAAATCGCCAGGCACTTTTTTGGGAACCACCCCCAGCAGGGAAACCCATGAGTTGCAGAAAGGGGGGACATGGGAACAGTCCCACTACCCTGCCAGCCCTGATCTCCTATCTATCTTGTAAGCGACTCCTGGAGGCTTCCAGCCAATGTTAAATTGCCTGGTTCAGGTGCTATCCTGGTGCCCTGGGCAGGCATCCTGAACCCATAGCAGAATCCTTGATGGATAAAGTTGGCAGCTATGGAGTCGGGGTGCCAGTACAGCAAGTGGAGAAGGGCTACCAACCTGGATAGGGTGTGGGCCTGAGGCTGCCCCACATTAGCAGGCCCACTCCCAATACTAGGTGCTCCCACTGGCCCGGCCCTGACCTGACACTGCCAGTGTGAGCACCACTATCCCTCTAGAGCTGGTTGCCCCACCAGGGTGCGCTGCCCAAAAGGGGTGCTGGCCCCTAGCAGACTCGGGGCAGGACAGTTCTGGGTGAGGCCTGAGATGGATCTCCCAAAGATGCTCGAACTACAAGCCCACTGACATTTATCAATGTTGAACTCCCAACGCACATTCTTACTGGAATTCCTCCTACCTGCCCAACAAAAAGGTTTGGAACCTTTGCCCCTGCTCAAAATTTGAGGGACCACCAGGACCAGCCGAAGCTTGTCGTAGATGAGGTCCCAGCAAGCACGCTTGTTCACGGAGACCCTCTTGTGGAAGACAACATAGATACTATGGCTGCTGCATCTCCTGCAAAGCCTGGGCCCTAAGAACATTCCTTAAGTGGTTGGAGAGATGCCAACCCCTGTCAGGATACACTGCCTGGACCATCCCCATGAACACAATGTAACTCACCAACCAATTGTTGAATAAGTGTTCCACCTCACTATTTCTCCTTCCTACTTCCTCTTCATACTCCTCTAGGGTCTGCCCTTCCTTCCCTTCAGGCTCGAGTAGTGAGAAAAAAAATTATGTAATAACCATTGAGGATCCACTTCCTAGTATGCTTGTCCAGGTGAAAGCCAGGTGGGTCCCTGTGATCCCCAAATGTGTGAAGATGGGCAGAGCAGGAAGCCCCATAATGCCCTGCCTAGGTCAAGTGGGGGCCCCCAGGGCAAGAGTTCCCTGTGGATTATCTCTTGATGGCCCAGGCCAGGAGGCCCAGATCATAGCCACCACCCTGCAGTGTTACTGCCTGGCTAGGACACCTACCAACAACAATTCACCTGAGGACCCACCACTGTCTGAATCCTTCCTGCTGCATGCGCCTCCACCTTCTCCTGCTCTTAGCCTTCTTCCTGCCCTGCTGGTTCTCTCCTTCCTGTCTAATGCTTCCTCCGTGTCTCAGGCGCACAAGTAGCTGCTGCTGGATGGAGATCTAATGTCATGACATCTCCTGGTCCTTCTAGCTGGGCATTGCTGCCCAAGTGTTCCCTCTGCTTGCTGCTCTTGGCTTGTCGTTAGCTCCACTGCCCGCAACTCCTGTCTTTCCACCTTCTCCGCCAGCTTCTCCAATGCTGGGGAAAGACCTTCCTAGATTGTTGTGCTGTCCCATTCACTGCTCCACCAAATTGCCTGAGAGGCATCCACAGTAGGTACTTGCTTTCTTCTTGAGGCCAGCACCAGCTCAGGCTGTGACTTGTGTGGTTTTCCTGCTTGCCCGGGTGTTCTGGGGTCCTGGCGTGTCAACACACTCTGCCCCTTCTTGGCTGGCCTAGTTGCTCTTCCCTGGGAAGGGAGAGCAGATAGGAGAAGAAGGAGGGAGCAATTTCAGCTCTTTTTGGGGGGGGGCAACCTGATTCAGCTCAACAAAGCCCTCAAGGGCTTTAGACCAAAAGGCCTGCCGACTGCTGGCCAACCAGCTTCCTGTGCATCTGTTGTTCACTGTTTCTCTGTTGCCCATTGCTTCTCCAGTGTCCATTGCCTGTTGCTTCTCTCTCAGCATCTTCCTACTCTCTTGTTGTCCCCCTTCCCACTGGAGCTCCTTCTTGGCTGATGTGCAGAGAAGAACTTAGCTCTGGGGAGAGGAGAGCCTAGCTAAATACAAAATGTTTGGACCAGAGGGAAAACTTCCTAGAGCTATGGCCTGGGCAGAAGCAGCCAATCAATTCAAACCAGCAGGTTTGAACTGATTGGCTGGAAGCTTTTTCCAGCTGTGCAAAGGCTGCTGGGTATGAGGAAGTATTCAGCAGGGCTGAGCACATAGCTGGGAAGCCATATGGCATGGCATGCCAACTGAACAGCCTTGAGGGATGCTGTGGAGGCACCACCACCACCAGCTCAAGCTGCAAATGTGCCACTCAGTAAGTTGGGTAGCTAACATACGATAATACAGGGCTCTTTCATATAGTACAATTATAGCTATTTGATCCTGCTTTAACTGCCATGGCTCCATCTTATGGATTAATTGGGACTTGTGGTTTTGTAATGTATTTAAAATTCTCCATAGATTTGTACTGTCTTACCAAACCATGAATCCCAGGATTCTGTGGGATGCAACCATGACAGTTAAAGTAGGAAGCAAGGACTATAACTGTATAGTGTGAAAGAGACTTAAGAGACAAATGAAACATATAAATGACCATTCCCTATGATTACCTATCTGATCTTCCACAAAAGGCTTTCTTCAGAGATACGTATTTTATCAATCATGCTTGCAGATTAAGCTTGTGTTTACCTTCCAGTAACTGCAAAACTAGCTATGCCAAAGGAAAGATATGTAGGCCAAGCTTCCTTGAGTCCAAGTTCTAGGGGAAAGACAGGAGTATAAACAAAGAGAAGGAAAGGGGGAGGGGGAGAACAAAATCTCATGCTGTGCGAACCATGTGCAAAAGAAGACAACCCAATACATTATCTAACTGGACCCGATGATAGTCAATACCTAGAGAAGATTTAGCTGATGAATTTTAAGTAAGGTTTAGACAAACAGATAAAAAAATCCAGACACTTGGTAGCCATAGAATCCTAAATGATTGGTCCTTAATAGGGGGCTCTCAAGAGCAGAAAGAAGGTCCCACTCTCTTCCCTTTTAAAAGTTCCTTTGTGGAAGAGACAACCATCTTCTCTTCAGATCACTGTAATTCCAGAGTGCACTATCAATAGCTGTTGATTGGAAGAAGGATTTTAAAGTCAAGAGCCAAGCTAGGCTTGGTACTTTTCAGTGAGAAGCTTTAGCACTTTTTAATTAAGTATTTCATGGGTTAGCGGGGAGGAGAGACCCCAGAAAACAGGAACATATTTAGGGCAGAAAACCTCAGATGGCTACTTGGTGCGTCAAGCTTGTCAGGTAGCAGCCATGGGCTATTTGCTCAGCTATCCACTCAGGACCTGAAAAGTACAAATAACTCACATGGCATTAATAAACATGGATTTGTTGATCCTAACATGCACATTTATAATCTGATATGACAAGGATAAATGGTGCATACAGACTGAGCATTGAAGTTGTGAAATAGTCTACAACTGCAATAAATAAGTAGAACACACAGAACAGGGGGTCAAGATACTCCTTGCCTATAGCTCCCTTTGAGAGCTCTAATCTCTATTTCCTCACTCTTCACCCCATCCTGGCTTCTACAAAATTTGGCTGGCTTCTCCATTTTGTACCTCTACAAAGCACACAAGTGATCTCACCTTTCTTTGTAGTTCCAGTCATGCTGCTGGCAGGCATTCCATGATTACATAGTCAATTCACATCTGTCTTTTCAACTTTCTGTGTGTGTGGCCCCCCCCCCAAATGGCTTCATTGCAAAGAGGATTAGATCACATGTAATCCACTACAAATGCAAACATGGTATTAATTGTAAATGTGTTCATTTTAAAGGCAGGCTTAAGCACACAACTTACAAATACATTGGGGGAGGCGGTTTCCACCTGTGTTGAATACAATTTCTATTGTGCTTTGTAGTTCCTTCAGAAGACTTGTGTGCAGATGTGAACTCTCCTTCAGACACATTTCAGCTGTAGTCATGGAAAATTGCACAATTAGTAATAGTAGTTTGATACCACTTTTATTGAGATGGCTCCATCGTGTAGAACTATTGGATTTGTACTTTGGCAAATTTAGGGCACCAAGAGTTGTTGAGGGATATGGTAAGGGTTTTTTTTTTTCAGCTGTTCAGCAGCAGCAGATCTGCCCAACAGATAGGTGTCACCAGTGAGTGACAGTGGGCTGGCCACCTGCTCAGGCAAGCACTTCTGTGGCCATTTCCGCACAGCGTAATTAAAACGGTGCAGTGCGTCCTTCACGGAGGACGTCTGCACCTTGGAGTGGACTGGGTTCAGACTACTTACCAAAGATCTGCACCTCAGTCTGCTCCAAAACAACCCCACATGGTCCTCCAGCGTGTTTTTGAAAGACCGGAAAAATCAGGTCTTTCAAAGTGCCGGAGCGCACCGCTGCGTGCCTACTCCCTTTTGCAGATTCGCAGGCTCGTACCCATGCGAGCCTGCAATCTGCGGGGCGGGCTTTAGGCGTGGTGAGCTTCAGCGGTTGGTCGGGACCCACGACCAACCGGAAGCCGCCATTTTGGAAGGCGGAGCAGTGCGGATCTAGACCATGCACTGCTCCGATTAACCCTGGACTGGACCTAGGAGCCAGAAGATCCGGTGAGTAACGGCAGGGAGCAATTCCCTCACTTCATGCGGAAATGGCCTGTGTGATGGTGATGGCTTAGAGCTGAGGAGGAAAGGGGATGGCTCTGAGGAAAAGCTCTTCTCTCACTCTCTTTCCTCATTTCCTAACCTCCTGCAGGTTGGGAGCAGGCTGCAGAGATCTGTGGCCCAGTGGCCTGCTAGTAGGCAAGCCTGCAGCACTCTCAGTGATGAGGAAGGCAGGTTGGTTGGCAGACAGGGCAGTGAGGCAGCTCTTTTGTAAGGCAGAAGGGAAGAAAAAGAGAAGTGGGTCTCCAGCACTCAGAGCAGCCTGGAGCCTGGCTCAGCTGAAGGCAAGAGGACTTTCTTCCTTTTCTCCCACCATCAGACTGCTTCAGTTGGCAGTTAAGAGAGGAGCTCTTCAGGAGTCTGATTTCCTTTTCTGGCTTGCCTAGCAGCAGTTTTGAACCCTTCATGGACCGGCCAATAATCACAAACTTCAAACTTTGCATATCCTTATGATTTCCTTTGAAATTCACCTACTTTACAATAGATGCAAAAAAAAATCAAAAAGTATTGATACTTCAGAGAAAAGCAAACCGCATACATGATAGTTGGACCCTGGTCTTCTTCTGGACTGCCAGGTCCTGATAGTTTGTAGCAGATCACCCATCACCACCACCCTGTCCCAAATGTTAGCCCTGGGTGAATTTCTTGGAATTTTCTGTTGAAGTGCTCTAATGTTGTGGTTCAGAGGAGTACACGGGAACTTTCTAGTAGAAAATTCAAAGGAACCATGACAGTTAAAGTCACGTACTAGGCACACAAGCATATCTATACTACAATAAATACGCGTTCTTATTAGTCACTTCCTAGGGCTAATCCAAAGTATTCTACCATTTGAAAATGTCACTTAGCTCACATCCCCTCCAACTGTCCAGATTTGGCAGGGACAGGCCTGATTAATTCTATGTCATCCCACTCTCTCAGCTGCTTTTAAAATGTTCTGGTTTCTCTCTTCTACCACTTTCCCCCTTTGTCCTCAGCTTACTTTAGTTGCTGCAAACCAAATTCAAAGTGCCAAAGTAGTTTGTTCTCAGTTACTCAGTAGGAAGGAGAGGAGAGGAGGGAGTAGAGTCTTACCCTTCCAAGTAGGCTTAGGTAAAACCAAACTGCGACAGCCTCTCCTAGGTTATGTTTCTTCCTCCTCATTAGAAATTCCTGCCCTCCTGACCACCCTCTGATGTTGTTCGGCCACATGTGTCCCAGTTTTCATCTGTGAAATTTTGGAAAGTATGAGTGCATGTTTTCAACACCTCTTGATGTGCTCTACCCTTCTGCTCCTCCGGATGTTACAATTCATTAAAATTCCTGGCTGTATTCTTAAATTCAAGTCACACATTTAAAACACTGTTAAACAGAACCAAAACTAGGTTTTGCCATTCTCTTTGTTTTATCCAAAGTCTATGCAAGATGACAGGCCCAAATTTCAATCCCCCATCTGGTGTATTTAAGCAGACAGGGATAAATGCATCATATGGGATTGAAGAGGATTAGATCTCTTAGGCAGTGATTTATTATTGGTAGTGTGTATTGTCAATTACTCATATGCACTGCAAATGCTCAAACTTTATGTTTATGGTAACTGCATAGTAAATAATAGATGAGTGTGTAATATATGAGAATCTATCCATCTGAAGCACAGCTACCAAGCATCAGAGTAGAAGTCTCCACTTTAATGTGTACCAAAGATTTTTCTGCACATTAACTATCTCCCCTTAAAAGTAAATCAGAACATTGAC
This sequence comes from Iguana delicatissima, assembly GCA_948472985.1. Lineage (NCBI taxonomy): Eukaryota > Metazoa > Chordata > Lepidosauria > Squamata > Iguanidae > Iguana > Iguana delicatissima. The sequence goes on from CAOKZL010001081.1 coordinate 370,560, forward strand.
ATTTCTAAAACACCAAATGGACCAGTTATTTATTGACCAAATTTCATCTTCAAAAAGAAAGTACACTCTGACCTTTTAACACGGCACAAAGAGTTCTGTGACAGCCAGGGCGAATATCAGAAACTGAATAGTGGCAGAAATACATTACCATGAGGTTAAAACTGATAGCCCGTGTGGTATAGCGATTTGAGCACTGGACTAAAACCCTGGAGCCCGGGGTCCAATTCTTTGCTTGACCATGGAAACCCACTGGGTGACCTTGGGTGTGTCACACACACTCTCAGCCCTAGAAAACCCCATGATAGGTTCTCCTTAGGGCTGGCATAAGTCAAAAATGACTTGAAGGCAAACAACAACAACAAAGGTTAGAACTGGAGATAACAAGCAAGCAATTTGCTGAGGCAACACATCTCAGCTGCACAGGAGGAAATTGTAAGGAGCTTGGCCACAAAGTATAGAGGGTAAAAATTTGATTTAGGGACTTTATACCACAAGAAGAGAACTTCCAGCTCCTGGATCTCATCCAACCTACTAGAATTCTAGATCTGGCTCACTGAATGTCCATGTCCTGACCTAGCCTGAACTCCTCCCAGGAAGTCCTGGGCTTCCTATCAAGCAAAGGGAATTCCCACTCTTTCTCAAGGGATCCACAGTACTGTCTCTGGTCAGTGATTAGAAACAGCAGGGATATACTTTCCTGTTGTCAATAGATGCTTCCAAGGGGTAGAACTGAAGCCTCGTCTTTAAAGGAACTAAGGAATAGAAAAGCTCCACCCAGCATCCTTCCAACAATTTTGGGGCATGGCCACACCTCCTAATATCTTCTGGCCTTTTGAAAACATTTCATCCTGTGGTTTTCCCCACCAACTCAAAGGATCCAAAAGAGTATGAATAAAAGCAAATAATCTATGCTCATCCCTTCTCAAAGGAATGGCACACTATGATTACTCTGTAAGTGCTTCTCCTGCTATATAGTCATTTCTATAGGATACTTCACTGTAAAAACAAAACAAAACACCAACCTCTCATGTTTTGCAAACTCAGAAAATGCTAGGATGTCTCCTATCTATCTGTTGCTCAGGGGTTTATTGCCAGATTTCAGCTCTCCTACATGGTCCTCTGATTCCCTCTCCTCTAAGAGTACTTTTAAATCAGAACATTATACTACGTAATTCTAATGCAGACTTTGTTCTTGTGATTATTTTTGGCCTCACTGCAGATAAATAAATACTTATTGCAGCAACACTTCCTGACTGGTCAGTTAAGTGAGGGGAAGGGAGGACACCACCCTCTAATCTGACAGCAGTCTGCAAAGAGCTACCCCAGAAAGTAAATACTGGAGGTGTGTAGATGGTGATACTGACTTATGTAGGAATTGTTGGTGCATTTATTAGATAAAGTAAGGTACATTTATATTTGCATTGTGTTGTAGATAAGGATCTTTAGGGAATGGGTGAGAGGATGGAATGTTGAAGGTAATTGGTGGAATGTTTCAGTGGATTTTGAAAAGGCGAGTATATGGCAGTTGCTTGAGGGTTGAGAGGGAATGTGTAAAGATTAGAAATTAATTAGTGGGGTTTAGAAGTTTTAGTGGTTAGGAGAGTTAATCAAGGTCAGAGACCGAATAGAGTTAGAGTCATGGTTAGAATTACGTACGAGAGAAGTGTGTTAGAGTTAGTGTCAATCCAAATTTATATGTATTAAATAAATAATCCATAATGCAGTGTTCAATCAGTATTAAATCACTAGTTTTTGTATTATTCACATGAGCCTCTAAGGATGCCACATATTGGAAAGCTTAAGACATGATGGTGTCTGTGGTGGCAGCACTTAATACAGGGTGGTGTCCACTGGAGAGATATGAAGAATAATGTCCTAACACAGGGACCACGAGGGCATCTGAAAGATCTCCACAATTGCTGGCAATAGCAGTGGGACAGGAGGAAGTCCTCATATTTGGTGGCAACAGTGGGATTAATGAAGCCCTCACAGTTGGTGGAGGAGGGATTCGCAGAAAACTCCACAGCTACATTTTTTTTTCTTGATTCAAATATTGCATGAAAGGTAGATGCTGTTAAAACATCTAGGGAGTGAACTTGAGCAGGAGGGGCCCAATAGATGGAATGGTCTGAATTGAAATGCCCAAGGCTTGGAAGGAAGGAGAACCCAAATCCAATCTCCCAGTCCAAGAAATGTTTCACATCAAAGCGTGACTGAGGAGCTCAGAGGAGAATTTTCAATTCATCCAATGACCCCAGGGATCCTTTCTGAAGACCACAGACTGCAGTTCAAGTGAATGTTAAAAGATGGTTTCTTCCTTTACATGTCTTTGCTATTTGTGCCAAAGATTTTGAGCCCATTGATCTTCTGCTCCTAGCTGCCTCTAAAATATGTATTGTTGAAAACAATCAATGAGATACCATAACTCCAGTCCATAAACTAAATGAGAATTACAGGTTGTAGCAACTGTAGACTAGACCTACAGATAATGATTTTTTAGAGACTTCATTAAAAGAAAATGAATGGCAGTGAGGAAGAAGAAGCAAAGTTTAATATGTCTGGCAACATATTTAAACGGTATAGGAGTTTGGGGACAGCAAAGGAACTTCTAAAAGAAAACAAATGGTTTGAACTGAAGTTAGTCCTATTGATTTCAGTGGAATTGGCTAAACATGACCTAAACCAATGATCAGCTTATGTGTGATTTTTTTTTTTCTTTTAGAAATAGCAGGGATAGGAGGAGGGAATCTGGACAATGACAGTGTCACAGGGCTAGGAGGGTTCATCCCTTTTAGTGCCCAGAATGTTCTTCCAGTTGGGACAAAGGACATTCTAGTGACAATTTGGAAAGCAGTGTCAGAAGAACGCATTCAGTGTATTCAAATAACAAAATAGGTATCCTGTTTTGGTGCTGTTTGTAAAACTAAAAAGCATGAGGAGTCTCAGCTATGGAATATCTTTTACAGCTCTTGTCCATTAAAACTAATGGAAAAGTTGCTAATTTAACATGATTCCCTGTCTGAAACAGTGATAATCTGAACGTCACCCAAAAGGGAATATAATGAAGGAACAGCTAATGACCTAGAAGCTCATTTTAATACAGTTTCACTGAATTTTACATTATATATGGGTTGGTTCCTATCCCTATGCCAACCAACCCCCATCCCACAGCTACAAAGCATAAAACAGTCTGTGTACTTAGTTATTTATTATGTATCTTATTTTGTATCTACTTGCTTAACAAAGGAAGCCAGAAATGATGAAAAGACATTCCAGATTTTATGTATCAAAAGAGGAAAGGAGGGACATAGCCAAGTCAGAGAATGTCACTGTTCAGCGAGTTAGGTGATTGCAAAACTCTATCCAAATATTTGAACAAAAACAGAACAGTTTGACAGGTGATTGTTGTTTATAATAACAATATTTTCCAGAGGGAGCAGAGTGAAAAAGTTTAAAGGCTGATGGAATTGTCAACATTTGTTGCTACAAACTGCATTCTGAGACTAGAGTTTAAAAATTACTTTTGAAATTGAAATGTGATGATGATGATTGCCCCTTTTTCAAACCACATGCTTCTGCCACCCACCTCAACATCACCTCAACACCCACAACAGAGCAGGAGGCAACAGCATGCAGCATGTTGGTGGGTCCAGTACCCCTCCACCACCATTTAATGAGGCCAAGTGCTTGTAATTAAAATTACAGATGAACCACAAAAGGGGAGATATTATCTCTCATTAGGTTATTTATACAAGCTGGCTTTCTGCAGGGAACTTACATCTTCATGAATGGCCCTTATGTTTGCACAAAACTGAACTGAGTAGTTCTACAAGGCCTGAATTCATCTGGGGGCTACCATGATATTCCAATATACAAGCGTCCATTGCGAGATGACGGCCAGTGGAATGACCCATGCACCACAGCCCTCTATGTAATAGACACAGATATGCATCAGGGTACTCCCCAGTGTGCATCCAGACACCAGCTAGGAAGTGCCAGAGCAGAACAAGAGCACCTGATGTGTATCAGGAGTGCCGGATGCACGTTGGAACACTCTTGCTGATGCCCAGATGTGTATAATTGTAATTCACTAAAGGGTTTTTGTTTTGTTTTTGCATTTCTGCAGCATGGCCACAGTTTTGTAAAGTTCGGAAATACAGACTATGATGTAGGATTTCTGCCTTATTTACTTACTTATTTAATAACTCAGTTTTCTCCCTGCATAGGACCCAAGGCAGCTTTGGTTACAATTGTTATGAAATGCAGCTATTAAATAAAAGAACTAATTGCAAGTGATGAGATATTTAGATCTAATGCAAACGCTGACAACTCACGAAGCACAGAGGCCAGTTTGCCCACCTCCAGCAGGCTATACCCCCACAGCATGGGCCAAAATCAAACTGGAAACAGCTTGCAGTTTTCATTTTATCTCATTTTAGCCCATTTTATTTCTTTGGTAGAGTGGAGGCAGTTTCAGAGGTACATGCTACACAAAGATTGTTCACTTTTCAGTCCACAAGGCCTCCAGAAATAATTATTTGAACGTATGGAGTGCTTTTCCCTTTCCAGAGCTGGGAGGGTATGGCAGATTATGGGAGGGGCTTTGGGGAGTTTGGGAATGGTCTGGGAGGCCACACATGAATCCCACTGGCTTCTGTTAGGCCAGGGGCACATGAATCCCACTGGCTTCTGTTGCTTCACCTTTATCTAAGACACATAAAGACAGTGCTCCTTTGATGCCTGGAGAATATATTTTTGTGACCTTAACACCAAACACATCGAACAGCCAACCTCTGCGCCCAAAATCCAAACAGCCTTTCTGAACAACAGCTAGCAATAACTGATGAAATAAACAAGCCTATGCATAGCTTTAGTTTAATGATGAGGCAGCAAACATGCTAATGTTCAGATACGATCTGTAACGTGAGTTTGTTTCTTTCTTTTTAATTTTGTTGGAACCATTTTCCAGATAGCTGTGTTCATATCAGATGGGCTGCATCCACTGGTTTCTCTATACTGATGGTAAGCTCTTTGATCCAGCAGAGGTTTATCATCACAACAGTAAAGAAGGTGTTTTTCACCACTTCTCCCCCTCTAGACTCTCTTCAATCCCTTTGGACCACATTTATAGGAGTCAGAAGACTGGTGGTGGAAACAGAGTCAACAAAGCACATGGAAAATTTGCCCTTTGGACCACATCTCCCAGAAAATGTCAGCCACTGCTCATGCTAACTGGTGGATTCTGTGAGTTGCAGCCCCAAAATGTGATGTTTCCAAGCTCTAGCAATATGTAAGCTGAGGCCTGATGTCATCACACTGTGCCTTTCATCATCCCATAAAGCGGTGACCAATCAGGTGGAGCAAGATGAAGATGGACTGTCTGTTTTAGGACAACTTACAGAATGAAGTGGGAAGAATCCAGCACAAGATCTCCCATAGCAGACTCTCGTGTCTTCCTTAATATATAAATCTATGCGGTACAATGACTGCAGCCAGCACTCCTAGGAAGATCTGATCTGATTTCCTTCGGGCAAGGCTTTCCAAATGGTGTACCACAACATGTTACCGTATAACGTAAAGTGTGTAGGTGTGTTGCCTACAATCTTGGAAATGTATGTTATTACTTATAAATAATATATTTTAAAAAATATATGAAAGGTTTTCACAAGATATGTTGTGTCCCCATGCATTTTGTTATGGCAATTTATGTATGTGTCTGCTTCTCTTATAAGGGGTTAGTTTAACTTCCAGTTTGCTAGTAAAATGGAATTACTGTGTCACAAATGTCACCAACATGAAAAATTTGGAAAGCTCTGCCCTAGGGTATTGACTTTTGTTGTATATGCATATGTAACTTCAGCCTCATCTTCATGTTCTTACAAAGTTAATGGGATTCAATTGCTCCATTGTCTAGGGCCCTTTTCGCACGTGGGGGGGCCGAAATGGGGCGGCGCACACAGGGGCGGAGCTTACCTGCTTGCGTTTTGCTCCGTCCCTGCTCCGTCCCTGCAGGGAACGCGGTTCCGCTGCTTCACACACTGCCGAATTTCGGCGGCGTTCGGCGGTGTTGTCAATGCCAAGGCCTGGCGAGCAGCCAAGGGAGCCGGCTTCAGGTCTCTTGCAGATAAGGCAGGGAATAAATTAAAGGGCTTTACTTCAGCAGAACAAAACAGAAACAATAGCAGTAAATACCAGCAGCAGGGAGACTCCCTGGCTGTTATGTCACAGCCAAGCTAGCACACAGTCAAAGTCTGTTCAGACAGGGAAGTTACCAGAGTTGGTCCGAGATCAAAAGGGTGGCGACGTTCCAGCAGGTCGGGCAGTGTTCCAGGAGGTAAGGCTGGGGTCCAGGACACACAACAAGCATACCCTCCCAAGATGGACGGTTGTGAGCCGACAAAGGCCCCAAGGCTGAGTGATTGCTTTTATAGGCAGATCACTCCTCCAGGTGTTATCGCAGCTGGACCCTGATTGCCTGGCGTTTTCTATTTAAACGCTCTGACCTCCTGAGAGCACTCTTTTGCTCCTGATGCTGCTGGTAAGTAGGCACCTGCTCTTGAATCTCACCATCCGACTCTTCTGGCTTGGCTGGGTCTGAGGTAGCCCCTGGCTCTGCTGCTGGGACTACTGGGGCCAAGGGCTCTATGCCTGGGGCAGCCTCTGGAGTGGGCTGTGCTGGTGCAGCAGGCTCCAAGGCCTCTGGCTCAGACTCAGAGCTTGAGTCTTGGAGTTCCAGGGTCCTGACAGGTGTTCGGCGGCTTTCCGCAGCTCCCAAAATGGCGGCCGGTGGCTTCCGGCAGTGCTCCACCAATCAGGGCAGTGCGCCAGCCAGAAGCCCACCCCCAGGCAGATCTGCAGAGACGTGCTACCGCGTCTCTGCAGATTCTCACCAGGAGCTGCCATGGATTAGTGCGGACGAGTTTCATAAAAACCACCTGGGAAGGTGGTTTTTAAAAAACTCGCAGCGCCACCACTGCGGCTGTGCTAGAGCGGTTGGAGGTGTGGCGCCTCACCTTTTCCAACTGCACTAGTGCACCCCGCGGTGTGAACGACCTCCGTCTCCGGTCGTCGCACCGCGGGGTTTTACCCCCGCGTGAAAATGGCCTAGGGATCCTGGAAATGTAGTCAGTAAGAAAGGAAGGAAGGACAGATAGATGGATGAACAGACTAGACAGACAGACAGACCAAAAAAAAACCCCACAAACACCTCTCTTTACATTCTGTTGACAGAAGTCTTTCCTAGGTGAAAAAGAGTTCCATCAGCAGCACTGTCATTCAGCTACATCTCTATGTGTTTTAACTGGCTGATTTCCTTGGGTTCCCATTCTTTTCCTTTTATTCTAATGCAGAAAGGATGACATAAGACTGTGCATAAAAGCTGCTGCTTCTGCAATTCCTGTCAGGGCTCCAAGGAGAAATCTCAACCATTTGTTATCTTGTATCTTGTACCAAGATATTCTGTCTTCCTATGTCTTCAGATCATAAGTGCATACCAAAGTATGAAGGATGTTTTGCAGCTAATACCCAGAAAGCAAGGGAAATCAAAGGTATCCACTTTGCTTTTTGTTAACCCAAGACTACTTGTAAAGATTTCGAACATTTTAATTTAGCTGAACTCCCTGAACATTTAAACACCTTCCCTAAACACACACACTTAATTGAAATTATGGACCTGTTTAACTGTGTGGCCATCAAAAAGCTATTTGTGGTGAGTGTGACAATTACTAAAAACCACAACCCCAGTCTTAATATGATTAACCATCAGCAGTGTGCTTTAGCACACCATCTGGAAATTCCTCAGCAACTGTTTCAACCCTTGCTGCACAGCTGACAACTTAACTTGGCTTTATATTTCCTTTGAGGGTCTCTCTCAATTGAGCGTTATCTGCATATAGTAAGGCAGAGATTTTTTACAATAAGGTAGAACTGATATTATTGTCCACTTTTCAAACTCTGTTAAAAGGAATAGAACCATTAGGCAACCTATGTTAATGACAGCTATGTCCAAAAGATCAGCTTCAAAACTGACCCTAAGCTGATTTGGGTGATCATATATTGGCAGAATGACATAATATGAAACCAAGTTAACACCATGGTTTCATATTCTGACCTGTTCTGATGCCATTAAGTAGAGCTTCCATTTTGGACAAAGTGGGAAAACATAGTTTATAGAAAATATTCTGGTTTGTTCATTTGTTTTATTTGCAGGAAGGAACAAAAGGGCTGCCTGTATTGCTCAAAAGTTCACCCATAGTTCATTCTATTAAGGTGAGATAACATTATCTGTACACAACCATGGATTCTGATGTCTATATCAACTAAGTGGCTCCTGATCATGGTAAATCAAATCTGTCAAGCGGCATACTATGATTTTGTCCTGTTTCTCCTGGTCTGTCCTACCAAATAGAGCAGTAACTTCTACCAAAGCTGCAAATCATCATTTTCTAGACTCTTTAATTTGTTGTCATATATTGAACTGAATACAAATTATTACTCAGTCATGCTCCAACACTTTTAAATCTACTTTGCTTCTTCAAGGTAATCTTAAAAATTCAATCCGTTCTTTTTCTTTAACAGCCTACAAAAAATTGCTATAAAAGTAATACTGAAGACACTTATTGGGTGGTAATTCCTGGAGTAGGTTTTATCATGTTTTAAAATTTGGGAACTATACATAGGAGCTATAATGTTTCATTTTTATCCCTTCAGGATCTTGCTACAGGCATTTCTATTATGAATCAAACCCAACCCTGTCCTAAATTCTGGCTTAGCTTGTAATGGCTTAGTGCCAGTCCTTCACTGGAACCAGCCATCTTGTCTGCTGGTTATCCTCCATTCCATCATTTTTCAGCCGTTCCCAAAGTTAGCATGTAATGAGGAAAAAGGAGAAACAGCAACCAAGAAGGCTGGGGGAAACCCAGGCCTCTCCCTAAATTCTCATGCTTCCTGACTTCCTCTAATGTTGGCGTCAGATTGCTGTTGGATAAGTAGAGCTGGGCTATTTATTGTTTGAAGTACACCTCCCACTATCCCCCAGAAAGCATGGCCATACTCCAAAAAAATTACTCCAAATTAAACTCAAAAAATTGGCTGCAAAGTTGTTTTGAAAAGAAGCTGGCTTGGGGATTCTGACTGTTACTCCAAAAAGGTAACTAGGCATTGCCATCCAAAAAAAAACCCTAAGAGATTGTAGGATGTGCAGTCCAAAAGAGTAACTTTTCCCAACTCTGGAATTAAGCATGCAGGTACTTGGGGCTGGGCCCTCAGAGGTAATACAAAAATATAAGAAAGAATCTATATAAATAATGCTCAACCAATGCATTTTATAAGGAAATAGAGGAAGATAGAAGATGTCCACATAAACTGATGACCGTTTAAGCATTACAATAAGGATTAGTCTTGCACAGCACGAGTCTACTGGATTCTGCGCTGGTGGATGGAGTGCCTCTAGCAAATGGCTACCAGAGAAGGGCTGATAACCTTTGTGTCCAAAGGCTTACTCACTAGGCCTGCTGCTGTCTGCCCCATAAGCACAAATAAGCTTTTCATTAAGAGCAGGAATGACAGATCTTTATTTATTTATTTATCTATCTATCTAGATTTTGTGTTGTTTCATTTTGCTCTTTCAGCACACATTACAGTAACACTTTCTTTTTTTTAAAAAAATAAATCTATAGTTCTTAGACCCTTGAGATGGCCATACATTTCAAATCTTGTTCAAAGCTATATTTGAGTTTTCAGCAGTGTACATCAATCAATTTTAACCTTTAGCTGACTGTATGGAAAGTACACTAGACTCAGCAAGAATCCAAGACTAATAAGACCTCCTTAATACTACATGTTTCCAAGTGTACATTTTTGTGTCACAAAGCATTTTTGCAAAAGTTTTTAGACATCAGATTTCTCCTAAATAAAGTCTCTAATATATAATACATGCCCCAAAACAATGTACAAAATGATCAAATAAAAGAAGAGAAAAAGACAAGCCAAGAGGGGAGATGAAGAAGGAATGGGATGAAAAAGGAGCGGAACTATTCCAGATCCAAACCTTGTATCTACAGATAGTGCCACAATCCAAATACAACACTCCTAGGTGTATTGTTGGCTCAGTTGGTTCTTGGATGTCTTTGCCAGACAGGATTGGGCTCTTAACGTCCTTTCAGGGCTTCCATCTTTAAATGGTAATGGGCATGACTTCACTGCATTGTGGGTGAAGCATGATTGGATCAAGGAGCATCCCCAAGCTAAACAGCTGCTCTTTCAGGGACTGAATTAATCCTCTCTCAATTATACTGCACATCCAGTTCTGAGATAGGACATACACACACACACCATCCACACTTGCCGATAAATAAGACTGTCAATTGCCAATAAAAAAGACAGTGAACCCCTAAAACTCCATGTTAAAGGGAGTCAGTCTCTATTTATTGCCAATTGTCCAGCCCATCACAAAATCGAGAAATTGTTCATTTCTGCACTATACTGTTACAGTGCTATTATTCTACTTTCAACATTCTGTGGAATTCTGGGGTTTGTAGTTTACTGAGGCCAAACAGCTCTCTAGCTGAGAATTCTAAATGCCCCTCCCTAAATTGCAAACTCCAGGATCCATAGGATGTTGAAAGTGGAATAATGGCACTATAAAGTGTAGTGTGGAAGTGGTCTTTGTTTCAGCACCTGCTCAGACTCGCCTGATTGAGATGACATGACGAAGCAGAGATGAATATCATCTGTATACTGCCCACATCTTATTGTTTTCCTACTAGCAAGTATGATTTGTATCAGCTAGCATGTATATTTATATTCCTACCCTTCACTATCAACTACCAACTCTCACATTTCTATCAAAGTTAATGGAGCTACATGTATTTCCATCCAGCTAAAGATCTTATCTTTTTTCTGTGTTTAATTATGTAGATACATGTCAAGCCATGAAATAACACAAATAGCAATAGTTCTTGAAATTTTTGACTACAAAGTTTAGACGTGGGTCTCTTGTTAAGAAAGCAGAAAGCCAGGATTTAATAAGCCCATGACAGACAAGTGCTGATAGTGTTCCAGTTGATATCTTTATCTCACTGAATTATTCCTCTATATTCCCTTGAAATGATCAGTAATAAATTAATAATTTATGCTAAGTGAAGTTGTGCTGTTGTGTGCCCAACTGATTAAAACAGAAAGGCTGTGAAGCTTCATGAAAGCAAAAACTGAAATCCTCATGGCTTTGAAAGAGACCAAAGTGTCCATATATGTGGACAAATTGGAAAGCAGGAAGAGAATGACTTTGTAGAACCATGCCAGATATTTTTGTCTCTTGTCTCTCCCAAATACATCATCATTACTATCTGGATATCAGTTGTACCCAATTGGTATCGCCTCAGCTAATGGAAGGTTCTTTGATAGAATGAAGGTTTCTATCACTGGAATGGGATGGAGGCAGCTTTTAATGGTTCCTCCTTCAGTTCTCTGCTCCACTTCCCAGGGTGTTCTGAAGATCAGAACAGAATTCAGAAACATTACTTTTTTGAGCAATTCTTGGAATTATCCATATGGTTGGAGGGATTCTGGGGACTGTAGTGCAAAAAAGTTACTTTTCCAAACTCTGGATCAGGTGATACGCAACAGATACTTCCCTAGGAGTCCACTAGTACGCGGAAGATTTTGACAAGCCAGTAAAGTACTGCCAATGTGCCTGGGATGGGAACAAAGCAACTGATGCAGAATGCAGAGAATTGTAACCTAACAACATCTGGAGGCCCAAAAGGTGCTCACTCCTGAAAATCAAGATCATGTTCTGAAGACACTGAAAGCAAATGGAAACATGGTGTTGGTGTCATTTTGTGTCTGTGCTTGTTTTGATATTTCCACTGAATAATGAAGCATATAATGAAGGATAAATCCTAAAATAGCACATCTGCGTTGAATATCTTCAGCATGCAAGATACTACCAGGGTTGTGTGTACCTGACGTACTTTGAAAGATGGTGTATTGGTAGTACTTAACTAAGCAAGTGCCCTCCATTTCTGTTGTCTTTTCTTCATATGTTACACATCGCTTTCTTGCCCTTATGGGACACATACATGGCACCCTCACAAGAAGTCTGATGGAAGCTATGTTATTCCATAGTGCTGCCTTGTTGTGATTTATAAAGAGCACCAATGCTGGAGCCATTACACTCATCATTTGATAGAACATAGCATTTGATTCTTTGTCAAAGCTGACTGACTGAGCCACAATTTTTTTTTTAAGATAGTTGTTTTTGCTTGAAGAGTGAATCAATATGCCATGGCAGTAGGAGCAGCAGTGAGAACGTCCTTGCCATTCTGTTCTCATCTGTACAGTGCTTCCCTAGCAAAATGATTCTGTTGATAAACATGGGGTACTGCTAGTACTCTGAGCCAAAGTCAACTTCTATGGGAACAGAAAAGTTTCCTACTGAAACTGCAGGAAAAGGGTATTCCCAATCAACATAACCTAGGAAGAATCTCCTATTTGATCTGAAAAGATGAATTTTGGTAGGATATGAAAGACAACAGTCTTGACCTACGAATCAAATGAAAGCAGGCTTGTGGCAAATATTTACATTGTTCTTTCCATTTTTTCCTCAGAGGAAAAAATATATAGTGACCCAACCACATTTGCAGGTTTGACTTTCACAGATCTGAATATTTTTGAGTTTCTTCAACCCCTGCCCTTCCCCACCTGAGGCCTTTCTTTTCTGGGGGGACCTTCCCTCTCTGTGGTTCCAATTAGGCTGTGCAGCCCTTCAAAAACCCACCTCTGGTCCTCTTCTTCCTCCAGCAAATGCTATCTAATCAGCTAAGAATGGCTTGCAGCCCGATTTCTCAGCACCACAAACTTACTCCTCATGCCCACCCCACACCCAAGGAAGGAAATGGGCAAGAGAGAGGAAGTGTGGGGCCACCATGCTGACTTTCCCCCTTCCCTCTCCTTTCTCTGACCTGGTTTGGACTCTGGTGGTCCATTGTCTCTTCAGCCCCCTTCCCAAAAACACACACCCATTTTGATATTTACCAATTTTTCCACTGTTGTGAGAGTCCTGTGCTCCTAACCCTAGCAAATGCGGAGAGCCAACTGTACATCTTTGAAGACAGCTGGTTGTTCACCAAATAGTACATTTGCTTTGTTAAAAAAATCAGTTTTAATTTCTTACGCATTGTTCAGTTTAAAACTTATCTTCATGATATACACACACACCACAGATACTGCAGGCTCTTCCACACAGGGCAAATGTGTGTGAAGGTTGTGGTAGTTGTTGCTGTAGTTCTTGGTTTGTTTGTTTGTTTGTTTGTTTGTTTTTTAATAAGTATCCAAACAACATTACTGTTATCCTGGAGTATTTTCTGGTAATTCCTGACAATAGCTGCAACATTTTATTCTCATCAGAAGTGGGATTCTTTTTCATTCTCAGATGTATCAGATTAAAAACATCTACTTCTGTTCTCCTCTTCTCTTTTCTTTTTTGTTTAAGTCTTACAGTGCTATAGAACAACAGTGCATCAGTGAAATGGCACTTTGACACTAAAGCACTATAAATCTAAGAAAAACATGAAAAAAGTAAGAAAAGAAAATTTCATACTCATTTAATGATTGCTTTCACATCTTTCCTTTCTCCTAACATGGGCCATTTCTGCACTAGCTTGTTATAGCGCTATGATTCCACTTTCAACATCCTATGGAATCCTGGGGTTTGCAGTTTCGGGAGGGGCTGCCCAGTGGAATCATAGCGCTAGTACAGGCTAATGCAGAAATGGCCATGGGATTCAAGGCAGTTTGCAATCATTTAAATCAGATTAAGCTAAAAGATTAGTTTATAAAAGTTAAAAAGAATTAAACAGCAATATTATTTAAGAGACATGATTAAAAACATCTAAAACACATGTAAAACATCATTTCCAATAAAATATTTTAAAAATACAGCACACTACTTCACACTTACATCACTGTAGTATAATTAAAATTCAAAGGCCTGCTTGAATAAAAATATCTTGTGTTAGTGCCAGAAAGAGAGCAAGGAGGAAGTCCCCCAGGCCTCCTATGGAAGGGAGTTCTACAGCCTGAGAACAGTCACTGAAAATGCTGTCTCTGTCACCAATTGCAGCTGCAAGGGTAGTGAGCCAGAGAGAAAGCCCTCCCTTGCACATCTTAAGGCTTGAGCTGGCTTGTTCAAGAAGATACAGTCTTTCAGATAGTCTGGACCTAAACCATGTAGGTCTTTAAAAGTCCAAAAAAACAAACAAACCCAAAAACCCACCACTTTGAATTCTGCCTGGAAACAGACTAGTAGCAGATGGAGTTTTTTCAACAGGAGAGTCACATTGTCCTTATAACCAGCCTTGGTTACAGCATTTTGTACCTGCTGAAGTTTCCAAACGGTTTCCAAAGGCAGCTCCATATAGAACTACGTTACATTAGTCAAAAGAGGATGTCATTAAGGCACGTGTCACTGTAGCCAGATCTGACTTCCCAAGGAATGGGCATATCTCAAACAAATGTACTCCTGTCCACAGCCAAAATCTGGACATCAGGCTCAGATTCTAGTCAAGAAGTCCACCCAGGTTGCAAGCATGAGATTTCAGGGGGAGTGTAACTCCAGTCAGCACAGGCTGGATCCCTGTTCCCTGATTTGCCTTATGACTAACCAGGAGGACCTCTATCTTGTCTGGATTAACTTTCAATTTGTTCATCCTTCTCCAGTCCATTACAGACAGCAGGCACTGGTTTGATAAAGAAACAGCTTCCTTGGAATCAAATGGAAAGGAGAGATAGAGTTGTGTGTCATCAGCTTACTGATGCTCCTCAAATCATAGAATCACCTCAACCTCACCTTTGGAAAGGCCCTAGTTCAGATCCAAGAAATCACCACAAAGAGTCCACCAAAAGATGGGAATTAGTGGGTGTGGAACTGACAGTAATTGACAAAACCTGGCAGTATTTCTGGAGCTATATGTGACAGAAAAACTTATAAATTCCCTCACTTGTTGCTGAAACTGTTCTTCCAGTACTGGTTTCTACAGTACTAAACCTTCTGGTCTTTTAAAGATGGGATGTGTCCCCATGGCCACATCTGTCATCTTAAGGAATGGGCACAACTGACACACGAGCCTTAAGTGTGTGAATGCTCTCCTAGCCACCATTGAAACCTGGTTTCCTGGCTCATGGTTGAATGCAGCAGTACACCCAAGTGGCAAACTTGCATTTTCAGAGGGAGAGTAACCCTATCCAGAACATGCTGAATCCCTGCATAGATTTCCAAGAACAACCAATTCACCTATTTATTAATCATCTGCCTTGTCCTTTCCTAGAAATACCACTTAATCATTCTCTCTCCTTTGGTAATTATCCTGTGAAGTCAATGAATTTTTGAATATCACAAAGCTCTGTGCTTGGATTTGACCCTACCCCCCATGTGATCTTGTCAACACTTTTCCCAGCTATCACATCGATTTCCCCCACTCCTTCATCACTAACACAGGGTGCAGAAAGAGGTCAATTGACAATGTCGTTAATTCTGTAATCTCATTTACTACTTTCTCTTTTAGTTGGCCCTTTTAATAGACCACTGTCACCAAAGTATTATTATTATTTTCTTTTGATAGATTCAACCTGTCAGCACCTGACCATTGACTAGTAAAAGGAGTAACGTAATCCCATACTCGGTGTTTCCTATCACTTCCCAAAGTAGAGTTCAGTTTCCTCTTATTCCCATACACATAGCTGTGTTTTTCATGCTTGTGAGAAAATGTCCAAAACTGGGAAGAATTGCACCTGGGTCCTGGCCATTGTATTTTCACCATGGCCATCCTCTTATCCCGACCCACTGCTAGAATATGGTCCTTGTAAAACTTCCATAAATGGAAGTCAGTCCTCCAATAAGCACTAAATTGAATGCCTTGGTTTCTGATGGGCATTCAGCAGTGGATTGCCAGTTTTGCTTGTTTCAGAATGAATAATTCTAAAGCTAGAGACACACCATGTTTTTCCCCTGAACTCTTCATTTCATTGCTACAGTGTAAGCAAGAAACTTTAAGTGGAACGCTGCCATCAAGTGTTGAACAACTGCAATTGCTGAGATAAAACATCAGCTCCTTAGATCAGGAATACTAACGCACCATATATCTTTCTGTGCAGCCCTCTCTCAGGCATCCTGAGATATCCAGAAATATTCTGTTCTTCTCAGTGTGGTTATCTGCATCTATTTCTAACAGCTCCTGGAATTTAATGCATGCTTTATTCTTTGTGTTTTCCTAAGTTCAAGCCTGTTTTGTCAGGAAAATTCTTGATATTCTTCATATTTCTTCATAACCCAAAAGGAATCTGTCCTATCCTTTATGATCCTTAAATGATACATCACCATCTTTCGACTGGATAATATTTTCATAAGGATCAGAGCCATTGTAAGAATGAGTGGAATAAGGGAATTAGGAAGGTGTGAAGCAAGTGAATAGTAAATGAGTGGAAGGTCATTTGGAAACTAATACCCTAATCCAGCATTTGGGAAAGTTAGTTTTTTGAACTGCAACAGACAGAATCCATGATCCCACTTTTCCAAGCCCTGCCAATTCCTATATATCCCATTTCATTTACCATGGCACAAAGTACAGCATCACCAGGAAAGATCAGAGCAGTGCTCTCTACCAAGCCAATGAAGTGACAGGAGATTGCAACACTCAGGCCATTTCCACACCTCACCCTTTTCCGTTGTCATCCCAGTATCATCCCGCCAGTGCCTTTGCCAAGATGGGAATGTATTCCCAACACTCCCCTCGGCACCCAGCCACCTGCCTGCGGATAGGAGTACAAGAAATATGCTCCTTCCTTCCACAGCGCAGCCATGCTCTTTCCCATACTGCACTGGGGAAGGAAGCATATAAATTGCACTTCCTCCCATTCTGCATGGGTGCTGGTGATGCCAACCACTGACCACTGCCAACGCATCCCCATTGCAGGGCAGTGAGGCCACATGGAAATGGCCAAAGTCAGATAAGATTATCATTCACTTCCCAGCATGACAAAAGGTATTGGAAGGAGTGCATTCTTTTCACTCTAGAAAGGCCAAGGGCTGATAGTAACTTGGTGGTGATGTACTGAACTTCAGTCATACTTCGGAAGTTATTCTGGTAGCACTGATGTGTGGGAAATATCAGTGTAAATGAGGAAAGTATCTGCTTACCCTCATTTCCAGAAAACTGGGGAAATGTTTTACCTTCCAATTCCCACCCAGCTTGTCCTGGAACATATGAAATAAGAAAGGGTTAAACACACCCATCTATTTCTGACCATTTCCTCTACACAGCTGATAGCAATTATTAACAGTAGCTTCCAGTTCTCTTAGGTTTGCTTCTCCATTCTCAATCCACTGCAGACTACCATCCTGGCTCCACCATGCTGCAAGTTCAGTTCAGCAACGCTCAGATTCTCTTTTCTCACAATTCCACATCTTGATCTCAGCTTATTTTCTCCTTTTTTTCCTTTGCTCTTTACTTATATACAATGGTTGGGATATAGACTTTGTTATGCTTAGAGTGGACCTATTGAAATCAATGGGGGAAGTCAGTTATGATTATGACTAACTTAAATCCCACTGAAGTCAATGGGCCTACTATTATGAGTAACTGGAGGCAACTCACTAATTTAATTTCATATCCCCATTTTTTAGCTTAAATCTGAAGGAGAAGAACTGTGGTTAAGTTACCAGGTTCCTTCTCAATTACCAGGTTCTTAGGCTGAATATTGGGCCTTCATAGAGCTAAGCTTTAGGGAGACTTCAGATCAATTGTTATTTGCACTGATATGAATACATGTTACTACTTATAAGCACTTGCCACAGCCATACATCTTAAAGCAGGCATGGAAATCATGCCCTCAGCTCCCTCAAGTCACCTAAATACCCCTCTAAGTCCCCATGCCTCCAGAGGATACACATGGTAAGGCCATTCCTCCACATCTTAATAGGACCCACTGTAGCATTTAAAAAAAACAAGGGTGGTTGCAGCCCACAGCAGTCCAGAGGGCTGGAAAATGGGGTGAGTGCAGCTTCTAGACTTTCATGGTTGCCCACTCCTGTCTTAAAGGAACAGGCCAACATCTGGTCTTTTGCCCTCTTGTGCTGTGTCCTGAAGCTTTGCCTAGGGATCAGAATTTGGTCCATCCTATGGAATCCTGAGATTTGCAGTTTAAGGAGAGGTATTCAGAAATTTCAGCTAGAGAGCTCTCGTATCTCCACAAACTGCAAACTACAATAACTGACAATGTAAAATAGTCAAAATATATATGACACATGGTTGCTCTTTCATAAATATGCCCCAGTTTCTTTTTCTAAACTTTTGGATTGGTGCTCCCAAAACTGAGCTCTAGTATTTAGAGTCCAAAAAGTTTACTTTCTGAATCTCTGCTTTAAAAACATCTCAGATAACCAATGGGGAATTTTTTGGTAGTCCTCAAAAATAACTTTACTGATCTTTCCTTAATAGCCTAAAAAAACCCCTCTTCAAATCACCAATGGGGACATCTCTCCCCAACTGTCTTCTTCTCCCCTCCCCATATCTGTGTATGTCAAATACACCAAATAGGGAATTGCCCTAAGTGCGTTCAGCCCAGTCAGAAGAATTGCTGCACACCAGCTCAGGTGAGTTTCTCTCCAAGTCCCTTAAGAACTTTAATCCCATCATCTTCAAACCATGTAATACTTGCAGTTACATTGTAGGTAAGGGGGAGGGGTGATTAGGGACAAAATGCAGCCCATAATTCCACATCAGTCACTATAATGGATGGGAATCGTATTACAGCCATAATAGTTTGATGATGACAATTCATCTTTTCTGTAGCAGCTTTAGTCAGCTTTTGAAAGGTAATTCACTTTCAGCTTTCCAGTAGGAATTGTGAAATATATTTTAAGAGACTTACATGTAAAGCTGTGCAAAATGAATACTCAATAATAAATAATTAGGGCTTCCCCTAAATGAGTTGGTTAAGTCAGTAACAGATCAGCTCTGTGCATTCTCTAACCTGTTAACGTATATTTGTAATACAATAAGGAGAAGTGTCTTTCCTCATTTAGGTCATTCTGGAGGCATGAATTATAATGTGATAACTAAGGGGTTGAGAGGGAGGCAGTTTACGCATGAAGTATCAGTCATATACAACTATTTGTTATAGCTATTTATCATTATTTTAAAATACAACTTTCCCAAAGAAAATCAATCTATATTAAATTAATTTTGAGAAACTGGTGATTGCCATATTAAACCTGTGTTGTAATGAATATTATGGGGTTTGGGGAATGCCTGGATTTTATCACCATCTTTCTGGGCAAAAATCACCTTGCAACAAATGGGATGAGGTTGTTTATGGTACATGATGCAGCTCTTGCAGAAGTGCTCTGTGCAGACTGTTTGGGTAGCTATATCCACCAAATATATGAGAACATATACTCAACAACACATTTACTTCTTTTTCCACTTCACCATCTTATATCTTTACTGACTCAATCCCTGACAATGCATATTAAACTTTTGTCTTGCTAAATAAGACATAACGATCATCTTTGGCAATGGCTGGAGGATCTTGCATAAAGTAGTTGCTACTTATCAAGACAACGTAATGGGACACCTGCTTTTTACTGCTATTTCAGGAGACTGGTTATTATTTTGAATGTATAAAATGCAAGCCCAGCCCTCCTGGCCATTAAAGACATTTATACCAGCTTACAGTAAAAATCAAACCCAAATTTAAAACATATTTTTAATATAGTCTAAGTTACTTTTCCAACCACAGACTTTCAATGTAGCTTACAAATTTTAAAAACTTGGGTGAAATCCATTCATTGCTGGTCCATTCTGTCAACTGAATGAGAAGAGAGTTGGAACAAGTCTAGGGATATGAGAGACTGCAAGGGAGAAGTGGTAAGAGAAAGATACATTGCATAAATGGAACTCCATTCCCACAATGCTGGATCTCACTCAGTTAAAACTAATGAAACGGCATAATGTAAAACCTCATTTTGTTTGAGAAACAGAAAACCATTAAATTAATCAACAATTACAAGGAACGGCAGTATTAAAAGAAAAGCAGAAGGCAACAAATCACCAGTATAATGCAAAAAAATATCAAGATAAAGCTGTTTTGGCTGACCTGCTAAAAACTGCAATGTATTTAGCCTAGCAGGTCTCGTATGCAGGTGTTCCCTATGTGGGGTACCTGTACTAAAATAGCTCTGTTCAGGGCAGTAGATAAAACAACATCATTTTAGATGATCAGAACACACAGGAAGAGCTGTAGTTCATATGGAGAAAGGACTGACTGACTAAAGTGAACTGATACACCAAGATCAAAGAAATGCTTATGCACCAATAATTCTAACAATGTAAGTCAGACCACAGTGGGCACATACTATGAAAAAAGTATGACTGATGTATATTTAACACCAAGCAGCCAAAAAGAAAAAAGCAAGCTCTTTATACAGAAAATTACGTTGATGAGGGGGAATTAGGACCACACAACTAATTCCCCAACATCAATGCAATTTACTGTTGATGAGGTGGAATTAGGACCACACACTTCCTTCTGGTGGTCTCCACATTTAGTCAGTGTATCTTCTACCATATTACAGCCTTCACATGTACAGCTAAAGAGGACTCATGCAGCTCTAAGCAAAGTTCAGGCTGCTTTTACACTCTTCTCTAGCCAGGAAGTCATCCTGCATGTGAATGTCCACACATAACTAGTCGGGAGGGTAATAAGGTGTACGCAAACCTTAGAAAGAAAGAGAGTGGAAGTATTAAGCTGGACTCAGTTCTGAACCTGGATGCCCAGGTTTCAGCAGCGGCCAGGAGTGAATTTGCACAATTAAAACTTGTGTGCCAGCTGTGCCCATTCCTTAAGATTTCAGATCTGGCTACAGTAATATACATCTTGATTGCATCTTGGCTGGACTATTGTAATGCACTTTGTGTGGACCTGCCTTTGGAAACTGTTCAGAAACTTCAGTGAGTTCAAAACAAGGCAACTAGAATGCCGACCAGGGCCAGTTACAAGGAGCTCATAACTCCCTTGTTAAAACAACTTCACTGGTCATCTCGGCACAATTCAAAGTACTGGTCATGACCTATAAAGCCCTGTATGGCTTAGGTCCAGACGATTGAAAGACCATATCTCCCTATACAAACCTGCCAGAACCCTAAGATCTGCAGGGGAAGACTTTCTCTCAGTTCTGCTATCATCCCAGGCTCACCTGGTGAGGATACAGGAGAGCCTTCTCAGTGGCTGCTCCCACCCTGGGGAACTCCCTTCTGTGGGAGGCTAGACTGACCCCCTCCCTGCTTTCCTTTCGCTGGCAAACTAAAACATTTCTTTTCAAACAAGTGTTTAATGGATAAGCAGAGGAGCTTTTTATTTCTTTATCAAGCTGGTCTTTTTAATGGTGTAAGTTTTTATGATTTGATATGTTTTTAATATTTTTAATTGTTTTAAAAGTTTTTGATGCTTTTTAACTTTTTTTGGAAGCTATCTTGTGTCCCACTCTGGGACAAAAGGCAGCAAAATGAATGAATGAATGAATGAATGAATGAATGAATGAATGAATGAATGAATGTTATTATGGCCTATAAAACCCTATATCATTCAGGCCTGGGCTATTTGAAGGATCCTATCTTTCCATATCAGCCTATTGGAGCTTTAAGATTGGCAAGGGAGGCACTTGTCTCTGTCCCAGTACCTTCACTAGCACAGCTGGAGGGAATGTGGGAGACAGCCTTCTCTGTGGCTGCTCCCACACTTTGGAACTCACAAGCTAGAGTGGCTCCTTCTTTGGTGCCTTGTTAAGACCTTTCTTTTCCAGCAAGTCTTTGGAAACTGCTTTTTTATCAAGAGGAGGGCTTTTTGGGACACTATACTGTTTTAAATCTTTGTTTTAAAGTAAGATTTTTAGCTTTTAATTAAGTTGTTTGTACTGTTTTAAACTCAACTTTGCGTGTTTTTAACTATATGGGGGGGGGTTAATTGTAATTTTCTGCCTTTTTTAAAAGCCGCCTTGAGTCTCAGTCTGGAAGAAAGGAAAGATATAAACAAAGTGATTGATGGCTTTGTCGGTGGCTCTGCTTTGCTTTATATCTGGTGGTATTGTTTTCCTTCCCACCAGGTGCAGTAAGCCTATGCCACCTTTGTTGGGCAGAGCAGTCGGGAGCCAAAGGAAGTCTGCAAAGGTTGCTAAGGACAGTTCACTGTTTTAGCACACGAGGGAGCTGCAGACAGATCTAGCAACTCCTCCTGATGCTACCTTCCAAAAAGCAGCAGGGGGAGTGTCTCACTTTGTGCTTATTTTTACTGATTCAGACAGAGAGGTCAACATTTTCTAGATAAGTAGAGGAAAACATTTAACACTCAGTTCCTGTTTTTTGTTTTTTTTTAAAGTTCAAGACTTAAAAATCCTGGGGGAGGGGAAAATAGACAGCTTCCGTGGTTAATTGTCAGGTTTCAACATTTCCTCCATACCCCTGGTGAATTATGAGAAAGACAGAGAAAACAGTTGCTTTTCAAAGAATAGTTCATTTCAGGGTGAAGTCAGGCAGAAGACAGTGAATCTCCTTATCTATGGAATGAGACCAGATTCATTCCAGCTTCACAGTCAAAGCAACAGATGCATACTCTAGTAAACTGAATGCTGGTTCAATGTCCCTGAGACTTCTGGTATGCTGCCCGCTCACATTAATTCAGTTATTCATTCATTCAAATCACTTTAAATGGCATCTTTTTAAGGCTGTAAAACTTCTCCAGGAATGGAAGGACAATTCTTGGTGGCACCACAAACACTAGCCCATTGGTGTCATGCAAAGTCAGTTATGGTTGTAAGCACGCAAAAATAGTTTATTCAGAAGAGAAAAAGGCTCTGGACTGAAAACACTGAACTGTGTAACTAAAACAGCCCAACCACTCTAAAAAATGTGGCATTTGTATTTTTATCTGGCATTGCCAACAAATATCCTAGAACCACACAGCTGTCATTGCAAACTTTGCGCTAGTCTTGACTAGAACAGAGACGCTGACTGATTTTCGCAATAGTAGTCAATACCTATGTAAATTTGACTTATTCAATAGGTCTACTCCAATTGATATTAGCAAATAAATTGGAGCCATAGTCTTCTATACTTACCATTAATTTGGGCAAAAAGACAAGGGATTTTCTTGAAATGGCTCTTTGGATCAAACCAAACATAACAACAAAATGTCCGTAGTCAAATATTTTATCATTTTCATAAAGAATACAAATCTGTTTGGAACTCTGTTACTGAAACAACATCTATTAAGCTTTTCATCCTTGCGCTGTTTTCCACATTTAAATCCCATCTCTGACACAGACACAAGGGCCATTTCCGCACTAGACTGTTATAGCGCTATTATTCCACTTACAACATCCTATGGAATCCTGGGGTTTGCAGTTTTGAGAGGTGGGCCCCTCCTGAAACTGCAAACCCCAGGATTCCATAGGATGTTGCAAGTGGAATAATAGCGCTATAACAGTCTAGTGCGGAAATGGCCAAGGAGCTACATGCACTTGATATTAGACCTTTTTGTCAAATGGGAGAACAAAGGCCCTTTCCGCACGGTGTAGTCACTGCGTAGCTGCGACGTCTTGAGGAGATGTGCATCCGCACAACATCGTCACTATTAAGTGGACGTGAAGTTGCTGGTATGTCTTTGCATGTCGCTAAAGCGTTTTATTTGTACTTGAGCAATGGAGAAAATGCATTTTCACTCCCTCAGACCACTTCTACTACATTTCTACAACTACATATGGAACCATTGAAGCGCTTTTTTGCAGGCATTGGTGGGTTTAGAGCGTGCCCAGTTTCTCCCTCCGTCACTTCCCGTCCTGATTTGTCCCTGCCCACCAACGCAGAGGTTGTTGCCATTTTTCCTCCATGTGAGAAATGATGGAGGGAAGAAAAGCAAGGAGAAAGTGGTAGGTAAGTTTTTTCGAATAAATCAATCCTTGCAGAACTTAAGAACCCTCTTCTCACTGAGCTAATTTTTAGGGGGAGGGGTGGGCTGGAGTACGGTCACTTCAGCCATTCTGGCTGCTCACACAGATGTTGGGAGTCTCAGCCCTTCCCCAAGTAAATGTTTCCAAGTCTCATGGGAGCTGCAGTCGCTCAGACCCCCCAAACACGCCGCTCCATTCCCCTCCCCTCTCCCACCTATACTCCCCCTGGCAACCACCAAATATGCCCCACTGCAAAAAAGACCACCCTGCAATCCTCTCTGCCAGCCTTATGGGATCTGCAGTCACTCAAATCCCTCCTCAAAAAAATCCACCACCCTCCCACGGCCAACAAAACTCCCCTCCCACCCTGCCCAACATGCCCCACCACAAAAAGGATCACCCTGCTATGTGCCCTGCCAGCCTCATGGGACCTGCAGTCACTAAGCCCCCAAAAATATTCCACTACCCTCCCTTGGCCAACAGAATCCCCCTCCCGTCCTGCCAAATATTTCCTGCTGCAAAAAGGACCACCTTGCTATGCATTCTGCCAGCCTCATGGGACTTGTAGTCGCTCAACCTCCCCCTTGAAAAAAAATCCACTAACCTCCCCTCACCCACCCATGCCTCCCTAGAAACTGCCTAACATGCCCCATTTCAGAAAGTCCCCCCTGATATGCTCTCTGCCAGCCTCATGGGACCTGCAGCCCCTCAAAACCATCCCAAAAATATCAACTAACCTCCCCTGACCCACACATTTCCCCACTGGAAACTGCCCATTTTGCCCTGCTGCACAAAGCCCCCCCCCCGCTATGCACTCTGCAAGCCTCATGGGACATGCAGTCACTCCGACCTCCTCAAAACCTCCACTGACCTCCTCTCACCCACCCCTGTCCCCCTTACAGACCAGCCAAGATGCCACTCCACATACAGGCCCTCCCTGCTATGCACTCTGCAAGCCTCATGGAACCTGCAGTCACTTCAAAAGGCAAATTCTTTGTGTCTTTTCCATCTGTTTAGGTACTTGGCTGCACCTCCTTCCACCTGACTGGGGACTTCATGGATTCTACAGTGTACTCTGAAGGCATCCCCCCACACAACAGAAAGCATCATGTATATTGCAGTTGAGCAGGCTGTCCATCTGGCACACAGGCATGATGGGAGCCACAGGCCTTCCTAGCTCAGGAAACACTCTACGAGCCTAATGGGACCTGCAGTCGCTCCAGCAGTCCCTGGGCACAACTGAAAACTGTTCCGTTTGACTTTAGAACATATCTACTCAAGATGTTAGTGGTCCAAAGTTAAAATTTAAAGCCATCATGAGAGTTGGCTAATACATGTAATGCTTAGGGTTATTCATGTTCTCCTTTTATATCTTTTGCTAATAAATGTTGCTGTTTGTTGCTTCCCAAAAAAAGCTGATCTTTACCCTCTCCCTATGGTTTCTTCTCCCTTTCAGTAGAGGGGGTGGGCCAGGTGACAGGGGCATTTCTTATGTAGCAGCAAAGGTACCGCACAAACACAGTTACTGTGAAAAAACAACATCTTTATTAGCCATTAACGTCATGCTAGCAACAGTAGCCATGCCAGGGGCAGACATCCTCCACTCCCCAGGCACCCACAGACTGCCCTCCCCCTGTACTTGGCCCTCCCATGTGGCCCTGAGAAGACCCCAGAGTGGGCAGGGCAGCCAGCTCAGGTCCCCAGAGGGCACTGTGGGAGAACTGGAGATCCCACCCTGATGCCCAGGAAGTGTTTTAAAAGCCCAGGGGTGAGCACTGTAGAGCCCATGGTGCTGGTGACAGTAGCCATGCCAGGGGCAGACATCTTCCACTCTCCAGGCACCCACAGACTGCCCTCCCCCTGTACTTGCCCCCCCCATGTGGCCCTGAGATGCCCCCAGAGTGGGCAGGACAGCCAGCACAGACATATTTGTAGCATCAGGGCCTTTCCCAGTTTCAAGGCAGTGCTGGTTTATCAAGTTTTCTCTTCCTTCTGTCTTTTGTATAAAAGTCACAGTTCTCCACCTAGAGATTTAAGAGAAATTTAAGAGAGATTTAAGAGATTACTCATGCACAGTGTCAGATTCTTTAGACTGGCATCACCCAATTGGTTTTGCAAGGGACTGCTTTGCCTTTATGTCTCTAAAATGGTCACTGATACTTGCAAAGAGGAAATAGTAAGGGGTTAAAGAAGCTTAGTTCAGGCAAATTGTTCCAGTAATGTAACACAAGAAAATTCCTAATTCTGTCCTGCCCTGGCTAATACACTGACCACATCTGGTTTTGTGGACTTTCTTGCTGCTTGATCTTGTGTGAGTCCTCCACCATCACAGCCTTCCCCCAACATTCTTCCTATCTGAATTTCAGCTCTTGCAGCCTGTTTGTTCATTCATATATAGTGATCTAATCTTTCTCCTTGATGCCATGTGAATTCTGCATGATCCTAATATTTTGTCTGAATGTGTGACCGTCACTCTTACAACAGCAAGTGCTACTATTACAGCTACAACAAGACAATTGCCCTTGTTAGTTAATTACTAATGTTAACTCACAAAGTCTATTGTGTTCAGTAACACACATTTAGGCAAGCTTTGGAGCTAGTTGCCTGACTTCATAGAAGGCATTACATGTGTACAAATATACAAATACTAGTTCCTTTTCCCCTTCACAGCCTAAATTGGGGACTCATAGAACTGAGGTTTCTTAACAGTTCTTCAGGTCATGGATTTCATTCTATGTGTTGCTATAATGTTATGTTTATTGTCTTTGTTCCTGACTGTATGTGCTGATGTTCCACCTTTTGGTGAAAAAGGGCATTATAAATAAATGTTGTTATTGTTGTTTCTACAGAGATTTTTTTAAAGGAACAGCAATACTCTCTTCCTTCTTAGAATTCTGCTTGTGAGGGACAGCTAAGCATATGGTCCAACCAGATCTTATTCTCCATAAGGCAGTGGTTCTCAACCTGTAGGTCCCCAGATGTTCGTGGACTTCAGCTCCGAGAAGCCCCAGCCACTATGGTCAATGCTCAGGGCTTCTGGGAGCTGAAGTCCACGAACATCTGGGGACCCACAGGTTGAGAACCACTGCCATAAGGGGTCATAAAAGCACAACAACTTTTAAAATCTAATGAGCCTGAGAGAAGTCAGTCTTGCTTGAGGCTTACCCTAGACTTGGTGCTGCTGCATATTCTCCAAATAGAGATAAAAATGATGGTCATGATAGTGTATGCATCATTCATAATTAATGGGCTAAAGTATATTTTATAGTCTGCTACACATATAAGTTTTTTTAAAAGGAATGTACATGAGATTCAGATGAAGCCCAAAGCCTGAGCTTCATCAGCTTCTTTCAGACCAGTTATGATGCCTCCCAACCAAAGCAAGGTGGAAGCTAAAAGAAGGTAAAGGAGCTAAGACTCTGAAAGATTAATGCTTTGAGAAAGCAAAGAAAACAAACAAAGTGTCTGTTAGGTTTGTTTCCTTAAAAACACGGGGGAAGAAGAGTGTCATACATAGTTCCTGCTGTTAGAAACCATAGGACTGGCAGAGAGAATGGGATTATTATAGACACATAACTCAGGCTTAACAAAGCCTCTGAGGAGGAAGCTCCTTTTTTACAAACTATATTTGTGACTGCCCCTTTCCTACTTTTCTTGCTTGTTTTCTGTCTAGCTGGAAGCTTTTTAAACATCCACTGGCATTAAGGGGATGATGGAAGAAGGCTGGATAAACTCAAAGTTTTGGTGTCTGGTTACAGAAGCATATCTCTAGTAAATGGAGCAACAAGGCTTGATCCCGGAAAGAAAGGAATTCTTTCAGTCTGCCAAGTCACAATTGGGAGTGTTTCCCTTAGCTATAATATAACTAAGTTGTTGTTCAATAGAAAGGAATACTCACATGGGTGAGGGTATGAAATTTAAATACCAGGAGTGAGCAAACTGTAGCCTCATATGTGGTTTCTGAGGAGGGAGGCTTGGCAACCAGCAACTGCCTTGTTGCCCCTTGCACCAACTTTTTTAAAAAAAATGAAAAATTGATGTTTTCTACTCACGGAGACTTCCAGAAGAGGTGGTTTTGGCCTAAAACTGGTATCAGGCCCCTAGAAGCTTGAAAAAAGGTGGAGCTTTTCCATCTAGATTCAATCTAGCCAATCCTGCTGTTACTGCAATTTAGGCCTACCTGGCAATAGCACCCGATATCACTTTGATATCATAATTCGGCTTTACCATACCACCCTTTTCCACGTGTTTGTGAGGCCTCTGGACAAGCACGAAACTAGGCTCGGCACTTAACGGCTGAAATATTCTCAAACAATACAGGCAAGCCAGAAATAGCCAGATTGCAGCTTCAGGGACCTCCCCGGCAAACACCACATTATGTATGCGCGCTACCTACAAAAGGCTCCCTGCCCCAAGCAGGCAACTTGACAAAGGCTGAACCATCCACTGTCAAGCGTTGCGCATTTACATACTGGCTACACCATTGTTAATTTGGCTCTGATTCCATCATGCTAGATTGTGACCTTTCAGAGACGTTGTCTCGCATCCAAAACCCATTGTTGTCCCCAAGTAAGGCATGGCCTGCAGTCACACTTCTCCCTATAAAAACCCCTGATTCCAAGACCTTCCTCAGATCACTCCAGCCTTGCTGCTGCTTTGCTTTGCGAGCTTCCCCTCAGCAACACGTGCTGAGCCACACTGAACCCCAGCATCGCTCTCTATCTTCTTCTGGGCTTCAGGAACAGGTGTCGTATCACCCAAATCAACTATCCCCCTGAAAATTCCACTATCTTACTCACACTTTTATTTTCCTTAGTTATCTGTGTGCGTGTGTTGCATACATTGTGTGCCTGTATTTCATAAAGATCATTCATTACTCTCAAACTGGCCTGCTTCTTGACGTGGCCTGACCCCATAAACACTGGGTTACAAGATCCTGCTAAGTTACCCTGCCTCTCGTAATGCTAAGCAGTGCTCTGAGCTAATTTTTCCCACCTATAGTTGAGTATATTTAGGTGTACCTCATGGAACCCCCAGTAAACAGAGTAACACAGTGGGCCCTCAGTATCCACTGGAGTTTGGTTCCAGGATCTCCCATGGATACCAAAATCTGTCAGTACTCAAGTCCCGTTACATACAATGATGTATAAGATGGTGTCCCTTATATAAAAGAGTGAACAACTCAAGGTTTGTTTTTTTTTGTTTTTTTTTAATGTTTTTAAGCCATGATTGTTGAATCCATGGGTACAGAATCCACTATGTAGTCTTCTGTGACTGCCTATCATTGGCAAGGAAGCAGCTGCTTCCAGAATCCCTTACTGAGCAAGCATGAACAGCAAAAAAGAAAGGGGGAAAGCAGATAAGCCTCCCAAGGTACTCTGAAGATCATTAAAAAGCATAGATCTATATGTTCGGCCACCAAAGTGGAAATTATAATAAAGGTGGAAGCAAGTGAAAGAACAAGTAATCTCTGCATGCACTTTGGAAGAAACTTTCCAGTTGTGACGATAAGGTTAGAAATGTTTTGAGTTTTTGTTGTTGCTGCTGCTGTTTTTACTTGTATGAGGTTTACTTGACCTGGTTGCATTATTTTACAGTGTGCATATTGTTACTTTTGGATAAAATATTTACTGAAATATGCTGAACTGCTCTCTTTTTGTGTGGTGTAAGAAATTATCCCTATTCTCTCCATGTTATTTCTGTACCTGGTACCAATGTTGCAGTTAAAAAAGTAATGACCAAGAACATACCTACTTCATTAATTGCTGTATGCTGGTACTTTGGTTGACACTGATGTGGTACACTTTGTTCTTGGTTACTTCAAAAGTACACCGTGGGAAGTTTAAGCTGCTTCTCCCACCTGGCATGTGCATATAAATCCTACAATCTGTTGGTTGGTGATGGTGAGACCTGTAGTTCAGCACTTCTGGAAAGTGCCTGCTTGGGGAAGGCTGTCCTAAAGCACAGGCTGTACCTCTGCAATTAAATTTTCCCATTGTGACCTATTTCATTTCTTTTTTTCCTTCCACCCACAGCAACATGGATCCTATTTACTCACCCTTGATATATCTTGCCTTATTTAAGACAGAATGGCTTAAGACTTGAAAAAAAAATCTTGTCAAAATGCTTTTATAATGCTTTAGAAATAACTTTTAAAGTAACCAGCATGCATTGTTCATTCACCAAAAGAAGTGGTGCCATTCTTACTCAGTGGCTAGCACCCTGTTAGTGATATTTCTTTTAGAGGTTCTTGTGGAACCTGTTTCATGCAATGATCCCCACCGTCATCTGTCTTTTGCTACCTTTCCAACAACATGGCCGTGTAGTGGCTTGGGGACAGCAAGACACAGCCAAGAAATATCTGGTTGTGCGGCTATAACCAGATATAAAACAATAAAGGTATCCTGCAGGACCTTAAGAAGTCCCAGATGATGACATTGGCATTATATGTTCAGCTACAGGAACACAGCCAGTTGCTTCTTGGCTGATCCCTGGTCTCCACTGGCCACTATATGGTTATATTGGTGGGTGAGGGCAGCAAGAAACAGGTAGCTTTTAAAGTCACTGAGAGTGGAGATGGGGTGTAGTTTGATCCAGGCAGAACTTCATGTCCTGTTTCCTGCAATGGGATCACAGTCATTGTATTACATTTAAAAAATAACTTCTGTATATTCTTTTGTTACCCTGAAATCTAATCTGTGACAACTTTGCAGCTTTCTTGCCTGGAGATACCTCTATGATATCTGCCATTTTCATACAACACCCTCAAAACAAAAATCCCTCCCCTCTCAGCTACTTCAATAAAAATTGGCCAAGTCAATATGATGTAATGGTTTGATTGTTGGACGAGGACTCAAAGAAACCAGGCATCAAATCCTCTCTCAGTCATGGAAACCCACAGGGCGATCCTGGGCAAGTCCCACACTCTCGTCCTCAGAGGGAGGGAAGGGCAAACTCCTCTGAAGAAATCTTGCCAGGAACACCTTATAAGAAAGCTACCACAAGCCAGAAATAACTTGAAGGTACATAAGAATGATGACAATGGCAATGACAGCAAACAATTCCTATATGATCTTGCTCGGTTTCTAAGAACTTCAGCAGAGGCCCTTCCCTCAGTTTCAACACCTTCTCAGGTGTGTTAGGTGCAAACAAGGGAGGGAACCTGTTACTATGGCTAATAGCTCTCTCCCAGGGCCTACAGTTTATTAATTCACCACATCAAATTGATATCTCCATGTGGCTAATATTAAAAATCATTCCATGTGTCTGACAAGGTCACTGTAAGTGCACATAGGCAAGAAGGCTGAAGCTAGAAAAAAATTCCAGTCAAACCACAATCTGTCACATAGCCAGGGACCCCTCTAGACATTCTGACCATTAAACAGACAAAAGGGCCCTTTGTACTGGTATGGCAGCTCGATAGAATCACAATCAGCCTGCCAAGTGAGGGCAATTTTCACTCTACCTATGCCTTTGTCTCACTCGGGGAGAGTCATTCACATGACACTGAGGAATATTCAGCCGGAGATGTTCACTGTTGAAGACTTTTGAACTAGCCCTCCTTGCTATTGTTCTCCCCGGGAGAGAACTAGCCCTCCAGGTATATTTTTTTCTATAAAAACCCCATGTTTTTATCTGTTCGTGGGTTCTTTTACATTTTCCTCCCGAATTGCTGTCACTCTGTTTGCCAAAGCATCCCCCTCAGCCCCCTCCCCCATGCTGAGTTTCACCGCTCTCAATCCTCTGTTTCAACTTTGGCTTCCTGGGCATCAGGATCAGGTGGAGTATCACCCCAGAAATCCTCTCAAAATCCCTATTAATTTTCCTCACTTTCTTCTTCATTAGTTCTTGAATGAGTGCGTGAGTGCGTGTGTCGTTGTTTGCTTTAATTACTAAAAGTTTAATAAAATCTTTAAACTGAACAACTTGCCTAGTTCTTGGCTTGGCCTGACCCCATATACACAGGGTTCAAGATCCCGTTAAGTTACCCTGCCTTTCGCAGTACCAGCTAGTGCTCTGAGCTAATTCCAGTTCCCCATATTTTGAGCACATTGTGGTGTCCCTCCCAGGACTCCCAGAAATCAGGGTAACAAACCTATTTGGTGGCTATTCTCAGGCTTTGGAACTCCCTCTCTGGCTCCCTCCTTGGTGTCCTCCCTCCAGCAAATGAAAACTTTTCTATTCCATCAGGCCTTTAGGCACTGACTGCACTGGGCTTTTCATGGCATGCTGGACTTTTCTCATTTTTATCTCCTGGTTTGATGGGGGGTTTTCTCTGTGGCATTAATTCTGTTGACTCTATATTTGCATTTTAAAACAGGTCATATGCTTTTACTGACATCTTTGTATGTATTTTAATATGCTGTTTTAAGTACACTGCGCTGGATCCTGGTACTAGAAAAATGGTGGGATATAAAATGCAATTAATAACAATAATAACAACAACAATAAACAATGATGACGATGATGATGATGACGGTGACTATGACGTAGACGTAGAAAGGGTAAAAGAGAGGAAGTTAATATTCCACCACCATTTTAGAACTCTTGTTCCACATATACAACTGAATCTTACTTTATGAAACAGTGTGTTTGTTACTTAAAGCCACTGCTAGACCTTCTGTCGTTTTCAGAACAAGCCTCCTGATAGAACCACAGTGAAAAGTACCAGAGCAAGAAGAGGTTTCTTTCTGCTTTCTCTAGACTTTCCTTAATTGTCCCACATTTCCTATTCACTCGTCTTTTTAAAAAACTAAAAAGCCTCAAATGTAGCCTTTCCTCAAAGGGAAAATGATCCTGTCATAATTTTAGTTGACCCTTTGATCATTGTAATGTACCTTTTCTGCATCTTATCAAGCTCTGCTACATGCCTTTTGAGGTGTGATTACCAGAATTCTACACAGTATGAGGCCTAACTACCCTGAAGGCACCAAATCCCATCTGATCTTGGAAGCTAACAGGTCCTGTTAGTATGTGGATGGGAGACCACCAATGAATTCCAGGTGGTATTAGCATATTTCAGAGAAAGGCAATGGCAAACCACACCTCAGTATTCTTTGCCCAAGAAAACCATATGAAATTCATGATGTCAGAATGAGTTAACAGGCAATCGGAAAGCATACACACACATTCCAAATGTAGTTGAACTATGGGTGCATGTAAGTAATGATGGAATTGGCAGCATTATTTTCAAATACTTTTTAATCATACCCACCATGGAATTTGCCATTCATTCATTCATTCATTTACAGCAGCCACACACTGGGTCAATAGTCTGAGTCTTCTATCCATTCCAAAGCCATGATCTCTTTCTTGGACAGCCCCTGCAAGCTCAGACTCCTAGAATGCTGGAGTGCTTTTACAATGCTGCCTCCTTGTTACAATTATTGTTAAATTAAGCTGTTATCTCTCCTTTATTTGAAAGGGCACCTGGTTGGTGACTAATGTTCCATATCCCTCAACTAGACACTTCGTGGCATATTTTGTACAGATTTGCACAGTATCAGCAAGCAGAATCACACAGTGTTGTACCAATCGGTAATTGTGTAATGTGCATTCTGAACTATTGTTACCTTGTTCACTGGAGGTCCCGGGAAAATAACCAAACTATAAAACACAGTTTTGGGGGAAATTAGCTGGAGCACTCACTTAAGCTAGCGAGAGGCAGGGTAACTTAACAGGATCTTGCAACCCAGCGTCTACGGGGTCAGGTCAGTCAAGCAGCCAGACGGGTTTAAAGTAATAGAAATGATATTTTATCACATACAAACAAATATTAAAGACACCACAGTCACACAGCTAACTAAGAAATTAGAGGTTGAAGTAAGGATAGAGATTTTCAGGGAAAATGGGTGATATGACACCTGTCTCGTCATCCTGGACCTTGCGGGAGAATCCGGGGGTGCAGAGAAGAAACTCAGCTTGATTAGCTGAGGGGAGCTCGCCAAGCACAGCAGCAGCAAGACGGGATGAAACTCAGGAGTGATCCGAGGTTGCTGAGGTCTCAGCTACTGGAGCTGAGGGGAAGGCTCGCCAGATAAAGTGGCAGCAAGGCTTGATGGAAGTTCGGAGCGATCTGAGGAAGGTCTCGGAATCAGGGGTTTTTATAGGGTGAATTGGGACTGCAGGCTCTGCCTTACTTGGGGACAACAATGAGTTTTGGGTGTGAGACAATGTCTCTGAAAGGTCACAATTTAGCATGATTGAGTTAAGTCCGAATTGACAAAGAGGTAGACTGTATGCAAATGCTCAGTGTTTGGCCTTTAAGCTTCTAGCTTGCCAAGTTACCTGCTCAGGGCAGGGAGTCCTTTGTAAACAGCGTGTATACATAATGAGGGTGTTTGCAGAGAGGTCTCCTAAAGCGGTGATCTGGCTCTTTCTGGCCTACCTGTATTGTTTTGGGATATTGTAGCTTTTGATGGCCGAGCCTAGTTCTGGGCTTGTCCAGGGGCCTCACAAACACATGGAGAGGGGTGGTGGGAGAGAGCCAAATTATTGATATCAAAACGATATCTTTATGCTATCTCCAAGGAGGCCTAACCTGCAGTAACACTATTGCTTTCATCTCCCTAAAACAATCTGTTCTCTGTATTTGATCTGGTTGATATTTGCAGTTACATCTAACATATGCAGGTTTAAACTTTTGATAGAGCCCTGACATGAGTCCGGAATTGCTTCTTTTCAGAAATATTTGCATCATGATCAAGCACCAAAGCATTCATTAACAATGATCACAATGCTGAATGAGGACATGACAGCATGATCACAAACCACAAGGAGCAGTATTGTCATCAGCTCTTGTGAAGTTAATAACATGGCTGTGTTTGACTGTACATGAACCGTTGTTGGAAGTCAGTGCATTAAGACAGCAAGCTATAGCCTTTTGCACTGCAGCTCCCATCAGAGCTAACCACCATACTCAACGGTAAATTATCATGAGAGTTGCAATCCAGCAATATCTAGAGCATTTCTATCCCACATTACTCCTCATTAGATGCTACAAAAGAGAGCCACTCAAAGTATGCATATATCCCAAGACAGAGGTTCTCAAGCTTTAGTCCTCGAGGTCTTTTGGATTTCCATTCTCAGAAGCCCCAGGCAACATGGCCAATGATCAGGCATTTCAATAGCTGAAATCCAAATTATCTAGAGGACAAAAGTTCGAGTGCCAACATGGTGTAGTGCTTTGAGCATTGGGCCAGAGTTTGATTCCCTGCTCAGCCATGGAAACCCCACTGGATGACTTTGGGTGTGTCACACACTCTCTGCCCCCCAAAAACTCCATGATAGGGTTGCCTTAGGGTTGCCATAAATCAGAAACAACTTGAAGCACTCAGCAACAACAACAACAAACAAACAACAACATTTGAGAATCAATGCCCTTTGGGGGAAAAAGCTCAAACTTTGAGCGTGATATTTTTGCTACCAACCCTAGAGCTTTGGAACATGTTCCCTTAGGACGGTCTGGAAATAGTGCATAACAGAACTAGTTGGTTGCAGCCAAATTTCTGCAGATTCTGAGCGGAAAATTACTTTTGTTACTAGGTAATTCAGATACAAATGCATACCAATAATCTTTTTTTCTCATTTCTCAACAACTAGGGCTTGATGTCAATTTTATAATGCGGGTTATTCTTAGTATGACTAGCATGTGCATAATTGTATTTTAGTAACATAAATTCCTTGAGGAATGTAGTAAAAGTAATAAGGATCCTGTTTAAGTTTGAGATGATTAAAGACATATCATGTAATGTTGTTGTTGTTGTTGTTGTTTTGCATTATATAAATGTATTCTTTTTGCTGATAGATAAGACCCTTGAATTTTTAAAGGCAACTGGGTATACTGCAGTGCAAATACAATTAGTTGGAATGTTTATATTCCACTGGCAGCAATCCTATGTCAATTTACCTAGGAGTGAATCTCACTGAACTCAGTGGAAGTTGCTTCTAAATAAAGATACTTAAGATTGTGTGAATTAAAATCAGTGGTATTGTAAGTGCACAATTAATCAAAAGAGCCCTTTTTTTTCTTCATTAGGAAAGAAGCGGAGCTTGGAATGTTACTTTTTCAAAACAATTCATTCCCATTAGAAACACAAATATATTGCAGTGTTTGAAAAATAACCTGTTGCCTATTGCTATGTTGGAAAAAGTAACTTGTTCTCTTGCTACTTGAGATGCTCTTTGCTATTACTTCCTTTTAGTTTTTTGTGAGACAAACTCTTAGGACTGATAGGAGAATAATGTAAAACGTAAAAAATTAATGACTCCAAAAGTAACTTGTGAAAGTAACTGGAAACTATTAGTACACCAATTAAGTAATTTGCTCTTGTTCGCCATGTTATTTTTGAGATGTAACTGTTGCATCCTTGTTGACCCAAAAGTAACTACAGTCGGCCTACCTCCAACATTTGCGGGTTTCGCTTTTGTGAATGTGATTATTCACAGATTATTTACTGTCACCTCTGCTGCTTCTCTATGCCATTTTTAACAGGGACTGCAAGCCTTGTGAGACTGAGAAATTGCAAATGAGGCTTGCAAGTCCCTATTAAAAAGTGTGTGGGGCAGCAGTGGAGGTGGCAGTAAGCCCCACCAGCCAGCCACTTCTGCCGTGTGAAGGAACCCTGAGGAATCCATGATGGGTTGAATATGGTGATCCTACTGTGTTAAATATAGTTTGAGAGGGCCTAGTTTTTCCACTTTCATAGGGGTCCTGTGCCTCTAACCCTAGTGAATGTGGAGAGATGACTGTAGTTCCAAGCTCTGACAGAAGTATGGCTCCCTCCAGCTTCTGTTTTGGAATCAGTACTCATGGATCCACAATATATGAGTCTTCTACATTCATATCCTTCTGCATTTCAATGGCACTGAGAACTATGCAAGTACAATGGAACCACATTCACTGAGTATACAACAATATTGAAGTGAACTACTGTACTGTCTATCTGTATAATACCTATTGTTGCAGCAGAAACATGAAGACATCAAGGCCAGCTGATGTATCTAATTTGCTTTCAGTAGAAGCCTGAAGATCCGTGAACTAGACACTGATTTAAAAGGGATATAATTACGATAAAAAAAAATAACTTAGGACTTTGTTTCAAATATCAGAGCCAGCCAAGCCAAGTGCATTTTGAAAATCTCCATCCCCACACACAACATACAGAAGCTAGTCGGACCTTGAACATCACTTCAGCACTAACAATGGGACAGGGTCCCCAACACACCTGAGGGCAACAGGCCAATGTAGTACATGTAGGATGTGTCATGTGGAAAAGGGCACAGCTCTGCCCTCTAAGTGAGGGGAAGAGCCAAAAAGGAGAGCTCCCTCTGCCTCCCAGCATCTACCAACTGAGTCAGTTGCTTCCCTTTGGGTAGAACCTGCCTTGTAAGAACTGAACAGAGCTTACAGTCCTTCTGTTCAAAAATCAATTTCCTGTTATCCTAAGATTTCATTTTTATAATTCCAAGTGAGGGAAAAAGTAATGTTGTTGCTATTGGGAGTCAAAAATCCTAAAAAAGCACATGGGTCCAGGCTCTGCAAGCTACAAGGAGATATATGGGATTTCTTTTTAAATGATGCTGGGGTTTTTTTTTCAAATATGCATTAATGGCCCTCCCAAACTCGGCTGTATGCATATAAATGAAAAAATACAAATGTGTTTATGGTGATAGAGCTAAATACCCTGAAGGCACCAGAATTTGTCTTATCTTGGAAACGAAACAGTGTGAGGCCTGGTCAGTTCTTGGATGAGGGATCACCAAGGAATCAGGGAATACTAGTGCTATAGGCTATTTTTCAGAGGAAAGCAATGGCAAACAACTTCTGAGTATTCCTTACTAAGAAAGTCCTATGGAATCCGTAAGTCAACAGGTAACATAAAGTTACACACACATACGCACACTTACACACACCGTGTTAAGTGGTCACACTATCTGTAATCTTCCCACCCATATGTTTTGAAATGAATATTTGTTTTGAAATGAATATTTCAAAATCTGTTTTGAAATGAATATTTTATCAGATAGTAAGAATTGTCCCTTTCAGTTTAAGCATATTAGTATCAAATACAGTTGTTTCTACAGCTCCAAAATATAGCAGATTTCACACAGATATACATGGGTTGGCTATTTAAGAGAAGCACTTCCTGAAGAGACATTTGAACTTCAGGATGTCTCAAAGCCATGTGTTAATCATCCGCTTTTGTAGAATTTCACAAGCTTGGAGTTTCGTGTACGTGAGCGAGTGATTGACAAAGAGTGTAAGAGAGAGAGAGCAAGAGAGAGGAAGGCGGAGCGCAGATTCTGGGTGTGGTTACAGTCAGGTAAACTTCAAGTAGTAAAAAGATTTCCTGCACTCAGAGCTTGCTTGGAATTTGTTGCTGGTTGCATAGGATTGAAGAGACCCTAAAGGTCTGAAAAAAGCATTGTTCCGGCTAAATATATGGCTGTGCCAGAGGGTAACAGCACTTTTGCTAATAGCTACAGGAACCCTGCATTTGAGGTAAGGCTAATTTTTTCCCTCTCTATGGAAAGTGCAGAGACAGAGAGAAAGAAAGAGAGATTTAGGAAGAGTACTTTACTAGCAGCAATGATTTTGCAGACTTTGACACACCTGCCAGGTACTACTCTATCAACACAAAATGTCTTGAAGACAGAACCCAGCAGATAACAGAAGATGCATGCACTGCTTTCCTTTGTAAATGTATAGCATCAGTATGGCAGACTAGTCTTGTCTTTGCTTTTGACTCTGTGCACAACAGTGTTGCACACACAAATACTACAAGCATTCTGTTCACTGCCACTCTTTCAGCTGCTCAAGACCTCTGACTGGAAGTGGATTGTTGTGACTGTGGTTGTAAGGTTGATGGTATGCCTAGTTTGGTTAGGATGTCTTTGTTGTTGCTGTAAGAATCCTGCTCTGTCATATTTTTAAAACAAAACAAAAGGGTCAGAGAACAATCACACCACCTGTATCATTAATAGCTTTTAGTGTGTTGCTTTACCAAACATTGATTTGGAATGATGGGAAGCAGCATCTAATGCAGAAACAAAACAAAACCATTCCTGATGTCAAGAGTTTTCTCTTTTCTAAAACCCTGTATAGAAGTGAAAGGAGTCTGACTTTCTTTCTATGCTATAAATTCAGACAAAAAAAGCCACTTAACTCCAGCGAGAACTGTCACCCAAATTGACAGTAGAAATCATTCACAAGATGCCAAAGTTCATAAGCCATTAAAAGCCTAGATCAGTGGTTCTCAACCTGTGGGTCCCCAGATGTTTGTAGACTTCAGCTCCCAGAAGCCCCAGCCACTATGGTCAATGCTCAGGGCTTCTGGGAGCTGAAGTCCAAAAACATCTGGGGACCCACAGGTTGAGAACCACTGGCCTAGATGAATAAAAGATGACCACCCCACACAAAAGCTAGCAGTGTAGATGTCTGACAGATATGGCAAGAGAGAGCCAAAAAGGAGAAAGTCCTTCATTCTTAAGAGCCACCTTCACTTCCGAAGTTCCAACAGTCTTAAAACAGTTGTCTTCTCTCCCTCAATCTGGCTCACTCCAGCTCTGTTGGGTTTAAATTACAATCCTTATGACCCTTTGCCAGGACGGCTGATGGTGGTGCTGGCTGGAAGCAATGCAAGTTGCAGTCCAACACATCAGGAGGATACCAGATGGGCATGACGGATTTAGTACAACAGTTCCTATATATCTTTAGTTGC
This sequence comes from Iguana delicatissima, assembly GCA_948472985.1. Classification (NCBI taxonomy): domain Eukaryota; kingdom Metazoa; phylum Chordata; class Lepidosauria; order Squamata; family Iguanidae; genus Iguana; species Iguana delicatissima. The sequence goes on from CAOKZL010001081.1 coordinate 410,283, forward strand.
TTTTAGGCTCATAGGCAGTCCCAAAACTCAGGTCTGTGATATTCACACATGCCTCTTCTGTATTAGGGGATGGGAGTACAGTTTCCACCTTAAGAATCAGATTTACATCCTCTCCTTAAGAACAGTATGTCCAGGACATACGCGCGCAAATAGGCCTATATTCTGTGACAAACTGTCTGCTAAGTGAGCTGCTTCTACTTCCACAAGTATTTTTATGACGTGCAAACAGCTGCTGTGGGAGGCAATCATAATGAAGGCTGTGGTACAACAAAGGGGAACTAAACATTTCCCTTCATGCTAAGGTCCCGAAACACACAACCTGCTGTTACTCACTTTGGTTTAGGAGAGAAGCTCTCATTGACTCCAGGAGTGCTCAAATTCTCTATTAGTGTGCTTGAGAAGATACACACACAAGTATAGAGAAGGAGAAAAATACATATCCAGTCCTGATTTCGTGGAAAATGTTGGATGAAAATAACAGGGCAGTGGAGAAGGGTGCACGCGTGCTGAGCATCCTGCCGTGTATCAGGTTGCTTGGTATCTCTTATATGACATGTCCCTTATTTGAGGACCAAAGGCTTGTCCTGTTTAGGGCTGGTGGATGTTCCTTACTGTAAATGCTGTCCCTTACTTGAAGGCTGGACTGCTTTTCCTTTTATGTAGACAGAAAGATGCCAGAAAATATTATATTTGAAGGTATGGACTCTTCATACTGACAGAAATGTGTGTATTGTGTAATTTATGAATGTGGACAGTATGTCACTCTTACAGAGAAGTGCATGGCTAATTCATCTTAAACCTATACTTTCCTCTGATACTTAGGTAGCATGCAAATTTTTAATAGCTGCTTCCTGATTGTCAGGCTGCATGAATTTTGTCTGTCTCGTACTGCTATTTTGAAAACCTAGCAACGCAACCTGTATCCTCTTAAGCAAGCCTGTGCCTCAGTGTGGTGGATGACACTTTTTTATCACCACTGGTAAAGTAAGACCCAACTACCAGCTTGCTGGTCAGTTTCTGTCCATAGAATAGGAAGACATTGTCATGTAATTCTTGAGTTCTTAGGTTGTCCTTGGCCAAATTTGTGCTTCTTCCATATCTACTAAAACATGGATGACATCCCCTCAGCTAACATGAGTTTGTGAGCTACCTCTTCATTCTGGTTTGGCATTCATAAATTTACAGACAAATATTGATCAATCTTATTAGCAGGTATTGTTTTTATTCAAACAACCCTAGGAACTTGCATTTGAAACTTGAGAAGTCACAGACAGAATGTGTGATGCTTTCCAATGTGATGCAACAACATTTCTCTCTCTCTTTCGTGTCATGGTTGTGATGATATGTGAGTGGTCCCTACAGCTAGAGTCTTTGGTCAAGAGACCTGCCTAACAATGATTAGTCTTCGGAAGTCCATGCATTCTGTTGCTGTTTTTGTTGTTTAATGTTGGTGCAAGATGATAGGGAAAAAAACTGTGTAACAGATAATGTTAAGAATATGAGATAATGATGAATAAGTCCCCAAAAGGTGGGGGGATTTGTTTTTATAGCTAAAAAAAGTATTTCTACGCTGAAAAAAAAAATTCTGATTTAATGAATTAATTAGAAGAAGTATAATTTAGAATGATAATAGCTTAAAAGCAAACTGATGCAAATTAAAAGTAAATCAATTTTTAAAATTTTTGTTTTGCTTTGTTTTGTTTATTTTACTTTAAAGTAGCCAGTTTTGATTAGAACAAGATGTGTTTAATTCTTCCCTACAATTTAATTATTCCATTCTAAGTAACATCCCATCCAAAATCTATTTAGCCGTGCAACAGAAGACAGGGGAGTACTTTCTTCATCTGCGTACAGTATGCCCTCCATATTTGCGGAGGATGGGTGCAGAAACTCCCCCCAAGTCAAAAAACTATGAATAATTCCCCCAGTGAGCACTCCCCTTTCTCTGGGCCCCCTGCCCAGGAGAGCACCAGGAACATCGCCCTCCCCACATCCTTCTCCCACTCACCCCGGCAATGGCGCCAGTGGTGGGGTGGGAGCAGAGTGGGGGAGCAATATCGTGCTCCCCACATCCTTCTCCCACCTGTCCTGGACAGGATTGTGCTGGCAGTGGGCTGGAGAAGAATGGGGAGCATGAGATTGCGCTTCTACATGCTCCTCCCACTCACTCTGGGTAGGATCACCCCGGCTGCAGGCCTGAGAAGAGCAGGGTGCGTGAGATCTCACTCCTCACATGCTTCTCCCACCTGTGCAGGGCAGGATTGCGCCGATGGTGGGCTGGAGAAGAGTGGGGAGCACAAGATCACCCTCCCCACTTCATTCTGCCACCCACCCGGCATGATCCCGCAGGTCAGGGGAGCGGAGTGGAGAGTGTAAGATCACCCTCCCCACTTCCCTCTGCCACCTGCCCCCGGTGTGATGGAGCCCCTCAGCTGCGTGGTTGGGGAGCTGGGTGGAGGTGATGCCCCCCCAACTTCACTCTCCCATCAGCTGCCAGCACCATAGCTGGTGAGGGAAGCACAGGGGACAAGTTCTTCTCCTGCATTAGGGAATGGGAGGGGGAATGAGGTAGGCAAGCCACCCACGAATAATCAAATTCACAAGTCTCAAACCCACGAATGTGGAAGAAAAACTGTTTTCCTCTGTCTGCTATAAGTCTGTAGCAGGTAGCAACAGTGAAGATAACAGATTGGACAAACAGGAAAGTTAAGCACCACGTCCCTCTTTGCTACTGATCAAACCTGGAATCTCCTCTGGCAACTTGAGAGGAAAGAAAAATATATTTGGAATCTTTAAGGGATCTTCAATATCTGGTGTGATTAGGCCCCAAATTGCACACCTCAGTTCTCAGAAGTAAACCGTTTAATGATTGAACAAACAAAGAGCATCAGTGCTCACGTAAATCTGTTCCAGCTAATTCTTTTTCTTGAGAGTAAATAAGAGAATTCTTGGCATATAAAGACAATCCATTAATACCTAGGTACTTCCTAATGGTCAAAAGGTCATAGCGCTTTTTAATATTTTCTTTTACTTTATTTATAAGCAGTCTTTCTCCTAATTTGGTACACAAGGCAGCTCACAAAATGGATTAAATCAGTCATAATGATTTTTAAAAACTATTAAAACTGTCCTCTTAAAAATTATACTGATACAAAATGGTTTAAAAGCATGTAAAATACATTAATGAGCCAGAAAGTACAGCGCCTTCATTGAAAGACCCTTCTGTAGCAACCAGTCAATGGCCCACAGCCTGTGTAATAATGAAAAGGTCTTTGCTTGCCAGGAGGAGGACACCAAAGTGGGAACCAACCCAAGCTTCCAGAGGAGAGAGTTCCACAACCTGTGAGCAGCCGCTGAGAAGCCTTCTCCAGTCATTCGGAGAATGGTGTGCCTTGAAACTGAGATTTGAAGGTGTAGGCCATTCCCATGGGAGCAATAGCAGAGTGGGAGCTGCTCTAGCGCTGTGGATGTGGCTGTGGCTGTGTGTGAATAGAATGTGATTGCATAAATCACAAGTCAGCAAGCTCCAGGACTCTGAGTGCCTTTTTTCTAGACCTAGGCCTTTTTCCAGTGCTAGAAGGGAACTGGTCCCCTTGTGTGCATGCAGAAGCATCCTGGTTTGGGTGATGAAGAATGCTGATTTTGAAAGAAATAGATTTCTTATTTAGAACAAAGTGTGACACAGGCCTAAAATTGTTTTCCACCCTCCTATCATACAAAGTTAGGAAAGAGACTTCATAACAGCATCCCCTCTGTTTCTGAAGTTCAAGCTGTCAGTGCCCTTGTCTAGGCAACTCAAAACCTGCTTGAACTGGGACTATGGGAGAGGTTGTAGCCATCTGCTATACAGAAGGGAGTTGCACCAGCTGCAGCAAGAGGGAACATTAGGCATCAGTGAGGATTGAGTTCACATGATATGTCACGAGTATGGTGAGTTGAGTGGACACTGAGTAACTCTTCCTGTGGATCAGACTATTTGACTCAACACGGCTTAGAGCTGTGCCCTTTTGTTTGCTTCCCTGAACATGGGTCTACAGCTATGGGAATGCAGATGCAAAGATAATTGTTAAAAGACAACGTGTGAGGAAAAAAACATGGAGGAAAAGACCTACAGATGCTCCAGGTCTGTAATTAGTATGTCAGGGAATGGGGTTAAGCCCATTCCTTGGTCAAATAGTGATGGAAGATATTCCCAAACTATACTGGACAAGACGGCGGGGGGAGTGTATCTTCACTGCATTTAATATGCGTTCCCTTTCACAACAGGATTGCCTCAGAGATGGCATACTCCCCCACACACACACACACTATTCATGGAGGGGGTATTGCACCAAGCCCGCTTAGGGGACTGGCACCGGATCCTTTGCCTCTTGGCGTGGTCTTGTCCAAGTCTTGTGATGGGGTGACCATCACAACAGATGTAACAGGATCTGATGATACACTAGCTGGAACATCTGTAATCTTATCTGGATAGAGGGATCCTCCATTTCACACCCAGAAATACAAGCTGAAATACAACCTTTACCTAGATGATGGCATGTGTCGTTGTCCTGAAGGATGTGACCCTTACTTGGACTCACTTACCCACCAGCTTCAGCATTACATACAAAATATATGGGGGAAGGGAAGGGGAGCCAAGCTAGCCTGGTCCCTTTCTATAGTGGATATGGAAGGGAAGAGGGAATATCAAGCACAAGCCTTACTGGGGAGGACGCTGGAACGGGGGTCAAATTGGTGCTAAGGGAGAGAATCTGTACTCTGAACTTACATCACTGGACCATAGGGTTAATGATCCTCTACCTGGATGATATGGAATTATCCCAGCTTGGATGATACAGCATGCCCTGCCAAATGTTGAATTTACATCTATGGCTACATGTCCTGCCTGGTTCATTAAACCATCAGGCCCTGTGTCCCTTCCACCTTACTAGGATATACCTGATTACTCCTTGATGAATATACCTCATGAGTGCTTATATATGTAGATTTAGCTAATTACTGTACGTTGTATTTGTATTCAAGTGGTGGTCAATATTTAACCCATAACATGGTGTTTGGCCTCACTGTCTCAATGCAAGTGTGCCTTAGCAGTCACCCTAAGATGCATGCTTCAGCAATCAGCAATTTAAGACTTTGTTTGCCATCCAGTGACCAACTACAAATTCAAAATACACCGTTCAGAATAATCAGATATCTTTCTGTACCTGAGGGAGGACTTCTAAATACATGCTACAAACACACGATATGTATCATCTAGCATAACACTGAGGAGTAGATGCAGTCTGGCATTGTGTTAGTGAGTTATAATAGCAAAAATCCATCGTATACTATTGTAACCCATGTTTTGGTTATCACAGAAGTTTGCTTATCACAGAAATTCCTTACCAAAAATGCCAACAACCAAAATATGGAATTACAGAGGTCAGAATTCTTCATCAGTCATGCAACAGCCACATGGGCATGTCTGTATCTTTGGACAGGAGGGGAGGATCAGCAAAGTTACATACAACTATTTTCCTTTGGGTCCCATAGGTGCCCATTGTAGCAAGTCAAGCTTCAAGAAGGTAGCTGGATGCATCTCCACTGATCTCCCCACTCTTCAGCAATATGGAAACAGCCATGTTGGGGGCCAAAGGTGCATCATATAAAAAGTGGCTTTGGAAGAGAGAAGATAGCTACATGTCAGACTTGCACCTCCTGATACAGGATCTCTGCTGAAGTATTTTATCTGTTCCTTGCATTATGTTTACCAGTTATTCCATTGTTTTTCAGAATAGTTTCTAAGGACAAGCCACTCAGTTAAAGAGAATGATATGGTGGAATAAAGCTAAATCATCTTCTAGAGAAGCATTTTTGACCTCAATAAAGCTTTTATGGTTTGAGTTGTACAAATGGGAAACAAAACTCACTTTTTCCCTTCCTTCTGCGCACTTTTTCCTGCTAAACAGCTGGAATGTGGACAAAAAGTTGGGGAAGAGAAGAGAGGAAGCAGGAGGCAAAATAGGCTCAGTAGAGCCTTCATTACCACTGCAAGAGGAAACCCCACTTTGCAGTCAGGTTTACAAGGTGTACAACTGTACCTCCTTTTTCAATCAGACCTGCTGTTGGGAGTTAGAAAATAACTGCGTCTGCATACAGGCTGAGTTCGTAGCTTTTGTGTCACAAAGCTAGCTGCTCAAGAGAGAAGGCAAAGTCTTTTGTATATCAAAGCAGGTGTAGGGAACATCAGCAGAGAAGTAAGGCTCAGACTTTCATTCCTTGCAAATGTGTGAAAAGGCAAATGAATAGAAGCAATATTTTGGATGCAGATGCACTTTGAAGTGCGGCTTTGAATAAGCTGTATGGCAGGCCTGTGTTTAGATGGTATTTGCAGTCTCCTGGTGGGGATACTGAGCTTTTGTTGCATAATTGAGACAGATAAAGGATAAAGAAAAGATGTGTATTTTAAAAAGTTGAGTTTTTTAAAGTCTGCAGAGCAAATGGAAGATGCAAATTGAGTGGGTTCATTTCTCACATTCGTATTCTACCTCTCCTCCAAAGAACTCAAAGTGTCTTGTAGCACCTACTTTGATCCTCACAACAACAGTCTGTGAATCACTGATTTGGCCTAAAGGATGGTCACTGGCATAGCACACACACACATAAGAATGAGTCTTTCCCTAAGAATGCATGAATTTGCATGAAATTGATATACACTAACATATATTTATTAGATCCAAGTGTGAGGAAGCTACTATAATTTAGAAGATACGTCTCACCATAGTGGGTGTCTGCACGCTTTAGAGCTCTTGCCTTCCTTTCTTCATCTTTAAACTGGACATAAGGAGAAACAGGACAGTCCTTCAGACATGCTTAGCAGGACAGGCTGGTTTTCTTCTGGTCAGCTGGTACCCAAACTCTACAAATCCTATTTGAAAATTATTGATGTTATACTAATAATACTCTGAATGGAATTATTTGGGAGTTTCTTTCATCACTTTTGGAGATCTTAAAAACTTACACATAATTTTTAGTTGGACCAGTAAAAGTATTACCCTAATATGGATTTTGGATTTTGAAAATAGCACCAGATCCCATCTGATCTTGGAAGCTACTCAGGACCAGCCCTAGTTAGTACTTGGATGGGAGACTGCTAAGGAATACCAGGTGCTGTAGGCTATTTTTCAGAGGAAGGAACTGTCAAAACCACCTCTGAGTATTCCTTGCCTATGAAATTCATAGGGTTTCCAATTAAGTTGACAGGTGATTTGAAGGCACATACACATAATACAGTCATCCCTCCACATTCACTAGGCTTAGGGCATAGGACCCCTGTGAAATTGGAAAAACCATAAATAACTCTAGGATCTCCAAAACCATCTTTAACACACACACAAAAAAGTATGATCACCATATTCAACCCACCATGGATTCCTCTGAGGTTCCTTCACAAGGCAGCAGTGGGTAGGTGGTGGGGCTTACTGCCACCTCCACTGCTGCTCCACACCATTTTTAATAGGGATTTATTAGCCTCATTCAGAGTTTCTCAGTCTCACAAGGCTTTCAGTCCCTATTAAAAATGGCATAGGGAGGCAGCAGAGGTGACAGTAAATAATCCATGAATAATCAAATCTGCAAAAGTAAAACCCACAAATGTGGAGGGCTGACTATACTAATAGACCACCTTCTTCAAGCTAGTGCCCTCCACATATTACAGTTTCAACATACCTTCAGCCAACATAACTGACTGAGGGCTTGCTGAAACTGTAGTCTAGGACATCCAGAGAAGATCAGGTTGGGAAGGAAGTCATAAGCTCCATTCCAGAGGTGGTAAGCCTATGGCTCTTCAGATATTATTAGACTACACCTCCCAGGATCCTGGCAATTTGCCATGCCAGATGGGGCTGATGGGAATTGGAGTCCAATGACATCTGGGTTTCTTTCATACTACATAGTTATAGCACAATGCATCCTGTGGAATCCTGGGGTTTGTAGGTACTCTGTAGATTGGTGAAGCACTCTCACTGAGAATTGTAAATGTGCTTCCCAAAACTGTAAAACCAAGGATTCCATGTGATGGAACCATGGTAGTTAAATTGGTATTACAGTGGTATAATTTTTTAGTGTGAAAGAACCCCTGGAGACAACAGAGTCCCTCACTTCTGCTTTATGGATAGTTGTTGAAAGTTAAGAGCAGGGCCTGCAGCCCCTCCTACTCCAGTGGATACCTGAGTTATAGAAATTTCTGAATAGAGCTGTTACATGTATTTAATTCTCATTCTTTCTTGATAAAAATGTTGTTATCACCATGATTTTTCAACATGCTGATCACAGAGTACTCATCCAAACTCATGTACCATCTTCCATTCTTGTGTCTTTTAGGGTGATATTGAAAATGACAGTCCAAACAAAAACAATGATACTTCATTTAGAAGCAGAAACTTGGAAAGAGGCCATTCTCTTCATCACGACCTAGTAAGAGAGATTTTTTTCCCACTAGGCTACTACAAACAGTGGTAAAGATAAGCCAGAATCAAACTAATGGTCAAATTTAGCACTCAGAAAAGTTACTTTTCAGACTTAGGCTCGCAGAATCCTGAAGCTAGCACAGGAGTTGCTGAAAAAAGTAATTTCCATGCTCTCCTCAAAATATATGTTAGAGTTTTAGGCTGCAACTCCAACCAGCTTGGAAATGGTAACAGATTATGGGAATTTTAGCCCAACAAAATCTGTAAGGCCGCAGTGTTCTCAGTGCTGTTTGTGACTATCAGATACATAGAGAGTGGGGAATTTTCCCCTGTCCCATCGCCCTTACAAAATTATACACACAGAGAAGTAGCTTTTTTTAATATGAGAAAGAAACCAGTTTTCACATTTTTAGTCCTGGCACACTTAATTTTTAAAAAATAAATTGCCAGTTCAGAAAGTAACTCTTTGAGGACTGTGGCATGAAGGAGAGGTGAGGAGTGTAAACCTTTGATTGTACTGTGTCCCAATCCAAACTGGATCCCCCACATTGCCCTAATTTGGGAGAGGAAAAGAATCAAAGATTCTTTAGCTAAGAATATGAATAATATTAAACCTGGCTTTCAGAAATTCACTCATTCACTCAGCCACAACTTATGAGAACTTTGGAAAAGCTACTTTTTCAGTACAGCTCCTCCAGTCCCCCAGCCATTATGTAACCTTCTTTCACTAACTGATTCAAGCTCTTATTAAGACCATCTGGGTGAAATGAGATGGTGGTGATGCTGCTGGTGGTTGGAAATGCAGAAGACAGAATACTGCTCTAGGGTTGGTTGCAAAAAAGAACATCTCACTTTCCTTGAATGCTCAAAGATGTGTGATACAGGAAATAAGGGATAAAGATTACATCATCAATATTGTTTAATGTTTCTTCCTCTTCCTTCCGCAGCATGATGCAAGCATCAGTATTGAGAAGGATGACAAAGTGAACAAACACGAAACACAAGACCATGAGAAATCTATGTCCCAAAGGTTATAATTTCATTGTGGATTCTCCACTTACCACTTTTCCTCTTTAAATGAAGCACCCCTATTAAAGTCATGTTATCTTTGGCAATCTAGCAGCCCTTGGCCGTAATTTCAGGTCCTCATTGCTTCTGTTGATGTACAGGATGCAGAAATTTATTCCAGATCTCACCATTGGACCTGTGAACTTGTTGTTGATCAAAATGTCTGTCTAGCCCTTCTCCTTCTAATGGAGAGAAGTTTGCACAGGATTGCCCTATTTTATTTTCACAAAACCTTGTGAAGGAGCCTGCACAGAGAGGCCATCACTTGCCTCAAGCCATAGAGTAATCCCCACAGTAGAAAAGGAATTTGGACACAGGTCTTTCTGGTCAGCATCCAGAACTGCTTGGAACGTTACATTTTTGAACCATAGCTCCCAACATCCCCTGACACTGGGAATTATGGGTGTTGTAATCCAAAAAGTAGTTTTTCCAAGCACTGCCTATATTACACAGGTTGACACTATGAATTGACATTTGGCAAACAGTGGTGGAATTAAGTTCCAGACTATCAGTTTTAAAAATTACCTATTTTTAGATATTAAACACTATTGATACAGTATTCTATATCTGCCCCCAGATTTACAGCATTTAACAGCTATTCTTGTACAGTACTTGTTTATAGCACTTGGTATAAAGGTAAAGGCATTTGCTAAAAACTGCCAGAAACAGTGATTTGCATGTCTGAGGAAGGAGTTAAAAAATATAATCCTAGACATATCAATTGAGACATAAGTCATCTTGGCAGTGGCCAACCCTAACCAACCAGTCATCAAGTTGCACTAGGAAGATGTTGCCTGCTTGCGTATTATTTTTCTAAGCTTTTGGTTGTTTAAACAAACAGCTTCTCATAGACCAGGGATAGAGAACAGTCCAGATGTTGTTGAACTGCAACTCTTATCATCTCTCCACACTGATACACTGGGTAGGGCCTTGTGGGAGTTGCAGTCTGACAATAACTACAGGACCACATGCTCCCTAATTCTGCAATAGACTAATTTAACTAAACCATTGATCCTTAGGGACACCCCCTTTCAAACAAGGCTGTTCTTCACCTCTTTATCTTGAGATCATCTGAGAGATTCCTGTCTTGAATCCTATTTTTATTTGAAGGTAGGGATGGGGCCTTTTCTATGCTATCACCCACACCATGGAGTCATCTCACTAAAGGAGCCTGCTAAGCCATCTCTGCTTTTAACCACAAAAAGCCAATTGAAACTTTTTTATTGTATTAATTTGGAAGATTGAGATGGGGGGTAGCTTTTTAAAGACAAGGTGGTGTAAAAGAGATGTGTTATGATCATTTGATGCCAAAGTCAACATGTGCTTTAAAAAAAATATATATGATTTACAATCTTTATGTTGATTTTATTGTTTTACATTGCTCTGTTGGCACCCTGCATCATGTTAGTTAGTTATCAGGCAAATGAATAAATATTAGCACAGAGAGAAATAATTCTGTCTGAAAAGTTTAGTTAAAGTTTGTGGATGGTTAAAGTTAATAGACATTGGTCCTTTCCAGTCGGCCCTTCCCAAAGCTGCTAACCCCAGGATTCCCTAGGAGGTTGAAAGTGGAATAATCGCACTGTAAGAGTGTTGTCCAGAAAGGACCATTATGATGTATAGAAATTATACTATAGTAGGAGAAAAAGAAGAAGCGGAGAAGAATCTAGCAGCTCCGATGAGACTAACCTATTTATTTTAGCATGAGCTTTTGTGGTTTGCACTGCTCTTCTTCAGACACACTAATGGAGTATGGTATTAAGCCATTACTACTGTACTCCATCAGTGCAACTGAAGATGGGGATTGAAATCTGGGGCCATTTCCACACTTTGCTGTTAATAGTGCTATTATTCCACTTTCAACATTCTGTGGAATTTTCGGGTTTGTAGTTTGCTGAAGCCAAAGAGCTCTCTGGCTGAAAATTCTAAATGCCCCTGCCTAAACTGCAAACCCTAGCGTTTCACAGGATGTTGAAAGTGGAATAATAGCACTATAACAGTGTAGTGTGGAAAAGGCCCAAAAAAGCTCATACTAAAATAAATCAGTCTCAGAGATGCTGCTAGGTCTTTCCCCTACCACATCTTTAATGCTGAAACAGACTAACACAGCTATGTCTTTAGAAATGTATATACAAGTGACATAAAATACACTAAAAAAATAGCACTACAGACCTTTTCTTGAATCTTACCACTCCATTTTTGAAATGTAAAGCAGACTTGCTCATTAGTATATCATTGTAAAAATGCATGGCTGTATTAAGTAGGCAGTAAGGGCCTAAATACTCTGAAGGCACAGATGTCTTATCTTGGAAGCTAAGCAAGATCAGGCCTGGTTTGCACTTGGATCAGAGACTACCAATGAACACCAGGTGCTGAAGGCTATATTTCAGAGGACAGAACTGGCAAAATCACTTCTGAATAGTCCTTGCCTAAGAAAATCTTATGAAATTCATACAGTCAGCCTAAGTCAACAGGTAACTCGAAGGCACAGATATGCAGAGAACTTGGCATTAATTCAGCCACATGAGGAAACTTGTAGGCGCTTCTAAAATATCGCACCATTATTTTCTTCCTGCTGTCCTGTGCTTTCTAATCTCTTTCCCTCTTCTGCCCTCCTTCTGCATAACTAGTTCTGACAAAGGCCATTTCCGCACTAGACTGCTATAGCGCTATTATTCCACTTGCAACATCCTATGGAATCCTGGGGTTTGCATAGGATGTTGCAAGTGGAATAATAGTGCTATAACAATCTAGTGTGGAAATGGCCAAAGTCTGGAGCTTGCTTAAGGGCCTTCAGGACTGCACATGAGCTTATTTCACATAAACGTGTGAAAGCAACAATGGATTCTTGGGAAGTTGAGTCCTAAATCCAATAAGCATACGAGCAGTGTGCGGTTCTCCACCAGCGTATTTATGCCATGGGGGAAGCCGAGGCTGCTCCTTTGTCCTCACTTCCTCTTCAGCTGCACAGCAACAGTTGCAAGGAAGCTGCTCTGTCCCATGTCCACTGCTTGACTGCAGGGGTGGATCCAGCCATGTTGCTGTGAAAGCTGCCCTTTCACAGCTGGAGAATTTGGAGCAGGCTCTGTCTCAGTGTAAGGCGGCTGCTGCTGCTGCTTCCCTATATGTGCAAGGGTGGCTGTAATAGGGAACACACCTGGAGCCAAGCATTAGAGTCAAGATGGAGCTGCATGAAGTCCCTCTCTCCACTTGTTGTTGTGCAGGCAGGGTAAAGGATACCTTGTTCTGCAACATCCCTCAAATTATATATGCCATCATGACTGATGTTATGCTAGCATGTATCACCTGTAGGATCCTGGTCTATATGGGCAATGTATTCTGTTGTAAATATGCTGTATCACTTAATTCTGGAAGCTTTTTTGTATTCACATAGTTCTCCTTAGAACAGCCCTGCATAGTAAACTTGACTTAGGTCTTTTTTGCACACTATGCTATCGTCGCACTCTGATTCCACGGTAACTGCCATGCTGCATCCCGTGAAATCCTGGGATTAGTAGTTTTGTGAGGTATTTGAAATTCTCTGCCAGAGAGCTCTAGTGCCTCACCAAACTACATATCCCAGGATTCCATAAGACAATTAAAGTGGTATCATAGTACTATAATGATGTACTATGGAGGAGATCACTGTCAATCTAACATTGTCACTTTGCTTCAGGCCATCCATTCACTGGTGGAATCTTAAGTTCCACATGCTATAAGTAGATTGAAGTCTTGTTGATTTTGGGCTATAAATGTATGAACTGTTTTCTGGAAGTGAACCGTATTGAACTCGATGGGACTTATGTCTGGATGGACAGCATTACCTTGCTAATGGAGAAGATGTAATTGCTTCTCACTTAAAGCAATGGTATCTCAGAGATGGTTAAACTTCAGCTATATTATTTCTTATTATGCTAAAATCAGTCTTTAATGGTTTACTGCATAAAATCCCTGCATAACTAATATACAAATCACTTGTTAACACCTCAAGTATTGACATTTTAGAATTATACATATTCACAACCCTCCTCCTCATTTAAATTGTCATTCCAGGTACCTTGAAAAGAAGTATGATATGGTTCTTCACTTTTTCAGGAAACATAAAACTAGAATTCGACTGGTGGTTTATGGAATATTGACAGCAGGTATTTATTTGGAGTTTGAGGAAAATTAAATCTCTTGCTTTTGTGTACAACTTGGGTGTATAAAGGAGCCAGAAGCTTCAACTAGAACAAAATTTGGCTGCCAATGTTTTGACTGGTACAGTCAGATAGACTCATGTTACGCTGCTTATAAAGGAGTTGTGTTGGTTGTTTCCTATTCATGTCCAAGTCCAAGGCCAAGTCAAGCTGCTCGTAGTTACCTTCAGAGATCTGAAAAGCATGAGACGAAAATGCTAGAAAAATCATTTCTTTCCATAGCAACCTGCCATGTAGCCTAATCAGGGGAGGTGTATTACAGAATGAAGAGGGCTTTCTTTGAGATTGCACATGATGATGAAATATTGCGCCCATTGAGAGATATAGGGTATGACATATGACTGATGCAACCTTTCGGATGCCAGATCAAAATTCATTTATTCTCCCAGGCATTTCAGTTGACGTTTCTATGTTAGCATAATTTGTTCCTCTTCAGTGGTTGCTATTATGATATTGTTTACTGTCCCTATTTAGTGTTTCCTTTTGAGTCTTAAGCCACACTTTGGAACTCTGAAGAGTTGAACCTGGAAGGGTGGGTGAAGAAAGGCCATTATTCTATTTACTGTCATAGCCAAGTAAACAGAGAAGCTTTCCCTTGGAAGCAATCAGTGCTTTGATAGAGAAATTTACAAACAGCTAAACAGCTATCATCTTGTAAACATCAAACTGCTTGTCAAACTGCATTAGATTGTGATACTGAAAACAATGCAAAGAACAGCTTTACATTCAGTACAGAATTAAACCCAAAATGCAATGAGTGCAGCACCTGTTTCAATAAAATCTCATTCACAACTTACCCTGTCTGAAGTACATGGATTCACTCCAATATAATCCCATTTCGTTGGAAATCAATCATCAGATTTTCCCAGCTGTTAACATTCTGTGACTAAATCAGTCATTATTTCTTTTGTGTGGCCAGCTGGCAATGCCCAGAATTGGCACTAGGACAAATAGCACATTTCACCACATTTCATCAGTACACTGTAGCAGCATCAATGTGAGGGTGCCCCAGAGCAAGTTCAGGGGCACTTGGCCCCCAGACCCAGTTGTCCCCTCTAAAGTACATAGGAATTGTGTTCCGTATATGAAATGGGACTTTTGAGTAAACATGTAAGAACATGCTGCAAACCTAGTTTTTCCTCCTAGACTAGACACTTCTTTGGTCATACCTATCTACTTCTGTTTCACATTCTCTGTATCCCAAAGCCTGTTCCCAAATCCGAAAAATACTGAGTACCAGATTAAGTAGTTGAAGCAAATAGACTGGCCAGTGATGATTAAATTGGATCCAGCGGACATTCTTCCATCTAAGACAGGGGTAGGAATCATGCAACCTTCAGATATTGTTGGACTGCAGCTCCCATAATTCCTCCTCACTAGCTATGCTGGTTGGGGCTGCTGGAGGTTGCAGTCAGGGCCACATGATTCCTACGCCCGTTCTAGGAAATCCATTGCAGGTAAATATAATCCCTTCATATCCATCTGCCCTTAAAATATTCCGCAGTTATAACAAGAACCTATGCCTGCCCAAAGACTGAGATCTGTTAAGTAGGGACCCTCCTATGTGTTCTACCAATGATTTCAATAAACTGTGTGAGGATATGGGAGAGGCCCTTCTCAGCTGTGGTGCCCCAGTTGAGGACACCTGATTGGTGGCAACACTGGCTTCATTTAGGTACATTTAGGTACAAGTCTGGCGTTACTGCTTATACTGCTTGCCGTGATTGTTTAGAAAACCATTTGGGCCTTCCAAACTGGTCTAATAACATTGGGAGATCAGGGTTTTCATTGCTTTAATTAATGCTTTTGTTTCCAAGATCCTGATGAGGCAGTGGTAATTCTAGACCATTTCAGGCTTTCTCCCATCATTTCCTGAGTCTTTTTGTTCCTATAGGCAGGGTAAATTTTTAAAACAAAAACTAAAGTGTACTTTCTAGTCTGCCAGCCTTCTCCTTTTTGTTCCCTTTGCGCCTCTTTTGCATGCTTTCTGCTGGATCTGTAGGGCGCTGTGTGTGTGTGTGTGTGTGCGCATGCACACTTATGCATGGAATAGAAAGAAAAGGAGAATGTGGGAAAAGAATGTTTTTCCCCACAGTTTTGCAAAATTTCTCAGTGGAGCAGAGGATAGAGAGGAAAAGGGGATGAGAGAAAGAGCCCCAGGAAACCCCCATGATAGGTTTGCCTCAGGGTCACTGTAAGTTGGAAATGACTCAAAGGCACACAACAACAGCAACAGAAAGAGGTAATCAGGATTTCCTGTTCAGTTTAAGGAGCCAGAAGAATCTCTCATTGCATGTGTGAGAAGTAGGAATGTCCTAATTCGGTACAATAATTAATAAGGGTGAATCATGCATTTTATGTATTTATTTATTTTAAAAAGTTTGTGGATGTGGAATGGAAGAAGCAGCCGAAAGTGACATTAAATGTTGCTGATTGAATTGGTACTAGTTGCCAGTTTGGATGAGCCCTGATTTAGCCTTAAATGTTTCTACACATGGTTTTAAACTTTTTGAACCTGTTTTTAATTTGCCACTTGTTTAATATCTTTTAGTCTATTGAAATTATTTTTACTGTTTTATATTTTTAGATCAGTTTATATCAATGCTATTTGTATGCTAGCCTGAGCTCTCATGATGTAGGAAGGGCAGCATTTTATTAGTTATTTAATCTGTTATTATAATTATTTTTTTCTGACCAGGGACGGGGTGAGACAATCATATGTTCTGGCTGTATGTACAAGTCTGGCGTTACTGCTTAGTTTGCCTTGTAAAGAAAAATCTCTGAGAACATGTCCCCAAATAAGTCGTTCAATTTTTGTAATCAATTCTGTTGTTCTCTGAAGGACTTAGGGAGTAGTATGCATCAGGGGGAAAAGGGGGTCTTTTATTGTTGTGATCAAAGAGATTTCCTTTCTGTAGTATCCCATAGAATGGAGTGAACCAAAAAATATATCCACTTTCCTCATCATGAAAGTCTCTGATTGAAAGCCCATTCTCTCAAGAATAGTAGAACTATAAAAACAGAACCAATATTGATTCCATTAGTTCATGGTCGTAATTTCATTTCATTTTAGCCTCTTTGTTTTGTTTTCCATGACCAGCCAAATTGGCTACCTTGGAACCACTGACCCTGCCCTGAACTCGGGTTCATGCTGTGGTCTCAGTGAGACTAGCCTAGAGGTTGGCCAGGTATCAGAGAGATGGTTCACTGCAACCTGCAGGGTTTGGTTTTGCTCAGTAACCATCATGTGCTCTGTGGACAAAGAAATTTAGAATTAAGTAAATATACATCAGATTTGCTCAGTGATACAACCAGTGATACAAAGGAGCAAGAAAAAACATTTATTTGTATCACTGATTTGAATCAAATTTCTGAAAAGTTTTTTTTTTTATGTTTCCCAAACAATAGGCAAAGTTGACTAGTAAACCTTTAATTTACAACTAAAAATGTGAAAACTAAATTTACAGGTTTCCTCTTATACTCAGATTCCTGGTTTCTTTTTGTTCCACAACTGTATATACGTCCCACAGCTATATATATTTTGTATATATTTCACTTTTTAAAAAAGCAGAAGAATCTATATGTTTTAAAACTATTTTCTCATACAATCTTTTTGAGGACCAGCACTTAGGGCAATTTGAAGTTAGCAGGCCAGCCCCGAGCAGAAAGGAATTCCAGTGAGCTCACCAGAGCTTATTCCCAGCAAAAAAGGATCTAGGAGAGCAGTCTAAATATGAGGATACAAAAAGATGTACACTGGGTAGTTTAGGTTTTCCACCTCCTCCTTTCTACTATTTCTTTCTGCTTCACTTGCCATGGCCCAACCCACCTACAAAAAGAAAGGAAGGTAGGAACTAAAAACAAAAAAAAGGGGGGGTAGCAAACAAAAATGAAATGGTCAAAAAGCAAGGTTTGATGGTTATTATAAAGAAGATTAATTGAGTTTCATCAGCTGAAAATTAAATCTTTAAATTTGGTATAGGCCATTTCTACATTAGACTGTTATAGTGCTATTATTCCACTTTTAACATCCTATGGAACCCTGGGGCCCCTCCCTAAACTGAAAACCCCAGGATTCCATAGGATGTTGAAAGTGGAATAATAGCACTATAACTGTCTAGTGCAGAAATGGCATTAGTTTTATTATCTCCTGCTGTGCTTATTTTTTCCCTAAACAAAGTTGCCATGTCTGGGCACTTCCTTTGGTGATTAATAACTGTGTGGTACATTAATTCTGGGCCCAGCCCATCTCCCTGTCTCAGGTGGCAGAGTATTTGCAGGAAGGAGCCCATAAGCCTGCTTCATGGTTTAAAATTCTGTGCGAGTCAGAGTGCCTATACTTGTAGCCTCCGACACCAGCATGGAGAAAGTGAGGCTAGCAGGTATGTGACAGTGAAGGGCAGGCTAACGGGCATGGCTTGCTCTTCCTGCCTGCATTTATTCATTCCATTCCACTCACTGATATGATGGGAGGGATTATCTCTTCCAGTCATCTTTCTCTTTCTCATTTTCCCAGCCCATATTATTCATAACTCATTTCTCAAATATGCACAAGGAAAGGGTGAAAAGAATGGTAAAAGATGACTGAGCTCATTGTGTTGGAAAAATTCTGATGCCATGTCCCAAGAACCCCAATGGATTTCTCAAGTCCTACATTAAAGAAAACAAATGTGGTATGTGGGAGAGGTGTAATACTGATTTATACAGGAAGATGGTTTTTAAAATTCCTTGTAATTCCCGGTCAAAGAGTCTCTGTGACTCAGAAATCAGACTGAAACAATGAAAGTGTTAGTTTAGTTATTGACTGGTGATGAAGCCCTAAGCTTTGTATGATTGCTCTGCTTATGCCTGACATCTGAACTAAGGAAGATATCTTTCTTTGCTATCTGGTTTTCCTGCACAATTGTCTCAGAAACAAGTTAGAAAATGCTACTCTCATTAAGCTACTCAGTACCAAAAGTCTGGGAAATCAGCTTCATTATTTCCCTTTCTATATGCTTAATGTTCAAGTTTTTGATTTGACCAATGGCTTGGTATACAATTAATGTTCATACTCTTTGACCTTAGCACAATGTGCATGTAAGTGCGCGCACACACACACACACACACACACACACATCCATGATTTAGAGACCCTGTTTGAATAGCAAATTCCTGGCAGGACTGTCCTCTAGGTTTAATAATCCTAATCACATTCTTGTTATTTTCTCCCTAACTCCCACTTTCTGAAAAGCAATAGGGAGTGTAAAAATACACATAAACATACAAACAAACAAGAAAATTTTCTTTTTTAGTGTGTGCGATTTCTTTTGGTCCTCTGCTTTATAGATTAGTCTTAGCACACTAGTTATACTGTCTACATTGTGTATGTGTTGTGAGCCTTCAAGTCATTTCCAAGTTATAGCTATCCTAAGGCAACCCTATCATGGCCTTTTCTTGGCAAGATTTAGTCAAAGGAGGTTTGCCATTGCCTTTTTCTGAGGCTGAGAGTGTGTAACTTTCCCAAGGTCATCTAGTGATTTGAGGCAGCAGAGATTTGAACCCTTGTTTCCCAGAATCTATGAAAGGGAAGTTTCTGGACCCTAATATTTCCAATGCATGCTAGAAAGTTTTAGCTTCTTTCTTTCTTGCTTTCCAAAAGTGAGCTTGTCTGTAAACAGAAAGAAAGATTGTGTGGTTAAGCACAGTGAATTCTGCATGCAGGATTGTTTGATGTACTGTTTTCCAAGGAAACTTAGCTAAAACTGGGCATCACTGGGATTTTGTTTGTGGAGGAAACCAGGAAGACAGTTTGATCTAACTGATGTGTCCATGTGCTTGTTTCCATGACAGCTTATCTGGCAATGGTAATTGCAGCCTGTATCTTGAATTTTCGCAGAGCTTTGCCCCTCTTTGTGTTGATAGACAGCCTCCTTTTTCATCTGCTGGGACTTTCTGATGGTGAAATATGAAAATAGAATTGCAAAATCTCTTTCTCCTTTTGGAAAGTTTCTGAAGAAACAATGGTTTTGGCTGAAATGGTAAATATATGGGGGATTTCTTTCTTTGCAAATTTGGAAAAAAAAGATTAGGTTTTTTTCTTTTTACAAAATAGCATGAATATATAAATCAGCTCATTTAAAAACTGGGATCATGAAATAGGCAGGAAATAGAAAGAAGGTTTTAAGAACACTGAGGACTTTTGGGGTGGGAATAGACTGACCCAATCTTTCTTCTCACATAATTCTACCCAGACTAATGTGGAGAGTTGTGGGAGTTTCAAGCTAACTATATCTGGAGGACCACATAATTCCCACTTCTGACTTAAACAAATAAAAGCCAATATATCCATAACATGTATACTATAAAATATACTACGGTATCAGAACTGAAAACAGCCTCAATAGCTGTCTTTTTAACACCAGTCTGGCCTGCAGCAATTAGCACATGTTGAAGAGTGTCCTGTTAGTGACATACCCAAGTGTAAGCCTATCTTAACATCTACATATGTCTTTTTGGTTGTTGGAGAGGTTGGTATTCTCTTCCACTTTCCACAATGACCAAAGCCCTCTCTGCAATTTTTGCTGTGATGGCCCCCTGAATAGCCAGTCCATGACTGGTGGAGGAGGTAGTTTGGAGAAGCATCTGCCTACGTCCCTGTAGCCAGATGCAAAATGATTACGCCATCCACTGAAAACTCTGGAAGACCCCAGTAGATCTTAGTAAAAGATGCTGTCAGTCTTCATCTGCCTATGGGGCACAGCCAGATACTTCTCTGATTCCCCATGTTCTCCACCAGTCACAGAATGACTGTCTAGAGGGTCTACTGCAGAAAAATGATGAGAACTGGCAGTGGTGAGCAGGGAGATATGGCAGAATCCTTGCACCATGGAAGCTTTACACTGCACTGAACAGTGCAAGATCTTCGTTATTAACATTTAGTTCCACACCATCAAAACCACATCTTCTGTTATACAAAAGAGAGCAGGAAAAACCAGTTCAGTCTTATTTGGTTTGCCTTGTTTTATGTAAACAGAAAAAAAAAACAGAATTATGTGTGCATTGATCTACATACAGACTTATACACACATGGATCTTAGAGTGACTAACAAAACAGAAATATTTAGTTTATTTATTGCAACACAAGCAGTCTAAAGGTATTTTTAAATATAGGACAGATATATTAGGTAGGAAAGTAGTTAAATATTATTTGATAGTGAAGGTCCATATTCTAGCAAAAGTGTTAATAATATTATAGTCTGATCCCATGCAATGGAGGCAAGTCTGATCGAGTTCAGTGAGCCTTATTCCCAGGTAAATTGTAGTCTTACACTCCCTTTGACTTCAGTGAGATGTAAGCATCATAAGCTGTGCAGGTTATTTTGGTACTGTAATTTACATTTTATTGGGGGGTTTTTTAATATATGCAAAACATCTGGAACTAGCCTCTGAGGTCAGACCTCTATGAGCTTAGTAAGAACTACACCAGTGCCATTCATCTCAAAAAACAAGAACTGAACATACATTTAATAAATCGGACATCTTTTCTAGCAAAATTTTCATGCATTTAACACAATCCTCTTCTGAGGTACTGCATTCAGTTCTGGGTGCCTCATTTTAAAAAGGATATAGACAGAGCCAGCATGGTATAGTGGTCTGAGTATTGGACTATGATCCCTGGAGTTCAATTCTCCACTTGACCCCACTGGGTGGCCTTGGGCATGTCACACACACTCAACCCCAGGAAACTTCATGATAGGTTTGCCTTTGGCTTGCCATAAGTCGGAAATGACTTGAAGGCACACAACAACAACAACAAGTTGGAGTGGGTTCAGAGAAGGGCAATAAGAACGATAAGAGGTAGGGAGAATAAAACATATGAGGAGAGGTTAAAGAAACTGGGTGTGTTCAGCTTTGTGAAAAGAAGGCTATGAGTGACAGGGCTGTACTCTTTAAATGCCTCAAGGACTGTCACAGAAAGAAAGGGGCAGGCCTGTTCTTTGCTGTCCCATAAGGTAGGACTAGGCCTAATGGTCTGAAGTTACTGGATTTTGATTGAACATTAGAAGGAGCTATTTGACAGTAAGAGTGGTTCAACAATGGAACCAATTGCCTGGAGAGGTTGTAGGGTCTCCTTCTCTGGACATCTTCTAAAAGAGGCTGGGACCTGCTGGGGATGCTTTAGCTGGAGATCCTGCATTGAGCAGGGGTTAGACGTGATGGCCCATGAGGCCCCTTCCAATTCTCTGATTCTATAACCAGATGACAGATGAAGTTCACCAACTTATTGCACTTTGTTGAATTTCTGCCTTTCATGAGGCTGGTAAAGATATAGGCAGAAGAGTCCTGCTGTGAAATATAACTATAACCATAAACTTCCCAAACCTCCATTGTGTCATTACTTGAAACCAGCCACACTTGTAAAGAGCGGCACAGCCCAGTCTTAGGGTGACTTAACAAACAGAAGACAGACCCACCAACCATCTAAGATGCCCTACCTGATGCATGTTAAACTGACTGCTTTTGCAGTGAGGGGACAGAACAGGATGATTTACTGAGCTCCCCCAACATAAGACAGGTATACATAAATGATAGACTGTGTTTGGCCTGAAGGACAGAGTTTCTTCATGTGACAATGTGGTACCAGTATAGTCGAAATTTGAAAAACAAATTAGATAAGGAGTTCTTATCAGATAATGAGCTTCCCATCACCCAATGTCATTCACTGTCCTATTTGAAATCCTCTTTGCCTAGGATAGTGTGGACCTCTCTTATAGTTGCCATTGTGTGCTGGCTTGTTTTTGACACTGCCAAACAAGGAACCAAACAGCTCATATCCTTTGGTGGACTAGTAGTGTATGTGCTCTTGATGCTGATCTTTTCCAAATACCCAACTAAGGTGAGTGTTCCCAATCCTTCATTTTTTATTTATGTGTTGAATGTACTATTTGCTAGGCACTAACTCATCTTCCCCAGAGCTGACCCTGTGCGGGTGCATTGGACTATGGCTAGGTGTGACTGCATCTCCATACTGAGTGGAAATGGCACGAGTTTTACTCCAACACAACTGGATCTTGTCAGGTTAGAGAAAATTGCACCAACTGGTAAAGAAGTCCTTGCACTCCTGATGAAATATTCATAGAACATGGAAAAGTTACTTTTGGTGGTATTAAATCCCAGAATTCCCATGCCAGAATGGCCAATCACCATGCTGGCAGAGAGTTCTGGGATTTGTAGTCCATAAAAATAATGATTTCATGCTCTGATTGTTCACAGTCTTACCCAGAGCTCTTTCTCATTCTCATTCTGAAACACCAGCATTCAACAGATGAGAAGAAAGCATTTAGAGGAGACATATGCTCAACTGTTCCCTGTCCAGTCTAGGAAAGTCAGCTCCATGGTGATGTCTCTGTGACAGCCAATTTCCTCCAACGTTCCTGGGTCTCTATTTCCCAATATGTTTCCCAGGCAAGCAAGTAAAGGAAAGTGAACAGTTTTTCCACCTGTTTCATGAGGTTGGCTGAATCATACTCAGAACAAAAAGATTGTCCATTAAATAGCTAAAGAATGCACATTGGGGTTCATGAGGCTTGTTCTGCATTCTTATCTCATCCACTAGTTGTGAGACATGCTGACTGTGCACTTGGCAAACATGACCAAATACGAACATATGTAGTGCTCTTCCACTTAAGGGGAAAGGAAGATATCAATGACCCAAGATCCTCCCTGGTCTGAACGAGTGGTAAGAACACATGCTGAGATACCTAAGAGTCCTTTCTTTCACATACCAAACATAGAGCCAGCAAGTTCACATGAAGAGGCGCGGCCATTGGGAGCAACCCTATTTTTCCTTCAATGGGAAAAGGGACATTTACCTGAATGTGTTGTTGTTGTCCACCATCAAATCAACTTAGACTTATGGCTCCTCTATGGGTAAGAGTCTTCTAAGAGCCTTGGTCATCAACTGCCCTGCTCAGGTCATGCGGACTCAGGGCTGTGGTTTCCTTGATTGAATCAATCCTCCTGTAGTGTGATCTTTCTCCTTTCCTACTGCCTTCCACTTTACCAAGCATTATTGAATTTTCCAATGAATCATATCATTTCATATGTCCAAAATATAATAGACTCAGTCTGGTCATTTGGCTTCTAGTGAGAGTTCAGGCTTGATCTGCTCTAGGACATATTTATCAGTCAGTTTGGCAGTCCATGATATCTGTAGAACTCTCTCCCAGTACCACATTTCAAATGAGTTGATTTTCTTCCTGTTAGCTTTCTTCACTGTCCAGCTTCAAAATCATATCTTGAAATTGGAATTGCTATTGTATGGATAATTCTGACTTGGTATTTTAACAATATGCCTTTACACTTGAGGATCTTATCTAGTACCTACATCACTGTCCTTCTAACTCTTAGGCCCTTTCCGCAGAACATTGTCGTCCTGCATTGGGGATGGGAGAAGGACAGGACTCGGAAAATGCTGTTACCCTTTGGGGGTCCCTGGGGGGACACTTGAATTTTATAAAAGTTGGGGAAATTAGCAGAGCACAACTTGGCAAAGCAGAGGGCAGGGCAACCCAGTGAGATCTTTTTATCCTATGTCTATGGGGTCAGACTGCATGAGAAAGAAAGAAAAATCAAGTGTCCTTTTAAATGGTCTTTTATTTGGTAAAATTGGCAAAGTTTGTTCACACTCACAAGCATAACACATTCACTCACACAAGCGTACAAGGACTGTCAAGATGAAAAGAGATGAAAAATGACAGGGGAAAAGCAGAGGGAATTAGAAACGGTGATACTGTACCTGATCTTGAAGTCTTCTGTCGGAGAAAAGGCACAGCGGAGGAAAACTCAGCACAGGGAGCGGCAGAGGGGAGTCTCAACTAACAGAGTGACAGTCTGCTGTCTGCTAGTCTAACATGGGAGAGCTCCAAAATAGGTCTCAAAAGGGGGTCTAGTTATAGGGTGAAACATGCCTCGGGGACAGACCCTTTCCCAGAAAGGGTAATGGTTGCATGATAGCTGCCTGATGGTTGCATGGTAGCTGTCTGATGCCCACATCATGTAACTGGACCTTGCTTTGGTATGCCTCACTTGTTGCAAGCATTCTGGGGGACTCAGGCAATCTTCCCAAGGTATTGTTATAGCTGATGGCGCATTACCTGTGCGGACATGCCTTTCTGAGGTTTCCTGTGGAAGCATGACAGGGGAAGTTTCTGGTCTTTGATCTTTTGTCCGATCACTGGCCTGGCTGTCTACACGCCAGTCCAGTCACCTCTGGTTTAGATTAATTTTAATATTAAAATTATACTCCCTGGGATGGGGTCTGCTAACAGGGGTTACAATGCTTATGCACAATATTATCTGTGTCCTGTTGTTCTCCCATCCCCAGGCAGTGCGATCATGCCACAAATCGTTGACAGGTTTTAACTGGCAATGACTGGCAATCACACAGCCCTCCCACCACCCTCCTGCACATACCTGAGCTGTGGAGGGTCAGGAAGATGGCCATGCTTCCTGCCCCAGTGAAGCCTGGGACAGTGCTCAGCTGCACTGCAAAAGGAAGAAGCATGACGATTGCACCTCCTCCATTCCTGCAGGCACCTGGTGTAGAGGAGAGTGCTCCCGTCATGCTCCCCTCCCAGGAGAGGCTCTACTGGGATCCCCACGGGATGACACCAGGATCCGGTAATGTGTGGAAAGAGCGTTAGTCTCCTTCTTATTTCTCAACTACACTCTCTATTTTAATTACCCTTCATCTCAATACCCTTTATGAATGGGCTCTTTTTTTTATTCATGAGGATACAGCAAAAGAAGTCTACAACCACAGATCACTTGACTTTTGACAGAGAAACGTCTTATGAAACAGTTTGAAAAGGTCTACCTAGAAGAAGGAACTTAGGAACATTAGAGAAATGAGTAGTTTCATCTATACTTCCAGACATGTATGGAAAGTCTAAGGCAGACATCTAATGACAGTATGATGAATAATGCCATGAATAAAACTGTCTTTGGATCAATGATCTTCTCCTCATGGTCCCCCAGAAAAGAATGGTGAGTTTGTCCTCAAATTCTTGAAGGCCTAGGGTGGCCATGTGTCCTTTTGTGCAGAGGACACATGAAGTCTTTTAGACTTAAAGACAAATAGCTGTAAGTATGGAAAACAGGGAAAGTGGAACTTGCTCTTGGCCAATAGACTGAGCAGCAAGTACACAGGTAACTTTGCTATAGCCTTAACTACTATGGTGAAATGAATTGTATTTCTATTTAAATGAGAAGAATCCTTTCTAAATTTGTATCTATTGAGGCAAATGAACATATGCAAATTTTGTACAAATCCTCTTCCATCGTCTCCTTCTGGTGATGTATTTCTTTCTTTTTAATAATGGATAAGTGGACACCCAGTTAAGATGGTGGAAAATAACAGTTTAGGATGGTTCCAAGAAAAAAAGAGAGAGAAGGATGTAGCTGAAGATTTACTGCAGCATATAGAGGACTGCCACATTTCATCTTTTTAATAGTCCATTTTCTAACATCCCAACATTTCTATTTTTCTGGTTTTATTTTCTGAAGAAATACAACAGTGCCTGCTCCGATCATATAGGTGACAGTGACATTAGAAGAAAGGTCTTCCTTGATCATGAAAAAGCCCAGTTTATTTTTCTACTCCAGCTTTTATGCCTGGTCCCAACAATGCTTTCATCTGAGTCATATATTATTAATTCACTGCTTTGGTTTACCCAGTGTCACTGATCTCTTTTCTAAAACTTCCAAGTCTATTTTCTATTTGAAGAAATAAGAAATATAGCAAGGGATTTCTTATAGGTAACCTTTCAGATAAGCCAGTCTCCTAATAACACTTCATTTTCTGGAACAATGACTGGCTTGATATTTTTTAATCCCTAATCTTGCACGCAGTACACAGCAGGAGAAGTGAATGCTAATGAGCTTCTCCTCTGTGTTCACTCCTGTGTCTTCGTTGTCAGTGACTGCCCAGTCTTACTACATTAAGATGGGCTGTATCACAGAACTTCACCTCATCCTGTACTCTTAAAAATTACTTAGTTTGGTACATCAAGAGAAATATAGTGTTGAAGTGGGGGAACAGTGGATTGCTTCCGATTCTAAAATAAATAACCCAGGAGAGTTTGAATTGTTGCGTTTTTCGAAGCAATCACATAATAGAATAGCCAGCTTGACAAAAGCAAAATCAGACACATACACACAAAAAGAAAACTTACCCAAACATCTTTTCATGCATTTACTAGGTCTTCTGTTTTCTTGGGCAGGAATTAAAAATGTTCACAGGATTCCTTTTCTACATGCATATATGTTGGAAGAATATGCAAAGGGTCCATGGACCTAGTTGGCCTGCCCTAGAGTTGCAAAAAGTTACTTTTATAGACTACACCTCCAAGAATCCTCCAGCCAATATGGCCACATGTCCCAAAAATGTACATTTCCAACTTCTGGCTAGTACCAGTCACTTGTAAGAAGAGGTTTAACATGCATGCCAGTATATAAAGAGCCTCCTCTGTCTAGGGGGAAATTTAACAAGGGTCTTTTCTTGCATGGAATAATTTAATGCATCTACATTGCTGTAGCACTCAAAAAAGGGGGGGGCAGAAGGGGGGACTGCTGCTGAGATGACCTTGCACATTCTTTCAGTGCATCGAGTACATTGTTTGGACTCTCCTAAGAAGACAGCTGTCAGAGTAAGAGAGGATGCAAAAATTCACCTTCCACAGAAGGCACAAAACTTAATGAAGCCACTACTCTTCATGCAACATTTAGGCATTATCCCCTGGATCCAGAAACAATGTAATTTGTCATGAGCAGGTGTTGTTAAGAAACTGGTGAAGCGGTATTTCTCACTTTTTAACTGATGTCAGTATCTGGCCTTTCAGTTTGTTCTGCAGGAGTTTTCAGGTAGTTAACATACATAGTCCTGCAAAGATGGAAAAACAGAGCTAAAAAGGAGTGGACAGAAAAAACAAAATAGAATTGTACTTGTTGGCCACATCTCACTCACATGCATCCATAGGAACATGTGGTCAAGGTCCAACTCAATGTAGTATGCATGGCTTTCGTCTAGGCTGCTTTATTCTCACAACAGCTCTTATAGCAGGACAAGCTGAAAGAGAGTGGCTGACCTAAAGGCACACAAGCGAGTTTCATGGCTCAGTGGGACTAGAACTCAGATCTCTCATGTCTTTGCTCAGCAATTGAACTGCCACACTAAACTAGCTCTTTACATGAAGCTATAAAGGAACTTCAGTATCTAATTCTGCATAGCAAACTGTGAGTTAGAGAAGCATAGCAGGTTGTTCCCTTCCCTTCCCTTCCCTTCCCTTCCTATCCCATCCGATCTCTTCTTGTTACCCTGACTTCTAGAGGTCCCTGGGGGACACCCAGATTTCCTCCAAAAATGCAAAGATTGGGGAAATTAGCAGAGCACTGCTTAGCAAAGCGGAGGTAGGACAACACAGCGAGATCTTTAACCCTATGTCTACAGAGTCAGACCACACAAGAGTCAGGTCAAATGTCCAATTATCAGTAGTTTATTTAGCAGAATTGGCAAAATATCCACACACACAGTGAAGCAGTCACTCACACAAGTGCACAAGGACTAATTAGTTGGAAAAATATGAAGATCAGGAAAAGCGGAGGGAAAGAAAGCGGTTTATACTGCACCTGATCCTATAGACTGCAGCTCAGGAAGAAGCAAGGTGAAGGTGGCTCAGCAGTGAAAGAATGCTGAGGGGAGCTCTTGACTAGCAGAATGCCAGCGGGGTGGTGGTGGTGCTAGTCAAGCGTGGGAGTTCTCCAAAGAGAGCCCCAAAAGAAGACTCAATTATAGTGCAAAGTATTCCTCAGGGGCAGACCCTTTTCCGGAAGAGGACAAAATGGCCAAATCATGCAGACAGACCTCATTTTGCATTTCTCACTGTGGCAATAATTAATCTTATCCAGAGGACACATAGTTGCCATCAAGGTGTCGTTTTTGTTGATGGCCCATTGTGTGTATATACATGCCTTTCGAGGTTTTCCTCTTGGAAATGTGACGGGGGGTCATTGACCTGACCTCGCTGGCTGTACTTTGGTTTTAGACCTGGATGTCTACATTCCTGTCCACTGAACCTCTGGCTTAATAACTTTTTGATATTAAATATCACGCTTACCCGGCACTGGGTCTGCTAGCAGGGGTTACATTTTCCCTTTTCTGTTTCTGGTCTGTTAAGAAGACAAACGGTGGCTTCCATGTCCATGTCCATGGAACAATGAATCTACTCTGCGTTTCAAGCTGAACATTAATGATGCTATCCACGTTGCCAAAACCTATCTTCCAAATAGTTTACCCATTTTAGGGAACATTCAGAATAATTAAAAAGACCAGGTCCCAGATTTTGTTCCTGTTTTTCCAAGCATATTTTGCAGATCCACATGTTTTGTTTATTCCCAGAATATTTTCTGGCCTCTCCTGGTATGATCAGAGACTTTTATGCCAGCTCCGCAGGTTAGTGTATTTTCACCAGTATAAAATTGCAAAGAACAGGAACAAAACTGGTGACTTTTCAGTCTGTCTGGACATGCCCTAAGATAGCTTTTTAAAAATTCACATTAGAACTTGGAGCAGATTTACCACTTCTTTTGTATAGAAGCCATCAGATACCACTGAGGTTATTTGAAGTATACTATATAACCTCTCTTGAACTGCCTCAAAACACGTAAAGTAAAGCAAGGCTGTGTTAGTTACAAGATTTCAAACAGTAATATGTGAAGAATTCCCCCAAATCCAGGAAATTATTCTTTGTAGATTTTCAGAGCAAACCAAAAGAAACAACAGTTTATCTGTCAGATTATTTGGCCATTTCTTCCAGGACTGGCAAATCAAAGTTTCAAACCTAATCCAAAACAAAAATAAATGTAGTAACTTGCTAAGGAAAAGACACAGAAACTGTGGTTTTATGCAGAGTTAGAATTCATGTTTAACTCTATTGAACTGAATGGGCTTAGGCCATAAAAACTCTGCACTGGATTTAGCCCTATGTATAACAAATAAAATCTGCAGAAAAAAACTATTGCAATGCATTCTCACTGCTTTATATGGAGTAATTTTTCTCATGGTTCCAGTCAACCACATTCTTTTCCAGGATAATACAAGATATGCGGGGAGGGGGTGACATAGAACTTTCTAGTCTCTCTACTTAATTTTTCTATTCATTTTTTTTTTCTTTTCAATTGCCAGTCTTCATGCTCACTATCCATTAGTGTCCCTTTGGGGGCAAGAGTATTATCAGCTGTGAGCAGAGTATCCAAGTTTACTATTAGAAGGGATAATATAATCAAATGCATGTATGAACGTACTTGATTTCTATCTCATCTTTCTTCTCAAACTGGGACTCAGGGTAGGTCAATATAGGATTTTTAAAAAGCAGATGCAAATAAAAACATAAGAAATTCTAATAAACTGTGATTGAACAATGTATCTATTAGAACAAAATTGAATTAAAAGCCTTTTTTGCAAGTATAGCTTTTTTTTAAAAAAAGGGAGTTTCTTTTTAATCCAGCGGTGTGTACTATTTGTTCTTGTTTGTTTGTTTTTATAACTAGGTTGTATGGAGACCGGTCATCTGGGGAATAGGATTACAATTTGTCCTTGGACTAATAACCTTACGGACAAAAGCAGGATTTGATGCATTCAATTGGCTTGGTGTACAAGTACAGGTAAGCCTTGGATGAAAATATATAGCTGTACAGTCGGCCTTCCACATTTGCGGGTTTCACTTTTGCAGATTTGATTATTCACGGACTATTTGCTGTCAGCTCTGCTGCCTCCCTATGCCATTTTTAATAGGGACTGAAAGCTTCATGAGACTGAGAAACTGTGAACGAGGCTTGTGAGTCCCTATTAAAAATGGGGGGCAGCAGTGGAAGTGGCAGTAAGTCCCACCAGCCACTCACTTCTGCCCTGTGAAGGAACTCTGATGCTTCAAAGAAATTCATGGTGGATTGAATATGATGACCATACTTTTTTTGTGTGTTAAATATGGTTTGCGGGGTCTACAGTTATTCACGTTTTTTCCACTTTCATGGAGGTCCTGTGCCCCTCATGCTAGTGAATCTGGAGGGATTACTGTATTCTCCCCTTCCCCTCCTTTTTTAAAATATATCAGTAACAAGAACTAAATGTGGTGCCAATAGAAGTGTGAAGGAAACTAGAGCATAGTAGAGATTAGGATCCTCTTGATTATTTAAGCTAGCATAACCACCAGTGGTGCTAGCATAAATATTTCTTGATCTTGTATAATGAAGTATCCAGTACATCTCTGTACAATGCATAGGGAAATAAATCATCATAAATTTTGTTCTTATGGACAACAGGGAGTCGTTTCTGAAAAATGCAGGATTTTTTTTATTCACAGTTCAGGATTTACTCTGTGAAAAAATTAAATGGGTCTTTGCTTTGAAGATAGCATTTTCTACACAGGAATGTTGCTACATATGGCATTAAAAAAATGTGTTTTATGAACAGAATAGGTCCCCAGCTTTGCAGATTATCCTTTCATCTATGATTCTCCTTGCTTTTTCCGTATGGTATTTGAATATTTATGAGTATTCTTTCCAGTCCTCTACAACAGTTGTTTTTATTGTGCTATATCGTTATGCTAACATCCAGGTTCTACGTGTGTTTATTTAGAATTAAAACCTAAATACAGGTTTTGGTTGTGCATACTCCAAATTAAGAGCAATTTCCTTGCTTAAAAACTTAAGGTGCAGTCTGAGACTTCATCAAACTTCACTGAATACCATGGGGTTTCCTTTTGAGTAAATATAGAACTTGGAAAGTTACTTTTAAGATGTGTGAATATAATCACATCTCAGAATCTGGGTGAACCTTGACTCTGTAGTTCAAAAATACAACTTTTCCAAGCTCTGTTCTCCTAATTGTTCCCAAGTGAACAGGGTCACCTACTGAGGAGTACCAACTAAAACACATCTAGTCAATTCAAGGTGACAGGATAAGTTAATAAACTGCTATATATTGTTGCTTTTTGCCAGTTTTGGCTTTTTGTTGTTGGGGTTTTTTTTAATAATTGCATTTTCTTATTCATTTAAGACTTTCTTGGGATATACAGATGCTGGGGCTAAATTTGTGTTTGGGGACAAATACACTGATCACTTCTTTGCCTTCAAGGTAAGTCACAACTTTTGGTGTTTCTGTTTAGGATTTTGTTTAGCAGGTCTTCTCTTCTGCGGGAGGTGTAGGCTGTGGAAGAGTAGAATAGCAGTTGTCATCTTCTGCTAAAACAATGTGATATACTGTCCAGGACACTGGTTTGAGTTTGGAGGAAGGAAATCCAGTTTAATATAGAATATTGTAATGCTTGCTTACAGAAATTAATTTTGTTAAGGATCTACAAGCTAAACCAACAATATAGGCCTCCAGCACAGAAATGACCTTGCTGCTTATATAATCTTGATAAGTAGTTGTTATGTCAATTTCAAGTCAATTTCAACTTCAAGTCAACTCCAGCTTACGGTGGTCCTATAATAGGTGTGGTGTTTGTGGGGTGGGAGACAAGATTTATTTAGAGGAAAGTTGTGAAAGTGTTACCCTTCTTACCCTAAAAAATGGGAGATGTTGGGGTTCACACACAATATCAGCATCTCCTTAGAATTTGGGAAATTATAGCTCAAAGTAGGCCTATGAGAGAAGGGTAATGGCAGGATTTTTTCACCTTTTGTATACCAGTACTAACTGTAGAGAGGACTCCTGTTAAAAGTTAGGGTGTTTTATTTGGACTGACAACACCCAAGAAATCAGACACTTTCAAGAACTATGCAAGGCTCTCGGAAAGTGAGGCAAGAAAGGTTGGATAGAGAGATTAGTATGTAATGGAAGATAGTTACCAGTCCTGAAGAAGAACATCAAAGTGGAGTGGCTCAGACAGCATTTGAGGATAGCTGGGATGAGCAAAGGTCAGGGCACCATGTATTACATCCAAGTACTACAATTTGCTGGAGCTGAAGCTAGGGTTTATATAATTTATTTCGTACCCTGAAGGAAGTACATAGACAAAGAGGTAATGGCTTTCCCAAGAAACTGGGAAAGGAGTCCAGAATTGACTGATTGCCTTAACTCTAGGTGACAAAACATTGATGGGAATCATGATAATCCTTTAATGTCTGGTTGGGCACGGGGTTTGGGAAAGATTTCCATAGGGACAGATTAAGGGATGGTCCCTGATTTCTTCATCTGGGCAGTTTCACCTTCCATTGTTTTTGGGTGTGCATAGAACCTGAAGTGTTGAAAGGATTATCATAAACCCGTTAGCATCAGGTTTTCTTGCCTAATCCTCTCTGAATTTACGACCTGACCATGTCTAAGGTCAGGCTGACCTGGCAACATGCTTCCAGTCAGCATGCTCTCAAACATGTTCTCCCTCTATAAATATGTTCAATTATGAAAATAGCACATCCTGCAGAGTGGAGATTCCAAGGGATGGTAACGGGCTAGAGAGTTGGCTTCCCCAAGGTCACCTGGTGAGTTTCTATGGCTGAATAGGGATTTGAACACTGGTATCCCAGAGTTCTTGTCCAATACTCAGACCATTACACCATGCTGGCTTTCAGTCTTTATAATACTATTTGTATTATAACTATTTGTATTATACTATTTGTATTATAACGCAAATTATTGTTGCCAAAAGCTAAGTTGTACTCCCTACTACAGTAGCTCAGTTGAATCATTTGGAACTTGATAAATCAACACTTATCAAAGTTCCATTTCAGTGGGTCTACTCTAGTTGGGATTAATAATTAAATGTAGGCCTTTGGATTTTTTTTTTTAAATTATTGATTGGAGAAAAGCGAAGATTCTGAAATTTTGAGTGGATTGTCCAAAGGGTCCTTTTTAAAAAAGTAATCTCGGCCCACATGTGTGCTCTAACACATCAAAGAAACCAATAAATGTCTCTCCAAGATCTTTTCTCCTTTCTCTCATGGACTGAGGAAATTGCTCAGTAATCCTTGACCTCTTCAGAAGGACATGTTGCCCAGCAACCAGCCCTCTATATCTCTTCACTACTTGAACAGACAATATAAAGCAATAAGATGTTTTCCCTCTCATTCTCTCTCAGCTCCCATATTCATGGGACTGAGGAGATTGCACAGACCAAGAAGTGATTCATTAAAAGGTCTCCTGATTTTTACCATCATTTATTCTGAGCACCACAAGTAATAGAGTACCCAGCATGAAGATTTCACCCTATCTTCAGCCACTGATCAGTCCCAATATTGGCATATTGGTCAACATACCATAGTCATTTTCTTAAAAAAATCCATCTGCTTTTCTACCCCTTGAAAGGGATATTTCCTGTGAAATATTCTATGGGACTGTTGTGTTAGGAGATTTTTGGCAATCTTTAGGTATATTTTGGTATTCTTAGGTGATTTTTTAAAATGTAGATGCACCAAAAATAATTTAATTAAATTGATAATTAAATTATTAAATTTATTTTTAAAAAAATGATTGAAAATAATAGTTTCAGTGACATAAGGAGTTCCACCTTCAATTATTAGCAATATTTGCTTCTTTCAAGTCATGAGTAACAAATAGCAAATTACTTTTCAAAAGTTCAGACCCTGAGGTTTAATGATGATAATATCCACATAACTAGCTATACAGAAAGTTGAAAGAGGCATTGAGGAGAACCATTTCAATTCCCAGGGTTAGTGTATCTCCCAAATAAACAACAAGAACTTATATTCCAGCCAATACGTATACCACTATCCCTAAGAACATTTAATCCAATGTTAAAATATTTAACAAACATGTGACTTAATAGTAACATCTACAATGATTTAATTTCACAGAAAATAATATAGTACAGAGAAAAATACAGTATAACCAAATGGGTTTCAACAAAGTCTTTCTCAGTGGTATAAAGTCAGTGACTTCCACATTGGTGGGGTGGTAAATCTGGTTTGCATTTTCCTCCATACTTTAAAAGAGCTACCCAAGATGCTGAAGCCATTTGAGAGAAGTTACTAGTCACAACCAGATATTGAATACAGTCAGCCTTCCACATTTGTGGGTTTCACTTTTGTGGGTTTGATTATTTGTGAGTTTCTTCAATCCTTCTCCCCTCACCTCAAGCTCTTCTTTTCTGGGGGAACCTTCCCTCCCAGTGACTCCAATCAGGCTGTACAGCCCTTTAAATACCCGCCTCTGATCCTCCTCTTCCTCCTCCTCCTCCTCTAGCCACTGCCTGGCCGACTTAGGATAGATGGCTTCCTGATTTCTCAGTGCCACAGCTCTTCTCCCAGTCCCCATCCACACACACACACACACACACACACACACACACACAAGGAGAAGAGCAAGAGAGAGGAAGTATAGGGCCACCATATGAAAGCTCATCCCCTTCTCTCTCCTTTCCTTGACTTTGTTTGGACCCTGGAAGCCTGCTGTCCTGAACATGCCTCAGCCCCCTTCCCACAGACACACGCACATATTTTCATATTTGCAGTTTTTCCACTTTTGCAGAACTCCTGTTCTGCACCCCAACCCTAGTAAATGTGGAGAGCCAACTGTATATTCTTTAAAACAAGAAATGCAAATAACACAAGCAGTAAAGCTCCCCAGTCAATCAGTTAGCCTAGCTTGCATGGGAAGTGATATATATGTTAGACTGCTGGGTGTTAAGAATAGTTCTGGTACAGACTTTATCTACTTTGGTTAAGTGGAAATTTGGTCATCCTAGGATCCAAAATATGGAACCAAAGGGCAGCTTCACTATTTATGTCATTTTTATTTTTATTTTTAAATACTGTATTCTGTGTGATTTATGAAAATGATAGTGTTTTGCTTATATCTTCCCTGCATTTATTTCATTAGATTTCCATCCCTGTGCATTTTTATATTACGATATGTGGTTTCATGTGTTCTGGATTGCAGTTCATTTTGGCAATTGATATACTTCCCAAACAGACAGACAGACAGACAATGACAGCCAACATGGTGTAGTGTGGGGGTGGACAGCCGTGGAATGGTAAAGGGCAGCATTGGTCCCTGAGGAGACCTTGGAAGGCTGCACCCCCTCACATACGTATGTACCCACATATGGTAGAAAGTCAGAAAAGATTTTTCTCCCAAACTCATTCTAGGGAGCATAAGGCCATTTTCATCCTGTTTGGGGGCCTTTCTAGCCCATTTTAGACCCGAGAGGCCTTTCTTAACAACAGAAAATGAGACAAAGTCACTTCCCACTCATTTCCAGTTTCAAAAAAGACTTCTCCAGGGCTTAAATTAGTCTGGCGGGCACAAAACATAGTGGAAATACCTTCATGCTCCCAGAGGGCATTTGACGGATTTTTTTTTTAAAGGTTCATAAAAAAGTTTTACTCCCCTGAGGGATCCCAGGGACCTCCAAACATGGTGGAAATGTTCTCCACACACCCCTAGAGGGCATTTTGGAGCAAAAAAAAATGATCCCTAGGTGGCTCTGATGTCACAAAAAGGCCCTGGCCTGCAGGCTGCACTGTGCCCACCCTGAGGTAGTGGTCTGAACATTGAACTAGGATTCTGGGAGGCCAGGATTTGAATCACCACTGAGCCATGGAAAACTCATTTGCTGACCTTGGGCAAGTTGCATGCACTCAGCCTTACAGGAAAGCAATGGCAACTCCCCTCTGGACAAGAAAACACTTGCCAAAAAACACTAAGGCCATTTCCGCGCTAGACTGTTATAGCGCTATTGTTCAACTTTCAACGTCCTATGGAATCCTGGGGTTTGCTGTTTATGTTGAATGGATGCTGAAAGTGGAACAATAGCGCTATACCAGTCTAGTGCAGAACAGCCTAAGATAGGATTGCCAAAAGTCTGAAGCCACTTAAAGGCACAAATAAACATCTGTTCCAAAGCAAGGTTTTCATATAGGCCCCTTCTGCATCTCCTTTTCAAGCAGATGTCTGGTGGGGATCCCAGCATCAGCTCTGCTGGGAGGGGAGCATGCTAGGAGTACTCCTCTCCGCATCAGCTGGCTCCGTGGTGAAAGAAGCGCAATGGCCACGCCTCTTCCTTCCACAGAGCAGCTGGGTACTTTCCCACTCTTCACTGGAGCAGGAAGTGCAGCCATTGCACTTCTGCGGCTTCCGCAAGCTAGATGAGAGCAGGATGGTGGTACAATCACAGGCAAAACTCATCAATAATTTAATCCATGACTGCTCCACCTGGGGACAGAAGAAGGATGGGACCGCAACAACTTTGTTGCTGTCTCGTCCTTCTCCCATCCCATGGCAGATTAGGAGAGTGGTGAGGAAAGGACCATAATGTCCTCCCATGACATTTTGCTGGCTGAAGGAGTTAGTCCAGATATCGCCTTCTGACTTGCTGTATTATTCAGATCACTTTTGCGTTTATCTGTGCCTCTTTTGTAATGTCACACGAAGCACATTGCTTCTGCATGCTGGCTTCAGTTGCCATGTCACACCCTTCTGTCGCCAAACATATGCTAAGTAGCTAGCATTCTACCCTGCTGTGTCATGCATCAGTCTCTGGTACATACTCTGGTATAGTGATTCTAGTGCTACTGTCTGCATTCACAGTTTGTGAAAGTGCAAGCAATAACCATAAGAATAATCCAAAAAGACATGGAACATGCAAGGATAGCATATTACTAATCCACACCTTCCACCATTTCAGTCATCCTCAATCTCTCTTTTTGCCATCAGCTGCACATTTCCATCTTCAAGGTGGCCACTGCAGCACTGCTGCTCATTTGTCTTTCAGATCAGAAGAGTTTTGAGTTTTGGAGATTTTTGGATTTCAGATTTTTGGATATAGCAGGCTCAACTTGTAATTGGATATGTCACATCTTTGTTCCAATATTCATGTGCCTTGGCTCCAGTAGAATTTCTCAAAGCATGTAGGGCGATAGCCATAGTGAGCTCTATAAAGCATTAAGAGTACAATAGCACTAGATTGTTATTGAAATATAACATTAGAGTGCTATAATGTATGTGTATGTTCCTTCACCTGTCACCTTATGGCAACCCCATAGATTTCATAGGGTTTTCTTAGGCAAGGAATCCTCAGAAGCGGTTTTGCCAGTTCCTTCCTCTGTAATATTGCCCACAGCACGTGGTATTCATTGGTAGTCTTCCATTCAACCATAGAAACTCCACCAAAAGCATATTTAGTTGCCTTTAATATCCTGGGATGCTTCCCAGAAAGCTCTTAGACTTGAACAGCTAGAAATGTGCCACATAATTTGCTTTTTGGTTCAAGAATGGAAAAGGTTTGTGGAGGTGGTAGCAGCTGACTACCCTAAGTATTGTTCCAGCCAAATGAAGAAAGATCACTTGTTACATCCAGTAAAAATTACTCAGTGTTAATGTTGGTACTTTCGGAAAAGTGGCATAATAAACCAATGTTACACAAAAACAGAAATCATTGTGGCTTGCATTAGAACTCATAATGGTAATACGTTCAGGCTCTGGGGACATGTACCTCAGAGACAAACCTGTCTTCAAGTTTCATGGTTGAAATCCTGGAACTGGTTCACAGTTTGTAGGTATGAGCAATCCATTTGAAAAAATCCAGCTCTCAGAGCAACTCCCACAGATGTTCACCACTAGGAGAGGAACACAGGGATCCTTGGAGGCTGATAAAAGGTTTAGTTAGCCTCGTCTCTGTGCCCTGTGAGATAATAGGCAAAGATTTCTCCCCACACTTCTCAAAATAGACTTTACTCTCTATCAAACATTAAACCTATGATCCTAGAACATATTCATTATAACTTAGTCAGAAGCTTTTAATATTCAAGCAAATGCCAGTGTGGTTCTGCCCACTGAACCAAGAATGTTTTAGTGCTGACAAATTAGTTTCTAAAGCTGGTTGTTGTTGTTTTTTAATTTAAGCTTTTTAAATATAAACTTTTTTTAAAAAAAGTGAACTGCTTAAATGTTTGCTTCCAAAGGGTGTGTGGGATGCAAATGTGTTCATCCTCAGATCATTGATGACTTGAATTGCAGAATGCAGTAGAAAGTCATGCCTTTCCTGCACTATACAGCATTAGTTTGTTGTATTGTTACAATCCTAGCATTGCCATTTGTGCAATGCTATCAGGTTAGGAACACTCTTTTCCACACCCTTCTGTCTTAAGCAGATGAGTAGTGGTATTGCCACTGGCATTTCTTCCACATTACAATGTCCTTGGCCTTGCCCTGCCTTCATCCTGTCCCACCACCCCTGATTAGACATTTTTTGTTTGTTTTTTTGTTTGCAAGCCATACTAGTGCAGTAATGATACACCAGTACAATATTGGACTTTTGCACTATAATGCTTAAACATGTATTTAAAACATAGAAATAGAAAACGGCAGTTTGGCAACAGTTGGGGGCAGGATAGCAGCTGGATAGCACGACTCCTGGACAGGAAACAACCCACTGCTGTTGCGTTATAGCGAAGTTGTGCAGAAATGGCCTCAGTCTGTGTTTTTGCTGTTTTTTTCTGATTAAATTTTTCTGTATTTTTTTGGCGGGGCAGGAATGGGTGGCATTGTGAAGATCATATTCCAATTTTTTAAAAGTATTTGGGCTCATTAAGGTCTGGTAGATTGTCACCGCAGTAGCTCATCTGTAAGATAATAACTGTTTCACCCGTTCCAAGCTGTGTATTCTCTCCTCCTCTTTCTTTTGTTCTCTCCCAACCTACCAACCTACCGTTCTTTCTTTCTTTCTTTCTTTCTTTCTTTCTTTCTTTCTTTCTTTCTTTCTTTCTTCTGACACCCTGCAGAGGCTGAACTCTTCTCTTCAGGCTCCTTTCTGTTCTTAGCCCTTCTCCCATCTGCACTAGGTATATACCTAACATTCTTTTATGCCAGGCATGGGAAACACTGTGACTCTTCAGATGTCATGAAACTGCAATTTCTATTAATCCTCGGAACTTCCTTTGTGCAGTGGGAGGATTGCACTTAAACATCATAGGGAGGAAAGTACATTCCTTTTCCCTGTTTGATGCCTCTCTTTTTGCTCAAGTGCTACAAGAACAGGGATTGGCAAAGTGTGGTCCCCAGGGCTGTTCTTTGCTCCAAATGCCCTCTGGGGGGCATGGGGACATTTTGCCAGGATTGTATCCACTCTGTGTCCCTACTTATTGATGCATAGTCTCAGAGTACCTTGCTTTGGTACAATAATCAAAAGCCTTATTGTGGAGGCAGCTGTCCCTAACCAAGGAACTAAATGTTAGTATGTTACTTATTAATAGGTAGAACTCATGTATAGGAAGATAACTAACTAATCATGATTTTATTATTGTAAACAAGGTAATATGACTTTAAAGCCAATAGTCCAGACTATGCAGTATTTGAAGGCTACTTGCAATTCAGGACTTATTCTGTATAAAATATGTACATGGGTATTTTGAATAGAAAACAGCACTTTCTGAATAGCAAACAGTATTTTATGCATAAAAAATATTTCAGTGTAGAAGTAACCATTCCTATGCAGAAAATGCAGATTTCTATGCAAATCAACCATGTGCAAATTTTATGCAGAAGAAATCTCATTTGTAGCACTTTCTGCACAGGAATTAATATTTTTGCATTGAAATGTTATCTTCCACGCAGAAAAAGCCATTCCTGCACAGAAAATGCTGTTTTCTGCACAAAACAGTTACATGTGAGTTTTGCGCAGAATAGGTTTTATTCTCATCAGTCCAGGATCCTGCTTGTCAGGGTTTCTCGACATTTGAAAACATGTTTTTCAACAATGTTTTGGATATTTTTGAATATTCTTTCCCCCACCCAACCTCCAGGTATACTCATCAGCATCTACGCTGCTGACATTTCAGTGCTATTTATATTCACTCAGGCTGTTAGTGGCTTGGAACTTTGACAATCTGTAAATAATCTTTGCTGTCAGTCCTGCTGATCATTCTCCATGTTGTTCTGTGATTTCTACCTGTTTGACTGTCCAATTCCCTTTATTTCTATTTGCAAACGTAGAAAATAGAAATTCTGCTTACTGGAAGTTGTTCTCTTTTCTGTCCAAATTAGGTACTGCCTATAGTCATTTTCTTCAGCACAGTGATGTCTATGCTCTACCATGTTGGATTCATGCAGTGGCTTATTAAAAAGGTAAAGTCCATGTTAGTTTTTTCACTCCATTCTTAGCCTACAGTAGGGGTTGGCCCACCCAGAGGGTTAGCAGGCCAATTTTGGCAGTGCTGAACCCTCAAGCAGACCATAGCATCACTCCCCGTGGTGAATGAAAGTTAATTCCAGCTGCTTTCAGGGCATGGCTTTGGTTTGGTATGGGGTTTTAGGGGACATTTAAAATTATTTCAGGGTGTGAGGGTAAAGCAAGCTTTAGGACCAAAAATCCATGTGCCCAGATTGTTTTTTGGCTGCATTGCACATTTTTCAAATATAAATTTTTCAATGAGAGAACCCTGGGCATGTCAAGAAACCTGCTTCCTGAGGGCCTCATGCAATCACATGACCTATAGGCTACACAATTCCACCCTGGCCTATAGCCTTCTAATCATAGTAGCTTCCAAACTCCTCTTGTTTTGGCCTTATGACCAAAGTCAAAAAAACCCTTCACATATCCTTCACCGTTTGATGCTTATATACTTTGTACCAGTGCTTCTCAAGGTGGTCATCCTTGGACCAGGGCTGGTCCATGAGCTGTTGGCTACTAGTCTGCAACAAGTTTCTAGGAAAGAAAGAAACAATTGTAACCAGTGAGCAGAAATATAGTTCCATTCTCTGGCACACTGAAGAAAATTACCTGCCAGTCCACATTAGATAACTTCAAAAGTGCTGCTGGTTCTTAACCATCTGCTGTGATGGCAAGTTAAGTGGAAGTTGAAGTCCAAAATACTTTGGTATAAACCATAGCATGGAAAACATACTTTTTTGGTATCTAAGTGCCTTATCACACTACTTTGTTATAATGCTATTATTCCACTTTAACTGAGATGACAACACACTATGGAATTTTGGGGTTTGCAGCCTGGGAAAGGGCATTTAGAATTCTCAGCCAGAGAGCTATTGGGCCTCACTAAACTACAAACCCCAGAATTCTGCAGTATGTTGTCATCGCAGTTAGAGTGGAATAATAGCACTATTACAGTGCAGTGTGATAGGGCCATAAATCTCAGAATCCAAGTTGTAGTACCAAAATTAAGGTTCCCAAGTTCTGCTGTAAATCTTCCTCCCCACGCATCTACCATCCATTTGTCTTTATTATCTCTTCTCTGAAAGTCCACCAGTTCAAATTGTCCAGCTTCCACACTGTAATGGTGAACTCCTGTCTGAGTCCCTTCATCAGGAAAGGAACAGTTACTACACTGGTTCTTCTTTTTTAAATGTCTTAGATGCTCTTTCAACTTGTAGAAAGTACCAAGCATGACTCCTAACAATATAGAATCAAATTTCTGGCATATTTTACTTTCTGGGAACACTGGGAAGATGCTTATTTCTTTGGGTAATATGCTAATATTTTTATAAGTTACACAACCTATGTTATGCTGACTCTAATAGCCATTATCCCATTATCCCATTACCCCATTATGACAGACATTATCCCAACCCTGATTCCAGAGCCTGGAAAAGTTGAAAGTTAGACCTATAAGTCCCAGAATCCCTCTAGGGATTGTAGTAGAAAAAGTAACTTCTGATCTTCACTCTGTTCTGATCTGAATTCATCTGAATGTGCCCTGTACAGTCCAGTGACAACACAACTCTATATAAATAGATTTATTCATTCATTCATTTATTTAACAGCCCAAGATAGCTCAACATGTAGGAAGAAAACAGTTTAGATTTAGCCCACTGGAAAAAGTTACTCTTTCTCTGGTGACAATAATGCATCATCACCATCACTTGCTTCCTGGGCAGGGCTGCCCCCGCTTTTGTTATTTGTGTATTGTAATAAAAATGATATTTATGTGAATGAAATGCTAAAAAGTATTCCTTTTGAAGGCTGAAAATGAGTTAACCTGGGAAAGAGATGGAAATGTTATTTTTAAGCAGTTTGAGAACACCAGAAGACTAATTTTCCACATAATAACTTTCTTTTCTTAGGTTGGATGGGTAATGCAAATTACCTTAGGGACAAGTCCTGTTGAATCTTTAGTTGCAGCTGGCAATATATTTGTGGGACAGGTAAGGTTGTGTGAATTAATCTAATAGCTTTAAGGCCCACTGCTTGAATTAAAAATAGCCACGTGGTAAGGTTTGTCATTACCCAAAACCATTTTCCTCCCCCAAGAGAAAAGGGAGTGCAAATATATATCCGTCTTTTGGAACTTATATATGCTCTAGTAGTGAAGCATTTCCTTTAATAAGGGAAGAATGTGGTTATCTTAATTGCACAGAATGCTGTGGGGGGGGGGAATGACATCACCTGAACCGGCTTTCCCTGACCTGCTGCTCTTCCATCATTCCTCGGGCACATCTGGAGGGCACCAAGTTGGGATAAGGAGAGCTAAATCTTTAATTTTTTCTGCTCCAAGCTTCTCGTCTCCCCAGACCCACTGCAGTCTGCTCAT
This sequence comes from Iguana delicatissima, assembly GCA_948472985.1. Classification (NCBI taxonomy): domain Eukaryota; kingdom Metazoa; phylum Chordata; class Lepidosauria; order Squamata; family Iguanidae; genus Iguana; species Iguana delicatissima. The sequence continues at coordinate 453,541 of CAOKZL010001081.1, forward strand.
CCAAGTTGCTCTGTCTTCTCTCCTCCAAAATTCCACCAATTTACCTTGTTCTGTTTTCTCTTGTCAGTGGTAAATACTTACCAAAGCCAGTTCCCCAGTAGGGGAATACAAAGCTTCCCAAAACATCCTCTGTCTTTTGTGCAATTCTGTCATTGTGTAAACTGGATTCTGGATCTGCTGAAATTACCCAGCTTTGATTTAATTTTGCATTCAATGTCCTTTTCACACTACAGAGCCATAGAACTAGACTTCACTTTAACTGGCATTTCTCCATCCTATGGAATCCTGGGATTGGCAGCTGAAGGCAGGATATTTCGAATTCTCAGCCAGAGAGCTCTAATATCTCACCAAACTATCAAACCTAGCATTCTGTAGGATGCTGCCGTGGCAATTAAAGTGGAATTATAGTACCATAAAAATGTAGTGTGAAAGGGCCATAAGTCAGATATTTCTTTTGAAACTAGCCTACACTATACTGACTAAAAAGATTAGCTAATAAGGCTTGATGAGGGTTAAATAAACTCATCTGCAGAGTTTCTCAGTTCCAAGGGATAAACAGCAATCAGGAAAGATAAAGAGGGGAAATGCAAACTTTGCTGTTGGACAAGTTTCAGCAAGTTTCTCTATCAATGGCTGTGAGGAACATAACAAATTTCCTGGGGCTAAGAGTTCTATGTTTGTTTCTGTTTGCCTATCTTCAAGGAGGCATTTCCTAAAGGCGTCAAAATATAAATACAAAAATGGATTGTAAGTAAGCTTTTCTATCACAAAAAGGGAATGGAAAAGTCAGGTGTATAAAAAGGGCAACAATCAGTTATACAAAAACGCTGTACATGGAAGCAGTTGAGAAGAGGAAAGAACACTTTAGAGATAGCAACCAAACAATAGAAGTAAAGATAGCTTGGGATATTTTGCTGTTTAAGGCAGTGTAGCTAATAGTAGCCACACAGTTGCACACTCATGAGCATGCCCATGAAAATTAGGGCACATAGATACATTTTTTAAATATATTAGCACAAATGCTTCCCTTAACAACAACTCAAAATCATTCTGGGAGCTTGTATCTGGAGCTTTATGCTCCCATGCTCAAGCCCCCAGATGTGATGTTCCAGCTGTGGTGTGAGAAAACCAATTCAGAGGGATTTTTGCTGAGGCCACCGATTCTGCAATTACTTCTGATAAGACTACAGATAAACAGCTAGAAATGGCCCCACCCTGGAAACCCATGCCTATTGATGAAGTTTTTGGATTAATTTCCCAACTCAAAAATGGAAAGGCTCCCGGAATGGATAATATCCCAGCTGAACTTATTAAAACCAACAGCCACTGGTGGTCACCTTTGTTAGCAGCCTTATTTACACAGATAAACAACTCTGGAATGATCCCAAATGGCTGGAATCAAGCAATTGTAGTTCCCATTTATATAAAAAAGGCCAAGTTAAAGAACCTGTGAACTACAGACAGATAAGCTTGCTGTCCATAGTGGGCAAACTCTATACTCACTTTCTTTCTTCCACATTAACCCTCTTTCTAGAGCAGAACAATATTCTTTCTGAGGCTCAAGCAGCCTTTAGAGAAAGCCATTCTACCAATGACCGCTGTTTAGTATTAGCTCATCTTGCAGAAAAGTACTCAAGATCCATGTACAGCAAGTATTTTGTAGCGTTTATGGATCTAAAGGCCTCATTTGATTCTGTCCCAAGGAGTAAGTTATGGGATAAACTGGAATCTTTATTGATGGACACCAGACTCCTCTCCCTAATCAAGGCACTTTATAATAACAGCCAACTATGTGTTAGATATAGTCCTAAGGGACATCTCTCTGAACCCATACCTATGTTGAAGGGAGTGAGACTGGGGTGTATCCTCACACTGACTTTATTCAATCTATACCTGAATGACCTTGAAACAGAACTGAAAATGTCATGTACCCAGATTAGGCAACAGGAAAATCCCAGTCCTGCTTTACGCAGATGACACAGTGATTCTTTCTAGATCTAGACCAGGACTCAAATGCCTGTTAGGAAAATACTCAAATCATTGCTCCAGGAATGAACTTGAAATCAATACTGCAAAGTAAAAAAAAAATAATTGATGTTTGAACGCAAATACCATCAGCACAGTTGGAGTATAAATGATTATCCCTTTTAGAACAAGTTAAAAGCTTCAAATATCTTGGGCTCGTATTCCATCACAATGTTTCCTGGAGCCCACACAGATCGTTAGTGTTGAGTGGTTCCTTAGGCTGTAAAACAGCTATTCTAAGGTTTTTCCACATGAAAGTGAATCAATTTGTTCCTTTCGCTATAAATGTATTTAACACAAAGGTTACATCCAAATTGCTCTATGCAGCAGCCATCTGGATGGAAGCTATTAACTCTGAACTAGATAACTTTCAAGCAAAATTCCTCAGGGAACTCCTCTATACTCCTAGAGGTGTCCCCAACTCAGTTCTATTACTGGAAACAGGCGAAAGCCCTCTCTCTACAAGGGCCTGGATACTAGCTTTCAAACAATGGCTTAAGGTTTTGTCTTTAAGTTTGGTAAAGGTCTAGTAGGCCACCTTCCATTGCATAACTATGGCCCTTTTTGCAAGCGACTTTGAATGCGAAATGGCTGTTACACCCCAGAGTAACCCTAAGAGAGGGCCCCTAAAATTGGCCTGACTTCCCCTATATTGGATATTGGCTAACAAAGGTCAGTTGCAAGTAAAAATTAGCTTTGAATTAGATTCTTAAGACCAACAACGCCCTTTGCTGCTGTATGGGAACGTAGACAACGTCCTTTAGGCTAAAAGACAAGGACCTATTGTTCCAAATCACATATCTCTAGGCAGCCACAATAGACTGTCTCCTTGATTAATCAGCCCCAAGTCATACTGATGAACTCTGCGAGGATAGACAATCAAAGTCTATCAATTTGGAATTTTAAACCAATCACATACCTGGACTTTCCCGGGAGAAACAATACCAAGGAGAGGTCGTGATATTTGCCTAACATTATATTCCGCAATCATCGCCCATTAACACTACTTTGCTAGCCTATACACAGCCTAAGGACAGAAATTGGTTATAAAAATCCTCACTTCTTGAGCCTCTTTGGAGAGCCTCCCAGACCGGACAAGGGCCCGTTTAGCTGCTACTGAGGTGTCCCACTCAAGCCTCTCAGACGCTGCTGAGAGCTAAATGCGACTCACGTCTCCGACCCACTGCGAAACCCCACTACTGCCAGCCTGCCAGCCCCGGGATCCAGCCTCCCCTTGGTGCTTTACACCAAGCCTTCACTAATCTCCTCCTTCTCTAGGATGCCTAGACTAAGGTCCGTATGCCCTCTCTCCCAACTATCTCTTATTTCCAACTTCACTTCTGTAGCCCTTGTGTGATTGTAGGATTATTTGTTAACATGTGTTGTGACCTTCTCTGTTAGTTTTAATAAAGTTACTTTAGATTGTTCCTCTGACTTTTCCGTGGTTCTGACCCCATAGACATAGGGTTAAAGATCCCTTGCCCTGACCTCTCGCAACAGAGTTTCTCTGTTAATTCCCTTAATATGAAGCCTGTTTGGGTGTCCTCGAGATACCCCCAGTTTTCAGGGTAACATGGCCAAGGGAGCGACACGGAATCATGAGGACAGTTCTGCATGGTGTTCTCATGATCACACATTGCTCCTATAGCGATCCCACAGCAATTGCACATTATATCATTTTTGGCTCTTTGCCGAAAATGATGTGTGATTGCGCATTCCTCCCACATCCCTCCTGCACTTACCTCGTGTGCAGAACCTCAGGAAGTGCGATGGCCGTGTTTCCTCCCCAAGTGCAGCCTGGGAAAGTACCCAGCTGCACTGCGGAAGGAAGGGGTGGAGCTATCGCACTTCCTTCTGTCCAGCATGGAGCTGGTGCAAAGGGAAGCGCAGGGGATGCAATTCCCTCCCGGAGGAGGCTTTTCGTGCAATCCCTGCATGACGCCAGGGGCACCAGGTAAGGTGCGAAAAGAGCCTATGTCAGCAGGTGGTCTAAAAGCCCAAAAAGTGGTCACCATTGGCCTCTCTCCATCCTTGCTCCTTAACTTGGGTCATGAGGCAGCACTAAAATCTTTTAAGCAATGGCTATGGGATATCACTTTTTGCAGTCTTCAGGCAAATTCCATCTCATCCTGTTCATCCAGTGCTTCAAATATTCAGTATGTGGGATCGTTCCATCCAGGCTACTTGTTTAAATAACTTGACTGTGCCAAACTATCAAATATTATTCACTGAGGCCAGATGCAATGCTTTTCCTTCAGAATTACTTTTTGGCAGATTTGCTGGGTTGCCTACTTCCTCAAGGCTTTGTCCTTGCAGATCACAAGATGTTGAATCAATGTCGCATATTTTGCTAGCTTGTATCTTCCATAGTCAGAGTCGCGATCATTTGATCTCTGCCTTATTGAGCTGTATGCCATGCCATTTGGAAAAATTCTCTGTAAAAATCCTGTTGGAGGACATACGTCTGAACATAATCCGATCAGTTGCTAAATTTCTGTCATCGGCTATTAAGATCAGAGAGAGAGAACTGTCAAAACCATGTCGAGATACTGGCAATGCACTTTAAGATCAGTCCAATTCTATTGTTTTAATAAGATGAAATTAATGAACGCCTATTTATATTTTACCTATTAATCCATATTGTCCATGATTTTAGTTTACTTAGTGTATTTTTATACTATTTTATGCATGTATGTCCTATTTTATGCTTGTATATTCTGTTTATCATCTATTCTACTTATACATTTATATCCTATTTTTAGTTGGTGTATTTTCTCTATACTGTACCATTGGATGGTTCACTATGTTGGGTCTATGGACCATAAAATAAAGTTTGATTGAACCTCCTCCCATCCAAAAAAAAAAAAATTAGCACAACTTAAGTAGCAATATTTTTATATAAAATTTTTATGTAAGTACAGTAATAATACTAGTATTAAACAAAGTTTTTAAATTTTGAGGTAGGTTAATATTCCCCAGCTGTGGCTGTCTTCTGAGAGGTTGAGAATGAAGAGGAAAAAATTATGTGTGTGTAATTTTATTTTATAGCTAGGTGTTTGTTAATAGTTAGATTATGTAGTTAGTTAGTTAGTAGATAGTTTTTAATATCTTTATTTTATTTGTTAGTTTATACTACCTTAGTGGTAGTTTCTATTGTATTTGAAAATTGTTCTACTAAAAATATTTATTTAAAAAACAAGGTAAAAGTCAAGGCACATAACTTAATATACTAGCCTAGTCAAGTTGTTTGGGTATCTGAGACGGAAGGTCTCACAACAGCATCTTCCTGTTCCTTACAGTAAAAATAGAAATGTGGTAAAATTAAATAACTGACAAAAAATATTCTGCCCTTTCATGGCATACTCTAAATCTTCTGGCTGATGCACCCATCTCCCTGTACTAGATGACAGGGCTGGCCATTAATAGATAGCACTGTTCTGAACAGATTCTGTATGAATATTTAGTTTATAGGGGAGGGGATGAAGTTGAGCTGAAGTGGTTGCAGTGTGATTCCATTCCATGGGTAAAGTAAAACAATATGAAGATGTACCTAGAATTTACTTATTTTCTTGTCTCTTATTCTCTCCACCCTTCCTCCAGTCAGAATCTCCACTCTTAGTGAAGCCCTATTTGCCCTATGTTACAAAGTCAGAACTCCATGCTGTCATGACGGCAGGATTTGCCACCATTGCTGGAAGTGTCTTAGGAGCATATATTTCTTTTGGGGTAAGAATGGAAACACAGTAGAGTATAACTGTTATTTTCTTTCTCCCTGGTCCTCCCATAGCTAGTAAGATGCAACATTAAATGGAGCAATAATTTCGCCACCAACCACAACATTTTGTAAAATATATATATGTATGTATATATGTGTATATGTGTGTGTCTGTGTGTCTGTGTGTGTGTATCCAACTAATTTTTCCCTGTTTTTAATTTTATGAAAAATAGAGGAAAGGAAGGAGCACGGAAAGAGTACTTTCCAAATGAGAAAAACTGTGGCCATTTCTGCACTACACTGTTCTGGCGCTATTATTCCTGTGGAATCCTGAGGTTTGCAATTTAGGGAGGGCCATTAAGAAGTCTCAGCCAGAGAGCTCTTTGGCCTCAGTAAACTACAAACCCCAGGATGTTGAAAGTGGAATAATAGCACTATAACAGTGTAGTGAGGAAATGTAAAGTGTTTTCACTATGGATTCATTGTTACGTTGAGGACAGGGTAGAGAAAGTCTGATATTATCCAGAGATGTAAAAACCTGCCAGCTGTGCTTTCATTATGTTCTCATTCTGTTATCTCACTGACATTCTCATTGTATCCTAATTCTGCACTGACTCTGAGACATGTGATTTTTTCCCCCTACACAGATATTAGTGCATATTCCCCTCCCCGCACCCAAAAAATCATCATTTTTGTATTCAACAATTTTCACTAAAGCATTTTTGTGCACATTTTTTAAAAATCTGCAGGTGTCACAAATGTATTAAGCATTTTGTCCTCACTGAGCATTTTCATTCCTCACTGTGGAGCTTTGGTGTATTTCACCTCAGGTTTTTGTTCAGCAAATTTTAGAGTTCTTCCACAACTGCTGATACCACTTTCCTGTGTGGACATAGATAGTACCATTTCCCCTTGATAAGGATGGTGCTTGAAGAATTTATTTTCTTGAAAGTATATATAAATTTCATAATCTGCCGAGATTTCTTCCTGCATACAGGATCTCCCTCTCCAACTGAAAAAAGCCAGAATCCATTACAAAACTGTTGCTTCTCATTTTTCCTACTGAGCTATATTGGGCAAAGCCACTCAAAAAGAATACTAGTTCATGTTTTGATGTGTTGATTGTCATATCAACACATCAAAACTGTATCATGTCATATCAACATATCATGTTATGATTATTTCAAGTCCCATATTGGTAGAAAAATGGGATATTAAATAAACAAACATTTTGATACTTCAAATGAACTGAGCTACAATTACCAACATAAGTCCAGTGTAGTCTTACCCATCATAGCTCCTTCTAGATGTGCTTGTCTACAAAATGCTGATGGATTTTGGATCACGGAATTTGTAACCATGTCTGGAGGGCACTAAGCTGGGAAGCTACCTTACACAGCAATGCTTTTTAACACCGTTTGAATAAAATGTGATCTTTATGCCCTTTGGAATTTTAGGTTTCAGCTACCCACTTATTGACTGCTTCTGTGATGTCAGCACCAGCAGCTTTGGCTATTGCCAAACTCTTTTGGCCTGAAACTGAGCAACCCCAGATAACTGTACAGCAAGGCACAAGCCTCGAGAAAAAGTAAGGAGTTCAGTGCTTGCATGGCAAGAAGGCTTAGTCAGAACTGGGAAAAGACGTATAAATGGGTTCTTTTGTTACACCTGTCAGCATTATGGAATTATGTATAAACTTGGCATGAGAAATAGCCTACTGGCTATATACACACACATATCACCTACTGCCTCACTTACCCCCCTGCCAAAGTCAGCAGCAACTGTCACTGGCAACACAAGCATGTCACTCAGTCATGTCACATAAAGGCCCCTTTTCCTCCTTCTCTCTGAGAAAGGAAACAGATGCTCTGTCCAATCTGTAGCGAGCTCTTTGGTACAGGATCAAACAGAGACCCTGACACCTTGCTGTAGAGAGTACCATTGCAGTTGCTACTATTATTCAATGGTAGCTGTTGCAGCAAATTTTTGACAGTGAAAGAATGGTGTGGTCCCTATTGGGTTAAGGGATCCATTATGCCTTTCCATTTGAGAGTTGCTGTAAATGAAGAGGTTTAGTTGCTGTAAATGAGGAGGGGACCAAGTTGATCTGAAAAACAAGCACATAAGGAATGGATTGGAGAAGTGGATATGTTTACCCTGGTGAGGAGAAGATTGAAAGGTGACAGGAGAGCCATCTTTATATGTCTGCAAGCATGTCATGCAGAAAATTGAGAAACTTGTTTTCTGCTTCTCCATAGACTTGGGCACAAATCAGAGGTTAGGTGAAATCTCTGTTCTTGTCATCTAAATCCATGAAGAAGAATTTCCTGATGCTAAAAGCTATCCAACAGAGGAATGAAATGCCTCAGAGGGTGGTATTCATCTCTCAGGGGAACTTTAGCTGTTAGCAGTGGGTTGGACTAGATGGCCCTTTGGGTTCTTTCCAGCCTTATGATTCTGTGATTCTAATGCTGATCAAAGGAAACTTATTCTTGTTTCTGATCGTAGTTTCACAAGAATATCAGAAAAACTACACAAATTCACCCTTAATTTCATCTACAGCGGCTTTCGTGGTTGACACTAAATGGACTATTCATTTAGAGTAGACTCTCAAAATGGCTGTGCCTATTTCTTCCTAGTGTCCGAGGTGATTAATCATTCCTGGATAACAGAAAGGCATAGAATAGGCTTTCTCCATTCAGATATTTTGGACAACAGCTCCCACCATCACCACGCATAAGACAACAGCTGTGGCTGATGGCTGACAATCTGACATTTCTGGAGGGCTCCAGGTTAGATGAAGCTAGTATATGTTATTTATATCAACTGTTGGGAAATGTGAGAGATAGTACTGGATCTCTCAAGCAAAGTAATTAAATTGGCAGGGGAGAAGCTGAACAGTCCCATGCCTGTCCAACCACAGACAGGTTCTAGCAAAGAAAGAACAGTCTTAGTCTTCTTTGTAAACATATAAAATATATCTTTACTAACAAGTAGCTATGCACAAACACAGCCATTGCTTCTTGAAAAAACAGAAAGAATAAGTATTACATAGTGAGAGGGAAAAGGTTTTGTATTTTTTTCTGTCTTACCAATTTGATAACTCTGCTTGAGCACTATTGCCATTTCTGCACTATACACAGTTATAGTGCTATTATTCCATTTTCAACAGCACATGGAATCCTGGGGTTTACAATTTAGGAAGGGCATTTTGAATTCTCAGCCAGTGAGCTCTTTAGCCTCAGTAAACGACAAACTTCAGAATTCCACAGGATGTTGAAAGTGGAATGACAGCACTATAACAGTATAGTGCAGAAATGGTCTATCTTTCACATTTCCCAACATCAACTGCCTTTGTAGTATGGATAATGGAGATTTTCTATGCACAGCTGTTTTTACTGTGGATTCTTACGATCCAATTGGTATTTCACAAATTTCCAAATGCATCCCACTATAGGTGGTATCTCACCTCTTTTCTGGCAGAGGCACAATCATTACGACACCTGCATGCCAGAGAAAATGACAGTGAATGAAATTTTTGCCTATCATTATACATTTATAGCTGCAAAAGAGGCACATTTTGAACCTGTGGCCAACGTCCTGTTGGCACGCTGGTATAGTTATACCATCAACAGAGTCAAAGGCAGAAAAGAACAGGAGAAAAGGAAGAAACAGCCAGCAGACGATAAAAGAAGGAAGCTGTTGACTCCAGGAGGTCTGTTCCTCAAATGCCTATCTTCTGGCAAGACTTAAAGAGCCAAAGTAATACGGGACCTCTAACTTGGGCAATTGCTTGTCCCATACCACCCTCTGATTCTGCCTTTGTTCCACAGAAGCCAAGAAAAGATGGGCATTCAAGAAACATGTCACTTGGAGCTAAGAGCATACTGTTCCCACACCAGTACCTCCACTTCCTTTCCTTGAGTTTGCTCAGAGGGAACAAAATATAACAGGCTGTTGCATGAGTGGTGTGCCATATAGAATCCAAACTGTGTCTGTCGCACAGCTGTGGAAACCATAGGGCACTGATTCCAAAAAAAAAAAAAAGCTGATAAGGTCTGAATGTAGAAGCAGCTGTGATTCAAGCCATAGATTTCTAGTTTGTTGTGTTGTTTAACCATGACATAAAGAAAGTTTGAAATTCTTCCAGTGCTTACAAAAATTGTACAAATGCTTGGTATTATTATGTTGGTTCCTATGTTTTTTCTGGGGTTTAACTGTCCTGATATTTTTAAAGGGAGAATTTGTATAACTATAGGGGAAAGTTTTATTGATTTATTTACTTTGCTAACCATTTTAAATGTGGAAATTCCAAATATTTAATTCTCATTTTCTTTGTGAAGGGACTCTCAAAATTTGTTGGAAGCAGCCAGCCAAGGTGCCTCTTCCTCCATCTTCTTAGTGGCAAATATCGCTGCAACTTTGATTGCCTTCCTTGCCTTGCTGGCTTTCTGTAATGCAACCTTGTCCTGGCTCGGAAGCATGTTCAACTATCCACAGCTCAACTTTGAGGTACTGGCCTGTATGCTTGTAGCTGAGACATGATTATTTCACACAAACATTCATTAAATTCAATATGCAAGCCAAACTGGAGATGCTACTCAGTCAAATAGGTCCTTCTGGGACCTGCGGTTTGTGGATGAAGAAGCTTTTTTTCTGAAGTAATAACATCTCTTTTGCTGCTTGTGCGCACTGTTTATGCAAGGGCAAAATTCTTTTCCTTGAAAGGCCAGTGAAAGCTGATTGTGGTGAAAAACAAGCATGTCCTGGAAAGGCTATGTTCATTACAACAATTATTCCTGATATGCTAGGATGAGGTTTTATTTTTTGTTTTTGTTTCCCTCTGCATGAACCTTCCCTTACCTGTGTACACCACGAAGTGCCGAAGTTAGTTAGTTGTGAAAGCTAAATAGTGTTTCTTAAAACACCATGTTTGTTAATGGTGTCATATAAGTAAACAAGCCACAAGTTCATCATGACCTGTTCATCACACGTAAACAGAGGAAAAAAATGTCTCCAGGTTCAGAGCAGGCAAGTACCATGAACAGAGAGGCCTATAAGGCAACAAAAATGAAGTAAATAAACCACTGACACAAGTCCAGATGACTCAGGTTCTTTCCGCAGGACAGTGGCATCCCAACATGGGCTCGCAAGAGAAGCAGAATCACAACGATGCTTTCGCATGATGTCGTATTCTAAAACAATGATGTTCTAGAGCTCAGGAACCTAATGTGGAAGCTTCTCAAAGTTCATGTTTTACTTTCTTTATATCAGCACCGCCACTTAATTCAACATATTGTAAAAAGGATAAATCAAGTGGAAACCACCATGCAAGCTTTGAAACAAAGCAGCTAGGATAGAAAGTGCTTCTATTCAGAATAAGATTAGAAAACCAGCCATTTTTATCATAGAAAACTATGTACACTATACAGTACATGTGGTGTGGCCAAATTATCTGTCAATCAAAGATACTCTAATTAATAAAAACACAGATGCTTCACCTTCCTTCTTCAGCGCTGTTTATGTTACTGCCCAGAGACTGCCCTGAAATTTCTTACTCACATAGAACAATAACAATCAGTTCAACTTTGACCAAAAGATAATGTGTGTATTTCATAATGACCTTAAATGTGAATTTAATTTACCCAGGGAGTTCCCAGTTGCAAAAGATGTTTGCAGAAAAATAAAGCAGTTGTGGGCAAGAGAGTTATTAGTAAGTGGGGACATTTCCTTCTCACTTTCTCCACTGCCATTAATCATCTGTATTGTTTCATGGTCCCATAACCTGACTAGTTTCATATTGGGAGAAAGGCAGGAAATTAATTATTTAAAGTTCTTACTCCAGGATTGCTTTTCAACAGGGTAAGTTTCTTTTTAAAGTTAAAGCACTGGAGGCTTAGTGGCTTGCTTGTTTTACACATGCTCAGTGAGTTGTGTTTCTACCTGGGTTGCAAATCAGATTGCAGATGTCTAGATAGTGCTAGCTCACCATAACATTTTACAGCAGGATTGGGCTACTTGTGACTCCCAGAAATTGTTGGACCATCACCATTAACCATTAGATAGTTTGGTTTGATCTGATCAGACTTGCAAGCACAAGTCAAAAGCTTCAAAAGTTGCCCAGCCCCATTCAACAACAAATCCCATAACTGAATTGTGCAGTATATGGAGATGTATTTCCTTTGGTTTGCTCCAAAGAGATAAACTAGACTATAACCACAGGTTTGGGAAGCCTGGACTCTGTTGAATATCTAAAAAAGCAGGAGAGCAGGGTATAATTTGAAGAAGAAACAGAGCTGGGGAAAGGGAAGTAAAGTCCCTCTATCACCTGTATCTAGTCCTATGCACCTGAAGCATAGGACTAGAGGACTCCACTTCTCTTGCCAGTTATCCTCACCTGGGATTGTTAGATGCATCTCTGCAGTAGAGACGGTATTGCAAGACAGAATTTCTCAGCATTTGTTCTCTCCACTTCATTTTTAATTTCACAAACCTTTCTCATGATCCCCAAAATGAGCAATTTGTGGTCCTCCAGATGTTGCTAGACTGGAACTCCCATTTTCCTTTACCATTGGGTGTGTTAGCTAAAGCTGAGAGAAGTTACAGTCCAACAATATGTGGAGGGACACAAGCTGCCAACTCCAGTGCTTTACATTAATGTCTAGGCTCACTTACTGCCTCAGTCCAGGCACTCCTGGATCCACAGAAATATCTAAAAGCCACTGGTAGGAAAGAATGCTTTTTACTGAGTTTGTAACTTCTTGAAGTCCAGGTGACTATTATGACTAAAACATTTCACCCTGATGCTAGATTACTGGAAGTGATTTCCCAAGCTTCAGTTACTTCAGAACACATCTCTAGATACATCTCTACAACTCCTCCATAGTTTTCAGTGTTCTAGTGAACTGTTCTGAAAAATGACAACATATAGTCTACAAGTTTTTCATCTAATTTCACCTTCTCTTTTTTTGTATTTTGTGCAGATTATTTGTGCCTATGTTTTCATGCCATTTTCTTTCATTATGGGAGTAGACTGGGAAGACAGTTTTATTGTCGGTGGACTTCTAGGTTATAAGACTTTCTTCAATGAATTTGTGGCTTATGAACACCTATCAAAATTTATTCAGAAGAGGAAGAATGGAGGAGAAATGTACATAAATGGTGTGAAACAATATTTGAGTGTGAGTATTCTTATATAGCCCTTTGATTCATGAGATCCAGCTCCATTGTAGATCAAGTACAGTCACAACAGATAAAACTGAACTGTGAATTAGGAACCATTTTTTCATTACGCACAAGTTATTGACAGTGGTGCCTCAGATACTGAAGTGAATATATCACCAATATCCCTTTAATCCTGTTTCCTCTCAGTACTCAATCTAAACTATACTGTATAATCTACTTCATAGAAAAAGGTTATGTAGGGGTGAAGAACAGCTACTGCAGATTTGGGGTGGGATATGCTAGGTGTGAAGAAGTTGAAAGGAAAGTCACATTGAACAAGTAGAAGTCTACTTGTCCAACATTGTATTTGTTCAGGTTTTTTTTTTTTATTATTCTACCTTTCTTCTAGAACTAAAGCTCAAGGAGACTTTCAACAAGACCAAACAGCTACATATAAAGAATATAAAAAGTCATATTAAAACATGATTAAATAATTTATAATATTAGAACACAATTGAATTACTGTATTTGCTGGCCTATAAGACTTACTTTCTTTCCCAAAAAATACTGTTTGAAAATGAGGTGCGTCTTATACGCTGATGTGTCTTATATGCCAGCAAATAGTATTTCCCAGTGTATAAATGGGGTGCGTCTTATACAGGGGTGCATCTTATATGTTGGCAAATATGGTAAAACCACTTCAACAGGGTACAGCACTCACTATTAAAAGTCTGTTTCACAGCCCAGTGTAACCCAATATATTAATACTGCCTGCTGCCCTGGTCTTCAGGCACTATTTTATCAAAAAAGGAGAGGTAAAATTTCCTCAGTGTTTATATCCTATACATTCTGAAGGGCATGCCACAAGGGTAAGGTTCTTTGACTAGCAGATGCATTCTATTTTGCAAAGCAACGTGAGCAAGATAAAAAAACAAAACAGCAACAGGGTTTATTTCTGCAGTAGAAATAGGTACACACTAGTTTTACATAATGAAAGCAAATTAACTTAAATTTTCCAGCAAGCTTAACGCATTCAGGTTTGTTTGGGTCTCTTTCCAGTGTCTAAAGACAACACATTGTTTCCCTTTGAAACAGAGTCCTTCCCCTTGGTGTGTGTCAGGCAATGAATTATAGCCAATATCTTGGGGATGAACATCACCTTTAAGAGTTCATGAATTGAGAACCATTAGCTGTAGCTAGTCCTGAGCGTGTGAAAAATCTTCAGCATTCCAGTAGCAAAACACACCCCCATGGCTATACTTTCTGTCAGTGTATATGATGGCCATCACTCCTATGGTGGTGTTTCAGTCTCAAGAGAGGACAGTTGAGATCTGCTCCCTGGGCACTTCTTTTTGGGGGCAAACTCTGGGCTTCTAAAATCTCCAAATCATTTACAACTTCATAACCCACCACCCACTGGCCCTCTACTATTCAGGAGGACCCACCTACCTATAGAACAAAGTCAGAGTTGTTCAAAGGCATATCAGAGAGATCAAGTCTCAGCAAGTCTTGGGATTTGGCTATTTTAATTTAGTCATGGTGTTCCTCCCCATGTCCCAGTTGAGGCAGGGTTGTTGCTGGATTGAGAGTATTACATCATTCTATAAAATTAGCTGCCATTTGCAAAATACTGAGTATTCTGTTGAAGCAGCAGCATAGCCACAGTGTTTAGTGCTTTTAACACTAGGGGGTGTCCTAGGACTATTTCTTGAGTTTTTTCTACCAGTGCCTCTGTGGCTGCCACTGTTCATAAACAACACATAGAACCCTTCATTACAGGATCTAGTAATAGAGAGTAATAGGCGGCATGGCTAATCTGAGGCATTGCGCTAAGGCTTCAGAGGCTAACCCATTGCACTTTTTTGTAGTTTGGCAAGCCTAAAGCAGAAGCAGTGCCTAGAGTCTGTCTGATGTTACAAAATGCTCTCTCTGCTTCCTTATTTCAATGTATAGGGTCCTTGCATCTTTTGCTATCATTTTGATTATGAGCTTCACTAAGTCTCCAAGAGCTGGGATCCATGAGCTGAAGAACTCAATCATGGCTAATGGTCCCCTGACTTACATTTCAGTCATAAGATGGAGTGTTTCTATGATCGCTTTTATTCTCAGGAGAAAATCTTTGGATCCCCACCAATTCTAATATGAGTCCCAAATACTGGATGCTTAAAAAAAAAACAATCTACAGTCTTGATAGAGAAACCTTATGTCCCTTTTGGGCCAGCTGTCTGAGCAAATAAAGTCTATTTCACAGACCTTCTTGTATTTTGAACTTACCCAAAGATCATCTATGTATGCTAAGACTTTTGAATTTTCCTCTAAAATTTGGGCAGATAGGATGGGTGACTCACAGTAGCCCTGGGGCAACCTGGACCATGTAATCTGCATAGCCCCGCCCGCTGGTGTGGCTTGTTCCACAATAGTTTCCTTGTGAAGGCAAACAGACATCTGTAGTCTGGGTGAATTGGAATGCTAAAGAAGGCAGAGCATTAGTCCATCACTGTGAAGTTTGTGCTACTGGGTGGAAAGCTGTTGAATATGATTGGTGGATTCAGGACTACTGAGTGGTGGGGTATTTGTTGGTAGCCCTTAAATCTTGAAAGAAGCAATATATTGGGTGGGCCTGGCTGGATCACCAGGACCAGGCTATTGCATGTATTGCATGAAGAGTGGAAATGTTTTAAAATTCCTTGACCCAAATATGCATTTATCAGGGGTTGTTGTCTGGAGATAACTTCCTTGCTGAGAGACTATTGAGCCATTCCTGGAAGAGCCACATGGAGCTTTACTTGGATGGTCATTAGTTTTGCTGATTTCAATAGCCTTACTTCACTCACTTTTACTCCCTAGGCCTCAGTTGGTGTTCTTTCTTTTACTAGTTCTGGTAGCTGTGTCAAGGGCTGGTTTCACTTTCCACCACTAGGTCCATTACTGTGACGACCTGCCTGAGTTATATAGTGAGCAAGATTCCTTTGGGAAAAAGGTGAATGGTGGCATGAAGTCTGCATAATAAATCCTTGCCCAGTAGATTAATTGGTTCTCCAGCCATTAACAAAAAGTCATGCTCTGTTGTAAGAGGTCTTATAGTGACTTTCTTTTTAAAATGGGCATGTAAAAAGCTGACCAGAGATTCTAATAATTGTTGCTGAATTGGAGTTAGATTGGAGATATCTAGAAATTACAGCCAAAGTAGTAGCAGGCATGTGTATTCCTGACCCCCTATCATTAATGCTTTCAGAGGTTCCACCACAGATAAAGCAAAGATGGCTTCCTCAGTAGGGGCTATAATGAAGGAAGCAACAATATGGGAATTTCCATGTAACTGTCATTCTATCCCATAGTTGTTCTCCCCAAAGTTGATAGGGGCCACCTCAGAAAGTGGGCTTGGAAATGGTTTGAAACTGAGCTGATTTTGGTGTCCTTTGTTATTGCCTCTAGCTGGTCCTTGGCAGGGTCTCCTGTGCCTTCTAACGCTTTCATTGTCTTTTGCTCTTACTGGGTATTCCCTCTTCCAGTGTGCAAGTTGTTTCCAGAACAGGCGTATGTCATAAGGGACTTGGTTATTATTCTTAGAGGATCCCTTGTTTATGTGGAGGCTTTCAGTATTATAAGGCAGTGGCTAAATCCTGATTCTCTGAGATTCCTTTCCTTTCTTTCTTTCTTTCTTTCTTTCTTTCTTTCTTTCTTTTTTATTCCTCCCTCCCATTCACTACATAGGTGGCCAGGCTCAAGGCAAGATTTCACTTACAGGTTTCTCTTGCCACATGGGCCATTTCCACACTACAATGTTATAGTGCTATTATTCCACTTTCAACATTCTATAGAATCCTGGGGTTTATGTTTTAGGGAGGGGCATTTAGAATTCTAGCCAGAGAGCTATATGGCCTCAGTAAACTACAAACCTCAGAATTCCATAGGATGTTGAAAGTGGAATAATAGCACTATAACAACGTAGGGCAGAAATGACCATGGGACCATGTTTGTGAAAATATTATTTTACATCTTTAGCCACTTAGTCCACAAACAAGGAGACAGTAATGGGACTGATTGTTTATGGCTTCCAAATCTATGCCCCCATGTTGTCTGAGAGCTTTCGCTAATAGTCACTGGCCTGTAGGACAGTTTTAACTTTGCTCTAAATGGCTGTATGGATCCCAGCCACTTTTATGTCCTCAAGTATAGCAATTTTCATTACTTTGAGAGCAGTCTTTCCATTTTCCTCATTGTATTTCTACTTGAGGTCAATAGAGGGGATTTCAGCTATTCCCCATTACCTCTGGTCTGTCTGTTTTTTGCCACAACCAGTCATTAACATTTTTTTTCCACTGTCTAGCTAATAAATGTTGAATATCTGCCTAGTTTGGATGATGAGTCTGAAAAATGGTGCAGAATCTGAGAAAGACCAGATTTAGGTTGTACCTCAGCTGTGGAGTGTTTCTTTACCAGTTAATCAAAATTGGGCATTGAAAAGGGGACGTGGCATAGTCTTGCCTCAATTTGCCCCATTGCCAATGAGACTGGGTAAGCTCAGAGAGGTGCCTAGATTTCCAATTTCCCTTCTAATCTGATGTTTTTTGCAACTGGTGTGGAGCAACCTTCTTCCTGGTCTGATTCATTAGACTGGGGCTCTGAGATGTAAGTGATCCCGGAAGGAAAGGGGAGGGAGTCAGGGTTAGCCTGTCCTACCACCATGCTTTTGCCAGCAGACAAAGCTCTTGAAGGCTGTAGAAGGGGAAATAGTTTGAAGAAATCTTCTTCCAAGTTCAGGGTAGCTGCAGTTTTTGAAATTTGGGGTGTTACTAACATTTGTGGTTTGCTGAGTTTTG
This sequence comes from Iguana delicatissima, assembly GCA_948472985.1. NCBI lineage: Eukaryota > Metazoa > Chordata > Lepidosauria > Squamata > Iguanidae > Iguana > Iguana delicatissima. Next base: position 471,268 of record CAOKZL010001081.1, read on the forward strand.
AGGGTGGCTCTGCCCAAATCATTTCATGTCTGTGAGTTGGAAGCTTTCTGGAGCAAGGTGCAAGGCTCTTAGTTTCTCATGATCAAAGGATCTTGGCCATTGTCTTTTATAAGTTCCAGAAGTTGGGAATGGCCACTCAAGTTACAAAGTGAAAGCAGACACCTTTTCTATAGTCCCTTCCTCCCAGACAGTGATTTTCAATTTTCAAGAACACATTCCAGGGGCCCTTTTTCCCAGGAAATTTTGCTTTTGCCGGAATGCATTTAGTCCACCCTACCTAGCGTTATAAAAAGATGAAGACTTCCACTCAGGAGTTGTTTTCTCAGGACCTACATCAAACTCTTGATGGGCTTGACCCTTGCAGGTTTACTGAGTCAAGTTGCTTTCACATGCTTGCTGAATCACCCTTGCTGTCTACCTAAACTCAGTGTAAAAACTGGCCTGACTGGGTAGCTGCAAAACAGTCTCACACACACTGTCCCATCCACACCTACCAAGTATGCTCCCAACCTACAAGCTTTCTCACCCCAAAAGGAAAAACACACCCATACACACACAAAATTCAGCAGTGCCTCCCAAAGAAAAAAGCTGGAGGAATAGAAAAGATATCTTGCTCTGTGCTGAGCTGAGCTGAGACATTTGAGAGCCCACCTTATATATATATACCCTTTTTACAGGATTTTTTTCATGTCTCATCTCACATTGAACTTTTGTTTGCTGCAAAATGATCCCTGTCAAACACAGTACCATAAGACTGCTTCTCAGTCTAGCTGCTTCCAAACAAATGGATGTCAGACACCTTGATGTGAAAACTGCTTTCTTACATGGAGAAATAACAGAGGAACTGTACATGCAACAACCTACAGGCTTTGTAGACCAGAAGCAACCACATCTGGTTTGCAAGCTGAAAAAAGGTTTGTATGGACTTAAACCGGCTGCTAGAGCTTGGAATGAGAAACTAGACACAATGTTGAAACAATTAGGCTTTAAGCAAGGAGAAGCGGATCAGTGTCTATACACCAGAACCAAAGAAGGTTATTCAACCTTTATGCTGACCTATGTTGATGATTTGATTATAGCCACCAACAGAAATAAAGACTACTCAGAAGTTGTACATCACTTGAACAAAGAAGTGGAATTGAAAGAGTTAGGAGATGCAAGATTCTATTTGGGCATGGAGATTCAAAGAGAACAAGATGGATCTTTTCTACCGAATCAAAAACAAAAGATTGCTGAACTTTTAGAAAGCTTAGGACTCCAAGATGCCTATACTGTAGCAACACCCATGACCACAGATTTTCTTAAAAATACTGAAGAAAGTGATGCTTTACCAGATAATAGTCTCTACAGAAAAGCAATAGGAAAACTTTTGTACCTATCTACCAACACAAGACCTGATATTGCATCTGTTGTAGGGATTCTGAGCAGGAAAGTTAGCTCACCCACAAAGAAAGATTGGACTGGAGTAAAAAGGGTGGCTACATACTTAAAAGGGACTGTCAACTTTAAATTGAAGCTACCAGCTAGTAGCAATCCAAAGTTAGTATGCTACACTGATGCAGATTGGGCTGGTGATACTGCAGATTATCACTCAGTCAGTGGTTTCCTATTTTTGTATGGAGATGGACCTATTTCATGGGGCAGCCACAAGCAGAGTGTGGTGGCTCTATCCTCTACAGAAGCAGAGTATATTTCAGCATCAGAAGCATGTAGAGAATTACTGTGGCTTGATCAATTGTTGTCTGATTTTGGAATAAATGAAGAAAAACCAATTCAAGTTATGGAAGACAACCACAGCTGTATTAAACTTTCTCAAACAGAGAAGATGACACCACGCAGCAAGCACATAGGAACAAGATACCACAAAGTACGAGAGCTCACTGAGTATGGAATGATCAAGATGATCTACTGTCCAACCACTGAGATGGTAGCCGATATCCTGACCAAACCTCTACCAAGAGACGGCTTTGAGAAACTGTGAGTCAAGATGGGACTTCAGGGGTGCATGCACGTTTGAGAAGGGGTGTTGGGAGTGGCAACCTTTGCATGCCTAATGAAATAGCTTAGTTTGTTTGCATGTCTATTGTAAGCATAGAGAGATAGCCTAGAGAGAAAACTTCCTGTTTGTTGGTTAACACCTCTTCCTCCAGCACGTAGACATTCCTTGTTCTTTTAAAAAGGTTCTCCGGCCATTTTGTCTCTCCCTTTTGTCTTCGCCATTTTGTCCTGAAAACATGCTCTGAGATCTCCTAACAGGGATCATTTTGCAGCAAGCATATGAGTGCTTTATTTTCTTCCTACCTACTTGAAGAATTGAACCTGTGTAGACTATGCACAAGCTTTTGTGAGTAAACTCTTTTATATTTTTAACCAAACTGTTTTTGTGCTTATTTTGAGCTAGATTAAGTGTGTTTGGGGTGTAGTTAAAGAAGTGGGACTGGTGATCTGTTCAACTTCCGTTTTGTGCAATTACTAAGTTACTCTGCTGATTGAGAGTCTCATTACCAAGGTCTCTCAATATTCAAATATATTTTTTTTTTTAATTTCCCCAACATTTACTTCCAAGAGTCTGTCTCTTTAAACAAGGCATGTAACTAACAGTGGTAAATCAAGCAGGAAACTCCTTTTCCCACTTATCTCACAGGATGGACTCTCACAGTTGTTAGGGTTAGGGGCCCAGGACCCTTGCAAAAGTGGAAAAATTGCAAATATCAAAATGTGTGTGTGTGTGTCTGTAGGAAGGGGACGGAGGGGGAGGGGGAACAGGCATCCAAGGTCCAAGCTAGGTCAGGGAAAGGAGACAGGGTAAGCATGGTTATTCTATACTTCCTCTCTCTTTCCCATCTATTTCCTGGGGTGTAGGGGGCATTAGGAGAAGGTTTGTGGTGGTGAGAGATGAGGCTGTAAGCAATCCTTAGCTGGCCAGGCAGTGGCTGGTGGAGGAGGAGAAGGACCATGGACAGGTTTTTAAAGGACTGTGTGGCCTGATTGGAGCTGCCTAGTGGGAAGCTCCCCTTGGAAGAGAAGTACCTGAGTGGGGGAGCAAGAATTGGAAAAATTCTCAAATAATCAAATCCATGAAAATCAAACCTGCAAATGTAGAGGGCTAACTGTATATGGGAGATCATGGATGCAGACCATAACAAAATTTGGTTTATGCATTAGACAAACTATGGGTTCTCAAATGAGAAATCAAATCTAATTTAAGGAGAGAAAGAGGATCTTTGGAAGTAAGACTAAGGGCGATGACACTAAATGGGAAAAGGAAGAAACAATATCTTCTGACAGATTTTGGTTTTACCTGGATAAAAACAAGGAGAGAGAAGGGAAGAGGAGCTTTGAATCTAATTAGAAAACTGGGACATTTAACACTTTCTTCATGTGACACGTTCCTAGTCCAAAATCATCCTTCTGCCAAACTGTTTTTCCTACCTAAAGGAAATACATGGATCTGATATCCTTTTCCCTCAAAAGTGAGGATGCACTTAGAGGTGGCTGTTTAACCAGAGAGACTGCCCAAGAAGACCCATCTTGTCAGGGAATAATGGCACCCTTGGTTAAATAAGAAGCTCAAGAAAAACCTCTGTTTCTTCAGAGTAGAAGTACATACTGTAGCCCTTTGATCCTTATAAGAATCTCCAGAGAGCTATGTAAGATTTTTCTCTATAGCTAGTGTTTCTTCCTAGAGATCTGCTTGCACTTGGAGAGGCCTGAAGCTAATATTTCCTGACTAAAAATACACTATTTTATTTCGAACTGAAGCCAAACTGAAGATTGATTCATTTACATGGCCATCGTGGAATGTCAGAAAGTTGGTTGTAAGCTGCCTTTCTGTGGAAATCGTACTTCTCTGGCTTCACTGAATGTTTGCTCTGTGGTGTTGTGGTAAAACATTTGGACAACATCATGAGGAAGCGAGGGAAGCCACAACTTGAATAATTTTTTCAATCCACTTCTCAGGATATTCAAAAATAACTACAAATTATCCCAAGAAGTCAGACTTGGTTAAAAAGAAGTTAGATAAACCCTTTCCTTTTCTTCTAGTAGTTGCACTGAACCTGTGTTTCTGGGGTGCTTCTTAAGTTTTAATGCCAGTATTATAAATGAGTCTCTGGTTTGGTGATTTTGAAACTAGTTTTCAGCATGAAAATCATGGCACAGTGACAGATGAGATTGGAACATTCCATTTTAATTGAAGTTTCCCTCAGAAGTCTCTAATAAAACTAGGTACAAGCATCTCTCTGAAAGAGAGGGTACTCAGCTTCATGTCCACCTCCGCAACCTGCAACAATGAGGCTTCCTGGCTTTCAGTCATTTCCTGGAAAAAATATGCCCAATGAAGGCTTGAAATGCCTTTCTGTGTATATGCATGGAGTAAAAAGAAACATCTACAAATTGCTTCTTTAAAAACATGAAGGGGCACAAATGAGCATCTAATCAACTGAAGTACTAAGATGATTTTATTGCAAGTAGGGAACAGAAGGCGGGAGAAATGGAGATCTACACACAATGTAGTCTCTTGCCTTGAACTGAGATGATCTCTTTTTTAATACCAGATGAATTTGCTGGGAAGAAGGCAGCCTTTGCTGCATGCATTGTAAAGCTGACAGCAGAGAAAGCTTCATTAAGTTTTGAACAGGGAAAATAATGCAACTGTATGATTTTATACAATGTGGATCTGTTTTCTTCCGGCATTTTGTAAAATGGCTAACTTCTTAACTAAAGTTATATTGATTGTGCAGTGGTATTGGCACTAATAACTCAAATCCTTTTTTTTTTCTCCTTTCTGACTGAGGTTCCAGTCAATTTGAACCCACTGCAGTGGTTAATTTCGCTTTTATGGGCACTTACAAAAAATAAGATATCCTTCCACATCCATGAAATTCCTTGCCACTGCATCACAAGATTCCTTAATTAGACTCATTTTTCCTGTCCCTCACTTTTTCCCTAGTACTATAGATTTAAGCATGTGGTAGGAATAATCTCCTAGTAGATGATGACCCTAAAGACCAGGGTTTGATTGCCCACTCTACCATGGAAAGCCACTGGGTGACCGTGGGCCCATCACACATGCTCAACCCCAGAAAACCCTGTGATAAATTTGCCTTAGGGTTGCTGTAAGTCAAAAACAACTTGAAAGCATACAACAACAACAACTTCCAGTATTCTTGATTTAAACATGTGATAGGAACAACCTCCTAGTACTCCGATACTCTTGGCTTTAAATATGTGATGGAAAGAAAGCCCTACTACTCAAGTACTCTAGATTTATGCATGGGATAGAAACAATCACCTGATACAGTCTAAACTGTTAACTACAAAATTCATGGGTAACATTTTACAGAGAAGAATATTAGTTGTTGGGAGTGTTAAGGTATACTTACTGATCATTTCTAAAGACTTAGAAAGAAGCTATTTTGTTCGGAGGTTTGTGGGGGTTTTTTGGTGTGCTTTGTTTTGTTTTGCACAACCCTCTCAAGTAATGCTTGCCACTGCCAAATTCCCTAACACCACCAAAAATTAATTTTGATTTAGTGTCACTATACTTAATCATTTCCCCTTAGCTTTGTCTTTGTCCTTGCTTCACACAACTTTAACCATGCAGTATAAATTGGAAGTAATACCATTACCCATAATGTGTCATTTTAAGGCATATGTTATCCTGTTTACTGGGGGTCCCATGAGGGACACCTGAATGTACTCAACTATAGGTGGGGAAAATTAGCTCAGAGCACTGCTTTAGTGTTACGAGAGGCAGGGTAACTTAGCAGGATCTTTAACCCAATGTCTACGGGGTCAGGCCAGTCAAGAAGCAAACCATTTTGAAAGGATAAATGAGATCTTTTATTAAAATACAGCCAAACAGTGTATGTAATTCACTCACTCAGATAACTATAGAAAATAAAGGTGGGAGTGGGACAGAGAGATTTTTCAGAGGGATAGTTGATTTGGGTGATACAAAACCTGTCCTGAAGTCTGGAAGAATAGAGAGCAATGCTGGGGTTCGATGTGGCTCAGCACATGGAGCTGAGGGGAGGCTCACCAAGCAAAGAGGCAGCAAGGCGGTCTGGAACTCGGGAGCGATCCGAGGAGGGTCTCGGAATCAGGGGTTTATATAGGGAGAAATGTGACTGCAGGCTATGCCGTACTTGGTGAGAACAATGGATTTCGGGTGCGAGACAAAGCCTCGGAAAGGTCAAAATTTAACATGATTGAGTTAGGTCTGACTTGAGAAAGGAGCAGCCAGTATGCAAATGCACAAAGCTGGACAGTTGATAGTTCAGCTTAGTCAAGTTACCTGCTCGGGGCAGGGAGTCCTTTGTAGGTGCACATACATAATAGGGTGTTTGCCAGAAGCTGCGATCTGGCTATTTCTGGCTTGCCTGTATTGTTTAGGAATATTGCAGCAATCAGCCGCTGAGCCTAGTTTCGTGCTTGTCTGGGCGCCTCACAAACACATGGAGAGGGGTGGTGGAAGAAAGCTGAATTATTGATATCAAAATGATATCTTTATGTTATCAGCAAGGTGGCCTAGCAGCAGCAGCAACACATAGGAAGACATAGTGCAGACTGTGGGTCCCATGGGTCACCTGGATCCCACTTTTGTGCCTCCCCCCACCAGCCCCCCAACTCTCCAAAATTATTTGGGGGCAATTTTTGCCTGAAAACCACAGAAAAAAATTCTCCAAACGTATGAAAACACCCTCATCCCATCCACACAACACACCCAGACTCCTCACTACCCCCCAAATAATTCCATTTTCCTCTGTTGTCCCTCTCAAACTGGCAAACAGAATGATATGAAGTCACTTCTGGTTGCCATTGAGATACTACATAGGAAAAAGAGATTTGGGCTTGCTGGAGTGGGGTCTAAGGGAAGGAAGGAGAGCAATCATACCAAGACATAGATTTTGGTGATATCACCAGAAGTTATCCACACATATATGCAATTTATTAATCTCATACAACATAAACGTACTTCTATGCAAAGCATTTCTTCACTTAAACAATAGTGATTTTTCTCAAAAATTGAAGGAAGGTTCAATCTGCTTTCCACATGGAAATCTTAGGAAACTCATGGGTAGATGGTACTCCATAAACACACACTGTCACGTAGCTAGGCGGCAAGAGCCATAGAAAGATAAACCAGGCAGAGAGAATCTGGACGCAGAGTCAGAGAACTGAGTCAAGTTCAAAGCTGAGTCCTATCAGCCAGTTTCCCTACCCCTGCATTAGAAAATAACACAAGAATTTTACTCTTTGCACCAACAAATTAACTCCATTGCCCCTTGTTTTCTTGTTTTTGAAACATACCTTCATTGTACAGTTACTTAATGGAGTAACTCATTAGAAAAAGAAAGCACACTTTTAAAAACTGCATCACTTGTAATCCTTTAATTCTGCTGTAAGGTGTGCATTTATTGCACATTTTGACCATATTAGCAAGAAGCTGTTGAATCCTATTTAAGTAGAAGGTGCAGTTCAAAATGGTAGCTAAATGTAACTGAATAAGATATTTTCTTGTGCTTGAATTTTAGGTCCGGTCGGAAACCATTGCCACTTATGCCCTGTGTGGATTTGCCAACCTTGGTTCCTTAGGCGTGGTAGTTGGTGCACTGAGTAAGAACACTATGTACTTCCTATATGGAGCATTTTACTGGATACATATAATCCATTTTAAAAAAATTATGCTATTATACTGAATGAACAATGGCTTGTTTCCCATGCTGGGTGCTAGCAGGGAGAGAGTAAGAACCTTAAGTTTCAGCCTTCACTACAGAGATGCTCCATAAATCTCTTTAGATGTCAGAGAGAAGATCTAACCGTAGTTTAAGGGGAGGGAATGGCAAGATTGTGGAAATATATAATCTAGTTGCAAAAGTGAAATGAAGTGAGGGTTCCCAGTGATCCACAAGAATATAGCCTGGCTCTGGTGTTGGATATGTAGCCACTGATTCTGTTCTTCATTGCATTTAGCCATAGGCCATGACATTGTAGAAGACAATGTAACATAAATAACAAAATAAAATAGAGTCTACTTTTGAACTGCTTTGGAATTCTAGCAGTCATACAGCAAGTGCACTGATAATCTTGAAGATGGAGAACTTTAAAAATTATTACACTTTAAAAATTAGTTTGGAATTCCCTCACTGCTGGGATAAAATTGTAGCCACATATGCAATATGAAGTTTGTTGTTTCCCAGTAATTCTGCAACTATATCCTGTGGAATTCTGTCTTGAGTAGCACAGGAGAAGAAATAGTAGAAATTTTCTCCTTTGATCTGTCATTGTCCTATCAAAAAAGCAAAGCTATCCAAATGCTGGTCTAGCCAGCCCATGGAAGATTCTCATTTGCTGCCTAGGAGAATTTCAGTCCCCATTGTTTTCATATAATTCAATCCATCTTAATTTGGAGTGGGGTGGTAGGGTAGTTCCAAAGGTTAAGACAGTTTCAAAATTTTGGGGAATATCTGCCTCTAAACAAACAAGCCTTTCTGTCTGTGTGTGTGAGAGAAAGGCCCTTTCCACATGTGGGAAAGGAACCGCGAAAAAACGCTACTCACTGAGTCCGAGCGAGTCTGTCAGAACGAGCAGTGCGAGCTTGTTGCTCTGCACTGCTCCAGCATCCAAAATGGCGGCTTCCGGTTGGTGGAGGCTCTCTCTAAAGCCCGCCCCCGGCAGATCTGCAGGCCCGCACTAGTGTGCACCTGCAAATCTGCACCAGAGCGCAGGGACGGAGCGACACGGAGTCACGCACTCCGTGCTTTTTAAAAACCTCTAAAAAGAGGTTTTTAGAACACGCCACGCGACCAGTTCCGGTCGCTCCAGAGTGGACTGAGATGCGGAACTGCAAAAAGTAGTCCGCCCCAGTCTACTCTGTGGTGCAGAAGACCTCCATCGGAGGTTGCTCTGCACCGTTTAAAAAGCCCGGTGCGGAAAGGGCCAAAGAGAAAGAGTACGTATGTGTCATTGGTTACTGTCTAAACATTACACATTAATACTCCTCTTCAAATGTTTTCCTCAGCTTCCATGGCTCCCTCTAGGAAGAGAGACATCGCAAATGGAGCTTTCCGGGCCATGATTGCTGGCACTGTAGCCTGCTTCATGACAGCTTGCATTGCAGGTATTATACCTTCAGACACCACAAGGCGGCAGTGTTTTGGTCTATCAGTTTGCATTTTTCAGCTTCCAGTGCTCTGAGGAGTGTGATAAATAGCATGGTTAAGAGTCTGCTCATTCAACAAAATGGAAATCCCAAAGTGGCCCCTTCAGTAAGAAAAATAGTGAGGGGAACAATATATATAAACATATATTAGAAAAATAAGGCTCTATTCATCACTTTCAAGAGTGTGTTTTTTAACATCTCCTGACACTCAAAAAAAAGTTAGCAAAATTCTCATACAGAAGGAGAAAAGTCTCTGGGAGTATTGAGAGTTTCCAGTTCTTCTTTTGTTTTTATTTTACCTGCATATTACCCAGTTTATGTCCAAACTCTTTATTGAAGTGTTCTGGGTTTCCCTCACTCCCTCTTTCCTTATATCCTTCTTCTTTCCCCTCCCACTGATCACCTGTCACAACTAGACTTGTATACCATTTCAGAAATCAACATCCACCAATTTCCACTGAGCGTTCTTTATTGTTTAGGAGTTATAGTCTAAGTGCTAAAGCTCTTTGCAGTATTGTACTAGTTAAACATTAGGATCATTTTGTTTTGGTGCAAACATTCCCCGCCCCGCCCCCCGCCCCCACATAGCCTCTGTTGAATCTGCTATTTGGAAAAAGTAATTGTGTTTACCAGTGGCGGCCATCTTAGCTAGTTTCATAATACAGAGAGCCAAGTAGAGATGCATTTCATTTTGGAAAATACTGGTGTAATTTAAACTGACCTGGAAAATAGAGATTAAGCATTCTTGGTAATGCCAGGAGGTTCCAGGAAATACTTTGGTATGAAGAAAACATATGTGCCTCTCCAAAACAAAATTGGTTTGTACAGGAACAAAACTTGGGATTTTCAGAGGTTTCTCTTTTTCCCCTTATCTGGAGAGACTCTAATATGTAAATTGACTTCTAATTAAAAGGAATTAATTGAAACAAAAATGCTATGTCCATCTCTCTGCTTCTAGGATATTCTCAAAACAGAGAGAAAAGTGATATTTATACAAATTGAAAGTGAAATAGAGCCAAAGTTAAGCACTTTTACGTGTGCTCCCACACTGAAATCAGTGGAATTTCTTCTTCTTTTTTTTAAGTGCTTGAATTTGACTTGTTTATTGATGGCTTGATTTGGTCCTAACTAGAATAAATCAGCCATCATTTCTTGAATCAGAGTGAAAACAAACAATGGCTTAGATGCGGGGGGACTGCTAACGGAAGAAATGCTTGGTAGATGTCAAATTTTTCCACTCTTTCTCTCCAAGTACTCACCTAAGATCTCCAAAAATAATCTCTTGGGGACAGGGAGATGCTCATGAATAGGGTGTGGTCTGGTGCAAGAGTCAGGGGGGTCACCGCACATCAAGTAACTGTATTTCTGTGAGTGGGAAACTCGTGCTGACAAAATATGCTACCACCAAATGTTTGGCAAAGCCCATTTCCATTCAAAAGAGCCTTCCAAAACCCTTAAGAGGCTCTTCAGGAGGCTACAATAGTGGGGGCATGGAGGAAGGAAACTAACCCTCTATCTAATCTATTCTGATGAATCCATGCTTCTCAGGATCCAAGTCATCTTTTCTAAAATAAATGAGGCTGACTTGGAAGTACATCAAGTATGAATTAGTTCTCTAGGCCCAAGCTATGAAAATTGTGGGATGATTCTGAAAGTCTGCAACTCAGTAGTTTTTTACGCTTGTTTTTCCACTGACGGCTTGAATGTTTCTGGAAGTTTCAGCAACCCTGTTGAACATTTTGTTGCTCTTTTCCAGAGAGCCTATTTGGCTAGTGTCCTAACAAGACATCTCTCTCCAATTCTTAGAATATGGTCTACAGCAGTTCCATTAACCTTTGTTTCACTAGATGTTTTGCACTTATGCTCCCAGAATCCCTTGCCACTGACTATTCTGGCTCGAGCTGCTGGGAGTTAAAGGCCACTATTTTTAAAGAGCTGAAATCTAGGGGCACATGATGCAATCATCTTGCTGAAGTCAGTTAGGTCTTGGTTTGGTAAGTGTTTTGAGAGAACACCATCTGGAGACTCTGTTGTATATCACCTTGAATTCCATGGTGGAAGAAAGTAGATACAGATGTTCTTTCTTTCAGTGTTGACAGTTTAGCACGTAAGTGTAGATTGTAAAGCTGCAAGAAAGGAACCCTCATACTGCGGATACCACTGTAACATACATTATATCTGTCTTCACCCTTGCTATAGTTTTCAGTACTGGCCTAGGAACATTATAATACTTTCTGATGGATAACGCTCTTTCTGTTTGTACACAAAATGTAAAATCTTGATTGAACCTTGACACTTCAAAAAATGTAGTCAGAGTACATGAGAATATTTCCACTCTGTCAACAGCACATTGCATGCACACGTGTGCGAAAAGAGAGAGAGAAAGAAAGAGAGAGACAGAGAGAAACCAAGATCGAGGCTCCAGTTCATATTATTTGGCTCCTTGTCACCTCACTTCAAAGTGAATTCATTCAGTAATGATGTGAAAAAACTGAGATGAGAATTTTTCATTTCTTTAAATTACTTTGGCACTGTAACCAAGAGATATAGTTATTGCTTAGTTTAATAATGCTGGCCTTTCTGTTTTATTTTCAGGAATATTAACTGTGACAGAAGATCCATGCAGTAGTTTATTAGAAAACAACTTCAACATGACTACCAATAGTACAGAAATAGTTACATGTTGCTTAAGGCTCTTTAACAGGTAATTATAAAAAAAAGATACTATCTCAAATTCACAGGGCTCCTATGTGAAGCCAAATTGTTGCTCTTAATCGTGACAGAAATATTATACTGTATATCAGTTTTCCCTGACCTGGCCATGCTGGCTGAGGATAAGAATTTTGTCCCGCAGATGCTGGGTTTTTGCATACAGGCTTGTGTATATGATATTATTATAAATTTAATTTATTCCTTTTATGAATACAATAATTCCCCCATAATCACCTGACTGATATCCACAGTTTCATTTACCTGTGATCTGTGCAAGGGTCATGGCTGCTGCCGCTAGCCAGAGTCCTTGCTCTGCACAGCTGGCTGATAGAGGTGCAAGATGATGCACATCTGGGCTTCCTGTACCTCTCTGGGCCGAGGAAGAGATGGACATGGCAGAGACAAGCACATGAAGCCTGACAAAGCACCGTCCTGTGCTCCTCTCCTCCAAAGAAGTGATGGACACAGCAGAAGTAGGCACGCAAAGCCCATCATGGCTCTCCCACATGCACCTCTCTGAACCAAGGAAGTGACAGAGATGGCAGAGAGAGGCATGTGTAGCCGGGCGTGGCCCTTTTTCCACTAGAGAAGTGAGAGACATGGTACAGAGAGGCATGCAAAGCCCAGCATGCCCCCACCCATCCACACTTTTTTCCACCTGTGTTACTGTATATGGAATAGAGCTGGATCTTAACAGGAGGTCCCACCATGGCACTACCTTTCTGCGGTGATGAGATTGCATGCTTCTGTGAGGCAAGAGGCTATGTTGATGGTGCTAGTGCTGCTGTTAAGAGTCCCTAAGTCAGACAAGCTTTTGCTGAGGAGCCAGATAAACTATGCTGAACTGGGCAGCGACAGCAATGAGGACTGACACTAGCAGAGGATCTAGTACTGAGCAGAAGGAGGCACAGTAAACTGCTTCTGAATGTATGTTACCATGAAAACCCCATGATGAGACAATCCAAAAGGAAACAAGATATAGTTCCAGAAAATGAGACTCCCAGGCCAGACGGCACTCAATGAGCTCCTGTAGTAAAGCAGAGAACAATTAAAAGTAGCATTGTGGTTAATGACACAACTGGACTCACATCAAATATCAATAAGGCTTCATGGAAAACCCATCAATATAACCATAACCCAAGTTTATGCTTCAACTATAGAGGCGGAACAAGAAATTGCAAGGTTCTCTGCTGAAGTCCAGAAGGAAATTGACCACACACCAAAACAGGACCTCTTGTTAATCATAGGTGAGCCTCAATGGATGACAGATGAAACTCTTCAAACAGTTAAGGACACACAAGAAACAAAAGGATAATTTAAACCAAGAGTGGGGATACTATACAACTAGCAAGGGAACACATTACATGACCAAGTAGGGAGGAAAAAAGCTGATGAAAACACACTGAAAAACTATATAAAAGAGAAGAAAAGATAATAGATTCATATAAGGAAGAAGCGTTTGAAGATGAACCTATTATTTTAGAAAGTGAAGTGGAGCTGCACTCAAAGAACCTTAGAGAAATAGGGAACAGATGGCATACAAAGAGAACTGCTTCAAGCTATAGAGACAGAATCTACTCTAGTTCTAACTAGCTCTGTCCACAAATATGGAAAATGAAACAATGGTCCCCAGATAATACTCAATATACATTCCAATCCTCAAGAAAGGGAACAGAGATTGCAATAACCACATGACCATTGCATTAATCTCTCATGCAACCAAAGTGATGCTCAAAATTCTATGACAAAGATTTTTACTACATACCAAGCAAGAAATATCAGATGTCCAAACTGGGCTCGATAGCTAAGGAGAAGATTCTTGATTGTCACAAGGACCAGCCAATCAGCAGTTTGTACAGCCAGCTTCTGCTGGAAATAGAACAAGTTAGTTGGTTGTTGTTGTTCTAAAAAAAAATGATGACAGATTCACACTTGGGCCTGTACCATGGTGAATTTTACTGCACAAAGTAAAGAAGGTGGGAACTTGAATGTAAGATTTGTCTTAATCAATCTGCCTCATATTTGCCTGCTACTGGTGAACACAAAGCATAATGTTTTGTTCATGGGAATGATAATTAAACCACATGGGGGAAACAGAGTAAATCTTAGAACAATTTTATAATGACTGATTTCAAGCCCAGTGCTGATTCTGTTGCAGTTCAAGTTGTGAAAGCTATAGTTTTATCCAAAAGCATTCTGACTAATTTAACATACTTGAAATTAGCTTTGTTTCCCTATTAATATTTCTTTTTCCTTCTTCACCAGTGCAAAGAATTCCACAGAGATCTTCCAGAAAGCAAACAATTTAACCTTGGCTGGATGTTGTAAACTTCTGTACCAACCCACAATTAATTGCAACTGGACAACTACATTATCTTAAACTGAGATGTTTTTAAGAGACAGATTTATAAATTTACCTCACTGTAGATTGATAGGAAGACAGAATGGCAATGGCATCATCTTTTCACTGTTTCACATAAGCCATATGTTGTTTTCAACTTAAATTGGATTGGCAGGTATCAAAGTCTCTCAACTTCATTGGAGACATGTGCAATCTATATTCTGTAATTGTCCATGTTCTGCGATTCTTCATGAGCTCTTGGGTTCTGGCTGTTGCAAAAGAGATTTTTAAACTTTTGGGGATTTTTTTAAAGTATTTATTTAAAACTGTTCCAAAAATCCTGTTTGCTTATATGTACAAAGAACAGGCCAAGCTTTTCAGTCAAAGATCTAGAGTTCTTCAGATGATGTTATGCTTGCCTTAAGTGTGATCTACAGTATTTTAGTGTGATGTTTGTCTTAGTTTACCCAGAATGAGCCCCATTTATTTGAATGGGACTTCTAAAGCCTAAAATCAACTGTTAGTGCCGGGTCAAGTTGACCCATTGAATCAATGGGGCTGGTAAGTTACATAGTTTTCATTGATCGAGCATGCTTACTCTGGTTGGAACTAACAGGGTTTAGTCCAAGTAAATCTAATCACATGTCTCAGTCTTAGCTCTTAAACAATATAGTTGTAGTTATGTCATAACATGAATTAAGAGATCCACCCTGGAATTAGCTTTGTATCAGCCTATGTATTAAAGTCTCCACAAAGAGCAGATGTGAAGGATAGATGAAATTTTGAAATTCTGGCTTTTATTCTTATGCCAAGGGCTAATCCAGGTGTTAGTCTCAACTCGAAGAGATCCACTGAATGAACAAAACTTACTAAGAACATACTTTTGGAAGATGCATTTATTCAGTGGATCTGCTGCAGTTGCAACTGACAACTGGGTTTAGCACCAAAGCCAAAGTTTTTTGGAACCTTGTGAGTCTTGTGTTCAGATGGCTATTCATGAAAACAAAATCCATATGAATTGTTGATTGGAGTTATACCAAAATGACTATATGACCAAATCCCACTTTTTCTGAACATTCAGGTAATGGGGCAGGAGTCTTTCTGAAATTCAGAACATACTAAATTTTTTTAATGAATAGAAGGGGGCATATACACAACACCAATAGAGGTATTATCAAGTATTATCAAATGGTAAGAGTTGTTATGGAATCTAGCACAAGAGCAATGATTAGCAATGCAAATACTTGCTGTGACATTGTTCTATGTAATTTCACTAAAGAATCAAAAAGGCATAGCAACAGATGTCACAGCTACAGTTTACATGACCAAGGAAAGGTATTTATTTATTCCAAGTGACTGGAATTATTCTATGTTGTTAATTAACCCAATATAGTAGTGCTGCTAGTAGAATCAGAAAATATCAGTTCTCCACTAGTAACTGTATAATAACATTTTAAAAGATGTAACCAATGAGAGTTAGTGACCCTTGTAGAAACACATTCTGCATTACCTAACAGTCTTGTCAGTATTATTAAGAAAATGGGCATATATAGGAAGCTACCTTATACTTATACATTAGTCCATCTAGCCCAGTATTGTCTTCACCGACTGGCAGGAGTTACCCAGTGTTTCAAACAGGAGTTTTTCCAGGATAGGTAGAGCCTGCCAAGGACTGAAGCTGGGGCTTTCTGAATGCAAAACATTTCCTCTGTCACTGAACTATGTCCCCTCAGGTTGTAATCAGAAGCAGAAAAGGACTGAGTAAATGTTTATCTCACCCTAATGCACTACAATGAGACATTTTAGTCTATAGATACACTTTTGTCTTACAAAGTGTCCATTGTAGGCCATTGTCACCTACACAGTACTAGACAAACAGCTCCACATTTCAATCAACTGTCATGTACACTTTTTTCCCCCAGTAAACAATGCTGTGCCCCAGCCAGTATAATTCACTGGAATAAAAATATTCCACACCAAATCTTTTGGCAAGTCATGATCTGTTAAAGCATAAGTGATAAGTTCTGGTTGGCAACAGACTGGGCCTGTTTGAGAGAAACACAAATATTGTATATTTCTTTGGAGAGATACTAGAATTCATTGTGATCAGGAAATATCCTACAATACAAGGAGTCCTCATTTTATTTTCATTTTTCTCTGATTTCATTTTATCTTTATTCTATCTTCTCTGTATTTGGATTGAATAGAGTTGATTCTGCAATACTGGAATCCAATAATAGCATTTTTATTCCCTGAAATATGCTGGTACTCTCACTGGGGTCAGAAAATATCCCACAATTCATACAACACAATATTCTTTATTCTAACACATGAATGTTAACCCACATTGCTGCTGGGAATTTATCCTCTCTCATGTAATACCCCCAAGAGTGAAAAGGTTCTATGAAGAGACAGTTTTAGAAAGAGGAGAGTTAGGTGCTTACCCCCGGTCCACCGTTCCTCAATTTTTGTTTACATTTTCCTCTATGCCTTCTTGTTCAATAATAATAATTTTTAAAATCAGGAGGAAGTTAAATGGAACTTGATGTCATGTGCAGTTTAGCCTTGACACAGCAATTGTGATCGAAAGGAACATGATCTCTGCAAGAAGAATCTTAGTGATGAAACAGTGCCGTTCTGAATGCAGAGAAGATCAAATATCCCATCAACAGAAACACAGTGATAAAACTGTGAAGATGGTATATAAGGAAATGGGAAACACTAAGAATAATTGAGTCTTCAGGAAAATCTATCTTAGAAGAGCAAAAATATATTGTTATTGTATAGAATGAAAAACAATAAAAGTGTCAGGAGCTAGCTAAATCTATGTCAACCTTGTTCTTAATAAAAGTATTATATACTACTGTCTTCAGTTCTTGAACTCAAAAGGACATCAGCTCCCTGAATATTTGAGATTGTCTTCTTATGCTTGGAAGCATACTCCTAGAATAAAATGTACATCATTTCTGTAGCATGATAAAACTTATCAATGACAGATAATTTTGACTGAATTGTAATAAAAACATATTTGGGTGCATGCAAGCATAGTGCTTTCTGTAGGATGTAAAGCATTGCTGTTGCTTTTTTGGTATAGGCATGCCTATTCAATAACTCTGTGTGTGTCTGTGTGTTTAAAAGCCTGTCTAAGGAACAGAAGATTGTGCTGATACATAATTTATATACTTATATATTTATCAAGTTTAAATTTGTGTATACCTCACGCAAGCTGAAGGCATCAGCACAGTTTAGAAAATTTGATTTTTTTTAAAAAAAAAAAGTAAAAAACAAAGTCAGTTACAATTTAAACAGATTTTTAAAATGCATAAAATGCATAGTTATACCATTTGGCTCCCTAAACCAGTTTAAAATATCCAAACAAATAGATCTAATCTGTCAGTGACTTATTAAGGAGGAGATTTTAGGTTTGTAGCCACTTTAAAACTGAAGTCCATGTTTGTGACTGTAGGGATGTAGAAAAAAAAAGAGTAAAAAGGTAAAGGTGCATAAAATTATCTATGGAGTATTCTTTTATTCAATGGTTATCCACTGAACCTGAATGTTGGGAGGTTCAGGACAGATAAAATGAAGTTCTTATTACACCACAAAGAGTTTAACTGTGGAATTTATTGCCACAGGATGTAGTGGTGGCTGATAATTTGTGCTGCATTGGAAGAGGAATGGATAAAGAATACATAAAGTCATACATGCCAATTGGTCAGGATACAAATGTGCTACCTTCACTGTTGTGGGCAATGTGTCTCGGTATAATAGTTGCTGAAGAACGTGAAAGGAAAGGAGCAGCTGTACTCCATACCTATTGGTAGGCTTCCCACAAGCAATGGGTTGGCACTGTGTGAATAGAACACTGGACTAGATAGCCCTTGGGTCTGATCCACTTGGCTGTTTATATGCTGTTATGAAAAACAACAGAATAGTGCAAGAATTCTACACCAAATCACTGAGTGGTTAAGAGTGAAATCCTTTACTCATTTATTGAGAGTAAAGCCATTTCTGCAGTATGGCCTCATCCTGACATGGGGACGCATTAAAGCCAGGCCACGATGCATGCTACCGCATGACATCATGGTCCTGCTTCTGCCACATCCCCGGCTGTTGTGATCAAGCATTATACTAGTACCAGAAAATATCTGGTAATAGGACCCTTTCAAGCGACAATCGCGTTGGCGTGGGCTGTGCGGAAAGGGCAGAAGCGCTGCACTGTGGAAGGAAGGAGAGTATTGTGACCACTACTGTCTACTTGCACTGGCTGGGTGGAGAGGGGAGCATTCAGGACACATTCCCATCCTGGCGAAGGCACTGCTGGGGTGATGCCAGGATGTCACAGGATGCAGCTAAGGTGAAGAAAGCCTAAGTCCTGTCTGAGATTTACACCTGAGTAGACATGCTCAGAACTGCAGATGAGAGAAGTTTCTCAACATATTTGCTACCAATGGTTAAAAATTATTGTTACAGATCTGTCCAGAGATGCTATACAAATGACATGGATGTATGAAAGCAGACTAAGGGCATTTTCAGCTTGAGGCTTCCTCTCGCCAGCAGTCTGAAAGAACGAGTTAATTATTACATCGTTTTCTCCTGAATGGATTTTCTCTAGTAAGGAAAATGCTGAGAGAAACAATGGAAAAACAAGAGGAGAAGCAGCATATAAGAGAAGAGCAATGTTGTGTGAAGTCCTCATAAAATTCCGTGAATGAGGCAAAATGGTTGTGTTATAAAAGCTTAATTTGGATCACCATTAACAAAATGAAAGAGTATACATGAAACAGGGAAATAAACTATAGTTTTAATCAAAACTAACCATTCTTTAATCTAGTTGTGGAGATTTATCATGCCTCAACATTTCTTATTGTATTTGGAAAGACCTGAGGAAAATAATATTTTAAAAAGCTCGGTCTCACAGTACTTGCAAGGGGGAGGAATTTGCTATAGCAACAAGAGATTGTAGACATTATATACATGTTGTTTGTGCAGTGCAAAAACAGATATTATACTTCTGCAAGGATTTACTAAGGAATAAACTTCATACAGTATTGCATGGAACATCTCAGATTAGATCAACTAGTAATATTTTCTTTGCTTTAAAGCAGATGTGCTCCTCTAGAGATTGTTTGAGTGCAACTTTCTACACTAATGCTAGTGGGGGCAAAGCTATCAACATCTGTAGAACCACAACTACTTTCCTCATCTTTCTTTAAAGCAATTATAGTGGGCTCCTATTTGATCAGGGAAGCAATGGTGAAGGAAGATGGTTTTAAATCTGGAATATTCAAGAAGGCACCTCCTTTGGTGCTCTCCAAGTTGTTATGGCCTTCTCAATTTACATGTGCTCAGCATTTTCCTTTCCTACAATGCAACTGGAACACGCTATGTTTTGAAGTATGCCCACCAGACCATTCATGATGGATGTCTCCTTTTTTATCTGGTCTAAAGGAAATTGATCAACAAAAATCAGCTTCACAAGTGGAATAAACTTAATGCAGGAACTGCACAGAAGTAAGTATGAGCTAGACTTATGTGTTACATTGTCACACTTCAGAATTTTGCAGCTTAAATTTTTCCTAATTAAGTTGAGAAAGAGAAAGTATTAAATGACATATGAATTAAATCATGAATGCAATATTTGTCTTTGTGGTTGTTGGGTGCCCTCAAGTCATTTCTGACTTACGGCAACTCTAAAATGAACCTATCATGGGGTTTTCTTGGCAACATTTGACCAGAGAGGGATTGCCTTTGGCTTCCTCTGAGACTGAGAGATTGTGACTTGCCCAAGTTCACCAGTGGGTTTCCATGGCCAAGCAGGGATTCAAACCCTGGTCCCCAGTGTCCTACTTTAATCTTCAGACCACTACAACACACTTACTCTCATATACTTCCTTTACTGCTCCCTTTTGTTTTTAGGGTAGCCCTCCTACAGCACAATCACAGTTAGACTACAATTCTAGAACTTTAAATCATTACTGCAATTGCTTCATCATTGCTAAATCACCATGTCTGCCTTCCAAAAAAGTAGACCTGTTATGGAGCACCAAGAGGGCTCTTAAAATTATGCATCCAGAAACAAATGTGGAATTGCCTCCCAAGGGAGATTAGGTTAGCCCAGCGGTTCTCAACCTGTGGGTCCCCAGATGTTCATGGACTTCAGCTCCCAGAAGCCCCAGCCACTATGGTCAATGCTCAGGGCTTCTGGGAGCTGAAGTCCACGAACATCTGGGGACCCACAGGTTGAGAACTACTGGGTTAGCCCCTTCCCTGTTGTCCTTCTGCCAGCAAGCAGAGACATTTTTATTCAGGTAGGTTTTCAGCAACCTACTGGCTGCTGAGAAAAGAATTTTTAACAGCCAGGTGCTGTATTTTTCTTCCTTTCCTTTGCTTTTAATTCAATCATGTTTAATATTATAACTGTATTTCCTCACTGTGACTTTTTATGGTTTTATCTATGCCTATTTTTAATCTTGTCCTGAGACATCATGATCCCAGTTTGGAGGAAAGGTGAGATATAAATCAAATCAAATAAATACATAAAATGTGGAGTTCGATGGGCATCTGTGGGGAAAGAATTAAAATGAGGAAGAGATAGGGAAGAATAAAAAAAAATGTGGCAACACCTTTCAAACTAATTGCTTTTTACTTCTGCATGAGTTTTCAGGTTCCAATAAGACATTTCACTCATTGAAAATTCAAATTGTCAAAATTGTATTGTATTAGCAGATTGAAAAATGGCTAAAAACAATGCGAAAATAGTGAGTTCAGTTCCTCTTCTGAGGAGGAGACTTTGATCAAACATACCCATTTCAAGACACACACATACACAGAGACTGAGAATTAGGGAAAATAATTCTAGAACAGAGATATTCCTTTCCTGACAAGACATGTGAAGCTACCAATGTCATGATGCCAGTAAATACATTTAGCCCTCCTCATTTGGAGGTTAAGCATTCATGGGTTTGATTATTCATGAACTGTTGGGGGAAGGGGGTAGGGCAGAAGGAGGGAGGGAGGGCACGCACATTCACTCACTTGCTTACATGCTGGAGAGGGAGAAGGGGATGGGAGGAGGGCGCATACATTTGCTCACTTGTACAGGTAAGAAGCGGATGGGATGGGATGGGAGGGGATGGGATGGGAGGAGGGCACATGAGCACATTTGCTCACTCATGCAGGCAGAAAGGGGATGGGATGGATGTCTCCTTTCTCTCTCTTCCCACTCCCCTATCTCATCTCATTCATCCCTCCCATTCACAGGAGTTAGTGAGTGAATGAGGGATCTCATGCATGGTTGGACCCACTCACCCAACCAGCACGGGTACTTTTGTGTATGTGTACATTACATATGGTGGGAGGGCTTACGATATTGACTTCTTCTTCTTCTTCTTCTTTTTTACTTTCATGGGGGTCTTGTGCCCCTAACCCCCACAAAAGTGGAGGGCCCACTGTATCCATTATGAAGTTTGAACAAAAGACTGCGATGTTGTATCTAGTTCCTTTCCCCTCTTGTTATCATTTTTCAAGTCCCCTCACTCCCACTGAAGTTTTCTTGGAATTCACATTCACTCCCAATGAAACATAAATACACCATTCTTCTGAACTGGTGCTTTCAAATGAACAGTATGTTTGGTTGTTCTATGTAGCCTTCAAAATGTCCGCTCTTAAAGGATTATTTTTCAAGTACAATTACAAGGAAAGGAAGAGAAAAAATAAAAAGGGGAGAAACAGGATATGAGTGTAGGCTAGGCTTATATATGAACAGAAGCTGATCGTATTTCCAAAAACACACCTATTCAAGTTGCCATTCATAAAATACATGTAAATATAAGTAGTAAGCATAGCTAAAGCAATGAGATCTTCTGACCAGTGAACAATAGACAGAGAGGGTGTATCTTTCCAGCCTTAGAATACAAACCTTTCAGTGTTAGTAAGAGCATGGAGGCTCCAACCTCAATATGCACTAATTAAATTCCATGCATTAGAGATATAATTTAAAAGAGCATGTGTGTCTACATATAACAAAGATTTTTTTCCAGTACAAAATTAACACATTGTGATATAGTCAATAAGTGTTGGATAAATCTTATAAGAATAGGACATCAAGTAGCAAATATAAGTCAAGGGACAGAGAGAGGAAGAAGGGGAGAGAGAGTGAGAAATGCATGAGTATACTTAAGCAGTATGTAGCACACTTGGGATTTACATTCACTTAACCACTTTTCAGTATTCTAAAAAATCATTTTTAAAAGCCATACTGGTTTGGAGTTTTAGTCCAAATACCATTTCTCCACGCCCAGAATAAATTCCTGTGGTCAACCATGTGCATCTAAACAAGATTTGTTTCATTCCCAGAAATTTCTCCCCTTGCTGTAATCAAACTAAAAGGAGCTTTATATAATCTCATTGTGTTCCTAAACATTGGGGTGAAAGCTCAGTATGAAATAGTCAATATGAAGATCCTGTTACTCTTTGGTGGTCCTTACATTTTCTTTGGAAGTACTTGGAGCAGTTCATCAGCCCACTCTGATTGTTCTCTGTCTCCTAGGAAAGAAGCACCAGGTGGCAGGATTTTACCAAGAAAGTTTGTTTCAAACCTGCCTTTCAGTAGCAAATCTTGCTTGCTGATTTTGACCCAGAGAATGTGATCTCTATCTTGCAGAACCCATGAAATTAAACCCTTTAATTTGACAATCAGAGCACTAAATTGCCAAAGAAATATCCCATCCATGATGACCAAGCAGAAATTGGAAAGTTACTTTTTTAAAAGGAATTAATTACAGTTGTTGTTCCAACTCTTGTTGTTAATTCTTGTCAAGCCAACTTTGACTTATGGAGACACACTGAATGAGGGACCTGAAAGTCAACCTACCCTCTACAGCCTTAATCAAGTCTTTACTGACTCAGAGCCACAGCTTCCTTGACTGAGTCTATCTGCCTGTAACGCAGTCTTCCTCTTTTCCAAGTGCCTTCTACCTTGTCCAGCATTACTGTCTTTCCTAGGGAGTCATGCCTTCTCATGATGTGTCCAAAGTACAACGGTCTCAGTTTAGTCATCTTGGTTTCTAGGGAGAGTTCAGGCTTCATTAGCTCTGGAACCCATTTATTTGTCTTTTTAGCAGTCCATAGAACTTATCTCCAGCACCCCATTTTCTGTCAACTTTTTCGTCATACTTGGTCATGTTCCCCTGCTGATCATATAGCATCCCCACTCCTGGTTTAGATCTCCCTTTGATTTCATGCATCTTGTAAAGAAGTCTCTTGTTCTTACTTTTTTGCTGCCGTCTTCTATTTCTCTGCAATGATTATTATAGTCATTTGCCTTGTCCCTGCACATAAGTTGCTGAACAATTGCATTCAGGGCTCTGACCCTACTTCTGTGCCCTTTCACTTTTGCTTCTCATCTGTCCTTAATTGTTTGAAGAGTTTCACCCTTTCATCTACTGAGGCTTCTCTTTCGTTTTGGCTGCAGATACTATCCTTTAGCATTCCTCCTTGACAGTGTTCAGAGCTCTTCTGGCTCCCAGTCAATTAGGCTTAATGTTCCAAGCCTGCTTGCCCCTAAATACTATATTTAGTGTTGTAGTTACTTTTTAAAAAAGTTTTGCTTTCCTTCCTTGTTTATTATTAGGAAATATTTTCTTTGGTCCTGAATGAGCTTAGCTAGAAGGCAGTCAAGGAGCAAGGATATCCAGTTGAGATTCAAGTTACATCCAGAGCATTTGTAGGATGTTATCAAGAACGCTGGTGTAGATGATACTTCCAACACTTTGCTTTTAGCATTAAAGGAAAAAAGCTGGTGGGGTAAGAATTGGGAAATTCCTCTGGGAAGGGAGGACAGCTTATCAGAAATTTTAATTAATTAAACAAGAGGTAAAGAACCTTTTGGTATCATACGAGTGGAGATTTCAATGAGTGGTGTTTGGGATCACAGACAGATCACTAGATGAGAGAGGAATATTTTTCTCTTCTCTCTCTCTCTCTCACACACACACACACACACATACACACACACGTGACATTGTCAAGTTAGCTCATAAGTCAGGGAACACCAAAATATGTACAGAGAAGAGGGCATAACAATACGGCTAGCATCCTGTTAGTACTCTAAATGACAATGCCATAAATCAGACTTATACCTTCACCACTCACTTGTATAGGTGTAGGTCAGAATTTTGTTTAAACTATGCAATGACCCAAATCCCCTGAATTCACTTTGTAACCAGTGCAGTCTGCTCCCCAATACAACCATTTCTGTGTTTTTGGAGAGTTGGGGGGTGAGTGGGGACATGCCCATCTGTTTTCTTGTAGCTGGGTGCTCTGCAAAGATGTCATCTGTGTAGAGCTTGCAAGGGGCCCCAGAGGTCTCTGCAAAGGCCTGTTACAGTGGGTTCAGCTAAAAGAAAACAGCTGGATGACATTCTCCCATGGTCCAACCACACAGAAATGGCCACTGGGAGAGGCATTGGGAGACGCAGCTATGGAGACATAACTACATGATATACATATATCTCTCTATGCAGGATCTCAGCCTAAGATCCATACAAATGGGTAGAGATTTTGTCAGTTGTGTAGGAATATGGGGGCAGGGGGTTGATTCACTATGGGAGGCAATGTTTTGGGGGCGTCCCAGCTGTAGCCATGCTCCTGCGTGCCCTGGCCACACGTCCGCACACAGTGGCCATACGCCCTGTACCATACCCTTGCCCCCCTCCCGCCCCCCCTCCACACACTCCAAGCTCCACCACTGGATTTTGTTTTAAAAAATAAGCGAACACAATAAAATCCTTCTTCAAGTAAAACTAAGTCATATTGCTTTTTAAGGCCCTTTTCACATGGCATTTTCCATGTGAAAGAGGGCCTGGAGCGTCACACGATTGTGAGGAGCGATCTGCACGATGCATCCACAATTGCACGATGCTCCAGAGGCCAGCAGGCACCGATTGCGCACCTTTTCATTTTCAGCTAGAAGCCGAAAATGGTGTGCGATCGAGCATTGCTCCCAGGCCCCACACACACTTACCTGGCATGTGGATCCTCCAGAGCCACGCCAGTTGTGCTTCCTGCCCCAGCACAGCCTGGGAAACCCCCAGGCTGCGTTGCGGAAGGAAGAGGCGGGGCTCTCGCATGAGCAGGCAGCTCGTGTTGAGCTGGAGGACCCCGGACAAGAGAGTTTCTCACCGGAGGCTGCTCACATGATCCCCGCACCCCAGCGCTGGAAGACGGTAAGGTGCAGAAAGGGCCTAAGTTTGCATTGTCTGAACAAGACTAAAGAAAACACAAAATAGCCATCTCCTCAGCAGATGTTAAAGAACTTATTCAAGCAATCACCTGTGTGTTAAAGTTAAATATGGCATTGCAATCCATTCTGTGACTGAGTAACTTGCTTGACAAGAGTCAAAGTCAGTACTGCACAGCAAAGAATTATAACTTCAGCTTCTAACTTACTGGACGTAGGCATATACTTCCATAACAGAAAACAATTTCTTTGAGGCTGGTTTTTGTACTACAACTCCAGAGACCAGGGTTCTAATTCCTGTTCAGCCATGGGAACTCACTGGGTGACCCTGGGCAAGTCACACTCTCTCAGCCTCAGAGGAAGGCAAAGGCAAACGCTCTCTGAACAAATCTTTCCAAGAAAATCCCATGACAGGTTCACCTTAGGGTTGCAGTAAGTCGGAAACAACTTGAAATCCCACAGCAACAGTGTATTTTTTCCTTCATGGAAGCAATCTCCTCTGGGAACACATAGGCACTGTCTTGCACAAAGTCCAGGGCAAAAATTTCACTGGTAGCCAATATATGTGTCAATAAACTGGTGCCTATAATGGTTTTCCCCATACAAGGATTACTCCCAAGCATTCCATTTCACTGTGAAGCATCCTTTTTCCTTACAATTCTGTAAATCTAACAGTTCCATATTTTGAGTTCCTAATTGTTTGAAGACAATATGCAACTATGGCTTTCCTCTAGCAGAAAGGTGGGATCCAATGCAAAGGAAGCAAGACAATCTACCTCCCCATAGCCATCACCCACACATACCTCACACTAGCACAGGAAGACTAGAAAATCCTCCAGAGCAGTGGTTCTTAACCATTTCTTTATTTATTAAAGGCTTCTGGAGACTAGGATTCAAATCTTCACTCAGACACTAGATGACCTTGGGCAAGTTACATTCTCTTAGTGTCAGAGGAAGGCAAATGCAAACTGCCTCTGAACAAATCTTGCTTAAAAAAAACTGTGATAGGTTCACCTTAGGGTTGCCATAAGTCAGAACTGACTTGAAGGCACACAATAGCAACGTGCTGCTAACGGGGGAAGTTCTTTCTAGCCATCATGTCTCTCCCCTTTGAAAACTGACTTATTGGAGCTCTAATTGCCCAAGTGGGGATTCAGACCGTAGTCTGCAGAGTCACAATTTGGGTGCTCACACACACCTGCAGCTGTGCCCCTTTTGTCAGGGACATGGCAGCAGGGGATATGGGTGCTGAGGGACACGACATCAGGTATGTATGTGTGCCTGAACTGCTCCCTCGTTTACAAACAAGGCAGCAGTTTCAGCACTCACACTCCCTACTGCCGCATCCCTGTCACTGCCACTACTGCTGGTATCTAGCACCAGGACTTCATGGACCCCCTATGAGGTGTCCGTGGACCCCCAGGGGTTCACAGACCCCAGATTAAGAACCACTGCTCCAGAATATGTTTTCTGGAGCCAAGACACTGAAGATACAGGGAAGGAGAAGAGATTCTTCTTCCATCAGCAAAATATTGGATTTAGTCTTGCATGGTTTGCATCTCACAACTTTTTTGTTTAAAGGGAGCGTTCTTTTTCAACTACGGTGTCAGGAGGTTCTGGTATGTGTGGTCTCAGTATTATCATCGTTTGCTAGCCCGACTTTGGAAGGTATTAGGTATCATTTCAATATCATAATTCGGCCCCATTTTGCCA
Organism: Iguana delicatissima; assembly: GCA_948472985.1. Lineage (NCBI taxonomy): Eukaryota > Metazoa > Chordata > Lepidosauria > Squamata > Iguanidae > Iguana > Iguana delicatissima. The sequence goes on from CAOKZL010001081.1 coordinate 498,442, forward strand.
CCCTCAGCCAAGTGTTTGCGAGGCCCCTGGACAAGCACAGAACTAGGCATGGCCATTGATTGCTGAACATTTCATTCTCCACCCAGGCAGGCCAGACTCAGCCAGATCGCCACTTTAGGAGACCTCCCGGACAAACTCCTTATTAAGGATGCACGCTACTACAAAGAACTTCCTGCCCCGAGCAGGCAACTTGACAAGTGAGACGCTTAACTGTCAAGTACTCTGCATCTACATACTGGCCATTCCATTGTTGATTCGGACCTAACTCAATCATGCTAAATTCTGACCTTTCGAAGACATTGTCTCGCACCCAAACCTCATTGTTCTCCCCCAAATACAGACTAGCCTACGGCCATATTTTCCCTATAAAACCCCCCCGATTCCAAGACCTTCCTCGGATCATCCGAATTTCCATCCAGCCTTGCTGCCGCTTTATCCGGCGAGCTTTCCCCTCAGTCTCATTCTGAGACCGCGCATCTGTGGACCTATGCAGTGATCTACCCCGGGCTTCGGACAGGTGTAGTATCACCCAATTCAACAATCCCTCTCAAAATCCCTCTATACCGCTACCACCTTTATTTTCTATAGTTACTTGTATGAGTGTGTTGCATACACTGTCTGCTTGTATTTAATAAAGTTACAGTTATTATTTCATATTTGGTGTGCTTCTTGGCTTGGCCTGACCCCGTAGACGTTGGGTTTAAAGATTCCGCTGCATTGCCCTGCCTCTCGCTGTGCTAACTTGTGCTCTAGCTAATTTCCCCACCATATTGTAAGAGCATATTTTGGAGTCCCAGGACCCCCAGAAAACAGAGTAACATCAGGTTGTTTGAAAAATATCTAAACAATGTTTCAATTGTCCCCGACTTTTTCCTAGCAATATGTGGCACCAGCTGCATCATTTTATTCCCAACCTCAAGTGAGTGAGTTTCTTTTTAATTTTGAGAGATAGTGCTCTTCCAGGTTGGCTTCAAGAAGTGCGAGTTCTCATAATATACATCCTTGGGTTTTTCCAGGTTTTGCTGGTTGTTGCTGTCTGTATATCCACTTGTTCCATTCTTTGGTGGGGAGGATTTGTAGTGATTTCTTGCATCTGCACCAGAGCTTTTTCAAAGGTTTCTTTTTTCTTTTTTAAAAAAGGCAAGTTTTACTGAAATAATTATATGGTGAAAGGGTTGGATTTTGTCCTCTCTTTTAATTTTTTTTTCCCCTTGGAGTTATAGGCTAGCATTCTGCATTGCAGTTATAGATTTGTAATCTTGAGTTAAAATTCCGCAGGTGTTCTGTATTCAGTTATGCTCTCTGTTCATGATTGTAGCACTACTACTGCAAAAATACATGCCCTCCCAAACCCACCGTAAACTCCAGAGGGCCTCTCCAAGCAACAGAGGCCTATGTCACAATGAAGTGGGGTGCTTCAGGATGAGACAGCCAGCCCCCACTTGCCACTGAGCCACGGTGCGACTAGGAGAAGCAACAGAATCTTGTTTCTCTTAGTCACGTGATTATCCAGGAGCGAAAGAGAGCTGGCTGTGTCATCCTGAAGTGCCCCATTCAAACATGTCCATCTTCCTGGACTTTAAGATGGGCCTTGGAAGCTGTTTTCTTCGGTCATTTGTGGCTACAGAAGATCTCAACCATCATATTATAGTGTAAAGGTGTCATTCAGGTGATGCACTATAACTCCTTTTTTTAAATGATGAAAGAGAAAGAAAGGGGAGACATTTTGTTCCCATGTGTCTTAAAAATTAAAAGAAACCCACTCAAGAGTAGGAATAATTTTTTGTAGATTGTGTAGGAATTACCAGAAAAATAGTTTAGGACAATAGAACATTGTTTGTATTTTGTTAAAATAAAGAGTAACAAGAACTACAGCAAGAACTACCATATCTTCCCAGCCTGGAAGAACTCATATATTTTAAAAAGGCCCATCTTTGCTTCTCTTGCCTTTTTAAAAAAATTCATAAGAGTTATGGTGCGATGGCATGTTTGCATTCAAACACTCTTAAAAAAAAAGCAAATCAGAGAGGAGAAAGAAATGCCTTCAAACCGTAGTATCGCCTCAGCAAATCTGTCCCACTGTTTAAAAAACCTGACACAAATCCAAGAAATCAATACAAAGAGTCTCCCAAAAGGGGCACATTGCCAAAATCAACTGGACATGGAGATAACAAAAGCTGACAAAACCTGAGGGGGAAAAAGAACCTATGGCCATTTCCACATGGGCATATTGCTCACGCTAGGGCGACCTCTCTTGGAGGTCTTCTTCACCGGGGGGTGCGCTAGAGCAGTTTAAAAAAGTGAGGCTCTAGACCTCAAACTGCTCTAGTGCAGCCGCGGGGTGGCGCTGTGAGTTTTATAAAAACCACCTTCGCAAGTGGTTTTTATAAAACTCATCCCCGCTGCCCCGTGGCAGCCCCCAGTGAAGAACTGCAGAGATGCGGTAGCGCGTCCCTCCAGATCTGCCCAGGGGCGGGCTTCCGGCTGGCACGCTGTCCTGATTGGCGGAGCGCCACTGGAAGCCGCCGGCCGCCATTTTGGGTGCCGCCGAGCGCCGCCAAAATTCGGTGGCGTTTAGAACGGCGGATCTGCGCTCTACGCAGGGATGGAGCAACCCGCTCGTGGGTAAGCTCTGCCCCTGCGTGTGCGGCCCCGTTTCGCCCCCCTGTGAGGAAAGGGCCTATATTATAAGAGCTCATCTTTCTGTAGCCCAATCTGTAAGAGTCCATTATCTATGCTTTATTTTCTACTTTACACCAGGGGTGACCAAAAGTTTCTAAATCCAACAGCTACACAGAAACATTCCTATTCTTTGATATTTCTTCATCTAACAGTTCCTTATGGTCATTAACTCTTATTCCCATCCCATTAAATGGGATATCGCATTTAACAATAGGCCAACTGTAACACATGCAAATTGCTCCCACCCACTCAGGGGACTACGCAAGTATATATACTCTGTTCCACTTCCATGCCACCATATCCTCTGAAGATGCCAGCCAGAGATGCAGGCAAAATGTCAGGAGAAAATACTAACAGAACACGGCGTCAAAACCTGGAAAACCCACAACCACCTGCGGATTCCGGCCGTGAAAGCCTTCAACCTTACAATTTGTTGCCTTTTCATACTACCTCAGTCTTCTGGCTGAGCAACCACCTGTCTCTGCTTAATAGTAAGGCTGGCCCTGAAACATAGACACACACATACCGCAGGGAGAGTGAGAGAGAGTGGACACCCCAACACTCTGCTCTGCTGCTCGTTCCCTCTCCAAGGTTTCCCTAGTTGCAGCTTGCAACCGAGCAAAAGAAGGAAAAAGTGAAGACAAATCTCTATTGCATCCCTTCCTAGCAGCCACTAAGGGTTTTAAAATCCCTGTCCTATTAATTTCCTTGAACTGCCCAGGGAAGTCATCTGTTAGCATCCCTTTTACTTGACATATCGTACATTACATTTCCATTTGTGAACTTTTCATTCTTCTTCCTCAGTGCCTAAGGTAGATTCATTGCTATGGTAACTCAGACCCAAGTTTCTTTAATTTCACTTACATAAAGACTACCAATTCAAGAAGGCAGTTTTACAAGCTTCCCATGGAAACAATTTCATATTAGCTCTGAAGTGAATGGCAACACCATTTATTTAAATCAATGCAGTACACCATGCTCCAAGAAGCTTTTGATGAGTGCGGTTCAGAGCTGCAGCTTTACAAAACTGAAGCTTCCAAATAATTCTTTTTAAAGTGCTATACAAGATGGGAGGGTAGAGACAGCCCTCTGGTTTGTTGGCATTATTTATTGTTTAAGATTTTTACAAAAGAAAAATGAAAAACTTGCTTCTTTTTCCTTATTTTTTTTTAGTTGAATTGATTAGTTAATTGATTTTAGTTATTTCCTATCACTGAAACATGCTACATAGGGAGTCAGGAGACTGTGCTAAATGGGGTGAACTGTGATATGTGTGGATCATTCAGCTTAGGCCTCTCAAATAAACCTTAAGGGCAGAACGCAGATCCCAGATCTAGTCTACAGTTGGCCCTCCACATTTGCTAGGGTTAGGGGCACAGGACCTCTGCAAAAGTGGAAAAATCACAAATATCAAAATGTGTGTGTGTGCATCTGTGCAAAGAGGGTTGAGGGATGGTGGAGAGAGCAAGCACCTAGGGTCCAAACCAAATCAGAGAATGGACAGGGAATGGGGGTGGGTTGACATGGTGACTCTATACTTCCGCTTTTCCCAATCTCCTTCATTGGGTGGTTGTGGGGGCAGCCACTGAACACGAGTCAACAGTGTGATGTGGCAGCTAAAAAGGCCAATGCAATTCTAGGCTCCATCAAGGTCAAGGGGAGCAATAATATCACTCTGTTCTGCTTTGGTTCTGCTTTTTCTGCTTTGGTTACTATGTCCAGTTCTCAGTACCACAATTCAGAAGGATATTGACAAGCTGGATATTAAGAAGGATATTGATCAGAGGAGGGCAACCAAAATGGTGTCATCCCAGATACTATCATCCTAGATTTGCCCAGTAAGCAGACTGCATTAATAGTGGTTAACTGACCAGCAGACAGGTTCCTTAATGCCTGGATCAGTACCCATGCTGATGCCAAGACTATTTGCAGCTGTAACCAACAAATTTTTGGCCCATTTTATCCCATTTTGGTCTGTCAAGATGTTGTTATTGATAAGCAGAGCTTTGTCAGCCACTGAGCCTGCAAGAGGGTCCAGTCCTTGTTTGGAGAAGGAGCCATGGGTGGAGGAGGCATTGGCATTTCCCTTCTTTAGCTGCTGCCTCTCCTCCCACTCCCAGATCTGTCAACTGATTTGATTCATCCAACCTTCACCCAGGAAGGTCAACCAAGTGTGTGGGGGGGTGTGTGTGATCAGTTGCAATTTCTGCCAGAGGCACTCAGTATCAGATTCTGAAATTTTTCTGATTTGAAGAGTCTCTTAACTAGGCACCTACAGAAAAAAGATTTAAATATTCCAGAGAATCTCACTGGAGGCCAAGTTATACTGGCCAACATAACAGTATACATAAGAGGAAAATACAGGGCTTTGCTTTCTGTATGTTTTAGACAGAAGACAGATGGAAGGCACCTGATGCTAAAATCAAGAATAAAGTCAAGAACTCTGCCAAAAACATCCTATCTCAGCAGGACTAATGAAAATAATGGTATGTAATGTTTCCACACTGTGGATATGAGAAATCTCCAAAGCACATGAATATCCTGAAATGTAAAAGCAGCAGGGGAAATGGGGAGACTGGACCTGATATTCAAAACACTATGGTTCAAAAATATTGGTAGAGAGGAAAAGCTTCAATGATTGCTTGCATGAAAACTGCTTTCTACAGAAGAATGGCTCCTTATTGTCCTAAAATGAATGATGCTCCAAATCCATTCATATACTATGGCCTTTATCAATGCCCTGAAATATTGAGTTCCAACTAATATGCTTATTAAGCAGCTGAAAAACATATTTTTCCTAGCAAATCAAAAGAATTAATCCATTCCATTTGTTCTTATTTAATCTTGGTTGTGAGAGACTAAATGCACAGTGCTGAATGTTTAAAGTGAGCGTCCTAAATATTAACACTACATTGGCAGCAGATGTTTCAAATAATAGGGTATTAGGCATCCATTTTATCTCTAAACTGTTGGTCTCTAAACTGATAGTCTTCAGAAATCATTGTCTATCTCCACTATTCATCTTTAATAATGGACTAATACTAGTCAGAAGTGATCATTCAGATAGGTAGTATTCATAAATAAATTATTCATAAATGAGCTAGTCATGAGAAAATAGTGAACAACCTATTTCTCAAATAACCTCAGATTATATTTTGGGCTAAATTCAATTGTTAGTCCCAATTAAAGCAGACCTCCCGACCAAATTGAAATTATATTGATGTTGACATACTGCTCAACAGTTGATTTTGTGGGTCTGCTGTAGCTGGGAGTAGGAACTGGACTAACACTATAGATTGTAGTTTCTTAAAATCAGAAGATAGGGGACTCTAAAAGGTCAATGAATAGAAGAGAAAACTGAGTGGATATAAGAGCAAACTTCTGCACATTAGCAGAAAAATTCTAGTCACATAAACACTAATGTGTTTTGAATTAGCTATACAATAAAGAATATGTAGCTGTGCTGAAAAGCTAATGGACAATAACTATTCCATGTCTTGCATCTCTCAAAGAGACAGATTCAAGGAACTAAAAATAAAGCAGCAAGTGTCATTACGCCTCTGTATAACTCCATGGTTGTAATCAATCATCTATCAAATTCACTTCAACCTGGCTTCAAGACTGGTTGTGGAACTGAGCAACACTGGTTGGCTTTATGGACAGTCTACACTTGGAACTGGATAGGAGAAGTGAGTCCCCTTTGGTCCTGCTAGACCTCTCAGTGGTTTTCAGTACCACCAGCTATTATTATCCTTGGAAGCTCTGCTTTATAATGGCTCCATTCCTTCCAGGAGGATGAATTCAGAAGGTGGTGCTGGAGGTTGCCCATTCACTATATGGCCAATAGTGCCCATCAGATTTATATTGTATCCCCTATGTTATTTAATGTATGTATGAAACAGATAGGAGAGGTGATTTGAAGTTTGTGGTTTATGCCACCAAAATGCTGATGATGCCCATGATGCTCCCTTTTTTATTATAATCTAAGAAGACTGATCAATGTCCAGTGTTGGTAAAAGTCTAAAAACCTTTTCATATGTGTCACTGTATGAACATAAACATTTAAGATCAAACTATTCTTACAATCACAGATGAACATGTTCTGTGGTTATGTTGTTGAAGAAATGTAATCCAGTCTTTTAGTCAATGTGGTGTAGTAGTTTGAAGCACTGGACTACAACCTTGGAGACCAGGGTTCAGTTCCCATGAATTGCCATGAAAACCCACTGGGTGACCTTGGGAAAGGCATACACTCTCAGCCCGATTAAAACCCATGATGAGTTCACCTTAATATCACCATAAGTTGGAAAGAACTTGAAGGCACACAATAACAACCACACAGCACAATGTTGGTTGGTTGATTGATTGATTGATTGATTGATTGTTTTATGCTGCAGTTCTAAGTCAGCAGCTTACCTAAGTAGCATCTCCTGGCCTGACTCCCTCAATCCTGAATTACTTGCAGCAGTACCAACAGAAGGACAGAGCCTCACAGCTCACGGCAGCTGCTGCCAATAAATCAGGATGGGGGACTTTTATTATACGCATGTATTCCCTACACTATTGAATATGTAGGGATTGAGAATATGAATCAGTTACAAATGTGTAACTCTTAAGTTTTTGAAATTGTGATAGTAAATTTTAGCCTGAATAAAAATATAATGAAAATAAGCTCAAATACAATTTAAACCATCAAAAAGACATTATTTATGCCTGAATAAAAAAGTCAGACTCACACGTTTCCTGTAATCAGCTCTGCTCAATAGCATGGCCTTCATGGTACTTCGGACAAGCTGAAGTTTCTGAACGCCCTGAACTAAAGCTAAAATTCAAAATGTTCCAGAATGACTTGGACAGTTGGCTACTGTAAATCACTATTCTGAATACTAAAGATAGAATGGAGACTTCCATGTCTTCAAAGAGCTCATAGAATTTTCTTGGAAGTTGGGAAGCCATCCAGAGCAGCTGTTTATCCACAGTTTCGTGTATTAATGGCCTCCTTATCTGTTTTTTTTTCCACCTAAAAATCTATCCCGTTGTGTATCTGGATATGTGGGACATTGGTGTTTTATCAAAGAATACATTTTGATAAGTGTTAAGGTTGTCATTTATAAAGTTTGCCTCTGCATAGACTAGCCTAGAGGCTTTGTAGCTTTAAAACTACTTCATGTTTTAAGCATAAAAGAAAATTGTTCTGTTGTTGATATGTCTGTAAGTGCATTTCCTCTCTTGGTATTCTTCTTTTAGATAGTCAAAGAATCCCTTTTAATTGCTCAGACCAGCAATCTCAGCCAGAAGCTGTTATAACAAATGTGGGCAAGCTGTAGTCAGTCCTTGGCCACACTCTAGGTAGCCCATGAAGGTGGGGAGTCATACCCCCTTTTCTGGTGCTGATATTAATAGCAGCAGGATAGAGATCTCAGCGAGGACAGCTGGAAAGATCTCAGATCTTGGAAATACTGGGCTCTCCTGAGGTGGACCAAAGAAGCATGAGTTGGGTTTAGCCAGATTTTTGCCAATTAATTGTTGCCTCCACATCCACTTGTTCCATATTTAGGGATGGGGTCTGTTTGTAGTGATTGACTGAACTGGCACTAGGGCTGTTTCGAAGTATTTTTTTTTAAAAAAAATGGGGCTTTGTTTTCTGAGGTAATCCTATAGTTTAAAGGGTAGTTTTTTTCCTTTCTTTATTCAATTTTTTCTGCCGTTTAACTGATTCACAGATCCTAGACAATTTTTCTAAATGCAAAGAGGAGAAGAAATGGAGACCCTGACTCCAATATATCTTGGCATTAAAACAAAGTCACTTGAGGGTGGGAAGAAAATGTTGCAGCTGGTGCCAGGAATTGTCAGAAAATACTATACAAAACAATAACAAAAGATAACTCACTCATGAAGATAACTCCATTCAGGCCTTACTTAGCAGTTACAAAATTACAGATAAACCTAGGTCATTTCCCCCAGAGGTTTAAAAGAATATACTCTCTAACACGACTAACTAACACATTCGTATTCTACTCATGATACTATTCAAACACCGGGATGGTGTTGTGGGGAAGGAAGCCCTGCTACCAGCCCCTTGCCTCTCCTTGATGTTCTTTTTTGCCTCCCTCCTCTCTCTCTTGAGGCCTTTTATCACTTCTTGTTGGAAGATTCCAGAAACTTCTACCTTGCTCCTCCATCTGCCTTTGCTGATTGGGCAGCTGTATCCCATGATTTCTGCTGTTGGTCCTCAATAACTGTAACTTAAACTCAATACCTTATTAACCCCTTGTTTACCTAGAGAGAGAACTGTTATGTTGTCTGGATAACAAGAAGAGCCCATTATCACACACAGACACACACACACACACACACACCAATTTTATACGGTCTGGAAACAGCTAGAGGCTAGAGCCACACCAGCTGTGATTTCATTCCATAATTTGGGACAGAACAGTATTAAAATAGATATGCAATCACATATTAGTATAGATTAGCCACATTGCCCTTACCAGACATGTAGGACTCATCCCTCTCTTTTTTATTATTATTATTATTTTTATAAATTGAGGGAGTTTATACACAATACAAGTGCTTAACCTTATTCCATATTGTACAACAATCTTACATTAATTCTCTATTAATTCCTTTCACGCTTTGTTATCAAATGTACATATTAATTTATATGTTACAATCCCTCTTTCCTCTCCCTCCCTGCCTTCCCTTCCCTCCCTTTCCCACCCTCCTCCCTTATCTTAATAAAAACCATCTTTCCCCTCCCAATCCTCCCCCTTCCCTCCCCCTACCCTTTCCACTCCTTCTTCCACGTTTTCTCCATTCCAGACTCTTTATTCTCTTTCTTAAACTAAACCTCCTTCATGTGAAATCTTTTTTTGTTGTTGTCTCTCCTTCAATTAATAATACTTTCCCCTCTCTCCCTGAATTCCCACCTTACCTTAGCTGTTACCCTACAATTCCTTTATTGTATTCTTTACCTCTCTTCTCATTTCTCTTTCACCCATCTAATAATACCTTGCCACTGCCTTTCGAATTGTTGAGTTGAATTACCTTTTAAGCTGTTGGATAATTTTTCCATTTCCATGATGTCCATCACTTTTAATGTCCATTCTTCTTGAGGGGGCTCTTTTTCTTCTTTCCAATATTTCGCATAGTTCAACCTCGCTGCTGTTATTAAATTTAACAATATTTTCTTTTTCTTCTTCATTTGACTCTTCTCTTCAATCATATTTAATAAATATATCTCCGGATTCATCTCAAAATTCACTTCCAGCAACTTGGTTAAACTATCATGGATCTTTTTCCAATATTTTTTTGCTATGGGGCATACCCACCATGTATGAAAGTAGGTTCCCATTGTTCTTCCGCACTTCCAGCATTGCCCACTTCCTTTTCCTGTTATTTTCTTTAGTTTCTGGGGCGTCATATACCATCTATGCATTGATTTGTAAAGGTTTTCTCTTAACATCAAACTCTGTGTAAATTTTATATCTTCCTTCCATACTTTTTCCCATTTTTCCAATTCTATGTTACGACTGAGATTTTGCACCCATTTTATCATATAGTCCTTAATCTGTTCCTGCTCCAAGTCTCTTTCCAATAAAATTTTATAAATTTTTGAAACTTTTTTTCTCCTTTTTCATTAAGATTTCATCCAATTTATTCTTTTCCCTTTCCCATCCTCTATTTTTCAAATCCATTTTATACCTTTCTTTTATTTGCCGGTACGGGAACCAATCTAATTCTGTATTCTGCTCTTTAAGTTCTTCTCTACTCTTCATCACCAGAGTTCTTCCTTCCCATCTTATTATATCCGTATATCTTAGTATTCCTCCTTGTTTTGGTCCTGTTATTCTAAATGCTTTTTGGGGTGATGTCCAAACTGGTAATTTATTGTAAAATTTCTTGTTGATCGTCTGCCACGCTCTCATCAAGGCTCTTCGAATGTAGTGATCTCTAAATTCTCTATCTATCTCCGCCTTGTTATAGCATAAATATCCATGCATCCAAAATTTACATTAAATCCTTCCAATTCCAATAATTTATAATTTTCCAATTGTATCCATTCTTTTATCCATTCTAGACAGCATGTTTGATAGTATATTTCTAAATGTGGTAGTCCGAATCCTCCTCTCTCCTTACTATCTTGTAATACCTTCATTTTTATTCTTGGTTTCTTCCGTGCCCATACAAATTTAGATATTTCTTTATTCCAACTTGCAAATGGTTTTTTATTATTAATTATTGGGAGATTTTGGAACAGGAACAAAATCTTTGGGAGCACCGTCATCTTTATAGTATTTATCCGTCCTAATAATGAGAGATCCAATTTATTCCATATCTGCATGTCTGATTTAATTTGGTTCCAAGTCTTTTGATAATTATTTTCATAAAGTTCCGAATTTTTCTTTGTAATATAAATGCCCAAGTACCTAACCTTTTTCTCAATATTAAATCCCGAGATTTCTTTCAACTTTTCCTCTTCGTTTTTGGTCATATTCATTGTTATTAATGATGATTCATTCTTGTTTATCTTAAGACCCGCCACCTGTCCATATTCTTTCAATTCTATTAGCAAATTGGTCAATGTTTCTTTTGGATCTTCTAAAAATACAACCATGTCGTCCGCTAAAGCTCTTATTTTATATTCATTCTTCTTTATTCTTACCCCTCTTATCTGACTTGATTCTCTAATTTTATTGCTTATAATCTCCAATGTCAGAATAAATAAGAGCAGTGAGAGTGGACATCCTTGTCTCACCCCCTTTGAAATCTTGATCACTCTAGATCTTTCTCCGTTAATCACCAAATTGGCCCTTTGATCTTGATATATTACCTCTATCCATTCTTTGAATTTTACTCCACAGCCATACTCTTCAAGACTCTTTTTCATAAATTCCCAAGAAATATTATCAAAGGCCTTCTCTGCGTCGAGAAAAACCATTGCAAATTTTTTTCCGGGGTTTTTATCGTAATATTCTATGCAATTTAGAACTGTTCTTATATTTTGTTTGAGATTTCTACCCGGTAAGAAACCAGTTTGATCTTCGTGAATATAATCTTGGAGTATTCCTTTTAATCTTCTATTTAATATTGCTGTAAATATTTTATAGTTGATATTTAATAGTGATATCGGTCTATAGTTTCTCACATCTTTAATGTCTTTTCCTTCTTTGGGAATTAAAATAATATTTGAGTCTCCCCATGATTTAGGTCTAATTTCTGTTAATAATGTCTTTATCATTTGATAATATGGTGTCGTCAATTCTTCTTGTAATTTTTTATAATATGTTGCCGTAAATCCATCCGGCCCTGAGGATTTCCCCTCTTTTAATTCTTTAAATGCTTCTATCACTTCAGACATGGTAACTGAAGAATTCAGATATTTATGATGTTCCTCTGAGATCTTCTTTATTTTTTGCTTCTTTAGGTATCTCTCTATTCCATTATATTGTTGATTAGTCATCTCTTTACCTGTAAATAGATTTTCATAGTATTTTACAAATATCTTCATGATTTTTTCTTGATCTGTAATTATATCTTTCCCTCTTTTATTTCTGTAATTGTATTCTTCTCCCTCTTCTTCTTCAGTTTATGTGAAAGCCACTTCTCAATTTTATTGGCATGTTCAAAGTGGTGGCACTTCAAGTATGTCAATTTTCTTTCTATCTCCTCCATTGTTAATTGAGATATTTCTTTTTGAATTATTTTTATTTCATAATTTATTCTTTTCTTATCCATATTTCCTTTTAATTCTTCTTGTTTCTTTTGCAGCAGTAATGACAAGTTCTTAAATTTTTCCTCTTTTTTCTTTTTCTGTAGATATTGTTGCTGTAAAAAGAATCCTCGCATTACTGCTTTACTTGTATCCCATACCGTACTCATTTTGATCCCCTCCTCCATATTTTCTTGGGGAAAAAAAATTCAAATTTTCCTTTGCCTTTTTTAAAATTTCCTCATCTTTCAAAAGATTGTCATTCAATCTCCAATTAAACTGTTTCTTCATATCTTTAAAGGACAAAATTACTGTGTTGTGGTCTGATGCAACTTTAGGAAGTATCTCAGCTTTTTTGATGTCTTTTAATAAATTCTTTGATACTAGGATCATGTCTATTCTTGATAAAGTTCGATGCACGTCCGAGAAGAATGTGTAATCTTTTTCCATTGGGTGTATTGATCTCCAAGAATCTACCAATGTTAAATTTTGAATCATTTCAAAAAAAGTCTTCAGCAATCTTCCTTGATCTTTCTTTTTGTTCTTCTTACTTGTTTGTTTATTATTTTCTGTATCCAAAACCCCATTCCAATCCCCAGCCAAAATCAAATTCTCATATTCATAATCTTGAATTAAATCCTCTAAATTTTTATAAAATTCTTCCTTCTTTTCATTTGGAGCATATATACCCACAAATAACATCTTCTTATTGTTTATCTGTATTTCTAATCCTATAATCCTTCCTTCTTCATCTTTGAATATTCATTTTGCTGGTATCTTTTTATGAACATACACCGCCACTCCTCTTTTTTTCTTTTCATATAATGTCATGTAACATTCTCCTAGTTTTTTATTCTTCAGGAATTTCTCATTTTTCTTGTCAATATGGGTTTCTTGTACACATATAATTTCCCCCTTTAATTTCTCCAGCTGGTGAAAAATTTGTCTTCTTTTGTATTGTGAATTAATACCATAGACATTCCACATTATTATTTTCATCTTCAATCTCTAGTTTTTGTTATTTATTTTTTGATTATTTGTCTGTTTATTTGGATTTTTCCTTCCTTCCTACTTACTTACTCCAATGACTCCACTACTAATCCTTCTTCCTCTCTTGTTGAGAGGACTCATCCCTCTTAACCTTCCACCAGTTCTCTGCATGACAGGGAGTCTGTTACAATGTTGGAACTTCCAGCCACATGTTGAACATCAAAGTCAAAGTCTTAGAAGGACAAACTTCATTGGTGCAGTTTCTTGTTAGTTCCACGGACTGTATGGAGCCACTGAGGGGCAGCATGATCATTCTGGAGAGTGAAGCAGCATCCCCATACATATGGTCTCAGCTTGTCCAGTGCATACACAATGGCATAACATTCCTTCTCTGGTGTGGACCAATTGGACTCCCTCACAGATGTGCACACATTTCAAATAGCAATAGCAATAGCAGTTATTTCTATACCGCTTATCAACTGAGTGTTATCTAAGCAGTTTACAATGTATTTTTAGCTAATTGTCCCCAACAAGCTGGGTACTCATTTTACCGACCTGTGAAAGGATGGAAGGCTGAGTCAACCTTGGAGCCAGGCAGGATCGAACTCACAACCTTGTGGTTGCAGTACTGGCATTTAACCACTGCGCCACGAGGCGCAGTTGATTTTCTTCCTTACATAAAAATCAGAACTTCCATGGAAGGTTTGATTCTCTCATTGGTACTTCCTGATATATCTTCGGACTTGAGAATCCTCCCTTTACAGCTGCTTTTCCAAGCCTTAGCCGTCTTCCAATTTTTTGACTATAGCCTTCATTTTGTTTATGAATGAGTTGACAAGTAGGATGTCTTAACTTCTGTCTTCATCACATGCTGTATGTATGGGAAAAGACTGGAAGACAATTGTAATTTTGAGGAGGTTTATGGTCTGGTCTGACTCCAGTTTGTTCCTCCATGTTTTTCCATACTATTGCTAAGAAAGCTCTAGAAAGGCCTTCTGGTATTCTTCCATGCTCTAAGTTTCTCTATGTCGCTGCTGTTCAAGGTCTTTTGATTTGTTAAGCACACTGCTTTGATTCTTGTAACTCTGTCTTAATCTTGCTTTGGGCCAATTTCCGCACTAGAGTGGAGGAGCGTTTCTCTGCGTGTCATGAGCGGTGTTTTTTACTCCAACTTACCCCGATTCCTATCTGCATGCCCTCCGGTTTCTACTGAAGTGAAGCAAAGAAAATCGTTTGTAGCTTCCGCATCATCAATTCTCATGGAACTCCTATTCCCCTCCCTTGCTCCTCCCCGCTGCCGCTGATTGGTCAATTTAAAAAAAAAACATTGTAGAAACCATTGCTATGTTTTAGTGCAAGTGTGTGAATCAATGTAACGCTTCTTCACATAGGAAAAAACACAGCAGAAATGGTTTGGGTTATTTACATTGGAGTTTTTCCGTTTTTACAATACATTGGTTTAACGTCGATGTTAACCACGCTAAGACCTCAACTCGTGTGGAGCCATGGAGGACAGAATGACATCAAACCAGTTTAATGTGCAGATATAAAAGCAACAATATGATGCTACTGCATTGTTATCAGCCTTGTGTGGAAAGGGCCTTGATGTACTCTGTATGCTTGCTAGCTTAAAATGTAGACAAAAGAAGTTATAAGTGATGTCTGCTGTGGCACCTGCCTTTGTCTTGGGACATCTGCTAGATAACGAGTGCTGGGAGGAACCCAAAAGATAGCCACTTAATCAGTGACCTTGACAGTTGAAAGGAGTTTAGCTCATTATAGGTTTCTAAACAATTACTAGGTTCCCAGACCAAGGGGTATAAATACCTCCTAGAATCCACTCCCACAGTGAGCTCAGCATGGACTAATAGCTGTGCACAGGTGGCTATACAGAAGGGTCTACTTTGCTGTTCCTCCTTGGCTCCAGAGCAACTGAATGAAGGAGTCTTTGCTTGGTAAGAAAATCCATCTTTATGTTATCTAGGCAGCGTAGGCTTGAGCGGGTTTCATCTGCATGCTGATATTATTTGTATGCCCATGTTGCTTAAATTGCTTCAGTTCAGTAAAATCTTTAAGGTTTTTCCACTACAACGGGTGTCATTTGTTGCCTCCAGATCCCTGAAAATGAATCTCTTGGCTTTGGTAAACTGGCTTTTGGCAAGACACTTTGCATGATGTAACTCATCTCTGGTTATTATTTTTGTTACCTTAACATTCAGCTGTAGCCCTGCTTTTTCACTTTCTTCTTTCACTTTTATCAGGAATTGGTCATTTTAAGTCTTTGCTATTTTCTGCTAGTAAGGTAGTATCATCTGCTTGTTTTAACTTGCTGTTTTCCTTCCTCTGAGTCTTATCCTGCATTCCATATGATATATTCTTCATTTAAATTAAACATACATGGTGATAAAATGAGGATTTGTTCAATACCCTTCTCTGATGGAAACCATTCCATTTCTCCATATTGCGTCCTGACTGGCAGAAGTAATTTCAGAACCCCTGGCAACAATCCTCAAGAGTTCTGGAGAATAGCAGAAGTTCCAGCATACTGGAAGAGGGCAAATATGGCCTCCATCTTCAAAAAGGGGAGAAAAGAAGACCCAAACAATTACTGCCCAGTCAGCCTGACATCAATACCAGGAAAAATCCTAGAACAGATCATTAAACAGACAGTCTGTAATAGGAATGGGATGAATACAGAATTTGCCAAATCCAAATCTGGATCCAAATCCCTGGAAGGTTCTGGGAATCCATGAATCTCATGAATCTCGAATCTTTCAAATCCTTTTTTAAAAAAGGGTTTAAAAAGCAAGGGAAAGAAGGATAATCTTGAGCAAGACACACTCTCTCAGCCTTAGCAAAAGCCTAGGCAAAGGCAAACTTCCCTCTGAAGAAATCTGGCCAGGACAATTGTCATAGTTTTGCCTCAGGATTTCCCCAGACTGAAAATGTCATGAAGGCCCTTTGTACACAGGCAGGAAAATGTGGATTCATCCCACATTTTCCTGCCTGTGTATACAGGACCACTACAGTCCAGAGATAATCCAGATCAAAACTGGCTTTTCTTTGCATAGCTCCTTCTGGCATCGTGGGGTTTGTAGTTTGATGATGCACCAGCACACTTTGGCAGAGAAAGCTGTGACCCCTTGTAAAACTAGAAACCCCAGAATTGTGTCTGAAAGAGCTTTGCAAGTGAGCTATGCAAAGGTATGTTTCAGTTGTCCTTGAAATCTCAAGCCTGTAGCTTCCAGTCAAGTGCTGAACTTAAATATGAATACAACCCTAGATGTAATTTGTGAAATTGTTAGCAAAAGCCGTTATTACTCCAAGGGAAAAATTCACCTACTTGCCACCTCCCCTTGTGTATCTAATCTCCCAAGTTTTCAGGCATCCCAGTCTCCCAGGTTTTCAGGTGTCCTGGTCTCCAACAAACTGTTTGAGTGGCAAATTTGAAAGATTCGGTTTGCCTATTTTGGCACAGAGATTCGGAATCTGAAATCCCTGCCAAGGATTCAAGGATTCGAGGATTCGGTTGGCCCATCCCTACTCTGTAAGCACTTAGAAAGGAATACCATTATCACCAAAGTCAGCATGAGTTTCTCAAAAATAAGTCATGCCAGACTAATCTAATCTCTTCATCTAAAAGCTTGGTTACAAGCTTGGTAGATGAAGGGAATGCTCTGGATGTAGTGTATCTTGATTTCAGTAAGGCCTTTGACAAGACCCCACATGATATTCTTGAAGACAAGGTAATAAAATGTGGGTTAGACAAAGCTACTGCTAGGTAGAGTTGTAATTGGTTGAGCGATTGAACACTAAGGGTATTTACCAATGGCTCCTCTTCATCCTGGAAAGAGGTGACTAGTGGGGGTGCCACAGGGTTCTCTTCTGGGCCCAGTGCTATTCAACATCTTTATCAATGACTTGGATAAGGGAATAGAGGCCATGCTCATCAAATTTGCAGCTGACACCACATTAGGAGATGACACCAAATTAGGAGGAATAGTTAATATCCCAGAGGACAGGATCAGAATTCAAAATGACCTTGGCAGATTAGAGAACTGAGCCAAAACAAACATGAATTTTAACAGGGAAAAATGTGGGGTATTACACTTATGAAATGCACAAATACAGGATGGGTGGTACCTGGCTTGATAAGGATCTAGGAGTCTTAGTGGATCACAAGCTGAACATGAGTCAGCAATCTGATGCAGCAACTAAAAAAGGCAAGGTGATTCTGGGCTATATCAACAGAAGCATAGTGTCAAGATCAAAGGAAGTAATAATACCACTTTATTCGGCTTTGGTTAGACCTCACCTGGAATGCTGTGTCTAATTCTGGGCACCACAGTTCAAGAAGGATACTGACAAGCTGGAAAGTGTCCAGAGGACGGCGACCAAAATGGTGAAGAGTCTGGAAATCATGCCCTATGAGGAGAGGCTTAGGGAGGAAGGTATGTTTAACCTGACAAAAAGGTTAAGAGGAGACATGATAGCCATGTTTAAATATTTAAAGAGATGTCATGTTGAAGATGGAGCAACTTTGTTTTCTGCTGCTCCAGAAACTAGGGCATGGAACAATGGATTTAAACCACAGGAAAAGAGATTTCATCTAAATATTAGGAAGAACTTCCTGACAGTCAGAGTCGTTTGACAGTGGAATATGCTGTCTTGGAGTGTGGTGGAGTCCCTTTCTTTGGAGGTTTTTAAGCAGAGGCTGGATGGCCATTTGTTGGGGGTGCTTTGAGTATTTGTTCCTGCATGGCAGGGGGTTGGACTCAATGGCCATTGTGGTCTCTTCCAACTCTATGTTTCTATAATTCTAATAGCCTCTTGTGTAATATATAAGTCATGCAGGATAATCAGATCTCATGGCACCCTCTTTTCTTTTGTGGCAAACCATAATTTCCATGATCTACACAACCAAAGGCTTTACTATAATCTATAAAGCATGAGTTGATATTTTTCTGAAATCCTTTTGTGTGCTCCTTTTTTCAGGGAATATTTGCAATATGATTCCCCACACACACACACACACCCGCCACTTCTTTTTTGGAAACCAGCATGGACATCTATGAATTCTTATTCCATGTAAAGTTAAAGGCTTTCAGCAGAAGTTTGCTTGCATGGGAGATCACTGCAATATTCTGAATGAAACACCCTCCATACTCTTTCTTCCAAAGGGCAGAATATAGGAGACCAGTTGGTGCTGATCTCAAAGGGACTCTACATTCAAATTCTTTTCTGTGGGAGTTCTTGCATTAAAATTCCCAAGGTATGTTTTCATGTTAAACATCAGAGATAGAGAAGGAAGTCTGGACTGGCAGTTGTGGCATGGGCAAAAGTTGAGAGTCCTTCTACTGTGCCTTGATGACAGTCTTGATCATCATCCTCTCCCCCAAAGCTCCATGCGAGTTGCATATTGAGAGCTAATAACATTCTTGCCTGATGTGCCCCTCAACATGAAGGAGAAAGTGAAGAAAAGGTGGAAGCACTGCCAATCAGAAAGCCACTGTATCAGGGCTGTTAGGCCCCTGAAGGCTCTCAGGAGATAAAAACAACAAACCTCTACATAAAAGTCAAGAAAAGCCCTACCTTGATTTGAGGAAGTGGGCAAGAGCAGGAGTAGAAATCCCAGTTACCTCCCATACTCCCCACCCCATTGTAAGCTTGCAGAAGTTTCAGCTAGTGCAGATGCCCTGGCACAGAAGCATTGATACCTGAGGTGGTAGAGGGCTAGCATTGAGCCACAGAGGATAGGTGACAGCACAGAGGGGACAGGAAGGCTCTCCATCACCCAGTGGCGGAGCTTGGAGTGTGTGGAGAGGAGGCGGGAGGGGGCAGGGCTACAGCGCGAGGGAAATGGCTGCAGTGCATGGAAGCGTGGCCAGGGCACATGGGGGCATGGCTACAGGCCGGCCGCCCCAAAAACATCGCCACCCAGGGCAAACGGCTCCACCACCCTCCTGTCCCTACACGACTGCCATCACCACCTGGGAGAGACAGAAAGAAGTGAAAAATAAAAAGGGCCTGTCACCCTCTGGACTGCCCCAAGAGGAAACAGATGGAAAGTGGTCCGAAAACCTCTTACAGTTTTCCCCACCACCATTCCCAAACTGGATTTCTCCCCACCTTGCCAGTGCCAAACTCCAGGGCTCTTTATCAGCAGTCTTCTGCTTCTGGGATCCAAGTGCTGCGTCTGACTCACCGCAATGGCCCGTGCCAGCTCAGCCTTCTGGAAAGGGAGCACCAAGGCACGCTGCCTGCTCTTCAGTGCTGCCTGGCAGGTTGCAGTCACTGCTCTTAGAAACTCCAACTTCTTGCTGGAACAGCAGCGCTGGAGGCTCTAGAAGTCAAGAAAATCAGTCTGTGAGTTGGGAGGACACTTGCATCTCTCATTACCTCCGGACATCCAAGCCCCCATGGTGCAGGTTGTCAGTGGGACTAGGACCCATCCTAGCCATTGCTTTCCATGCAGTGAAGTCTGGCAATGTGCAGCCAGGACAGCCAGATTTCTTGAACACCCAGGCCCACTGTGATTCCCCTGGAATGATAAAGGCTGCCAACCTAGGCCCCTGAGAGTACCAGAAAGTGAACGTGTCTCAAGGAAAGGGTTGTGGAAACACAGCTTTCCATGCAATTATGTGCCCATTTGTCTGTGTATTTCAGGGTTGGTGGTGGCAGAGAGACTTGTACCTGTTTCCTGGCTTTGATCTTCTTCAGCATCTCCTCAATAGCTTTGCAATTGCTGTTGAGGTGGAGGTTTTTTCCCAGCATAAGGGAAACTAGGTGGTGGCTCACTCTCCCACCAAGATTAGAGTGGGATGCAGTCCTCTAGGGATACATGTCCTCCAGTCCTCTAGTAGTCTTGCTTTCTAGTATCATGCAGCTAGCTGGGCACATTTTTTTTCTAACACTAAATTTGTGGGTTCTTCCTTTACCTCACTACAGTATCATCCTACCATAACAATGGAAACTAATAATCACAGTTCTTTTGAGGGCAAAGAAAGGATGACAGTGCTAGACTACAAAGAATTGGATGGGCAAATGGCTAGTGTGGAAAATAGTAAGGAGTTGGATACACTGATGACCTGCTGTCCCAGGGAGCTCAATCTAATTTAAAACCTGCAGCTGGCCACTTCCTTCATTCCTTGGCAAGGAGGAATCTCCAGGCATGAATCACTTATTATGACATTGTGGATGAAACTTGGCCATGCCTGGAGGTGGAGAGTCTGCCCCAGGAGTTGTCAAGCATCTCAGAGTGCAAGAGAATTAGAATATTGCTGGAAAACAGAAGTAAATCATACTCACATCTTTAAGGAGGCCAATTTCTGTCTCCTGAACCTGATTTCCCTCATTCCCCCCTCCCCTTCCCTCTCTAACCCCCAACAAAAACTCTCTAAAAACTCTCTAAAAACTAACTACTGTTTTAACCAGATGGAAAGCTATTTCTTACTATGAAAAGAATAACTGGCTCTAATAAAAGCTGATTGATTTTAAGGCCTCCAATTCACTCTCCCATTAACACATTCTGAGTAAGCTCCTCCCTCCTTCTCTCCTTACTTCCACAAAAAGCCAGAGTCAGTCAGACCTCTTAAAGGCCAGCCAGCAGGGGATGTGGCACAATGCAGGACGTGTCACCAGGACTCAGCACACTGGCTCAAGAAGGGGCATCGACACTCCTTGTGGATGCTCAGGATTTCAGGGCACACCTGAAATCCTGACACACTCACATCTCAGTTATTCCATATCTCCGACCTACCTCCTTACCTACCTTCATACCTACAGTTGGTATGACATAAATGTCTTCCCTCTGTCTGGATGGATGGGGAGAGGAGAAGAGAAAACCTAAATGAAAGAAATTCAACATATCAATCTCTTTCTAATTGTTTTATGTTTCCATTGCTTCTAATGGTCCTGATTCTAATGAAATGTTCAGCAAGGTAAATGAGAATTTTGTCGGACTTTCTAGTTCTGCCAGAGTTTGACTTCCAACAGATACAAGTCTAGTTGATGTCACTCATTGTTTTTATTACTATGTACTACACTAAGCCTATTACTATATTTCCAGAAACGTAATTCTCAAGTCAGCCAATGAACAGTGCCATAGCAGTGTGTATATAATGGTGTAGCCAGACCTACATCCTCCTGCCAATCCCACTCTACCCAAAAAAGTACTTAAGTGGTACCAGAAGGCACCATTTCTGCTTCAGTCTTCCATTATAAGGTGACATGAATCATCAAATTTGCAGATGACACCAAATTGGGAGGGGTTGCTAATACGCCAGAGGACAGGATCAAAATTCAAAATGACCTGGATAGATTGGAGAGCTGGGCCAAGGCTAACAAAATGAAATTCAACAGAGAGAAGTGTAAGGTCCTACACTTAGGTAGAAAAAATGGAATACAGAAATATAGGATGGGGGACACGTGGCTGGATAGCAGTACATGTGAAAGGGATCTAGGAGTCTTCATAGACCACAAGCTGAACATGAGTCAGCAGTGTGATGCGGCAGCCAAGAAAGCCAATGCAATTCTCGGCTGCATCAATAGGAGTACGGTGTCTAGATCGAGGGAGGTACTGGTACTACTCTACTCTGCTTTGGTTAGACCTCATCTTGAATACTATGTCCAGTTCTGGGCACCCCAATTCAAGAAGGACATGGTCAAGCTGGAGCAAGTCCAGAGGAGGGCAACCAAAATGGTGAGAGGCCTGGAAGCCATGCCCTATGAGGATAGACTTAGAGAGCTGGGTATGTTTAGTCTGCAGAAGAGAAGCTTAAGAGGGGACATGATAGCCATGTTTAAATATTTGAAGGGATGCCATGTAGAGGAAGGAGAGGGCTTGTTTCTGCTGCTCCAGAGACCAGAACAGGGAGCAATAGATTCAAGCTGCAGGAAAGGAGATTCCACCTGAACCTCAGGAAGAACTTCCTGACAGTCAGGGCTGTCCAGCAGTGGAATCTGCTGCTTCGGAGTGTAGTGGAGTCTCCTTCCTTGGAGGTTTTTAAGCAGAGGCTAGATGGCCATCTGTCAGGAGTGCTTTGAGGGTGTTCCTGCATGGCAGGGGGTTGGACTGGATGGCCCCTGGGCTCTCTTCCAACTCTACATTTCTATGATTCTATGATTCTATGATCTCTGAAATAGTTTCTGAAGGTGCTCATATTTCCTCATTCTGCCTTTCAGCCTGGAATTGTTATGGTGATTTTGAAGAAGCTATGACCCAAGTCACCAAATCAACCAATCTCATAATTTCTAAGCCTTACAGAGAGCAATAATAAAGTCCCAGCGAGGGCAGATGCATGTTGTTTGTTCTTTTTGATCAATCATCCAGTCTTTCTGTGCTCATTTTCTCTCTCTTCCCTCTCTCTCCCCCCTCCCTCTGTGTGTGGGTAAGTTTTGTCTTGCTAAGGAAAAAGACATAAACTTCATACAGGGAAATTATGTGGAAATGACAGAAATCGCAGCAGAAGAGAAAAAACATCTGTTTTCTCATTCTCATCCAGGGGACCAGGTATTGCCTGGGACTTACCAAACTTTCAACATCCAAACACAAAATAATCTTATGAGATTTTGTCACAACCCTACCTTAGCTAGGGCAAAAATTAACTGATCTTGTAGCTGAACATTTTTCCACAGCCCAACAATAACACCAAGTCTTATAAAGAAAAATAATAATTTTTAAAAAATTAAAAAAAAAAAATTTCTAGCATTTTTCCTTCACCTTTTCCCAGAATCCTTTCAGAAATCTTAAAATCACTGCAGGTTGATAAAAATATTTTTTAAAGCAGCAGAGAACAAGCATGATTTGCTTTTCAAATACCTCAGGGAATTTCTGTGGTACTGAATGCTGTTCCACAGCCAACTTGAAACAATAATCTCTCAGGCTCCAGACTGAGATTTCTGGAATATCAGAGGTCTTATTCAATGAACAAGTGAGGGGCAAAAGCAGAGGCAACTGTGAGATCTTGTTGCAGCTCTCTCTTGTAACATTGCTTTCAAAGCAAGTTCCAATCCAGTGTGGCAGATGTGTCCCCCGACCCCAACCAACAATGTCTCTGTACTTTCCTTCAAGAAAAGTTCTGTCTGCATCCTCACCCTTGTATCTGCTGTTGCATTCCCCTGCATTGTAGATGTATATGTTCTTCCTCTCAGATAGATAGACAGACAGCTATGTTTATACACATTTAACTCAAGTAGGACATATGTGTGAGCAAACAATGCAAATGCCTATACTGTGCTCGTCAAACCCATTGATATGTAGTCTAACAAAAAAATATTTTATCTTTTCTTAATCATTGTTTGGATCCATTTCCTAAAACCTGGAGATATTCTATCTTAATAACCGTCTGTCTCCTTTCTCATCTTCCCTTGTCCCAGTTCCTTCTTTCCTCAGTGTCGTGTATCATGAGGCAGCTGCCCCCAGGAACAGAACAGTGGAAGCAATGAATTATACTCTACCCCTGCCTCGTGGAGGACCTTTACTGCTGCTGCCCTGGCTCCTTCACTGTGCTCGTATCTCCCTCCACCCATTCCTTTCCCTTCCCTGCACTCATGCCTCTGCAATTTCCCCCCTTTTGTGTTTTGCACTCTGCTGCTGCATCTCCCACCTCTGCCCTCCTTTCCTCACCTTGGGATGCCACATTTCTCTACTTGCACCATGCCTCTCCTCATGCCTACCACTCTTGCTCCTTGCACCCTCTCACTGCATCCTCTCTCATCCTCTCTTTTCTCTCTCTGCTTCATCTCACTCTCCTTTCCTGCCTGCTTATCTTTTGCAATACTTATGCTTTCTTCACCTGTATCAATGTACAGCTGCTTCTCAATGAAAAAGCAAAGGAGGAGCTGCACAAGAGACACTTGAGCCATACTAAACAAGATATCTGATTGGGTGGACCAGCAAAGTTTTCTCAATGTGCCTGGGATCAGTACCATATTTGTACCATGTTATTATATTTGCATAGTCCCTGGAAATCATCCACAGACTGGCAGCCAATGCCTTGTGGACTGGCACTAGTCTGCAGACCTCCAGTTTGCATACCATTGCGCTAGACTATACAGGGTAACACACAGGGGCATTGTTTCACAATTTTTTTTCAACCTACCCATCTCTTGACGTGCAGGAATGGGAAGGCGTGAGTTTCTGTTCCCAGTCTGCTTTATGTGAGATCTCTAAAGGTGAGGATGCTACACCCAATCCATTTGTGAGGAGATCCACAATGCAAGTGATGCTAAGATCTATATTCTAAGAACTCCCTTGACCGAAGAACGGTACACTCCTTCTATCTGGGATGGTTGTCCTCTTCCACCGAGTGCGCAGCTTCAGGAGGGATGCACATGGAGTGGTGAGGGAGGATGGGGACACCCGCCTAGCCACACAGATCAGCTGAATCAACCCTGGCGATCAATGGGATGACTGATGTCGCAGTCAGATCACCCTCACATCCTATTCTAAGAACTCTAAGAATTATTAACTTCCTATGAGCAATGGTTCCTTCAGAGATCTTATACACTTGCTCAGTTTTTCAAGACCAGAGAAGAAACGCAGCAAATTAGCAACTATGCAACCATCTTGTGCTGAGTTCCAAAGCGAATGAGCGCAGCTTCTGGTGCTACTGCAAAGTGTGAGGATATCATGTCTACTTGGATTAGAATTGGCTAATTAAACCTGTCTTGGGATGTGAGGAATTTAGGAACAGAAAAGATTGGGTCTTGAAGTCTGCCTTTGTCTCTCTTTGATATTTGGTCCTGGAACCTCTTCTCTTTGAGGTCCATACCTTGGTTTGTGCAGGATAGAATAAGCAGCCAATTTTATTTTTCATATTTTTTGTCCATTGTACCATTTTCAAATTGGTCCTATTTTCCTTGAGCTATAAAAAATACCTAGCTCTTTTGAAGTTTTGTGTGCTGGTTATTTCATAAGGCCTTGGTACTAAATCTTTTTCTTTGCCGACTGCTTAGCTCATGGTAACTATATAAGGATTTTGGACATAGACCCAAAGAAACAATGGTAAATAGTGGCTCCTTCTTTTCAGTCTCAGAGATATCTGGTTTGTGTGATGTAAATTAGATTGGCTTGACTACCTTGCAGAGCTAATGTTTGACTCTAGAAACCAGTTTGCAATGATTTGGAGAGGTGGGAACTGGGAACAATGCTGTGGCCAGACTGCCTTTCTTCTTACTTCATTGAATGGGCTCTGGAGTTTCAGCTACAGGTAAGAGCATTTTTAAACTCAGTTACTTCTCACAAATCATTTTATGTTGCAAAACTGACATACATTTTTTTTCAAAATGGACATTGAAACTTACACTGTGAACTTATGGCATATATATTTGCTGAAAGATAAGATCTATTCCATGGATGGACAACTACAAGGGGACAGGAGACAATTTTGCCCCATGACTCACTTTCGTGTGAGAAAACAGGAAAGGAAGGCAACACCATATGGGTGTACAGTAACATTTTGTCTTGTCTTTGTGGAAGTTGAAGCATCCTTTGGGCTTTGGACAAGGCTTTGGTCATGAGTGAAAATGGCCTATTCAGAATGGAAGGGAATACTTACACTGGAGGCAGGCTGTGATATTATATTCTCCTCTTAGCTGAAGTGCATGAGTTGTAAGCAAGGGTAAAGAGACTGTTAGTAAGGGATTATCTCCTATCCAAGATGTTTCCTGGTAAGGTTTATATTCCTCAATCATCCTGGTTCAAGCACAGAATTTTAGAGGTTGTCCATATATCAATATCTATCATTTCCTTGTTTTTTTCATTTTTTCCATACCTCCTCCCCCTCCAAAAAGATATATTTAGAAGGAAATGACATAATAGCCTTTATAGTTTTATAAAGACAGAATTATAATACTTCATCGGCAGAATTATAATATTTAATTGACAGAGCTAAGAATCATCCATCTTGTACTCAAGCTGTGAGAGTTAGTTCTGAGCTGAGAAATCCACTGGCCTCTCACCCTGAGAGGAAAGATCTGAAAGCTGGGAAAGAAGAGTGTTACCTATTAGTTCCAAGAACCTGGGGACAGCTTGCTTTTCCAGTCTTCACAAATATATCATTTTAAATGAATATTTGCAACCCTGCAAATCTGCCTTTTTTGAAGCACAATGAGAAAGTCCTCATTCCTGTTTCCTTTTATTTCTTTTTCAGTGTTTTGTATGGCCATCTTAGCTTTTCTTGTTTATCTTTTCTTTCATTAAGATGCGTAGCATAAAAAAACCCCAACTCAAAACATTATAATCTCACCTTTTGCTTAACTGCAATGTGCCTCCCCAACTGCCTTTTCTTGTATGTACTAATAACCAAAACACTAGTAATAGATTTTAAATATATACCTTATCTTGCTAAGGGTTGATGTACATACTGCCTTCTGAACAAGGTCCTCCTTGCTTGACAAGGCAAGTACACATGCTTTAATTTTGAAATAAGGATCCCGTGATAGAGGATACCACAACCAAACAACCAACAGACACAGAAAAGAGTTATATGCTCTGTTTAGGCTAAATTATCAACGTGGACAATAATACAATTCTGTGTTTTCCCCTCCAGTGCATCTATTAACAACTATACATGGAAAACAAATGCTGCTTTGTGGCAAATGAATTATGTAAATTCAATTTATAGCATTAATTTGGACTTGTAAATTTAATCCACTCAAACATCAAAAGGGGTTTCGTGCAATGAATATTTCTAAGGCAGTTTAATACATTTAAAATAAATATTGAGCAGCTGATGGGTGGAGGAGCATGCTCTCCACATCACAAAAGGTGCTTTAAAACAATCATTTAAGTGCCTAATGAATATTTACTACCTTGGGATCTTAATTCCTAAGTGAATGTGGCTTTTAAAATCCTCATTGTGGAGCCTATACAGGTGGCAGATATTGATGGCTACACATCACAAGTATGCATGCTAGGAACATATTAAGGAAACAAGTTCAACTACATTTAAAAGAGAATTTTAATAGGGCATGAACAAAATGTAGCAAATCTTTTAGTAGTAGAGCACAGACAATGAATGCTCCATCAACAACAAATCCTGAAATATAATGGGTTTTTATGTTTATGCCGTCAGCTCCATAACTAGCTTATCAAATTTGCATTCTCCTCCTCTTTCTTTCGCTCAGCCACCCACATACACACACTGATGGTCGTACTCTTATGCTGTGCCTACTGCTTCACACTAAACTCAAGATTCTGACTGTGAGCTGACCACTTGTCCAGCAGTATGCACCCCACCCCAAAAAATCTAAAATCTTCAGAACCATGTCAAGAAACGTTTACATTCAATCACTCAGTGATACATACACAATTTTTGTTGTTAAATTTAATTATGTTGGTTTTAAAGCATTTGTTTCATGTTATCACAAAATTACAAAAAGCAAACTACTATTTTACCTCTTATCTAGATGACCACCATATATAACTTTTCCAAGTCAGTCTATTTCTGCTCCACTTCAGTTTTGTACATGTTCACTCACTGAATCCATTATTTTCCATTTCCACATCAATCTGCTCTCCTACCCAAAAAATGAATAAAATTTGTATTTCACGACAATTTTGGAACAGCTTTTTTCTCACAAAATATGTATTTCCAAGCACAAATTTCAAAGTATTCAGTTTTGTATGCACGTTGGTACATTTGTGAGAGTGGGGCTGATAACTGCATTGCAACCTTTGGGGAAGTGTGAAATGCAAAGGTTAACTGCAAGTCAGAGCTTTAAAAGCTAGTTTTTTGGACTACCAGAATGACATTTCTAGTCCAAAATATTAACTTTTGAAGCTTTGATTCTTATCTGCATAATTTTGGAAGTGCAAATCAGGTTAGCCTTCTTTAAAATGTAGATGGAACAAAGTCCTTAAGTATTCTTATTACTAATTCTTGTGTACCATCTTCTGCCGAGTCTCCATGTAAGTCCTCCATTTCTGACATGGACGCTTTGTTACGCTCTTGATGCATTTTCTTCCATGCAAAGGCACACTGCATAAAATAGCTCTAGGAAATAGACCTAGAAAATTGGGCAGAAATTAATAAAATGCAATTCAGTAAAGACAAATGCAAAATTCTACATTTAGGCCACAAAAACCAAATGCACAGGTCTAGGATGGGGGATACAGGGCTCAGCAGTACCACATGCAAAAAGAAGCTTGGGATTATTGTCAATCATGAGCTGAACATCAACCAGCAATGTAATGCTGCAGCAAAGAAAGTGAATGCCATTTTAGCATGCGTTACTAATAGAAGCTTTGGCCGGAATGCTGTTGGACAATTGCAAATATGTAACTACAGTTACACATTCACAGCTGCTATGTATTCATGATCCCTATGCAGCCTCTACACAAACCCAGTTTCGAAACAGCTACCTGACATTCCCACTCCACTTTGTACGAGCAATCTCCAGCATGGGGGAGATTTGAGATAGGAGATCTTTTTTCTGCCGTTGTGCCAGAAATGGCTCACAGGAAGCAGGAGGAATGTGAGATAGCTGCTTCTTGATTAACAGGGGAATGGACCCCCATCAAGCCCAGCAGCTGCTTAGCAGTAAGTGGGGTTTGAGTGTTACCCTGGTTTCTGGGGGGCCCTTGGGGGGACACCTTGGTGTGCACCACGTAAGGAAGAGTGAGGAACTTAAGGGAGCACAAGCAGTGGCAATACGAGGGGCAGAGTAACCTAGCGGGGTCTTTTTACCTAGTTTTTACAGGGTCAGGCCAAGCCAAAAATCAGACAAACATATCAAATAAATGATTTTATTGAATCAAAATCTCTCATACACCAATGCAATCACTCACACACTCACCCAAGACCTATTAAGAAGCAAAAGAGTGGAAAATGGACAGGATATAATAAAGGGATTGTAGATGGGGTGATACTGCACCTGTCCTGAAGTCCTTGGTCCGGGAAACAGCAAGCAAAACGGAACTCAGCAAAGCAATAGCTGAGGATATTACTCAACTAACAGAGAAACAGTTTGCTAGTGTGGCAGGGAGTTATCCAGAGAAATTCTCAAAAACTAGAACTACTTGTAGGGGAAAAGGTACCTCGAGGGCAAATCCTCTCCCAGGGAGAACAATAGGCACCACAAAGGAAAGGAAACTCCACAGTGGCAACTCGTTTTGCATGATGGTTTTATGATGTGTTGCCAATGTTTCAGGATCTTCAGTTGCAATGGGTTGTAGTGTAAATTTATGTAGATGATCCTTGCCTTGGATGATTTTTCCAGAATCATAAGTGCTCAATTTGGGGAAAACACGTTGGCTTCTCTGTGGCTGAGGACCCTTTGTTTACCGTAAGTTTGCACAGCTTGAGGTCTCCTTGGGCTACGTGACTGGGGATTTTACTGGCCTGACCTAGTTCTTGGTCATTCAACCGTTGCTGCCTACGTGCTCATCCAGGCATCCTCTCTGGCATGATGACCTATATTTGATATTAAAAATTGTAGACCCCAGGATAGGGTGTACAAGTGGGGGGTTATGCCAGAATTTATGACATAGCAATATAATCATGATATAGCAACATAATTACAGTGCTGTGTAGTACACAATGTTCATATAGAATTCTGGTGAACTTTTCCAAGTCAAAGAAAGTAAT
The DNA here is from genome assembly GCA_948472985.1 of Iguana delicatissima. Taxonomy (NCBI): domain Eukaryota; kingdom Metazoa; phylum Chordata; class Lepidosauria; order Squamata; family Iguanidae; genus Iguana; species Iguana delicatissima. The sequence goes on from CAOKZL010001081.1 coordinate 528,421, forward strand.
AGTCCTACTATACTCTGTGCTGATGAGGCCTCTGGAGTACTGCATTCAGTTCTTGGTGCATCATTCTAGGGATATAGACAAACTGAAGCAGGTTCAGAGAAAGTCAATAAGGGTGATAAGAAGTATGAACAACATACGAAGAAAGGTTTTTTAGCTTGGTGCAGAGAAGCCTTAGGGGTGACACAACTGCATTCCTTAAATATCTCAATTGCTACCACAGAGAGGAGAGGGCAGTTCTATTCTCTGCTGCCCTCAGAGTATAGGACCACATCTAATGATTCGAAGTTACAGGAGAGTAGATTTTAATTGAATATTCAAAGAATTTTCTTGACAGTAAAAGCAATTTGGCAATGGAACCAATTTCTTCTCAGGACATCTTCAAAAAGGGGCTAGACAGCTACCTGCTGGGGATGGTTTAGCTGGACATCCTGCACTGAGCTTGACAGATGAACTTAGTGGCCCATAAAGTCCCTTCCAACCCTATGATTCTATGAAACCCACCCCTACAGAAACTGGGTAGTCTCTATCATCTGTACTGGTACTGTGATGTTATAAAATGGTTACTTACAGCAGAAACCACTGTACTGGTCAATATGGATGTTATATTATATCTTAGTACTTGCTTCCTGCCTGGTGTCTTAAATCAGGAGTGGTGTACATGTGGCCTTCCAGATGTTTTTCCATTCCAGCTCTAATTGTCCATTATTACCAGCCATGCTGCTGGGGCTGATAGGAGCTAGAATCTTCCTTTTGCTCCACCTTGGCCTTATAGTGTGTGGTAAGTTATCCATAGACAAAATGTGACCTTCAACCAAGATACAGTCAGTTTCTCACACAAGATAAATGCCCACTTTGTCTCTTTACATGACAGTACCATCAGCCTGCATTATAGTCAACTTGATGTTTCTACAATGGCACTGTCAGAGAGCACCACTATCTCTGCCAGGCCCAACTTAGCCTGACTGTAGTCATCTTGTTGGATTTCCTTCAATGCTGTGTTTCCTTCAATGTCTGAGTGATGGCGGGGCGAAGGGGCTGGTCAGAGTTTGTGAACCAAGGTCATTTCCAAATACTGGTATGGGCTTGAATGTGAGAATGGTATGTGAGCACGAAAGAGCTGAAAGAGGCAAAAGGTATTAAAAGTGAGTTCATCTGCAGTTCTGGCAAGAATGCTGTGTGTTCTGAATTTAATCCTTAATAAATGCTTTCTGAAGAGTGCTCATTAAGTTAGATTAAAATAAGACACTATAGGTGGAGACTCTATAAATATCAGCTTTTAATCTAACAGTTGGCTCCTCCAGATTATTCCAGATTGTCCATTTTGTAAATGTTGGGGCTTGAGGTTTCATTTATCGTAATATTTTGTAAGTTGTTTCCACTCCCACATTCAGCTGGGGACCGTAGCTGATTTTAGTGCTTCTCCTGATCTCCATATTACTCTTTTATCCTGTTTGAGGTATAGTTACACTGCATTGTGGGCATGGATTTTCTCCATCACTTCCATGAAGTCAGTACTTCTTCCCATATGCTCCTCCCTCTGTATCCATGTTCCTATCCTGTACATTATTTCTATTTTATATTTATGATTTTCTTTTTTTAAAAAAAAAATTTGTATGATAACGCTAAAGTGATGTAAGGCTCTACAATATTAGTATTATAACTCTAAAAGGGAAAGAGCCTTTCTGCACTACACTGTTATAGTGCTATTATTCCTCTTTCAATATCCTATGGAAACCTGGGGTTTGCTGCTTAGGGAGAGGCCTTTAGAATTCTCCACCAGAGAGCTCTTTGGCCTCAGTAAACTACAAACCCCAGAATTCCGCAGGATGTTGAAAGTGGAATAATAGCACTATAACGGTGTAGTGCAGACAGCCCCAAAGAGAAATGTTCTAATCAGAAATGTAATGAGGAAATGGAGGCTAGTTGGAAAAATTTATCAGATCACATTCAAAAATATAGCAGGAGGGACCAAGGTAAAGACATTTACCCCAGCATCTGTTGCAAACTCCCAGGACAGGAACCAAATTATACACACACAACTTGCAATGGGAATAAAAAGGTTCAGCTAGTACCAGAGTTTCAGAGGAACTGAAGACAGAACAAAGAGAACATTGTATGGCTTTAAAAAATGGATTAAGTACAGCTACAACTCCCATGAAATCCAGAGGCTTTCTGGATGATCTGCATGAGCCCAAAGCTAGTGATCAAGGTATTGCTGTCTTCTCTCGCTTTTTTTCTGGTCACTACATGTGAGAAGCACATGTGCTTGCCACTGTCACAGGAGAGGAACTTTATGATATTGTCAACCTATACTTCTAAGGATTGTAAACAATTACAGGAGAAGAGGCAGACTATAATGATTTTCTTACCTGCTCAGTACCTATCTTCCCAGCAATATGCTCATGTGAGTGGGAAGGACAGCATGATTTGCAATGATAACATGTTGAATTCCATGATCCTCTTTCAGAGCTTAGAAAAATTATCTTTATGGACTACATCTCCCAGAGTCAACTAGCAAGCTTCTCTTTTTTAATGATGTTTATTAATTATTTAATACATACATAGCAGTACATAACACTAAAGAACACACAACATAATACCTAATACCTAATAAACATAAGCATACAAACCGCTTATAGTATATATTCTTAAACTTAATATATTCTACAATTAAATCGTAAGTGCTCTCCACCACCAGGACCTTTAGAGATATAACCACTTCTGTTCACTTCAGATAGCTCCATTCCCCTTCCAAAATTGTAATGATTCTTCAGTTGATTTACTTCCTTTCCCCTTTATTAACACATAATCAATACATTCAACCCAAATATCTATAAAAAAAATCTCTTTTTAATTCCACCTTCTTTAGCTAGCAAGCTTTTCTGCTGGCCATGCTGGCTGGGTCTTTCTGGGAGCTATATTCTGAAAAAGTAACATTTCCAAGCATTACCATTTTTCCACCCAATAGTAGTGGTATGGAAGCTGATTTCCACTGATGATTTGCCACATTTCTCAATAGTATCCACAGTGTCCTCGGTGTCATGACTGATCACTCAGGTCTTTTTCATGAGACTGGCACCTCACAGGAAGGAAGTGGGCAAATACCCTCCCTTGCTTTCTCCCATAATAAGGTTCATTATATGGCTTTCCGAAGAAGAAGAATATGTCTTTTGACCTTTTAAGGATACTGCCTTTGCTACTGCCAAACAAAGTAGATATCCATGCACACACATACTGCATATCTCACAAGGAAGAAAACACTATTAGACCAGGGACTATTCCCTGTTAGTACAAGACTCAAACTAACCAATATGTACCAGTGTAGTCCCCTTGTACGAGATAAGAGTGAATTTGCAAAGGTGAAACCTTGCTAAGCTGGATAATAACAAGCTGTGCTTTCTACTTTAAAAAATTTGAAATGTTTGTTACCTGTTTCATGAGATAGCAAGACATGTAGAGCAGGGATAATCTCACTAATTTCATTTTTTAAAAAGTCTTTTGGTTACAACATCATTCTTCCACTTGTGTAGAATGTTAAGTCTCTATCTACTATTTTTCTAAAAGCATTCAAGCAGCATTCTAAAATGGAATAATCAAGAGGGAGGGAAGTCATGTTGTTCTGCCTCAGTAATGTCATAGGCAACACCCACTGGATATCCATGTCATGCAAACACATCCCATACAACACCTCCGACAGCAATGGACATTCAGCTGGCAGAGCAAAAAGCAATTTCTCAGAAATAAAACATTGTAATTTGAAAGCTGGAAGAAATGCTAGTTTCCTGCAATGGAAACATTGCCTTGATCTGAATACAAACTATGCAATTATTGTCTTCATACAAAATGTTTGAAACCGTTGACAGTACTCCCCATTAAAAGCAATCTTGCAATGCTGAAAGAGAAAAAAAGAAGTTAAGCAATTAGCATGAATGCTATGTGTTGTGGCTACCCCATCACCTATAATTAAAACATACTTTGCCTCTTTTACCATACTTACTGCATAATTTGTTATAGAAGCATAACAAGAATTCCACTTTCTTGGAATGAATCCAAATGCAAGATAAGCCAGTCTCTCTCTTAAATTACCAAAACATGTTATCACTAAGAGATGCAGAAAAGTAAAATGCAACACAATGCTATTCTTCTGGACAAACCATAATTAGAAATGAATTAGGGGGAAACACACTATTTACAGATGATAGTAGGGTAAGCTATTCATTCATCTTCAAAGTTGAATACAGAAGACCATCTATCAGCTTTAACCTCTTGATGTACAGAACAAAAATATAGAACCTGCCCCCCTTGTACCCCTTTTAAATGCAACTTTAAAGTGTTTGTAGTCTTAACGGTGATTTTAAAAGCTTTCAGATGCATTGTTTCTGAATATTAGAGATAACAGTCTTATTTATGTGCATTTGGCCATCAAGAAATAATGACTGTCATTACAGATCCTTCATTTCTTGAAAGTCGCAAGTAATTTTCATATCACTCCTTAAGCATGCAAGTGAAAATATTTGAAATACAAAAGGCACTGATTCTAGTTGTTCTCTGCTTTGCATCAAGGCCATGTGCTGGGTCTGTTAAAGCATGGTCTGAGAAGTTCAGAAGCAGACTCATGTAAACCAAACTTAGGTCTGACTTACAGTGGGGTACCTGCAGGACCAATACAATTAGTTAATGACACAACTAGACTCAAGCCAAAAGGATGTTCAGCTGCTCAGAGGTACAAGGACAGTTCAGAGCTTCACAACATGTACTATAGGAACATGGAATGTGAGAAGATGAATCAAAGGGAGGTAGATGTTGTAAAACAAGAAATGGAACATATGAACATTGTAATATTTGGGGTGAGTGGGCAGAAGTGGACAGGAATGGGACAATTTGAGGCAAGTGAGCCTAAGGACATCATTTTGCAGCTTTGTTGTTAACTGCCATCAAGTTGACTTGGCCTTACGGCAGCCCTATAGATGAGAGACTTCCAAGACTCCCAGTCATCAAAAAGCTCCACCCGTGTCTTGCAAGGTCAGGACCATCATGGCTTCCTTTGTTGAGTCTACTCACTTGGAATGGGGTCTTCCTCTTTTCCTACTACCTTCCACCTTACCAAGCACTATTATCTTTGCCAATGAGTCATTTTCATCTCATGATGCAGCCAAAGTACTGTTTAGTTATTTTACCTTCCTGTGAGAGTTCAGGCTTTATTTTGACTTTTGGGCAGTCAGTGGTCTCCATAGAACTCTCCTGCAGCAGCACCTTTCAAATGAATTGATTTTCTTCTGGGCAGCCTTCTTCACTCTCCAGCTTTCACACTCATACAAATACGCTGGAAATATTAAGGCATGGATTATTCTGACTTTGGTTTGTTGTTCTTAACTGCCATCAAGATGACTTTGACTTAGGGTGACCCTATGGATGAGAGACCTCTAGGTCACACTGCCATCAACCGCCATGCTCAGGTCTTGCATGCTCGAGGTCATGGCTCCCTTGATTGAGTCTGTCCATTTGTAACGGCGTCTTCCTCTTTTCCTACTGCCTTCTACCTTCCCAAGCATTATTGTCTTTTCTAGTGAGTCGTGTCTTCTCATGATATATCCAAAATACAACAGTCTCATTTTAGTCAAATTGGCTTCTAGGGAGAGTTCAGTCTTGATTTACTCTGGACCTATTTATTTATCTTTTCGGCAGTCCAGGGTATCTACAGAACTCTACTTGGCCATCACATTTCAAATGAGTTCATTCTTTCTTCTCAGCTTTCATCACTGTCCAACTTTCACAGCCATACATGGAAACTGGAAATACAACAGTATAGACAAACCTGACTTCGATATTCAGTTACGCATCTTTACACTTGAGAATCTTGTCTAGTTCCTTCATAGTGGCCTTTCCAAGTCCTACTCTTCTTCCAATTCCTTGACTGCAGTCCCCATTTTAGTTAGTGACTGAGCCCAGGTATAGGAAATCTTTCACTATCTCAATGTCTTCACTGTCTGCTTTAAAGTTCTGTAAATCATCTGTGGTCATTATTTTTCTTTTCTTAATGTTCAGTTGTAAACCTGCCTTTTCACTTTCTTCCTTGGCTTTCTTCAGTCATTGTTCCAAGTCTTCGCTATCTTTTGCTAGTAGTATGGTGTCATCTGCGTATCTTAAATTGTTGATGTTCATTCCTCCAGTTTTCACATCTCCTTTCTCAGAGTCTAATCCAGCTTTGCACATGGTACATTCAGCATACAAGTTAAACTGATACGGTGATAACATGCAGCCTTGCCTGATACCTTTGCTAATTGGAAATTATGGTACTTGCTTCTCTTGTCCTGAGTGCAGATTACAGACTAGGATAATCAAATGTTCTGGCTCAGTCATTTCTTTAAGAATGAGCCATAATTTTTCATGATCTATACAATCACAAATCTATAAAGCACAGGTTGATTTTTGTCTGAAATTCTTTGGTACTCTCCATCATCCAACATAGGTTTGCAATATGATCCCTTGTGCCTCTTCCTCTTTCTTACTCCATTTTTGGTAAAAGTCTTTGTTGTAGAATTTTGAGCATCAGTTTGCTTGTACAGGATATTAATGCAATGATCCAGAGTTTACTGCAATCCCTGGTGTCCCTTTCTTGAAGACTGGAATGTGTATCGAGCATTTCCAATCTGTGTGCCTTCTTTGTCTTCCATATTTGTTGACAGGTTTTAGTTAGAGTTTGAGTGGATTCTCTCTCTGTTGCTTGAAACAGCTCTATTGCTATGCCACCTGTTCTTAGTTACTTATTTCTCCCAAATGCTTTGAGTTCAGCTTCCACTTCACTTTCTAAAATTGTGAGTTGATCTTCAAATGGGTCTTCAAATGACTGTCTGATCCTTTCATCTCTTTTATGTAGTTCTTCAGTTTATTGTTTCCATCAGCTTTTTATTTCCTCTTGTTCATGCAGTGTGTTCCCCTGTTGGTGCAGTGGTTCTCAACCTGTGGGTGCCCAGATGTTTTTGGACTTCAGCTCCCAGAAGCTCTGAGCATTGACCACAGTGCCTGGGGCTTCTGGGAGCTGAAGTCCACAAACATCTGGGGACCCACAGGTTGAGAACCACTGGTTTAGAGCATCCCCACTCTAGGTTTAAATATCCCTTTGAACTGTCAGATCTTGTTCTACTTTTTTCTTGTGGTCTTCTATTTCTCTGCATTGATTGTTATAGTAGTCCTCTTTGTTTCAGTGCACAAGTCATTGAACAGTTGCAATCAGGGTTCTGACTCTATTTCAGTTGTCTTTTACTTTTGCTTCTCATCTGTTCTTAAGTGCTTGGAGAGTTTCGTATGTCATCCAGTAAGGTTTCTTTTTTTTTTTGACTAGAGATATTTTTGGCTTTGGTATTTAATGAAAATCTTTGCATTTGAGGATCATATTTAGTTCCTTCATAACTGCTCTTCCAAGTTTCAGTCTTCTGATTTCTTGAATGCATTCTCCATTTTGATTTACAAGTAAAGATACAGAAAATCTTTTAACTATTTCAGTGTCTTTATCCACTTTTAAACTATGTAAGTTTTTGACAATATATATTTTATTTCAGCACAATGAACATATATCAACAACCAACAAGCCAAAACAGAAAGTTGTTACAACCGCAATTTAAATACAATTTGAGGCCTGTTTAGTATTTTACTAATATTGTAGGCCACCCAAAGAATATTGTTACGGTGTTATGGTGTGGCAAATATATGTGCTAAATGAAATAAAATCTGAAATAAAATCTCGCTGTTGCAAATCTATACAAACATATATGAAAGTAAATTCTATTCAGTTCAATAGCACTTACTTCAGAATAGGCATCTATAGGATTCACTATAGGACTGTAGTGCATATCTCCAGTTATAGGCATGCCTAGCATTGTACCTTCTCGTAGAACCAGTATTCTTTAAAATGTTGTCTCCAGATGTTTTGGGCTACAGCATTGTACTTTAACAGTTACCATGCTACCCAGGGATGGTGGGAGCTATAGTGAAAAAAATCTTGGGGACACACAGCTAGTAGAGCTATGTTATAGCTTCAGGCTCAAAATGAGTCAGGCAAAGATAAGTCAAGACATATAATTCGAAGGAGAAATTAAGACCCTGGAAAGATCCAGGGTTTGCAAAGACTTATAAAGATAATCAAAGTCCCTTTTACATCAGTCTCCACATCCTTGAAAGAGCCAGCTGTGTTCATTCAAGCATCCTTGCCTGATTTCTTTGGCTTCTGTGAGGCCTAGTTCAGTGTTTCTCAGCTTTTGATCCTCCAGATATCTTGGACTTTAGCTCCCAGAAGCCTCAGCCAGAGGGAATTCTAGTGGGCCAAAAGCTGATAGGGCTGGTGGGATCTTACCCTCTGAATCAAGGTCATCATATGCTTCATTTGGTGAGATCAGATCATGGGATCTGATGCTGAAGGTTCTCTCCCTGAATAAAGTGTCCTGACCCTCATCTCAATCTTTGTCAATCTCCCTTCCTGTGAAATTGTAGACTCAGGGGCCTTAAAAGGTATGCAAACCCAAGATTTACCATGTTTTTATGGCAACATTCAGCCTCAAGAAGAAAAGTTAGATATTTTCCCATGAGCCCACTAAGACTGATCACTGGGGAATAGTTTTGGAAAGTATAAAAATAGAGATACCATGGCTACAACTTTACTGTTCCAGTTTTAAACTAGGAAAAAATGAGGGTGATTCTAGATACTTTCTGGATGTGTTTCTAGATATGTACGTTGACATTTTTCTAGATACTTCAGGACTTTTAAATATTTCTAGATAAAGGGGAGAGAAAACTGTCTACACCATCTGGAACTCATCAGAGGAAATTCAAAAGAGAAATGAAAATAAAGAAGTTAATCGTACCTTGCAAGAATTTGCCTCTTGAGTGCCATTGGAGATAATTATATATTTTTGATCTTTTCTGGACTATTTTAGCCCTAGAAGGGGACTTTTTTTTTCAGTAAGTGACTCAGAAGTCAACTTATATATCACTTCCTGTTGGGAGAAAGAATCTCTCTCCTGGGCCTAAAATGGTTGAGGGCCCTGTCAAATTGATTCCAACACTCCTCAAGGAAGCATTTAGGGGCTAAACTCTATTTTGGAATCTTTTGTTTAAAAATGGGGGCTCTGAGAACCACAAAAACCGCCTCAAAGCCACATTGAGAATCTGGGAGCGGTGCTAGGTCTGGAAATGTTCCCTAGCTCTGGACTTGCTCCTAAAGTCGAGTGTAACTCCTAGTGAGGACAAGTATTTCTACCACTGACCATCCAAATGACCAACTTAGTCCAACCAGCTCTGACTTGTGAATTGCTAAGGAATTTTATCCAGTGTTGGATAAATGATAAGTTGAACTTGGGGAAGAGGGACACAAGGAGGCAATAACTGAAAGCAACAACTGGCCAAAAGGACAGGTCAACTAATTCTGCATTATATGGAGTTTGGGGACAAGTCTTTTCTGAGCAGCAGGTCAAACCTGATGTTACATGTGGAGCTGCTTTTGAAATACAGGAGAATTTTAAAAAAGTAGATATATTATGGACAGAGCTTTGGGGCAACAGATTGCACATAATTTGGTAAGGTTTTATTTTAAATGAGGATTTAATGAAGTTACATGTCAAAAGTAACATTAGCAATTGGAAATGATGCCACTTTGTTACTGGCAATTTCCGCAACAGTTTCTAGATATTTGTGAAGGACATTTTTAGAAACACTAAGTGGAATTTTTCAAATGTTACACCATTCATCAATCCTCAGGTGCTTTTGATAGACAGTAAAACAGCAATGCATAACTTAACAGGCAGTTTGATGAACGTTTATAGTAATTATTTTTTTTTCTTTGCAATGAGATATGTAATGGCTTGCTCCTTGAAAGATTTCTGAGCATAGTGATCCAGTACTGAAAGCCAGGGGACAAAAGTGATGCAGCAGTACAGGAACCCCTCATGACAGTCCTACAGCCATGCTGTCAAAAAAAGTCTACAAATGAAGGCAGGTATTTTTATTCCTATCAACAAGTGAGCTCTAACTGTTCCGATCTCTACCAGGAGCCAGTCTTTTCTAAAATGAAAGGATTGTAATTTTCCATTCAAAGTCCCGCCCCTCAAATTCTTTACATTACATCAGGCATAATTCACAATGTATATTATTATTGGATGGAACAGGGAATTCTGGGGATGTGGCGGAGGCAGACGATTCCATTGTCAGAGCTTGCAGGTAACTAGTTACAAATAAATCCTTCCTTTTCTAGTGCTGAATAACATTATATACTATTGTAGATGAATGATAGATAATATAATTTCTTTTGCAGTGTTCAAATATCTGTGAAGACAAGGGAGAAAAGGTGGGAGGGGCAGTAGAGAGAGCAAGCAAAAGAGTTACAGTGGGAGGAATGTGGGGTGCTGCTTTTGTTCTTCCACATGAAGGCTTCTATGGCAGGAATGTGCACGCACATGTCCCTTGCAGCCACCAAGAAGTCAGCCAGGAAGTATGTTCAAAATGTGGTCAGGGGAATATGGGTAGGCAGAATTTTACTAATGAGGCTAGAACATCACCAGTATGAGGTGGAGGGGGAATCATAGAAAATCAACACCACCACCACCCCATCAAAAGATGACTGTAGTCAGAATAAATTTTAATCTTCACTTTTTTTCATACAAAGGAAATGGCGATGCCACAAGACTACGGGAATGATTATCGATGACTCCTAATCTGTGCATATTCCATGTGAATGGAGAATTTAAATGCAAGAACACCACTAGAAGATCAGGCACGGTTAGTACAACTTTCACTCTATTTAGATTTGCCCTGTGTCACTTGCATCCCGAATATTACGCGGTGCTTTCTGAGTACGTTCCATTGTTGATTAAATGTGAAATTTACTGAAAGGTTAAGAACATGTTTCTAACATTTGTTTTGGGTGTTAGTTTCCACAAAACCTAAGGGATAATACAGGAGTCTGAAAGTTCAGATGATAATCAGCCTATTATTATTCCCATACAGCTCATTAAAATGGCAGTTCATTGTTTCTTGAAAGAGACAGGATGCTGACTATGAGACTAATAATACAATGATTCCCCCATCACCACCACCACATCCTTGTCTCCCTTTCAAAAGGTTGTGGATGGGAGACTGGGCAGCTTTGGTCACTGTTAAAGCAATCTCACTTCACATCCTTTCATAAGTGTGAAATGAATTTTGAGTGATACTGATTATAGCAACTGTAGCCTGGCCCTAGTTAAACCTAATTACAATTTCATGCAATATTGCAGTCCATTATTGTTTCCAGGTAATGTAGACTCTCTCTCTCTCTCTCTTTGTCAAGCAAAAGCCTTTAAAGACAGATCCTTGTTAATGAATTGAAATAGTTTTGGGGAGGAGGAGGGAGAATGATACAATCTCAAATGACCTCTTCTGCATTGTAAAAAGATATGTGGATTGATAAATACACTAGGATGTGCTATTATCCATTATTCAGTTCTACAATTAGTGAACACCTGGCATTGGGAAACTGAGACGGCTATTTGCTTCCCTTCTGAATTAATGTTGATTGCTCAACAGACACCACTGTGTATTCCAATTTCCCCTTGTTAGTAAGGTGTGGGGGTGTGGAAAACCAAACAACAACAAAAATAAGGAACTTACATTTTAGTTTGTGAATTTCAGTGTTAACCTTGTAAAAACATATGAGCTACAGGTGTTAGATCAAACTGAACAAAAGATCCTACCTTGGGTATATTCCTTGATCAAACATAAAGAGATTGATACTAGACATAGAATGTTGCTATGTTTCAAACTAGTGAGAAACATACATAAGTGTTGAAAATCTAGGCTCTAAATGGTATAATTTATGAATTCCAAGCATGCAAAGAAAAGCTCTTTGGGAAACACAGAAACATGCAAGAAACTGCCTGACAACCAGGTCATACTACTGGTCCATCTATTGTTTCCACTGATTGGCAGTGGCTATCCAGGGTTTTTGCAGGAATCTTTTCCAGTTTTGCCACTGGTAAAAACCAGGGATAGAAACTGAGTTGTGGTGGCATGGTTAAGTTTGAGATGCAAGCAGTCCTAACCATCCTCATAACCATGTGTTTGTGTATGTACCTTCAAATCACCTGTCAACTTATGGTGACCCCATGAATTTCATAGAGTTTTCTTAAGCAAGGAATACTCAGAGGTGGTTTTACCAGTTTCTTCCTTTAAAATATAGCTTACAGCACCTGGTATTCGTTGGCAGTTTCCCATCCAAGTACTAACCAGGGCTGACCCTATTTAGCTTCCAAGATCAGATGAGATCTGGTACCTTTAGAGTATTTAGGCCCTCTTCTAACTGTATCTTTAAATAAAGTCCAAATTACTGGCAGCTATGTGGATCCCTCTCAATTTCTCTCTTCTGCCTCTGCACACAGAGATGGACATGTAATACACATGCATTCAGAGATGGGCACTAAACTTTTCATTTCAACTAATGTGACAATTGCAGTTGTTAAACTCTGAGAGAAAAGGAAATCTGAGAGGGATAGTGGCAGATGATGTTGTTACCACTACTAAGCAAAAATTCCTGGCACTTTAACTTTGCAAGCCTTATTTCCTCTATTACATAAAGCCTGAAACCTTAGGTAAGATTGCTATATGTCACCCTCTCAGAAAGCAGGCAGCTAATTTTCATATCATATAGATTTATCATAATTATGCATATTATTTATCTCCATTGTAATTATGCAAATTTAGCATATAGATAACTGCAGCTGGCATCCTGTTCAGTAGTACTAAGATTGTGAGCTAGACTAGTGATCTCGTGAACATGAGCTCCAAAACCTGAATCCCACCTGAAGGCACTAAGACGCTACATGTCAGGCTGCTATGAAATGACATCCTCAGCACTCGTCTGGCCATGGGTCACACTTAGAGAAACAGTTATGGCAGAATCCCAAAGGATTCTTTCCAGCTGCCTGTTCAAAATATGCCCCATCACCAGGAGGATGCTGCAGGCATCATTGTCCAGCGCCTTGGAAACCATTTGGTTGGAGTGCTGCTGAAAAGTTTTTGGGAGTGGAGTGGCATTGTCAGATGAAACCACACTGACAGAGCTCTGAATCATAGTCAAGTCTGACAATGCAAGATCTTGGCTACTGTTTTTTCTAGCTTGATGTTTCATCCTTGGTAACTGTCTTTACAATAATTACTCTTCTGACAGTTTAATGTGAAGTTTAGTGTTTAAAGTCCTGGAGTAGGAACAGAGATTGAAGTTCAAATTCCTGCTTGATCATGGAATTTACCATGTGATCACAATCTATCCTTTCTTGTCTGAAAATCTATTTTACAGGCTTAATCTGGGGATTAATAGCAAGACAAAAATCAAGTAAAGTACCCATGTAAGTTCCTGGTGTGTAAATTATGATCATAATCATAATAACAACATGCTCAGGCACTTCCAATGCTACTGTTTTCTGATCAGATCACCATAATATTTTTGCTTCTGCCATTGTGTGGGTGTTTGCTTGCTTGTCTGTTCTTTTACTGATGGTGAAAAGGTCACAGGAAGTCCCTGAGAATGATTGCTACCTCATTCACAAAGCAGAAAGTAAGGACAAACTTTTAAAACCCCACCTCTTTCACTTGTACTTTGCCTCACTTTGTACCTCCTTCTCCTGGATCTTGTACTTTCCCACTGCATGACATTACAACTTCTCTTCCCTCCTTTCCCCGTAACTCACTTCATGCCTTCACAATGCCTACCTTCTTTACCTTGCAGCTACACCTCTCTCCTTTCCTTGCCTCATTGCGTACATTCACCATGCTTCCCTCCCTTGTTTTTTGCACTCACTGCTTCTGTCTGCTACCTTCCCTTCCTCTCCCTCCACCACAACTCCCTCTTTTGCACATTCCATTACTTTATATTTACTTCTCTTGCTCCTTGCATCCTGCCATTACACCCCTTGTCCTCTGTGATGTACAGGAGAGCCCTGAGTTCAAGGAATTAGGCTTAGAGGTTTCAACAACTTGATTCAGGAGCACCTCCTATTCTCCTTCCACCCTTTTATTTTGCTTCTACTTGCTTCTGTGCCATACTTTCCTCCCTTCCAGCTGTCCCTCCAACTTTGTCTCCCGCCTTGCTCCACTTTAATGCTGCTGCTGCCTGTTCTCTAAAGGCTTTTAAATAAAGGACATCTCGAAACAGAGGAGAGGTGAAGGAGGCAGATGAAGGCAATGATATTGCTGCTGTTGAAAGACAAGGAAGAGATGGAGACAAAGCAAGCTGGGGGAATCTGGTAGGGGGAACAGCTATGGGGAAAGGTAAGGGAGGGTGGAGAGGAGATGGTAATAATGTGAAACCTTCCTTCCCAGCTGCTTCATATAAAATAGAACTTGATTTTTTTTTCTGAACATCAGCTAAAAACGCATAACATTGCTACATCATACAACTTATGAAAAAGAACAGATTCCGTGCAACCTTAAATATTAATAATTGGCTTGCAGCTTTTTCTCTGCTTTGTTGCATCCTGCCTTCTTAACTTCAAAGGCTCCATTAGTTTCTCTTTGGCTTTTTTCAAAACAGACTCCAACTAGAGTTTCTTCTTAAAGGAACAACTTTTGTGCAAGTGTAGCATCAGCTCAGGGAACTGAGACAAGAATTGAGAAAGGATAGTCAAAAGCATTAGTCATAGACACAAGACATAGTTCACTAAGTAAAGACACTCAAAGGCAGAGAGCAGCAGGCTTGTTTCATGCAAATACAACTGGACAGTACAGTATTTAAATGGATTTTATAGCTGGTCTCTTATTCAGGCATTCACCATGAGACCCATAACTCATAGCTCAGGTCAAGCGAGCAGCTACAATCATCTGCTCTCTAACCATGTTCTGACACTACTGATATAGTACCAATATAATAAACATTTAATTTTATAGAACATGTCCACTCATTAAAGAACTATAGTGTGGATAGCGGCATTGTTTAGGTTGGTCACTAGGTAGCACTAGATTTGGTTCTATCAGGTAGAATCAAGAGTTTGTTATGTATGTTTGTTTTTTCAATTCTTGTTGAAGAAAGACAATAAAGTTCATGCTTAGTTTCCTGGTGTGTTTTTCAGACTGTCCTGACAAAACTTTATGTTCTATTTATTTTTAAAAAATCATGTTCTGAAACTGAACACTGTTTCATGTCATAAACTCACAAACTATAACGAGCATGTGAACAGATTATGAGCAGAGAGCCGGAATAGTGTAGTGATTTGACTCTGGAAACCAGAGTTTGAATCCCTACTTCACCATGGAAACCCATTGGATGACTTTGGGCAAGTCATACTCTCTCAGCCTCAGAACAAGGTAAATCCCCTCTGCACAATTCTTGCCAAGAAAATTCCATTATAGGTTCACCTTAGGATCACCATAAGTCAGAAGCAACTTGGAGTTATACAACAACAGCAACAACAACAACAAACATATTATGAGAATCCACCTTTGGAAATATCAAAGAGATATTGTGGAGATTAAGTGGAGATTAAATCAAAAGGATCAGTCCTGCTCTGGAGAAGGAGATTTTAGGTCCTTGTTTCAAATAAATAGTAATACACACATACTGTTTTGAAAGAGACAAGAATTACTGTTCTTGGAGATCCCTTCTGCTTACCCTGGCTGTTCTTGTTTATCACATAGTTAGAAAAGAAAAACCTAACAAAAACTGAATTAAAATATTTCTTCTAATTCTAAAGGCAGACGCATGGGAGGGCGAGATGAGTGCATATACGCACTCATGCACACACGCACACATACACTGATTTGTCTTGCAGGTAATGTCATGATTCATCCATACGCAATTCATTCTTGTTTGTTACACAGTTGCCATGGAAACAGTTTTCTTTCAAGTAGCAAGTAAATTACTGAGAAGTACATCTCATTTTGATTATACAAACAGCTCACTCTTAGATGCACAAATACCCTGTTTTCATGGACATAAACATTTCATTTATTGTTCCTATTCTCTTCAAAATTAGTTCTTCAATAAAGGCCTAGAATTTGCATTTTGCATTTTTGTGGCTTTCGTTGCTTTTTTTTTTTTTAAAAAAAATAGTAATTTACTTAACCCAAAGTTGATCTCATTCATGTGAGATTAGCTATGTAGCTGTTTTATGTAGACTTGATACAGAATGATCCCCCTTCTCACATTTTAAAACCAAAATGTCTTGAAAATGGCTGTGTCTTCTTCCATCCCACCTATATGGGAGTGGGGAAAAGTACTGACCAAGGTTGCAGTCCCGTCCGTGGTGGAAGACTGACTAAAGAGCCCTGTAGTATATCCAGAGCTTGGAAAGCTGACACTTTTGGTCATGCTAGTTGGGGATTCCAGAATGGAGTCCCCAAAAAGTAATGTGTCCACACTCTAGATGAATTATACGGGCTGCTGTGCCTGTAGAGAGGGAAGCCCACTGGAAGAGTGACACTAGCACTGCTGGAGATCCACCATTATACCTATGGAAAGCTCCAAAACCTCAACCTATTTACTAGTCCCAATTAGAACAGACCTTCTAAAAGTGTTAGATGTACACAACTGTTGAATTCCCATTCAGCAAGTTACTGACTGGATCTAGTCCTTCTGGGTTTAGGTCTTTCACTGCACACTTATATCAGTTGATTCCATCCTACAGAATCCTAGGATTTGTAGTTTGGTGAGGTGCTTGCATGCTGGAGAGCTCTAGTACCACAGTTTAGAGTGCTATACTAGTTCTCTCTAGCTGCAATTCTAAATACATCGTCAAACTACAAACCCCAAGATTTTGTTGTATGGAGCCATAGCAGTCAAAATCCTATCAAACTGATATAATTGTGTAGTGCAGGGATGTATTCTGTATCTTTCTGGCAGGGCTTTGCTAACACTGGAGGAGAAATCAGAGGATTGTCAGAATACAAAAAAGTGACCCTGAGCCATCCTGGTCTCTGTGGTAACACTTTGAGTTCAACTTATTGGATATTGCTCAAAATTTCATACCCACCATGACAACACTGACCTATCCAAGTTGCTAACTGGATCTTTCATGGTGCAGGGCTTGAGCCAATGTTTTGTTCATGAAATGGTAAGGATTATCTACAGATTCAGGGAGTAGATATTTTCCCATTTTCACCAACAGCTAATTATCTGATTAGGCTTAGACTCCTGGTGTGGAAACGCTGTTTAAATGGTTCACTCTCAGAGATGCTGGATACAGATGGCTTCTTGGGGGTTTTGGAGCATTTTCCACCAGAACAATTGGTAATTCCTTCAATTCTCTGCTTAGTTTGGAATATTGAGGTGACCTATGTAATTTATACAATCAAACTTTTTTAAAAAACGAAAACATTTTTATTGAAAGAACTATAACTTAACAAAATTCAACAGAACAAAATAAAATTTAAAAATCCGTTTTGAATCCATTACATTACCATGAGTATTGTCAATCAAGACAGAGTAGACCTCTGATGTTAATTCAGCAGATCCAAAGTTGTTTGGAAATATCAGTGAGTCAAATTTAGTTAATTAATGACTGATTATAAGCTTTACTTCAGGATAGGATATAAAATGTAAAACCTTGTGAATTTGAAACTACGGCCATTTCCGCACTACACTTATAATGCTATCATTCCACTTTCAACATCCTATGGAATCCTGGAGTTTGCAGTTTAGGGAGGGTCATTTAAAATTCTCAGCCAGAGAGCTCTTTGGCCTCAGTGAACTACAAACCCCAGAATTCCACAGGGTGTTGAATAATAGCACTATAACAGTATGGTGCAGAAATGGCCTATGAATCAAAGTACCCAGTTGCTGTTTTATTTGGATTCCTGTCTTTTGTTGTTGTCCTATAAATAAATCTTGTAAACAGTGTAAGTTTTTGGTTTTCCAGTTTTTAAACTAAGAAAATTTATCTCTATCAACAAATGCACGTTGGTATTAGAATGGTATCAGTGGTGGTAACAGTGGTATCAAACATTTTTTACCACCATTTCCATATTTGAAACACATTTTTTAAAAAAGGATTTTTTCAAACTTTGCAAGTTTTTTAGGTTTAATAGTTATAAATGGCAATCCTCTGACCCAATCAGGATTTCATCATCTATTTGATAACCACCTTAAGATTCAATATAAATCTCATCACTGGTCTTAACTGGAATGCTTCATAGTATTAATTCCTAATTGTCTTTCCTGTATTTTTTGAAGTAATACTTTTTTCAAGACTCTGAGGTATTTATGCCTATTGATAATGTCCGTAATTGTCTTTTGCCATGACAATAACATATGTTGTAGAATGGTTAGTAGTATTGTTTAAAAGAAGTAACTTAACTTAGGCAGAATGTTCATCTTACACATAGCAATTCCATCCAACCAAGATAAATTTAGTTTTCCCTGATTCTTTATTTTATACAAAATTGTTCTAACTAAATTAGTTGCCTTTGCTAAAGAACTTGTGATTATGACATCCAGCTATTTTATACTTGGTGTATTTGTCTGAATGCCTGCTATTCTAGAAAGAAATTCACTAGAACTAGTATTCATATTCAAACATAAAATGTTAGACTTCTCAAACCTGACAGTGCTCCAAAGAAGAGTAAAATTAATATTATGTTCAGAAGCTCTTGAACTGGCTTATTAACTGTCACAGCTATGTCATCCTGCAAAAAGATTTAAGACGCACTTCTGACCATTAATTCTACTATAATCAGTCTTAAGCACTGTCTTCTCTTCTACAAAGACCTTCTCTGGTTTATGAGGAATCAGTAATGAAGAATGTGAGAACATGTTTAGAGTGACAACAGTGGTAAACTCATATCACATCTGACCAAACTCAGCTTAGAACTTGTTACTCCACTGGCAAAACCCTATCCCGGGGTCTACAATTTTGATATTAAAATATGATTCAATGTGCCCAAGAGCTCACCAGGATGGGCACATAAGCAGCAATGGTCAAAGATCGAAAACCAGGTCCGGCCAGTAAAATCCCCAGCTATGTAACCCCAGGAGACCTCAAGATGTGTAAACCCACAATAAACAAAGGGTCCTCAGCCCCGAGACACTGACTTGAGGGGATTAACGTGTCTGCCCCAATTTGAGCAAATATTCCATCAGATGAAGACCATTTACATGAAGTCACACCACAAACTAACACAGCCGAAGATCCTGAGATTTTGGCAACACCTTGCAATCCTATCACACCAAGGAAATTACCATGGTGGAGCTTCATTAGCACTCCAACACCCATTGTTCTCCCCGGGAAAGAATTAGTCCTCCAGGTACTTTTTCCGCTACAAATAGTCCCAGTTTTTGAGTGGTTCTTTGGATCACTCCCAGTCATCCCAGCAGACTGTTTCTCCATCCGTTGAGTGATCCCCTCAGCCCTCTCCGTGCTGAGCCCCACTTCTCCACTGCCTTCCCAGACCCAGGACTTCAGGAAAAGGTACAGTATTACCCCAACTACACCCCTTCAATAGTCGCCTGTCCAATTTCCTCTCTTTTGCTTCTTAATAACTCTTGGGTGCGTGTGTGAGTGATTGCGTTGCTGTGTGAGATTTTCCTTCAATAAAATAATTTATTGGACATTTTTGTTTGGTTTTTGGCTTGGCCTGACCCTGTAAAAACTGGGTAAAAAGACTCCATTGGGTTACCCTGCCTCTCGCATGGCTATTGCTTGTGTTCTGGCTGGTTTCCATTCCCCATCACGTGGAGCACATTGAGGTGTCCCCCAAGGGACCCCAGAAATCAGGGTAACAAACTCATTTTTTTATCCTGTTCTGTGGTTCTTTTTTCTACCACCATTGCCCCTGCTTAATGCTCTCCAATAGATTTCTCCACATAAAGAAAGGTTTATTGCAACTCCAAGTGAAAATTACTTGGAAGACTGGTTGTGCTTTGTTTGCAAAAAACATTAGAGATCAAATTGGAGAACTGGACTTCCCATTGCTCAGTTGCAGTTCTGAAGGAAGCTAAGGACCCTGTTTGATTGGATCCCTTTTATCTTTCTGGCTTCTAGGATGTGAGCAAGATCCTTGGCATTCTGAAACCTACCAGTTGCACATCTGCCCCATGTTCACCCTGGCCTGTGAAGTCTATAACTTGGTTACACTGGATTTCTGAAGTAGAGCATTGATTTCTTATGAATACGCATATAAGCAGGTTATTGTTAAATTCTTCTGATCTAAATAAGTACCATAGGATTACTATATTTTGAAAACCCAATAAAGAGAAGACATTTACCAACTATTTCAAACCACCAATCACTACAGTGACTCACACTACAAATACCCAGTTAACTTGGGGCAGTTGTAAGTGGAGCCACCACTTTTCAATTGAGTCAGTCAAACAAAGACAGGCCATCTCAGTGATGGCACTGGGTTACCTTTCTCCTTTCCGTGGTGTTCCTCCCTGATCAGACTTCTTTACAGGACAAAGGAGGATGGTGGCAACAACAAGGATGGTGGCAGCCTCATTCCAGCTTGAAGCTGCTGAATCATTCGGTAACTCTCACAGGGCTGAGGCTGGCTACTTTAGTAGGGGGCTTCCTCACCTCCCTTTAATCTGGCACATTTTTCTTCCTCCTCCTCCTCTGAGTTCTACTACATGATCATCTGCTTCCTGAAAATGAGGATATACTCTGGAAAACGAGGATGTATAATAAATCTAAACTATCACTCAGTTTCAGATATCCCCTTTACAAGGCATGGCTTTGCAGCTCTGAGGAATTCTATATGAAACTACTTATCTATATCCTTCCAGGTTTAGATTTTGGGCTACAGCAAAAATAAGCAAATTTCAGAGGTTTTTTGGCAGTAAAAGTCCCTTGCTCAGCTTTGAGAAGCTGTACCTCCCCTATGCCAACCACTCTTCTTTTTTATTGAAAAAATAAATCCCTCTAGAGACTACGGGGGACTATCTTGCAAGGTTTTTGCTCCACAACAGTGATTCAGGCACAGAAGAAGCCTTCTTTCCAACTAGACTAAAAGTCTCTTCCAGTTTTGAAAAAAATCCTACTGGATCTCAAACAGTCCTGTGTGGGGCACACGGGTGAACTTATCTCCCACAGACTCTAGAGAGCATAAAGGGTTTTTTTCCCCAGGTAAAAATGAGTGGGGGCATAAGCTGTGGAGTGCCCACCAGGGATCCTGAGGGTTGACTGCAGGTTGCTTTTTGCTCACCCCAGGCCTACACTTTCAAGCTGGCTCTCATTTCTGACTGATAGGCCTCAAAAAGTGCAGCTGACAGACTATGGCCATTTCCGCAGTACGCTGTTATAGTGCTATTATTCCACTTTCAACATCCTGTTGAATCCTGGGGTTTGCAGTTTAGGGAGAGGCATTTAGAATTCTCAGCCAGAGAGCTCTTTGGCCTTAGTAAACTACGAACCCCAGAACTCCACAGGATGTTGAAAGTGGAATAATAGCACCATAACAATGTAGTGCAGAAATGGCCTATGGCTTCTTATTGGGCCAATGGGAGATAAAATTGCCCAGGGTTCCGTTTCTTCTCCCATGCTCTTCAATAAGCAAAATCTGTTTATGGGATGACTCATTTTCACTTGAGGCAATTGAAGTCTGGGCCATGTCACTTTAGACTAAGGGCAAAAATAACTACTTCTCCATACAAAAAATTCTTTGTACATTTTTTAAAGACCAGTAGCATGCCAAGAAGCCTTATCTATATTTCTGATCACTTTACAATATTGGCTACCAGACTGTGTGATATTTCTGATTCTTTTTTTAAAATAGAAAGATGGGAAATACGTAGAAATCAAAGCAAGTCGTGCCAGAAGAACCCAACCCTATGTGGACATAAGATGCAGTTCAACAATAGAAGAATTGAACATGAGAGAATGAAATCTAATGCTGATACCACAGACAGCATATCAGCATAAAATTTCTTTTTTGTCAAAGTTGCTAGGTAGACAGATCATGTAATAATCTCCATCCGTGGGTAGGGGGAGATAGAAAATCAGCTTCCTTACTGATGCAAGCAGTTGACTAGGACACTGTTTTTTGCCTTTAGATGTTCAGTTTTTCAATTATTGTTGAGTAATCTTTTCATCAGAGAATCTCCAACTGATCCCCACTTCCTGGCTATCCTTGAATTAAAGGAAATATTTCCTTTAATTGTAGTGAAATGTCAGAGAAGAGTTTTTTTTTTGTGCACATGTATTGTGTACAGTTGGACTCAGGTGGTCATTAAAGTTTGTTTGCATTTCAAGGACTTGTATAAGAGAGGCAGCAAATCAGAAAGCAATTACACTAAAGAAGAACCAGTGAGGTAACGTCTGTGCTGCTGTCCTTCTGAATAAGTTTATGGACTGCTGTACATTTGAGTTGATTACTCCCTTTCTGATACTTTGGAATGTTACAGGAAAAAATTTTTTAGGAGAACATTGGATTTAACCTTGGGACTTTCTGCATACAATTTGTTGTTGTGGTGTGCCTTCAAGTTGTTTTTTTTATTTATGGCAATCTTAAAGTGACCCTGTCACAGGGTTTTCTGGGAGTTGAGAGTGTGCGTGACACATCCAAAGTCACCCAGTGGGTTTTCAAGGCCAAGTGGGGAATTGGAACCCTGGTCTCCAGAGTAATACTTTCTAGTGTTTCCTGTATAATAACCATACATCTCATTCCAAAATGGATGAACTAAGCACTCTAGGACCATTGTGATCATATCATGTTCCTCTCCATAATAGTTTTTGGTCAAACATTGCCCAAATCTGCTATTAGTTGAAGAAGAAGCATCAAGAAATACAAGAAAATAAATTGTCTGAGGAAATCTTCTCTCTCCTTCCCTTTCTCCCTCACACTCACACATACTGCTATATGTATAAATGCACACACACATAACCATATCTTTTTTTTCATGCAGTAAAGGAGATACCCTGGAAAGAATTCTAAGCCATGAGAATACCCAGAAATCTGACAGTGAAATTTGATCATTGAAGTATGTGATTCCACCTCCTCCTCTTCCAGGCCAAACTAGAATAGAGTTTGTAATATATGGCTTACTTCTAATATCAAGCTCATTGTAACACCTAGCTTACTTGTGTGGCAACGACACACCTCCAAAACCATTCTCTACACCACAGCTTAGAAAATGTTACTTCTTCATAATTTTCAGGCTCCCCTAAGCAGCATAGTGATTGCCCATGCTGGTTATACGAATCTGTCAATCATGATCCTCAAAATTGCTATGTCCAAAACTCTAGTCTTCCCTGTTTTCGTTCCAATGTATCCTAGATATCTTCAGATTACTTTTATAACTTTGTATGTCTTGAAGTTTTCTGTGTGGTGCAAATGTTTGCACGTGCTAACCTTCTGGCAGAGTTGCACACCTGGGTAGGAATGGCTTCTGCATACAGTATCAATCTGGAAACCTTGCTTTCCCTCTGTCTTTCATATTCAATGAGAAAGATTGGTTCTGTCAAGCGGAAGTAAAGATCTGTCCTGACTGTTGCTGATGAGGTACTTCACTCGCTGTTTTTTAAGTGTTTGCTAATGCACAGCTACAGAATTATATAGCTCTGAACAACTCATTTTTCCAACTAAATTATTTCTGTGCAGCTGCCATGCTTTGTAGATATACATCATAAGTGCACTTTGAAAAATACCTTTTTTTTTAAATGGCTGACCATGAGATGTTTGTGGTCCCACACGTTAAAGAAAATAATGTGTCCATATCAGTCAAGAACTGCACCACTGTCTAGAAGTAATCAGGCAACATATTCAGCTGATTGTAATCCAGCTATGGTGGTGAGGTCCTTTCACTGAACCAGCAGATGACTTCACCCTTACCAAGCAGTTCTAGTGTTGAAGAATCCATGAATTACTAATGTTCAAACAACTGATCCAAGCTGCCCATAAATTAGAATTTTTGTCACAGCAAAATGTGACTGCGTAGATTTGCAGCCTGTGGCCTAAATAATCCCAGTTAGAGGAGACCCAGTGAAACAATACAATTTACATAAGTGTTGACTCACAAATCAACAGGTCCACCCTGTTTGGAACTACAAATAGGATTGAGAGCCTTGACTTCTACAACATAGAATATCACCGTAAGGCAATGTCAACACATATAGATTCTGAATTGCAGCTGCACTCATAACTACAATATCTATTATTGTCTAGAGAAGTCCCTTCACAGAGATGAATGTTAACAAACTCTGCATTAATGATTTGATAGGAAAAGAAAGTTCAACACATCTGACTTATTATGCTTCAAAATAAGATGAGCCATTTTGGCATAGTGTGCATCACGTACTTCACCCCATCTTAATTAATTAAGTACTATTACACTTGAAATGCGGACTAATTATCCCAGAAGCATTAATCAATTTGTTAAGAACTCTTGAACAATAATGCAGATCTCTTTACTCTTAGCCCAGTAAGATTTGGGTCGCATGAATATAATCTACTTATTGATACAAATACCTCCTCCCTTTTAGTTAATTTAAAGAAAACATTGTCAAAGTACCCTAGGATGAAAGGGATGATAAATAATTTTTAGACTCAACATTGAAGTGGATTGATTAGGAGCAATTTTTATGTTTTGCACAATAAAAAGATGAGCTTCCAGGGTTCGCAGAGCCAATTTGCAGAGCAACCTCTTTTCTCTAATTACTGCTAGACTAATGTAGAAGCACACTCCTAGGAAGTAGAGAAATCCATTTACCCAACCATGTCATTTACGTAGGGCGCACAAGTAGTAGATTTTTCTATTTAGCCTTCCTATTAGCCCTGCTACACTCCATCTGTGACCCTCATTTTATGAGGGCAGTGTTCTTTTATACAATTTTGTGACTATAATAAAGGCCCACTTTAAAATTTTTCAGAGCAGACCAAGAACATTTTTTAAGGAAAAAAAACATAATTAGGGTCCTAGCCAATCTCACTAATTCCTGGTAATGCATTGTCAAGCCAAATTGTTTGATAAAAGGTCTAATAAATCCATATCTTCAGGAGCAGAAAATAGCATTTCCTCTATTACAAGAGCACAGTGACCACCCACATCTGGCTACCATTTGACATTTGTGTTGTATCTCCCCTTGACCATTTACCTACAGGATGACAGCTGTGTAGCTGAAAGCAGTGTGGAGGTGGGGGTTGTATAATTGAAGCCAGATTCAGTCCTAAATGTACTGACTAGAAATGAAGTCCTATTCTGTTTACTGGGACTTGCTCACAAGCAAACATGTTTAGGATTTTGCTATAAGAGAGCTTATGATAAGCAGTGTGGATTTTTTTTTGAATTGCTTCCATATAGAAGCAGAACACAAGGCAAAAGCTGCTATCAGTTTAAAGAAGAAGAAACAAATAAGACTAAACTTTGGCAATCTGTAATGAACACTTGGCCTGTGAATCAGTTCTACACCATCCACTTAACTTACAATTTAAATGGGATGGAGAAACTGTACCTGTGGCAACAAGATTTAACAATGGCAGATTACTTGGTTTGAAGTTTAGAATCTGGTCTCTCCACTGTCTAAGTGACTTTCTAGTGGCTTCTGTAACTTTTGTGGGGTTATGTTTGCTGAACTTCATATAGCTCTAATTTAGGTGTATATGGTATCCAATTTATCTAACAAGTATATCTAGTTTTGGATAGACTCAGGTTGTAGGAAAGCAAATAGCTCATCCATAGTGTCAGTGTGAATGATGGCTGGTACCCTAAAAGTGGGTAAGAATTTCCTGACTAGAATCAAGTTTTATTTACCACCTTGTGAGCTAGATCAGGTTTTCTTTGTGATTTTGGAAGGATTTCCATAATTATTTTAACTGGCAGTGAACAAAATTGTAACAGTACACATGCATATAGATCAAAAGTGAAGACAAAAATATGCTACTCCATTTGGAAGAAGAGAACAATGCTAGATGAATGAGGATTCTGAATCAAACTGTTCCATTGGGAGATCTGATTGTGTGCATAAATTACATATCTGTCATCATAACATAGGCTGAAATCAGAAGCACCAATAGTATTCTATGGGAAAGTATGTATGCTGTGCAAAAAAAATATACAGAAAAGAGGTAATGGGAAGATCACGCTGGATATTCTTAGTTTATAATGAATCATGCAATCTCCATAAAATGCAGTGTTTTCTTTTTAAAGACAATTAGTTAAATTTAATAAAAACCAACCAGCTAAGTTAAATTTGGATGGTTTCATTATAATTTTAAAACATATTATATAAGAATTTGTTTACAAAGCAAATACAAAATTCCATGAAATGCATGGTATCTCTTAATATAGTTGTAACCCAAGACATCATTTCATGTATCTCTAAATTATTAAAGTTAACTATTTCTCATTACTGCCAAATCAAGTAAATGTTGTGGTCATTCCTGGCATCCAAGGGCAGAACTACTTCTACTGATTAGGTAGAAGCTTTCCTTTTAAAATCTTAAATCATTACTTTTAAAGATTACAGAACTGTGTTACATAGGCCATTTCCATACTACTGTAATAGTGCTACTATTCCACTTTCAACATCCTATGGAATCCTGGGGTTTGCAGTTTAGGGAGAAGCATTTAGAATTCTCAGCCAGAGAGCTCTTTGGCCTAAATAAACTACAAACCCCAGAATTCCACAGGATGCTGGTTAATCTTGCACATGTCACACTATCTCAGACTATGGGGAAGGCAATGACAAACCTTCTCTGAATAAATCTGTCCCAATAAACACAAGGATTGGATTGTCATAAGTCAGAGTCAACTTCAAGGGTCATAACAACACTTATTATTGGACAAGCCTCTAAAGACCGAGAAAATCACGATTTGGTCCCCTGCAAAAACCCACCCACTCACCTACCAAACGCGCTTTACCTCAGATCTCAAGACTTCAAAGGGCCTCTTTTATCTCTCAAATATTCAATAAGATATTTTGGCTCCTTTAAATAGTTGGACATAATGGCTCTTTTGTTTAAAAATCTTTCTGCAATGGGTTGAAATATTTCGCTTCCAAGTGTACAGTGTCTATAGTCTTCTTATTCCTAACACTTCACCTGCATCTATAAAGCTGTATTGCATGGGCTTTCAGGCCATGTTCCATGGCTTATGTCCACTGAATCCTCTTCTACTGCCAGAATCAGTGATCCCCTTCCCTCTAGCAGTTCCTCATTCATCATATAAAGCTGCTCCAGAGGCCAGGGAATTCCCCTAGATCATGTTTGGGGGGGGGGAGGACTGGAGTAAAAATGGCAAGGAAGAAAGTCTGTTCTGCAGACAATGGGCATGAAAGGACACCACTGGATCTTGGATAGTGTGTCTTAACAGAACCATAGATCTCCCTGAAATAACCTGCATCAGTATGTTTCATTGTGTGTATAATCCTAAAAGAAAAATTTTCATGCCAGTGTTGGTCCATTCTTTCGCCCATATCCAAATATTTGGTAGTCCATAAGATTGGTAAATAAAAAATCTGAAAAATGTCTGAGATACTGGGGCTTTCTGTGGTATTGCTGCTGCTGTGAATATTCACCCAAGCTGAGGCTGAGAAAATGAGCTAGAAATGTAAGGCACAGGGCCAGTAAGCTGTGATGAAGTGTGTTGTCATCTTACCTGTGTTAAAGTAGGATACAGTTTGGCTGGCTTTTACTCATGTAATGGGTAGGCACTATTTTGTCCATTACATTTAGTGTGATTCCAAAAAAAAGCTGAATGTTGCATTAGGAACACACAGCAATTTGGACACACCTAGAATAATTCTCTCAATTATAACTAGCAATATTTAAAATATCAGCATCAAAGTACTGTGTGTAAAGCACCCCTGAGACTCATAGAGATCTTAACTAGCCTAACAGTAGTTTGCATATTACTAATTTTGCTTGGGTTGCTAATTAGAAATATGAATTTTGGTGCACATTTCACTTATTTTTAAAAAGCTGGTTTGGACCTTATACATTAATATTATTAGTACTTATTTCCAGAGCTCCAGTAGTAACTAGGTACTGTATGTAAGTCATATAAGTACACTTTTCTCACATGAATTACAGAAATTCACGTTATTTCTGTTCCTGGCGCTATAATATCATTCTAATTTTGTGCATTATGCTTATTTTGTTTACAAAACCTCTTCTCACACACCCAGGAGGCAATATTCTGTGTTGACCTTGGCATTTATACATGTTAGTAATGTATTCTGAGAACTCATTAAGACCCATGCTTGGTAAAATCTCATTTTAAGTGGTATAGTTGTTAAGCAACTTTACAATTTAATTAGAACCCCCTACTGCATTTCATTAGAAGGTTACTCAGTAATTACTCAGCAGGTCTTGGATGTTTACAAATGGAGAAGTGACAGTACATAATACTCTTAAATTATAACTGCACAGCAGGAGAAAAATGCTTTAAAATGGGGAACAAATACATTGTTTTAAAAAGAGAATTGGAAAATTCAGCATTGAATATAATCACTTTTCTCTAGTTGTAGTTCCCTTAATTTTCTTCAACCAAGTTATGCTGATATTTTTCTAGCCTGGTTCAAATGTGTTTCTACAATCCAGACTGGGTGCCATCACACTATGCCATTGCAGTAGTATCTAGATCAGGGAACCAACGTGGGTAGGCCAGATGATGTGCTACTTCTCCAGTGATGCCAACATTCAGCAATGAATTCCACTGTTGCTTTTAAATGCCTGCGTGGCGGAGCAAAGTATGGTTAGGTCAGGCCACTGAGGTGCAGTACCTTATTCACTGGTATGCAGAGTACTATGGAAACAACATGGCCTGCAGTTCAAGCTTTTGAGAGTCCTGAAGCTTTTAAGATTCCAAACATTACGTAGATGTTTACTCAGAAGTCTCACTGAGATTAATGGGATTACTTCCTGGTAACAACTCAGTAACTCCTTCAGAGGCAATCAAAATACTGAAATACAGAAGAAATCTAAAAGCAAATAGACTTATGAGTCACAGTAGACAGAGGGATGGTTCCATCCAAGCGAGCTCCAGTTTCACCCAATGTTGGCTTCAGGGGACAACAGGGTCATCGAATACTGAGTTAAATTTGGAATATCTAAAGAATACCTAATGGACGGAATGATAAAGGCTACAGATTTGATTGTGTGTGATTTCATAAAATCTAGGAGAAAATCTAGTCCAGCCCTGCAACTTAAAGCAGAATCTGCAATTCAGGATGCAAGAACAGGATGGCCAACCCACCTCTGCTCAAATAATTCCAGAAAAGGAGAATCCACTATCTCTGGAGGCAATCTGATCCATTGTTGAATGGTTTGTACCACTAAAATAACCCCCTCCACAATTTTCCCGGCTTTTAGCTGAAATTTGTTGCCTTGCCATTGTCTGTAGTACTGCCCTTTGGAACAACATCTTATGGAGCGTATTGGAAGAGACCTATTGTAAGAGACCTATTGTATCTCCCTTAATCTCTTCTCTAGGTTAAACAGATTCAGGTTGTTCAAATCTGTCCTCCTAGGACTTGGTTTCCAGACCCCTTACCAGCAGGGTCTCACATCCGTACCCAAAGGGTGGTCACCAATGGCAGATTCTCATCCTGGAGAGAAGTGACTAGTGGGGTGCCACAGGGTTCTGTCCTGGGCCCGGTGCTGTTCAATATCTTCATTAATGACTTGGATGAAGGAATAGAGGGCACGCTGATCAAATTTGCAGATGACACCAAATTGGGAGGGGTTGCTAATACGCCTGATGACAGGATCAAAATTCAAAAGGACCTGGACAGATTGGAGAGCTGGGCCAAGGCTAACAAAATGAACTTCAACAGAGAGAAATGTAAGGTCCTACACTTAGGCAGAAAAAATGGTATGCAGAAATATAGGATGGGGGACACGTGGCTGGCTAACAGTACGTGTGAAAGGGATCTAGGAGTCTTCATAGACCACAAGCTGAACATGAGTCAGCAGTGTGATGCGGCAGCCAAGAAGGCCAACGCAATTCTTGGTTGCATCAATAGGAGTATGGTGTCTAGATCGAGGGAGGTATTGGTACCACTCTATTCTGCATTGGTTAGACCTCATCTTGAATACTGTGTTCAGTTCTGGGCACCCCAATTCAAGAAGGATATGGATAAGCTGGAGCAGGTCCAGAGGAGGGCAACCAAAATGGTGAGGGGCCTGGAAGCCATGCCCTATGAGGACAGACTTAGAGAGCTGGGTATGTTTAGTCTGCAGAAGAGAAGGTTGAGAGGGGACATGATAGCCATGTTTAAATATTTGAAGGGATGTCATGTCGAGGAGGGAGTGGGCTTGTTTTCTCCTGCTCTTGAGACCAGGACAAGGAGCAATGGATGCAAGCTGCAGGAGGGGAGATTCCGCCTGAACCTCAGGAGGAATTTCCTGACAGTCAGGGCTGTCCGGCAGTGGAATGTGCTGCCACAGAGTGTGGTGGAGTCTCCTTCTTTGGAGGTTTTTAAGCGGAGGCTGGATGGCCACTTGTCGGGAGTGCTTTGAGGGTTTTCCTGCATGGCAGGGGGTTGGACTGGATGGCCCTTGTGGTCTCTTCCAACTCTACATTTCTATGATTCTATTCTATGATTCTATGATTCTATTCTAGTTTGTCTTAAAACCTGCACCACAGTTCTGAGTACAGTGCTCTGATGCATTCTGACATGTATAGAAAAGATAATTATCAACCTAGTTAGATATACATGAGAGGGACAGTGGCTTCCCTGATTTTCCAGGGTTCAGAACACAGAGATTTTGACTCTTTCCTTCATAAAATCTCCCTCCAGGTACAGAGAGTGATGGAAAAGGTGACAGGTATGCTCCATCTGTTCACATGTTTAGTGTACAATAGAATAGACTGCATGAATACAGTTTATTACTTCCTATCGTCTGGCTACTACGCTTCTGTTAATACAGCCTAATTCTTCATTAGATTTTAAAAGATATGCACTGGAAATCTATACACTGGACATAGCCTTGCCATTTCCTTGCTAAATGGCGTTAGGCAAACTCACTTCCAGTATAATTTTTCCAAAACAGAATTATTCATATAAATTAAGTAGCTTAACTTCAGTGTCCATAGGATTAAAGAGGATTCAATGTTTTGTAAAACAAAATCACAATAAATTCTACATACATTCTTTTGGAACCAGTAACAATGCAACAGAACAGAGTTTTCATCTCTCTCACATGTGTATTTATTTATTTTGTGAAACCAATAGTATGACATGCTATTTTCACTGGTGAGCTATAGACAAAAGTGTTACTCCTCCTCCAAGGAAAATGAACCCCATGCAGTTAGACTGCTACCTGCCACATACACCTTCATCAATACAGTTCACTGGATTTGAGAACACCAATCTCCTTTACAGCGTGCTGGCAGGTGTAGGGAATAAGCAGGCTTTACTTCTGTCAGTGCTCCTGTGTAATTCAGGATTGCAGTTGCCTGCCTTCAAAATTATGAGACACAGCAGGTGGTGAAAAGGCATAAATTCAAATAATGCACAATTAATTTCATAATAAAAGTTGCCCAGGTATAATTTATCCCACTGATGGTCCATTAACTCTCTGATTTCACTAGCTGCAGATATGAGGATTTAGTGTGTATACTTTACAATCACAGCAGAATTGTGACATGGCAAGATCGGTTGAAAATATAGAGTCCCAATATTGCTTCCACGAAGGGTAACTTTAGCTCTCATCTTGTCATCTTGTTGTTAATTGCTATCAAGTTGGATTCAGTTTATAGCGACTCTGTGAATGAGATCTCCAAGACCACCCTCCTGAGGTCTTGCAAACTCCTCAATTAAGTCTATCCACCTGTATTCTGCTCCTCTTTTTCTAACACATCAGTGTCTTTTCTAATAAGTCATGTGATCTCATTATACATTCAAAGTACAAAAACCTCAGTCTCATTATTTTTGCGTGATTGTTTTTGGTCCCATTTATTTGTCTTTTCAGCAGTGTATGGAATCCATAGAACTCACCTCCAGTACCACATTTTAAATTCATTTATTCTCTTCCTGTCAGCTTTCTTCACTGTCCAGCTTCCACAACAATACTTAGAAATTGCAAATACTTATACTATGGTATAGATCAGGGGTGGCCAATTATTTTTTCCATGGGGCCACATGAGAAACTAAAAATATTGTGGAGGGCCGGGCATATTGCCCACGCTAGAGCAACCTCTCCTGGAGGTCTTCTTCACCGGGGTCTGCGCTAGAGCAGTTAAAAAAAGTGAGGTTCTAGACCTCAAACTGCTCTAGCCCAGCCGCGGGGGTGGCGCTGTGAGTTTTATAAAAACCACCTTCGCAAGTGGTTTTTATAAAACTCACCCGCGCTGCCCCGTAGCAGCCCCCGGTGAAGAACTGCAGAGACGCGGTAGCGCGTCCCTGCAGATCTGCCCGGGGGTGGGCTTCTGGCTGGCACGCTGTCCTGATTGGTGGAGCGCCGCCGGAAGCCGCCGGCCGCCATTTTGGACGCTGCCGAGCGCCGCCGAAATTCGGCAGTGTTTGGAACGGCTGATCCGCGCACTCCGCAGGGACGGAGCAACCCGCTCGCAGGTAAGTTCTGCCCCTGCGTGCGCGGCCCCGTTTCGCCCCCCCGTGAGGAAAGGGCCTTAGAAAGTATGTTTATTTTGTAATTTCCAATTAGCCTTACAAGGGCCGGTCAGAGCCAATCAAAGGGCCGTATGTGGCCCGGGAGCCGTACAGTGCCCAGGTCTAGTATAGATGAATCTGGTTTTAGTATTCAATGATAAGTCTCTACACTTGAGGACGTTATCTAGTTCCTTCATAGCTGCCCCTCCAAGTCCTAAATCTTCTCCTTCTTCTGTGTCCAGCTTTCTGTATATATTCTGCATACTTGTAAATTAAACAGATAATTGGATAAAATGAAGCTTTGTCTCATTCCTTTGCTAATTGGAAACCATTGTCTTTCTCCTCATTCAGTCCTGAATGTAGAATTTGCATCAGGACAGTCGAATTTTGTGGTTACACATTTCTTTTAGAGCAATCCATAATTTTTTTGATGATCTACACAATCAAAGCCTCTGCTATAAAACATAGGCAGATTTTTTTTTCTGTAACTGTTTGGTGAACACCATTAGCCAATATATCCATGTAATATGATCCCTGGTACCTCTTCCTTTTTTGAACTCAGCTTGGGTACCTGATATTTCACCCTCCTTTTTTTGGTAAAAGTCTTTGTTAAAAATGTTGAGGGCTGTTTTGCTTGCATGGGAGATATATAGCCAATTAATTTCTCAGGCAAAGAAACTGATGCTTAAAATTTTACTGTAATCCCTAAAGTTGCCTTTTGGTGGATTGGAATGCACATTGAACATTTCCAATCTGTAGAACATTGTTTTGTTTTCTATATTTGTTGGCAGATTTTAGTTCACTTTGAACAGATTGCCTCTATAGCTTGAAACAGCTCTATTAGTATGCCACTCTTTCTGCTCATTTATTTCCCCCAAGGACTGTGAGAGCAGCTTCCACTTCACTTTCTAAAACTATGGGTTCACTGACAAAATTTCTTAAGAAAATAAGGTAAGGTGTTGTGATGTACAGTGCATATAATAGATATGGTAAGCTAAGTGGTCTGTTGAGGGGTGGTGAGCACTCTGAATGTTAGATGTGACTGGCAATTTCTTGCGAATTTGCATGTGTTCGTCAGTTAATTAGTGGAAATTAAAGTTTAGATAAGCAAAAGTCAGGATCAGTTAAAGAGTAATTGAACAGTCTGTTCAGTAGGCTGATCTAAAAAGTTAAGTCTTACTCAGAATCATTCTAGTCAGGAGATAGATTATAGAGAATTAAGTAAATAACTGTTACAACTAAGCTTTAAAAACCTTTAACAATAAGTTTCTTCACACAAAGTAAGTTTGACCTGTTTATTTTCTATTTAATAAGCCATTTGTGATATACTGTACACAAATGCCTGTTAGAATACTACAACAGCGTTGTTAGAGTGGCCATGAGCAGACCAGCAGGGCCCATTCACATTACACAATTATAGCACTATGATCCCATTTTACCTGTCAAGGCTTTGTCCTACGGAATCCTGGGGTCTGAAATTTGGGGAGGGACATTTAGAATTCTCAACCAGTGATCTCAAATGCTTCAACAAACTATAAAATCTAGGATTCCAACAAATGGGTAGTTAAAGTGGCATCTAGCACTGCAATTATATGGCGTGTTTAGATCAAGACGAACTCAGTATGGAAGTCCCTCAATAATGTGAGCTGAAGGTATACATTGGCCTAACAGCAGAGTGTCCCATGGACTAGTGGTACCCAAAGTGGTGGTGCATGGACCAGTGCTGATCTGTAGCACAAGTGTGGTTATGCTAAGAGATCACATCCTCTGAAGACAGACACTTATTTGGCAGGTAAACAGTATGGTCACAGCACTGGTTGAAATATATTTCAGTACCAGGCAAAATGTGGTGGCAGACAATTTTTCACTCTGATAAAACTGGAATGTCTGTTTATTGAATACTTAACCTACCTTAATGCCATCTTGATGAAACAAGTCATATATCTGCACCCTTCCCATGTTATTATGCAGTAGAGTAGTAGATAACAAAGGCCACACATGGTGGATTCCATGTGGGCAATATGCTTGAAAGGTTCACTGGAGCATCAAAATGGCATGTTCTCATTTTCTTTAGGATGACCCTTCATTGGAGAACAACTCCCTCTTTTGTTATTGGGGCAGAAAATTGTTGTGTGATACTGTACTATTTTCTCATTTTCTGGAAACAGCTGCTTTCCTTCAGAGTTTGTTTGTTTTGTAATTTGGGCATTGAAAACAAGGTTTTCATTGTTTTGAACTGGAAGTATCAATAATAATATTTTAAAACACAGAAATCATGGGGCAAACAACTACTCAAAATAAACATTATACCTCATGTGGAAATGCGTTTTCAGGGTCTATCTGTTTGGGTACTGTAGCAGACCTCTAATTTTAGAGTCAAAAACAGTTTTCACAGGGATGGAGATTCTTCTTTTTTTAACATCCCCCAATACACTGGCATCCATATGTTAAAATGCCTCAGAAGATATTCAGTGATTTTAAAAAAAACTAATTTGATGGATCTCCTGGGATGTGGGCAGGTAGGCTCTTATTGAGGTTCACTAAGATCCATACTTCTTCAAGGAGCTGAGCACCTGCTGCACATCCCATATCCCGTGTTGGTAGAAGATCAATCTGATCAGCAGATTGTCAAGGTATTGTTAAATGTTGTAATATGCCTTCCCCAATCTGCTGTCAGGGCCACCGTTACACTGGTGAATACCCTGGTGCCCGTGACAGCCTCTGAAAAGGAACACCTTGTATTGGCAGTGCACTCTCCTGTAGGTGAAGCAGAGAAAAACTGGCAGTGTACCTGGTAGGCCAGAATGTGAAGGAAGGAAGGTTCAGTAAGATCCATGGATGACAGTTAGTCCTCTCGCTGAAGTACCTTGATGATGAGCTTCAGGGCCTCCATATTGCACAGCCCTTTCTGATGAAGCAATTCACCTATCTTAGGTTCAGGACAGCTCTTCAGGTGCCAATCCTGGGCGTGAGAAAGAAGATGGAGTAGCTGCCTCTGCACCTTTGTGAGGGGGGACTTCCTCCATTGTCCCTATTTGTAGCAGATGATCAATGGTTTCCAGCAGGAGGCAGTGTTTCTGATGGTTTGAGACAATATAGGGATGTCATGTGGTCTGTGGGAGAACTCAATTTGCTAGCTGTGCCTGAGTGCGGCCAGCACTCATCATGCCTCTGATTCAGGGGGTGGGTCTTTCCCAGTCATGCTGAGGGGGCATATACTAACTCTTTCCCTGCCAGCTTCTGAATGCTTGCCTCCTTGGCCCCTGGCCTATTTCAGGCTGGGTGGTGGAAGCATGCTGAGCTAGCTGTGTAGAGGGTTATTACTTCTCCTGGATGCTTGTATTATTCTTTCCCTATACACTGCCCCTCTGATGCCATGTCCTGACCTCTCGCCATGGGTGGAGGGAGCCGATTCGGGGTGGGGAGAGAATCATCAGTTAGGCTGTAGATTCTCTCCTCAGGCTGCATTAACCTGGACATCTGAAGTAAAGGAAATAGCCCATTTGATCTGTGTTCCCAGACAGAGGAGCAGAAAGGGCAAAGGGAGGGCCGAAAGCAGTGAGTTAAAAAAGCAAAGCAAGCAGGGAAAGAAAATTTAAGTATTTATTTATTTGGAAGAGAGGAAGAAAAGATGTGGAAAGAGCTGCAAGAGGAAAAAAAAATAAAGGCAAGCAAGAGGGAAGTTAGTCTGGAGCAGCTGGAGCTCTGGTTGTAGTTTCAGTCCACGTGTTTGAGCTACGCGAAAAAGAATGTCCTTTGGGAGCAGTAGGCAGTAAGAAGACTGACATAATTGGAGTTGCTCCCCCATGTGGAGATTCCAGAAGGTCTTTTGTTTTCTTCCTGCTTATTGGAGCAGGTGGGAGGAGCAATACTCAAACTAGATGTTCTTTCCTTCTCCACTGGAAAATATCTCTTGGCTACCAGTCTGGCTTTGTAGTGTTGTACATCCCCTTGTACATATTTATCTTAATCCACCAGCATCCTACAACCTTTTTGGCTTTAGGTAGCTCAGCAAGTGCCCAGGTATTGTTTTGTGTGGAAATTCAGTCTTTTCCTTGGCAGCTTCCTTGTGCTTGCAAGCTTCACTAGCTGGTAGTTTGCTAACTTCCTGCCAAATGGATGGTGCCTTGATCTCTGCTTTGTAGGAGAATCTGTCTGGTGGAACCCCTTTATTTGATCTCTCCAAATGCTTGACCTCTTGTTCAGCTGCTGTATCCTTTTCAGGATCTGCCTGGTTGTTGTGACCAGCCTTTCAAGGGGGTTCAGCATGCACTCATTCTTCCTCTGGTAGTGAATTCAATTGTACGGCTGGTGTGTTGCCTTCATTAAACTTGTCACTTTCATCAAAATACTGCATATCCTGATGTTGTCCATGGCAAGAGTCAGTATTTTGTAGCCCTTTATGCCTTATGCATAGCCAACAAGTACTCCTTCTTGATATCTGCAGATCAATTTGTTCCTTTGCACCTTAGGAACATAAGCAGATTCAAAAACTCTACTGTGAGAAAGGCTGGGTTTCCTGCCATTCTGTAACTAAAAAGCAGTCTGAGTTGTGGTACTGATTATGAGTCTGTTATGCACATAGTTAGCAGTATATACTGCTTCTGCCCAGTATTTCTCTGGCCCTCTAGCATCCAGGAGAGTGCTTACGATCATTTCCATAAGAGATCTGTTTTTCCTTTCTGTTACAGTAGGCCCTCAGTATCTGCTAGGGTTTGCTTCCAGGCCCTCATGTGGACACCAAAATTCATGGATGCTCAAGTTCCATTATGTTCAATGATGTAGTAAAATGGCATCCTTTATATAGAATGGTAAAATTAAAATGTGTTTTTTAAATATTTTTGGTGGGGGGAGGAATATTTTCAAGCTGTGGTTAGTTGAATCCATGGATACAGAATCCACAGATATGGGGGGCCAACTGTACTCCATTCTGTTCAGGAGTGCAAGGAACGGTAGTTCTGCACACTATACCTTCCCTTCTTAGGTAATCAGCCTTCTCTCTGGATATATATTCACCGCCATGGACTGTGCACAAGATGTTTTCTCCCAAATTTACTGCTGACCACTGCAACGTAATCTTTGAGGTTCTCAAACACCTCCTACTTGTTTGCCATCAGAAACACAAAGCAGTATGTTTAGTATGAGACAATGAAGGTTTACCCACTGGGAATGAATAAAGGTCCAAAACATCACTGTACATCAGCTCTAGGGGATGCACTGTTCTTCCATCCATTTTTCTTTCTTAACTTAAAAAAAATTGGTTACTTCAGATGAAAATTCATTATTCAACTTTTAATTACATGTTATTTCTACTTGAATGAGATTTCCACCCAAAAATTGTCATAGGGAAATTCAGGTCCCCTCCATGGTGAAAGCTGCTGTACTGAGTCATCATCATGCTACAAGGTATGCAATTTTGGCACCACTACCTATATTCTAGGGTGAAGAATGGATTCAGATCCCTATTCTGTCAAGTGATTCATGCCATGAGATTTCATTTATTCCACAAAACGCAGAGACCCCTGATGTGGCAAAACAGGTTATGTGTCAGGCACTTTGTTGTTTCTTGTTACGCTTCAGTACAATCAAATATGGTATATACATTAAATAGTATTAGAAGTCAATTGTGCCATTCCAACTTTATATAAGAACACATGTGAATTTTTAATGTTTTCTATGTGATGTGTAGATGAGATTACAATCATCCCTCAACTTTTATTGGGGTTAGGGGTGCAGGATCACTACAAAAGTAGGAAGACCTCAAATATTTATAGATCTCACAAGGTCTGCTTCCTGACTTGCTTCCGAGACTCTTCAATTCCTTTCTCTGGAATTTGCTGGAGTGGTAGTTACTGGGTTTGGAGTAGGGGTAGAGTTCAACTGCTTGAATTGTTCTTCTTGTCATCCAAAAAATTTCTCAGAATCTATTTGCTAGAGGGGGGAGTTTGTGGGGAGATGAGGGAGCTTTAGGAAGCTTTTCAGTTGCGGATGCATGTGTGCAGGAATCCATTAGGAAACAGCTCTGAGGGAGGGGCTGCTGTTGAAGAGAAGGGAGGAGGAGGAGGAGGAGGAAGGGGAGGAAAATGCAGTGAGGACATCAGAAAGAAGAGGTGTGCCCATGATCACTTTATTTGTCTCCATTGATTTGAAGCTGACAGGTTAACTTCTTCCCATGCTCTCCAGTGGCTCAAGGGGATGCAGCCAGGTGTGGGGGAGGGATGGGTCAAGGAAGTTATTGAAAAGGGAGAACCAGCAAGAGACAGGAAAAATACATTCCTTTTCAGTTCTCTCTCACTTGATTGCAAGGGAAGCACAAAATGTTTGGAAAAAGAGTGAGGGGGAGAGAGAGGAGGAGGATTGCCCACACCTCTTCAAACCCTGTCCTATGAGTTGTTTCCAAAGCACAGACTCACAAAGGAAGACCTTTCTCCAAGCCCCTTCCTCCATCTCCCACCATTACAATCCCTTCGCTGATGATAAGCATTTACATTTCATGAACTGTCTCTTCAGTGTGAAGGAGCTAACTGACCAATCATAGAAGTGAAGATGAGACAAGCGACTCATGACTAATCAAATTCATGGAAATTAAATCTACGAAAGTTCAGGGCTGACCGTAATATATCCTCACCATTTAATATATTCAATTTTAGAAAGGAGAACAGTCCTATCCATGCCCACTCATGGAGCTCACCCAAGTAAGCGGAACAGGACTGTGCTCAGAGCCTGCAGTACAATATCTACATAAACCTCAATGGACTTTACAAGAGTTAGTTTTAAGCAAATACACATAGGACTTCAATCTCAATATCCACTTTTTGAAGTACAGTCGACCCTCCACATTTGTAGGTTTGACATTCATGGATTTGATTATTTGCAAGCTTCTTCAACCCCTGCTCCCCACCTCAGGGACTTTTTGTTTGGGGAAACCTTCCCTCTTGGTGGCTCCAATCAGGCCGTGCAGCTCTTTAAAAACCTGCCTCCAGTCCTCCACCTTCTTTTCTACCAGTTGCTGCCTGGACAGCTCAGGACAGCTTGTAGCCCAGTTTCTCAGCACCACAAACCCTCTCCCAATGCTCCCTCACATCCAAGGAAAGAGATGGGCAAGAGAGAGGAAATACAGGGCTATCATGCCAATCCTCTCCTTTAACTAGCCTGACCTGCTCTCTCTACTCATGCCTCAGCCTCCTTGCCAGACACACACACACATATATTTTGATATTTGTGATTTTTCACATTTGCAAGGGTCCTATGCCCCTAACCCTAGCGAATACAGAGGGCCAACTGTATTGTAAACCATGGGGAAATAAAAATGTGGCAAGATTCTGCTGACATTATTCTTAGTCTAAATTGTCAGTTTAACAATAACGGAAAATCTCCGAGCTTGGTTACAGCTAATAGAGATAGTACTATCAGAAATTAATGAAAAAGTCAATCTTTCTGTGAAGAGCTCTTTTTTTAAAACTTACAAGCCTGCTTGAGATTTTATTTATGCCTTTATTCTTTAAAGGCATAACTACATAAAAATACATACGTGACTGAGTCATCTTGGTTACCTTTTGAATTTCTGAGGTACACCAATCAGTTTACTATGTTTATGAATAGTTTCATTTATTTCATATTTTTCAAAATGAATAATTGCAAATAGCATGATGACAAAAGTACCTTAAATACAGTAGGAAAACATATTACATAAAAAAATAAGTCTGGCTTGCCTATTTTAACAGTTTATGAATCATCTTATTTTCAGTCTTGGATAAAGAAAGGTGAAAGAAATTATTAAAACATTTCCTATGTACCCTAATGAATTTTTCTGACTTAAAACAACAGCAAGAACATATCATAACCAAACATATATTCCAATGTACTTTTTTTTAGGAGTAGACTCAAAATTGTTATTCAAATATTACATGTCTAAGCGTCTTTTTAGATAATTCAAATCATTTACAGTAACATCTTGCAAAATTACTACTCTTGCTTTTGTCTGAGAGGGATTAAATTCAATGGTCATCAAACAACAGAGGTCTATTAGTTCTCTCTGGCAGTTCTGTAAACCTTCCTTAAGCTTTGGTAATAGGACAGGATCTTTCCGTAATTGTTTCATTTCAGGTACTGAAAACCCAATCAAACTTGTTAGGATCTCATCAGCAAAATCAACGTCTAGATAAGCTGTGCCATCAGATATTTTTGCTGCAACACTCCAGAAGCCACCATTGCTTGTCAGATTTCCAGTAAGAGTTACTATAAATGCTTTAATTTTCACAGTTGTAATATCCTTGGGCTTGTGACTTAGTAACACTGATAAATATGTAAAAGGAGGGGTATCCAAACCAACCACAAGGCATTTGTTCTTTATTCTGCAGGTCTGTATGCAGTCAGAAGATTGTTCAAGTTCTATATTAATGCTTGTTAATCTGTTATTAGAGGTAGTGGAGGACTTTTCATCATCTTTACTACCTCTCTCCTGTACAAACTTGTTTTCCAAACAGTCATCCACATTATATTTTGTAGAAAGACCTCCTGTGCTTTTCTCAGCTGCATCATACATCCCTCCTTCTCCAGGTTTCTTTTCTCCAGCAAGCTGATTCTTTATGCTAGTACTTCTCTTCAGAACTTGTCTTTCTTCTTGCTGAATCTCTTCTACTAAAAACAAATCATCATCTAATGGAAATTCATCAAAATCTCCTTCCATGTTTTGTTCTTCATGTTCCACAATAAATACAGCAGGGCCTTGCTGCAAGCAGTTTCCACTGCTGGGAGGAAAAGAATATGTGGCAGAATTTAAACTTGCACTTCTGCTGCAATATCCACTTTCAACAGGTCCTTCACTGATCATTAATTCATCATTTTCCCCAAGACCTGCCAGAAGCTCTTCATCAGAAGGACCCAGACCATGGCCAACTTCATCAAAAGATTGTGGAACCATGCATTCTCTAGTATTTGACCTAACAGCATTAGGACTGTTTTCATCTTCTTCTCCAAGTAGCCTAGTTAGAAGTTTTTCCTTAGCATTTTCTTCTGCAAGACTATCGACTTCACCTCCCAACAATCTCACATTCTCTGGTTTAAGCAGAAGAACGCCTAAACGATACACAACATTCCCTTGTATCATAACTTTTGTACCTGGAGTGAGATCGCAATGGAGAACAGGAATAGGAAGGTATTCCATACCTTGAACGTGATGTACACCATCAGTCAGTTGCAACATCAACATTCGAGAAGGCTTCACCTCCCAGGGTTTCAGAGTTCTTTCTGTATTGGCAGTAATTTCCTCATTTGTAGTATTCTTCCCTCTTAATTTTTGCAATTGAGAATAGGCAGGCTGACTTACATCAACAAGTGAATCAATTTGTATGGAATAAAAGCCATTCAGTTCTCCTTTTGCACCATTTAAAATACAGTCAGGAAGAACAGGATATTCGAGATCTCTGAGATCTGTAAGAAGCCATTGCTCAAAAACCTGTTTATTAAGAGAAGCCTGAGCCAAACTGGAACCACCATTTTGTTGCTGAATCCAGTCAATGCAAGCTTCTAGCCACCGTACTGGAACCTTCACATGCCATGTAGATGAAAGCCAGGTTTCCACTCTTACTGCAGGACACGACGCAGTCATTTTCTTTTGTGATAAAGCAAAAATTTGTGAATGCCCTGAAAGTAAATACAATAGCATCTAAGCACAGAAGTTTACTTGACATCTTTAAACAAGCTGTTGCTTATAGAAGCTCATTGGAATAATAAATTGCTCTATAGACTGTTACAAATTTTTATTCAAAACTATAATCCAAGTGATAAACCAGCCAAGTAATCTGGCAGCTGCTTGCTCATATAGGAAAGCAGAAACAGTCTGTAAGACAGTAACTGAGAGGCAGCCAGTGTTTATGGCACTTTCTACTGTACTATGGTCACATCGCTGCATTACTTTTCCTGTGTTACTGCAGCTTCTAGGCTGCCTTGGCGATAGCATAAAGATATCATTTTGGTATCA
The DNA here is from genome assembly GCA_948472985.1 of Iguana delicatissima. Classification (NCBI taxonomy): domain Eukaryota; kingdom Metazoa; phylum Chordata; class Lepidosauria; order Squamata; family Iguanidae; genus Iguana; species Iguana delicatissima. The sequence goes on from CAOKZL010001081.1 coordinate 570,904, forward strand.
ATAATTCGGCTTTCTTCCACCACCTCTCTCCACGTGTTTGTGAGGCCCCCGGACAAGCACGAAACTAGCCTCGGCGACTGATTGCTGCAATATTCCTAAACAATACAGGCAAGCCAGAAATAGCCAGATCGCAGCTTCAGGAGACCTCCCGGCAAACACCCTATTATGTATGCGCACCACCTGCAAAGGACTCCCTGCCCCGAGCAGGTAACTTGACTAAGCTGAACTGTCAACTGTCCAGCATCGCGCATTTGCATACTGGCTACTCCCTTGTCAATTCAGACCTAACTCAATCATGTTAAATTTTGACCTTTCCGAGGCTTTGTCTCGCATCCAAAATCCATTGTTCTCACCAAGTAAGGCATAGCCTGCAGTCATACTTCTCCCTATAAAAACCTTTGATTCTGAGACCCTCCTCGGATCGCTCTCAAGTTCCAGACTGCCTTGCTGCCTCTTTGCTTGGCAAGCCTCCCCTCAGCTCCACGTGCTGAGCCACATCAAACCCCAGCATCACTCTCTATTCTTCCGGACTTCAGGACAGGTTTCGTATCACCCAAATCAACTATCCTTCTGAAAAATCCCTCTATCCCACTCCCACCTTTATTTTCTATAGTTATCTGAGTGAGTGAGTTGCACACACTGTTTGTCTGTATTTTAATAAAGATCTCATTTATTCTTTCAAAACGGTTTGCTTCTTGACTGGCCTGACCCCACAGACATAGGGTTCAAGATCCTGCTAAGTTACCCTGCCTCTCATAACGCTAAAGCAGTGCTCAGAGCTAATTTTCCCCACCTAAAGTTGAGCACATTTTGGTGTCCCTCACGAAACCCCCAGTAAACAAGTAACACCTGTACTAGGAAAATATGGCACTTCATTATTGGGCAGAACAAGTATACCTCAGTTAACAAAGTAGATTGTTCTTGAGCTTTACTTCTTTAATAGAAATGTTGGTACCAGAGATAGAAATAACATGGACAGAACAGGGATAGGTCCCCACACCACAAAAAAGAACAGTTCAACATGGTTCAGTAAACTTTTCATTCAAACTAACATTATGCACATGCAAAATGAAAAAGCCCCTGTGAAATAGACCTTGCATAAGTAAACAAAAGCATCTTGAATCTTCTAGAAATCACTTGAATGCTTCTTCCAAAGTGCATCCCTAGCAATGGGAAAACACAGACCTTTCCCAACCAACTGGTAGCACAGTTAGGCTGATACAGAGAGAGCACTCTTTCAGATACCTGGGCCCTAGTTTGTTTACAGAAGTCACCATCTTGAATTTGGCCTAGAAACAAATAGACTGCCAATGCAGCTCTTTCAGAAGCCAATGGTAGCTTCCAGATTGTCTTCAAGGGCATCCCCACGTGATATGTATTATAATAATCCAAGCAAGCCATTACCAGAGCATGTGTCATAGTAACTAATTTATCACTGTCTATGAATGGTCACAGCTGAAAGATAAGCCAAAGCTGGGCAAAATCTTCAGTGACAAAACTGGATACAGCACCACCCTGAGATTACACACCTGGTCTTTCAGGGGGGAAAGCAACTCCATTCAGAACAGTCTGTCTGCCCAGTTCTCAGACCCCAAGACTGCTCATCCACAGGACCTCTATTTTGCCAGGCTTCAGTCTAAACTCATCAGCCCTCATCCAACACATTACTGCTTCCAGGCACAAATATAGCATTTCCATGGATTCATATAATCTGGACAACAAGAAAAAATAAAGCTGGGTGTCCTTAGTGTGCCACTAACAAGCACTATATACTGCTGACACTTTGCCCTAAATCAGTGGTTCTCAACCTGTGGGTCCCCAGATGTTCGTGGACTTCAGCTCCCAGAAGCCCCAGCCACTATGGTCAATGCTCAGGGCTTCTGGGAGCTGAAGTCCACAAACATCTGGGGACCCACGGGTTGAGAACCACTGCCCTAAATCCTGTGATGATCTATCCCAGCAGCTTCATAAAGAAGTTAAATTGCACGGGAGGACAGAATGGAGGCATCTCAGCACCAAAGCATAAAGCATAACTGCAAGGCATCAAGTGAAAATCCCTCAACTAAGTGGACTGTTTCCAGTTTGAAAGGGATCCAAAAGGGAGGAGCAAAACCACCACTTATGCCCCCAATTCCCAAACCATGGAATTGGTCATCAAGATACCACAACTGACAATATCAAAACATGCTGAGAATCACAGCAGGGACATATTTGCCACCTCTCTCTTGGTAAAGGCAATCCATCAAAGTAACTAAGTCTGTTTCATTACAAACTCTAACCTGAAGTGATACTGAAATGAGTCAATATGATCTGTGTCCTCCAAGTGTTTTCAGAGCCATTCGGCCACCATTTTCTCAAGATTGGCTCAAAAAAGATTTATTTACAACTGGGCAGTAGTTCTTAGAAACCTTAAAGTCCACTGGAGGCTTAAGGAATGGACATACCAGAATTTCTTCAAGGTTATGGATGTGATGTTTTCTCTCCAGCCATACACACAACACAACCGTATCACGAGCTCTGAAGGTTAAGTATACGTGTGGTTGGCTTCACTTTTTCACGTGCTTTGTCTATATCACCCCGCTGGGCCACTGAGGCAGTAGCAGAGGAAGGGATGGGCATACTGAACCAGCACTTTGATATAGGGAAGCACCTTCCCCCCCATACATCAGGGATTATTATTGCATTTGTGCCCATTGGCAACAGCTTCTTTCTTTTCTGGACAGTCACCACAGACTGACAATGGTTTACCAACCACCCCTTCTGAATAGCACTGCCTTAGAGCAGCATCACCTGAATAAGTAAACTTAATCAGAACAGGTGTGTACTTACATAATTTAAGACCACATTTTAGGGGCTTGGCTCTATTTAAGAGTGTTGAGTTTCCCACAACATATCAAGGTATTTACTCTGAAACAGATCCAGCACCTTCAGTGAAACCAACCTAAATGATGTCTGCCTATTTGTTGTGTAAATCACCTGCACACCCCCCCCCAAAAAACACCAGAACAAAACAATCAGAAAAACAAATTTGGAAAAGAAGAGCTGAAGTAGGGAACTACTTCTAACTACCCCATGTATTTCCAGAATTTTTCTTGATATTCTTTAATATGAGGCACTAAAAATTAACCTGAACAGCATATGCTAAGCAGAAGCAAAAACAGTAACTGTAGAGAAATAGAAGGGGCTTTTCTCAGTTCCGTAAACCGAAGGAGCCTTGTTTCTCTATCCACCTCTGCTACTGATGACACCCTTTCCACCTGGCAAACATCTTATTTTTGTGAAACGGTTGCGTTTATTAACTAATTTACAGCATTTGTCCATTAAAAGATGGAAGAAGAGAACACAAAATTCATCCCGACTGAAATCTTATACGCAATTTTTTTTGCTAGTAATAAGACAAAAAATGCTACCCTAATTAAGAAACGCCCATAAACTTCACCTCATTTCAAAACCATTGTGTAATTATTGTTTAAGCACTGTACACGGTCCGCCTCATGTCAACCCTGTTTTCTATTTTTCGTTATTTTATGGCGCCTCAGCCTTTCCCTTCCTCCCACTAACTCGAATGGTTGGGGGAGCAGTTTGAAACAAAGCGCCCTCCTGGTCCCAACCCCGACATACGTGATAAGCGGTCGTTTCACCTCCTGGCACCTCACACCAAAAGTCCGACACTTTCGCCCTCTCCCGCCTCCCCTTTTGTTTTAAGCGCCAAAGTGAACTGAACACCCGAACTTCGCCAGGCTCGCGAGAATTCCGTCTCGTCGACTCTAAATCGCGAGGACAAGGCGGAGTTTTCGCCGACGCCATTTTCTCTGCCTTTCTTTCCCTTCTCCTCACGCGTACGACCTGTGGGCCAATTTTGTTCTCCTTGAAGCCTCTTCGCCCGCTTCTTAATAACCACAGCGATTTGGACTGATTTTTTTTGGGGGGGGAAGTACTTTAGTACAAGTAAGTATCACGCGACATTCGAACAGGACAAGAAACAGAAAGAATAACGAGGGACGGCATGGGGGTTATTAAAAAAAATGTTCTCTGCAATACCGTCAGCTTTGTGGGATTTGTCGGCCGCAGGCCGCGTTTGTAACATTGGCCGCGCTGGCGCCCGCCACGGAGGGCGGGATTTCGGGGAGTACAGCGCTTTCAGGTAGAAAAGGACGGGTCCGTGAACCAATAGGGGCGCAGCGGTGCGGCGTGGGAGCCAATAAGACGGCGGCCGTGCCGCTTGTAGGTGCGCGCGCTGCTGCTTTGCGATCTTGTTTCACATTTCAAGAGGCGGTTACGGCGGAGTTAGTACGCTGCGTGGTAAGAGGACGCGGGGCCTTCTTCGCATGTAGATTTCGAAGGGGCCGCCGCCGGGCTTTGTGGCTGGTGGTTGGGTCTCACTTTGGGGCCTAGTAAATTTGAGTGCGTGTGTGTATGTATATCTCTGCGCATACATTCACTCAGGCATATGTGTATAAGGGCGGCGCGTAGTGTGAGGCGGTGGCGGCGATGGTGGGGGATTTTATCGCGTAAGTTCTTGGCCGCGGCTGCTCCTTGTCGGCCGTCACGGTCCCTTCGTGGGTTTCGTTTCGGCAAAGGGAGGAAAGCGGCGCCGCCGCCGCCGCCGCTTGGCTTGTGGCGGTTGCTGCAGAGATCATGGCGGATAATGGTGGCGCGGGGAGCGAGAGGCGTTTCCGCCTCTTGTTGGGCCCCTCTTGAGTCGTGGGTAGCGCGGCGCCCGCCGAAACCCTTTTCCGCCTCGTCAGACGAGGTCAGGGGAGAACGGCGGCGGATCTCTTTTGTGTCTCGGTAAAAAGTAGGACGTGCTGGTTGGGAGGGCGCCTCCTTGGCCGCCGCGTGGCGGTGCTTCTTCCGCTCCCGGCTCCTCCTAGCAGCTCGTGATCGCCATTACAGCCGAGGCTGCGGTTAGAGCCGCCATTTTTGGTCCCGTTGCTCTCCAGTAAAAGCACGTCTAAGATTTGTGCAACTTGAGCGCACAAGGTTCTTGTTTTCGATTTTTTCTTTGCAGTTTTGAGGTCCTCGCCCGCCTCCCCTTTTAATGGTCTGTAGCAGTAAATAGGGCCCGCCACAGATCGTTATTCTCTTTAACTGGAGTTGCAGGGTCTTGGCGTTAACAGCCTACCCTGACCGCCGCGCGAGGGGGAGGGAGAGAGTTGGCGATTTTTTTTTTTTTTTTTTGCAAGAGAATGAAAATGATGGCAGAGGACTTGGAATCTGCGGCGCTGCTCTACCTCGCCCTGCTCCACATTCAGCCAGATTCGAAAATGATAATTTTGTTTCGGCGCTGCCTGCATGATATTGCTGTTGCTCCCTTCCGTTGCTAACAACATTGTAGATGGCAGGCTTCTTTATGTTGGATCCCGACCTTATTTTGAATTGCGTAGTCGTTGGGGTTCTTCGGCCGGTTTTGCTGACGGTTCACAAAGCTGGAAGCGGGGCGGTGGGGGGGCGAGGGTTAAGGTTAGCTCTTTTTCTAGTGATAGGAGGCTGATTGAAAATGGAAATTATCCACTTCTGCTTCTCTCGTGTTGATTGCTGTAGTTGTTATTTATGATTGAAGATTAGTTGTAACTGATTATTCAGTGAAGAGCTGTGAAATGCTTCATAATTTTTTCGTACTTATTTCTGGTTTAGTGTGGAGTTTAATGGGTTCTTGTTGTAAGAGGCAAAAATAGGACTGCATTTTAAAAATAAAGTATATTTTATTTGGGGGGAAAACTAAAATTTGATGAGCTTCAGGGTAAATGTTGAAATGGTAAAATTTACAGTGTCCTTAGTTGGTTTGCAGAGCCAGTCAAATGTAGAAACCAGCCTTAAGTAGGAAAAATAATGTGTTTGCGTTTTTCTTAAAATAAACAAGCAGCATCTTCAGAATGAAGCAGACATCTATTTAATTAGGGACTTAGATAAAAGGTTTTTTTAATGCTGGTTTTAAATGATGTATATCCTGGAATTGTAGTTCAGAAAACAGTTCGCTTGGCAGAGGATAGCAAGATACATATTGGTAAATGTTTGCTTGTGTGAACTTGATCAAATTTTGTGAAAGAACAAGACCAATCCTTAATGTATGTTGCTTTTCATAGGCTGTCTGATCTTTGATCCCGCCCAGAACGTTTAACGTTTGCTTGGCGAAGCTATATAATAATTGGTAAGTGTTGTAAACCAAACATTCTCCTGCTTGTCTTCACTTATTTAACAAGGTGCCCAGTTTGTGGTTGAAGTTCTTTGATTATATTTCTTATTTGACAGGTTTTACCTACAAGTCTTAGAATAATGGAGACTGAACAGCAAGAGGAGACCTTTACTAATACAGAAACTAATGGTAAGTTTTATTGTATGTAGTGCAAATTATAGCTGTAAGCGGCTATGCTGATGTATGTGGAACTTGCAACAAGAGTGTAACATTAGTGCTTCAGAATATGACCACTAGATTAATAAAAACTTGATTTGTCAGCTGTACCTGCTATTGTCAGAAATTCTGGCATAGAGTATTCCTTGGTAGATGTGTGTGTGTTGAATAAAATATTATTCATCATGGTACAAGTGAGCGTTGTCCTTTTGCCCTGAATCTGCTTCAGAGGCTTAGATCTGCTACAGTAAGGACAAGAAAATGAATTATACCAGAAGTGTATTCTGTGTTGGTGGAAAAGATAATGCTGCCACCATGTCATTTTCATTAATTAACTTGACACCAGTCTCCTTATTCTAAAGTGTTTTACTTAAAAAAAAAATAGAAAACGCTTGATTCACAAGGTGGTCAGGAGTTCAGAATGTTGCATGTGTGCTTTATGTGTCACATTCTTGACGTTGTAAACATTTAAAATTCAATACATGGTAAGACTTTTGTACATCACAGTAATAACTGTATAATGGGGTAGGTTCATTGTGGTTTCTGTGAAATTACACATAAGAGTTTTGACACCTGTACCAGTTGGATAGCAGTTAGCATAAATGGTATTGTTGATGTTACTAAAAGACTCAGCTAATAAATAATTTTTGTGGTTTCTTCTGAACAGATGTGGGCAATAAGATTCCTAAGATCCATTGAATGTTCATTAAAGTGCTTTACTAAAATTGATGATGTCTAAGTTTTCTGTATGAATCCTGTTTGGATACTTACAACTTTTACTTTGACTTAAAGTTGAAGTACTGGATTTTTGTTCTCGCAGATAATTCTTGGTTCCATGTACCATTTAATGAAAGTACTTGTATGCTCAAGCTTTGCTCCTTGAAAAAGCAACGCTCTCCTGTTTTCATTATTTTTTTTCCCCCTAAAATACTAGGCAAACGGCCAGCTGAAGATATTGAAGAAGAACAGGCCTTCAAAAGGTCTAGGAACACTGATGAGATGGTGGAACTGCGCATTCTGCTTCAGAGCAAAGTATGTTTTCTGTTTGGTCAATATATTTTTCAAATTGTACATATAATATTTCGCTTAATTGGGCTGCTTACATTGAACTTTAGATAACCAATTTAAGAGTTCCAGTGGGTATAGATAGGTCAACACAAGTTTCTGTTAAGAAAGCTGCTTCCAGGAGGACCAAACATGGAGATGTGGGATGGTTTTTTTGGGGGGGAGTTAAATTGGAATGTTTTCCAGAAATCTTTTGGGTTCTTCAAATTAAATATGTTCTGATTTAGCCTGTTGGTGTGCTTTCTGTTTACTAAGCAACTTTCTAATATCTTAGCTCTCTATAAATAACTGAATCAAAACATCAGACTAGAATTGAGAGGCCTCAGTACAGATCCCGTCTTGACCATGCGGGGCCCGTTGGGTGACCTTCGTGGCTTGTAAAACTTAACATTGGAAGATCACCCAGAATTTAGCTGAAGAAGTAGTGTGATTTTTTCTAAACTATGGGAAATTCTGTAGAATTAAAAACTGCTTTCTGAGTGATATCATTGCAGATTGCTGATGTTTGAAGAGCCAAAATCAAAGCATTGACTTGCAGAGCTGTCCTCTTTAGTAGAATAGCTTTAATGTATGTATTATTGGTTATGCATTTCGTGAAGCTGAGAGAGAGGTTTATGAAAAATCATTAATCCCTTGTTTTTCTGTTGATTGCATTTGAGAAACTAATTGCAACTTTCTATTTCAGAATGCTGGAGCAGTGATTGGCAAAGGTGGCAAAAATATTAAGGCACTTCGTACAGACGTGAGTATTTACAGGTTACACACTGATTATTTTGCAGCACATGATATTTAAGGCAGATTGTGTACACTTCTAGCAACTGTGAAGATTTTATTTGCACACCATAACATAACAAAATTTAAGTTCAGGTGTCAGGATATTCCATTCATAATGAGAACTTTTTAAGTCTCGAGGAAAGATTCCTGTCCTCATTTTACAAAAAATTACAGTGAACAGGGTATTCTGTTACCTTAACTTGTACTTCTGGAGAACTTAAATTTCCTCTTTAATGCAGTTGTTTCCAAATTGCAGGTGATTGTTCTTTACCCAGCTATGGAATGATCCTTGTTTAAAAAAGCCTGTCTCTTTAGGAGATGAATGTTCCAACTGGCATGATTTTGATACAGGAGCAGAGCATTGTAAATGATTTCTAACCTGGAAGGAATGCTCAGTGAACATTACTTTAAATACGTTTACTTGTTATAGTGGGTTGACTCTTGTGAATAGACACGTTCAGTATTAGCTGTGCCTCATAATTTAACACTATGCTTTGTAAAAAGCAATTTCTTTATTGTGTATAATTTTCAGTATTTTAAAGTAATAGTGATATTGATATTTAATGAAATATTTGGCAGTATATATCATTTCACGTTGTGTTTGATATTTTCATTATATTGTAAAATAAACTCCTGCAGAATGTTGTAACTGTCAACTTTAGCTACTAGATCTGAGGTATAAGCAAGAACCTGGGTAGCAAGAACCTGGGTAGCAATCACTTTGTGCAGTAACAGACCTTTCTGAAACTAGTGTATTTAAACATTCACCTACCTAAATACAGATTTCATACATATAATTCCTGGATTAGTGGCTTTCCCAGTTTTCCCAGGATTTCAGTAATCTGAATCTCTATAGATTTTGTGTCTACCCTCATGAGCCAGCCTGCTACTAAACTTTTAATGTCAAAAGTAGTTTAGGCCAAGTAACACATTTTTACAGTCCATAACAGTTAAGCCACAGTCATTGTAGCTATCCGTTATTGTGTTAGTCTTCAGAACAACTTAAGCTTGTTTCATTGAGAGTAATGAGTATAGTTTGTATTAAATTAAAATTTATTGCTTTTCCCCCTCTTCCCTCTCCTTGTTTTTTTGGCCATATATCTCTCCGTTGCCCATGTACTGGATCGACTTGCCCCTGCGTTGCCCACCATGACGTTGGCCCATCCGCCCCTGAACGCCCATGTGAAAACCCTGGTTGGCTATGCCCAAAAATGTGCTCGTTGCCAAACGGGTGCCTTACTTGACAACTTCTGATTGAATACCCATGCCCAATGCCAACATCCACGAACGCCAATGACCAATGCAGTACAATGCCAGTGTTTCAGTCCCAGACAGCAGTGGCCCCGAGCGGTATGTCCCAACAGTTTATGCCTCACTGCCTGATTAGAAAGAGAGAAATGTATATTATTACCTGCCTTTTATATATAATTAAATAGTATCCCCGTAGACGGTGTATTGTTTTTTAAGTTTTCTGTCTTATTTTCCCCATTAAGTCTTTTTTGTCACTGAACTTTTACGTGAGTTGCCCACCCAACAATCCACTAATTTTATTTCAATGGAAGGAGCACAGCTTCGATTGTTGTATATTTGCTGCATTGTAAATCAGATTGTTTCAAAATAGTCTTTTGCTCTGCTCTGTCTTGTGGCCCACCTTGCTCCCCAAGCATTGCCTGTTCATAATTTTTTCTGATGAAATGCTAACTCCTGGTTCACTCTCCTTCACTTCTCATTTGTGTTGTCTTTTTTTTGTCTTGCATTTGTATTCGTTTTCTTGCAGAGCCCGTTAGTAATTAATTTCTAACTGGTCTCATAAGCCTATTCCAAATACAGTGTTCACTACTTGCATATTCCCATGTCTCCTAAGAGAAGGTGTGCCAGTTTTAACAATGTAATAGCGAGGGTGTCCTAAATTAATGGTGGCGGGGAACATGAGTATTCACCTCTACTTTCAGTTCTTCATCAGTTTCTTGTCCACTTAATCTGCCTCCTTCCAAGAACCTTGTTCTCTTATCTCCAAAATCTTATTTTAAACTTTTACCATCTATATTATTAGGCATACAAAAAGGTGCATGTGCTGTAACTTCAGTAAGCAGGCTTACTTAAATGGGGAATATTAACTAAGTTCTACTTGAAGTTGACTTATGATCCATATAATTGTGAATATACAACTTACTTTACCTTTTTCCCATCTTGTATGCGACTCCTGGTACATGACAGCATATTGAGTATAAGTGCAGATATTGAAACAATTGGAGAAATTTTGAAGAAAATTATCCCTACTTTAGAGGAGGTAAGTGTTCATCATATTTGAGACTATCTGTCTGAATACATAGCTTAAAATAAGTTGCATGTTGTGTCACTTCTTTGTATATATGCAAGATTTATGAGTGGAATTCAGTGAAGGTCTTCCACTGGTGGCGCAGTCCTGTCCCCCACCGCCCAGCATACTCTTTAAGAAGAGTTAGGCAACTGCAAACAGGGCAGGCACCATTTTTCCTTCCTGTACCTGAATGGTGGACTATATCAGCTTGTTCCACTGTGCCCAAAAAGGACATATATCACTTTGGCTGCCATTTTGGCCAATTTTCAGCCATTTTTTCCCCTTGTTTTGACTCTTTGAGGAGGTCTAAAGTTGCATGGGGGAGAGGAGCAAACTTACCTTTTTAGGCAGTTTTGGGAGATTTGGGGTAGTTTGGGGACGAAAGAAAAAGTCTTAGAATTAGCTTCACCAAAAATATTTAAAGTTGTTTGGGGAGATCTAGGCATTTTGAGGGGTTTCTTGGGGGGTCCTGCAAGCTGCACTTAGGTTTCCCAAAAGCCACATGACCCATGGACTGCACATTGCCCACTCCTGCTCTGTGTTACAGTTGAAAGTGCGCAGGAATACACTTAAGCTTTTGCATACTGGCCTGATCCAGCACCATCATACCTTCATTCCAGCAGCTGATGAAAGTCTCTTGCTTCATTCCAAGTGCCATTTGCTCTAGCATCTGAGAGAAAGTACAGCAGCTAGCATCTGCGGGACTTAATTTTCTTCCCCACTGCCATCTCTTTCTTGTATTTTTTCCTTCTTAGATTGTAAACCTGGGGGCAGGGAATTATCAAATTAACAATGTTAACTTTAAATTCTATGCAAGAACGTAGTAAGCTTTTTGATAAGAATCAGAATCCTAGGTCAAGGTAGTTCAGTACCATCTGCTCTGACACCAGGATTTCACAAAATGGACTTAGATTTTAGGGTATTCTGAAATTCATGGAGTTGTCAACAGGTGACCTGAAAGCATGCGCGCGCACACACACGAAAGTGCTCGTGCTCCTCCCATGGGGTTTTATATTTTTCTTCCTGAATCTTTCGCAGCTGCTTAAAACATTTCTCGTTTTGATAAATACTTGTGATAAATAATAAGGAGCTTTAGGGAATGTTTCTCCTTCGTAACTCATAGGTCATTCTTTGCACAGTTCTTTGAATCATAGGATACTATATTTTAAAAGAACTGAGTCTTAGTAATTGGATCAGAGCAAATATAGCAGCGTATAATAGTATTGATAATAAAAATTAACGATAGAAATGAATGTGTGATGATAATTTAGATAGGTGCTGTTTCAAGTAAACTTTTGACTCACACTCTCTCCTCCCCAAATTTATCTGCAGTACCAGCATTACAAGGGAAGTGACTTCGATTGCGAGTTAAGGCTGTTGATTCATCAGAGTTTGGCTGGAGGAATCATTGGTGTCAAGGGTGCTAAAATCAAAGAACTCAGAGAGGTAACATATTTTTGTGCTTTTGATATTCTACATTCTCAGGAAGGCTTCGGAGCAATCCACTACATATTGAGTTAACCTCTTGCGCCAGCAGCTCAAGGCAGGAGAAGAACGTTCCTTGCAGTTATAACCATTGGTACCCTGAACGTCCTTCAGTTTTTTCTTCTCCTGACTTGCCAGCAGTTCGAGGTTTTTATCTCTCTAGTATTTTTGTGAAGTTAATGAGAGAGAGAGAAAGAGGAAATAGAGATAAAGAGGGGAGAAGAGTGATTTAGTATTTATGATTGAGAATAGTAGGAGATGGCCGTTTCAGCTCAGGATTCTAATAAGTGAAAGCTGATGCAAGAAACAAGATGAAAGTGAGATACAACTGTAGAACCAATCAGGTACAGTTATGTTAAAATAAGGATTTATTACTAGTCCTTAATCAGATAATGAGTGATGAGAATATGAATGAGTTGAGGTAAAATATAAATACATTGGGACAGCTTAAGCATACTGCCACTTCAGAACTGACAGGTTCCCTATTCTGTTTACTTGGAAATTCACTAAATAATTAAGGAGAATACAGGCAGCCTAATTGAATACATAGCATTCAAAAGTATTCTGCAGAAGTAAATCAGCTCCTTGAGTGGGGAGCAAAAGGACTTATTGACAAAACTCATACTGGCTTCCTCCCAGTTTCTAGTGATTAGGTTTCTCTGTGCCTCGCCATAGTGAGAATTTACAGGTAACAAAACAGCTTTTGATTTGAGTGCAGATGGAGAATAATTTGCAGCAAATCCAACTGAACACAGCTGTGGAGCCCAGCAATTAATTTGTAATAGTGATGAGAAGGAGGAGGATGTTTTTCTCACAGTTTTGTACAGCTCATCTTTTGTAGATGCAAGTTTGATACTTTCTGGAAAATCAGAAAATTAAGAGTGGTCAAGGGAAAGGTAGGAAAGCTGTGACTAAAGAAGTATTCTTGGCGTTCTTGTAAGATATTGCATTCAGAACTGTATTAATAGGAGCTATTATAAAATGCTGTTTTTTGAAATGAATATACTTTTTTTCCTGTTTCTGTAGAAGGAGATAACTGTTGTAAAACAATGAAAAATGACAGAACATTTTTATTGTTATGCAAAGTCTACTTCTGTTGTGTAATCTTCAGTCACTGTTCAAAGAAGTTCATATTAAAGATGTCATCCTGAACCAAAAAACCCCCACAACTTTCACTATTTGTGTTTTAAATCATTTAATAGAAGTTTTTTAACCTGTACATTTTTAATCTTGGTGTTATAGTGGTTAGGGAAGTCATTGGAAAAGCTGCCTATCAGAATAAAAGACAAAATGTTGATGGTAACTATAATATGGTAAAAGTTCTTTCAGTTTAGGTCACATTCACTGAAAGGTGAGAAATAATAATTGCAGTCATGTGACCTTCAAGATACTATTAGCCTGCAAGTAACTTCAGCCTAGGCAGGAGGCCACTCATGAAGATTACTGGGAGTTATAGTCTGCGAGGGCTACATGATACCCACCCTAGTTTGGATCATTGTGACACCCTCAGTCTTTTTTGAGTGTGTACTTGGAATTGGAAGTGACATCATTGTTAAGCCTTGAATAGCTCCCAATTATTTGAAAAGTTATATGATAGACTTCATTTTTTAAGGGAATGGTGGCCAAGTTAAGCTCTAAAATACAGATATCTTGATATTTAATGCATTTTAAAGCCAGAATTGGAATTGGGACTAATTTTGGTCTTCCCCGCCTTCGTGGGAGAGATTGGAAAGGACCTAACTGAGTTATTCATAGTATTGTTTCGGATACTCTGGAGTGCTGCTTTGTTGTAATTCTTCAAGGTTCTGCACTTTTTCCTGTGCTTTAATATCCATATGAAACTGCTGGCAGAGATTATTCAGGGTTATGCATGAGTGATACCAGTTCTGTTCTTCTGCTCTCCATAAAGTTGGTAAGAAGATGGATAAAGATAGATAAATAGAAAGGAAATCCATACAAAGCACACATACTCAGTGTGGGTGGCCCTAGAAGAGAGCCTATTTTGAGGGCCTATTTTGAGGTTGGTTCATACTACTTCCATATGAGCAGATTTGCAGCTTATAATATTCTGCCAGGTCTTTGTTACCTAGTTGAGGTTATGGTCTAGTACATGGTCAGTTGCCATTAGACGTTACACTGGTTATGCCACTTCCTGAGTGGGTTGAATGCTTCCTGAAGCTTCTCTTTAAGAAGCTACCTGTGTGTTTGTGTCTGGTTAATTTAGCTTCTTAATATAAATACTTTTAACAGATAGCATTTTAAATAGCTTTAAGATTAGTTACCAGTTAAAAGTTCATTCTGAAACATCTCTGCATATAACTTTCTTGGCAGAACACTCAAACCACCATTAAGCTCTTCCAAGAATGCTGTCCTCATTCTTCTGACCGAGTGGTGCTAATTGGGGGAAAGCCTGATAGAGTTGTGGAATGCATCAAAATAATACTGGATCTTATATCAGAGGTAATTTAATCCAGAAAACATTAATTTCCTTAAATTTTCTAAATGGGCGTTATGTCTAGAAATAGTGGTCTCCATGTTCTTTGCATTTTCTGGAGTTCTCAGTTTTGAGGGAAACTTTCACTACTTTTAGAAATAAGCAATACATCTTGCCTGCAGGTTTGCTGCTACATAGACAGGCAAAGATGTACATACTCAAATAGACTTTTAAAAAAGATAAGCCGTTAACTGAAGTAGGTATTACGGCTCTACTGGGCACTGTTTTATTTTAATTTTAGGTTCCACTTAAAATGTTCTATTTTATCTTATATTTGACTGTTAGCTGCTTTGAGCACTATTTGTAAGGAAAAGATGAGATACAAATTTAAAGCAGAAGTTTTGCATTTTAAAGTGGGATGACAGTGTTCAGGATACTAATCTTGATTTCCTTGTTTCATACTAGTCACCAATCAAAGGACGTGCACAGCCCTATGATCCCAATTTTTATGATGAAACATATGATTATGGTGGATTTACAATGATGTTTGATGACAGAAGAGGACGTCCTGTGGGCTTTCCGATGCGTGGCAGAGGGGGCTTTGATCGAATGCCTCCAGGTCGTGGTCGTCCCATGCCTCCACGAAGGGATTATGATGATATGAGCCCTCGCAGAGGACCACCTCCCCCTCCTCCAGGCCGTGGTGGTAGAGGTGGGAGCAGAGCTCGCAATCTTCCTCTTCCTCCACCTCCTCCTCCTCGAGGCGGGTGAGTCAACTTTATTAGTACTTTCCTTATTAATACTTTCCTAGAGCAGTATTAAATTATATAGTTGTCATCAGTAAGGCATAGTTCACTGGAGGAAGGGAGTGCAGAAATTCTGAATTAATAGGATTCTGTTTTAAGTGAGTTCAAAATGAGGTGTGTGGGATGAATTTTAAAAATGTGCATGTTATAGTCAGGATATTTTTCCATGAACAGAAATTGCTGGTAACTGCATGATCCACATCAGCAAATCAGTGCTCTTGTATCTTACAACTGTTAACTTGGGGCTGGTTACATTTACCCTGAAACATGGATGGGTGGGCTCAGTAAAAATTTAAGTCTAGTGTAGGTGCATAGTCTGATTTATGTTGTTTGCCTTCTTAAGGGACCTTATGTCTTACGATCGAAGGGGCAGGCCTGGTGATCGCTATGATGGAATGGTAAGTTTTGTTCAGTATGAGAAATTTGATTGTCCAGATGCACTTTTTTCCTGTAAAGAGTGTAAAGATTCTTTAGATGTCATGAAAGTAGAAGTTTATGTTGGATATAAGAGTATTAGTTTGCAGTGTCCATTATTCTGATGGCCAGTTACTAGTGCAGTCATTCTGGACATAGAGAGTTGTGTAAGTTGTCTGTTGGATCAAGAGTTTTGTTCCTCCTGAGGGTACCATAACCTGAGCAGAGCTTGACGAAGAGTATGCATTATGGTGGGACAGAGGAAGAGGCCATTTTCTCCCATTTTCTTCCTTCCCGGTGCAGTTTCGCTGTCTTGGAAAAAACATGTTTGGTATTGGATTACAATTACAGCCTAAATATCCTAAAAACACCAGATCCTGTCTGATCTAATCTTGGAAGCTAAAGAGTGTCAGCACAGATTAGTATTTGGATAGGAGACTGCCAATGAATACTACCTCTGAGTATTCTTTGCCTAAGAATACTCTACTAAATTAATGGGGTCATTAGCTGACAACATTGAATATAATAATGTGACTGGCAGCTTGGTAAATAACATTTATGAGTTAATTTATACTACTAAGCAAAGAATAATTCTCTGTCCTGGGAAATAATAAATTTTAATTTTCCAGATTTCAGTTTCTGTGTAGCTGTAGGCAAAACTGTCCAAATAATTGCAGTAGTTATCTCTCTGGCTAGCAAGGGAGTGCCACTAGCAGCTGTGCTTTTTTACGGTGAACTGCCAAAAGCATGTTAGCATGAGCAGAGATAGAAGATGAAATCACTCAGTATTGTGGGCATTCTGAAAAGAATTTATGTAGGCAGTAAAAAACGTGGATTAGATTGAGACTTTTGGAGATAGCACTTTGCAGAACAGTGAAAATTGCTGCCCTCTTTGTTTCTGCAAGAAGCAATCTGCTTGATCCCTGTTTCCTAAGTTGCAACTCTGTAACCAGCCTTGTGGCTACTGCCTATGATACATTGTAGATTAGAGCTTTATTTGAATACAAAACTACATTGTATCCTACATATGATTGTGTACTTAAAATTTCTGCTTTTCAAACTGGGCAACCTTGTAATCTGCATGTCGTTTAAAATTATGGGTTATGCTATCTTGTGGCAAATCTGAAATTCAGTAAGTTAATTCATGCAACACAGGTATCTGTTGTGTGCAGCCCAGTTGCCTCTACTGCACAGGGGAGCGGCTAAGCCTGCAGGTCACAGACTTTCACCTTTTCCTTAGTTCGTTATAGGAAGGAAGAGAAAAATCAGAGTGCATGCTTTGGACTTCAAAGTAACAAAACAAAAGATGAAACATCTGATATTTTTTAGCCCCTGTTGCGCCTAGGGCATTGTGCATATGCAGCTGCATTCTGGTTTATTGTGACAGTTGAATTTGATCAGTAACTAGTGTCTTGCAGTTTTGTCCACATGGCTATAATTTGGATATGTAGAGGCATGCATGTTTCTGAGTTGATTATGAATCTACTTGAAGATACTGACTTGTTTGGAATTTTTCCCCTTACCTTCTCTTTGTGATGTGCCCTGTTTGGCAAGATGATGCAGTGTCATGTCAATGCTTGTGATGATATAGAAACACCAGAGATGGTAAGTACGTTTAACTCTTTATAAAGTCATATTTGATTTGTAAATTCAGTGAGACTTTCTTCTGGATAAACAAATAGTGAACGACATAATACTTTGCAGTAGCTTTCCCTTTCATCATTTCCTAGAACAGATTAGCTCAACTGTGGCTTCCAGGTATTATTGAACTACAGAGTTGAGGTCCAACAATATTTTGAGGGTAACAAATTGCCTAATCCTGCCTGAGAGAGTTGTGGCTAATAATGTTAACAAGTATGTCATGTTATTTGATACATTAATGAGTATTTTGTAGAGACAAAGGAGAAAAGCTCACTAAACAGTGGTTCTACAGGATTGTCCACCAAATGTTTGACTTGTGTGGAAGCATGCCTTGTGTTCTCTCTATTGGAGAAATGCCACTGTAATATATTTTTGTGTGGTGAAGCTCTATGGGATGAATAAAATTCGTTAACTATGTGAAGCATTCTTTGAATTCATTGTCTTCATGTCTGTTGAAGTATGCTGGCATAGAGTTCTGGGTTCAGTTTTTCTCTGTTTTGCTTAAGTTACATTTTACACAAGCTTGTTCTGGGGTTCAGTATTGAAGGATATGTGTATGTTTGAATGTGTACATGTGTGTGCATGTGTGTATAGCATTTCATCCACGGATTTGCTAATATCTTCATTAGCTTAATGAAGATACGTTGCAAGCGTTGTGTAAGAGTTGATAGTATGCAGTAAACCCCTCCCCCTTTCTATAAGATTGTCAGAGTATTCATACAATTTCAATAGTAATACTGTAGCAGATTGGCCAGTATTGTAGGCTGGGTAGTACTACTAGTAAATCACTGGTAGTAAATCACTGGTGCTGAAGTTCTGAAATTTTGCATAACTGTATAAATTTTGTGGAACTGTATAAATTGTACCTACTTAATGATTTATTTGACACTGAACTCTATTGGAAAGTTCCTGAAGGATCTCTTTTTTGTGGTGGCTCTTTTGAATCACCAGAGCTTCCTAGGAATTCTACAGTGTTGGAGGGTTTGGTAAAAGGCCTTATCTTTAACCTACCATATCTCATGTTTGTCAAGTAAATAGCATCTGAAACAAATTTGAGATCCTAAAGATTATGTGTGCATAATCTTACAGTTTTAAAACAGAAGTCAAATACTTTTTCAACTATATAGAATACTTGAATTACTTAGGTTAGTTCATACTCACAGTACTAACATGGAAAATAAAACTTTTTTTTCTTTTTTCTTTTTTTTAATAGTTCGAGGGCGGATCAGGATATGGTAAGCTTTCATACATACTTACTGTACAAAATAAATAGTTTAATCACTAAAAGAACTAGATGCATCTGTTTTAAATCAGACTATTCTTATGCAGGGGGCCGTGGTTCTTACGGTGATCTTGGTGGACCCATCATTACCACACAAGTAACAATACCCAAAGATGTAAGTATATTTGGTAGCTTCCTTCTACCCCAAAACTTTTCAAATTAATTTCAAATTAATTTTTCAGACTTGCAGTTTTCATATGGGGTGCAGGATGTCAGACTTATCCTCCCCAGTTCATACATTAAGTTTGCATTCTATTCTGATTACCAGAGCTGTAAGTTAAAACGTTTTCATCCTTCCTCCCTACAACCTCTTAAACAACATGTTAACCAAGTTGACTGTTATATTTAATTATTTAGACTGAGATACAACTTGTTTAATGTATGAGAATAATACATTTATGAACTGCAGCTAAAACTATCTTTCTTTTTAGCTGGCAGGTTCTATTATTGGGAAAGGAGGTCAGAGAATTAAACAGATACGTCATGAATCAGGAGCTTCAATCAAAATTGATGAACCCTTAGAGGGTTCGGAAGATCGGATAATAACTATTACAGGCACACAGGACCAGATTCAAAATGCACAGTATTTACTGCAAAACAGGCAAGTTACCATCCTACTGCATCTGTTATCTACATGCAGACTTAATATTTCTTTCAGTAACATGTCTTTTTAAAGAGAATGTTTGCTTTTTTGTTTTAAAAAAAGCACAAAACATAGTTATACTAACTTCTGCACTTGGTAGCATGCTTTTCTCTTCCATTCTCCATTCTTACTCTATGAAGACACCCTCAAAACTAATGCTGGAAGTGACCTTAACCAAGCAGTCCTCCTTTCTCTGGTGAAAACTGCTGCAAAAAAAATAAAAAAATAAAAAATCTACTTGTAATCTATTACATAGAGCCTGTAGAAAATGTAGAAGATTTCAGTGGATGTTGGTCTAGTTCTGTGTGGAAGACTAGTGATTTTGTTGTTTTTAGATAACTGAATTGACAACAAATCGCAGTCTACCATATGGCACAGGCCATACCTCTACAGGACAAGTTGAAAACTATTGTTGCTGTTAATGCAGCATTTCACACCTACTGGCATTGTTTCCTTTTCTGCCATGTGTAACAGCTTTAGATTTTTACTTGCTTTATCTTGTTTAACAAACGCTATCGAGGAAGCATATTGCAATGTATAACTTTAATTCTGGACTGTAGATAGCTACTAATTATAAATTGCTGAATTTCACCAATGTGTATTGTCTAATTTTTGTTAAGCTTGTTAAATGTGTTTTTAAATATTGATTCAACATGTTTGTTCAACCATTCTAATATATGCCTTTTTTTTCTTTTTCCTTATAGTGTGAAGCAGTATGCAGATGTTGAAGGATTCTAATGCAAGATATTTTTTCTTTTTTATAGTGTGAAGCAGTATTCTGGAAAGTTTTTCTAAGACTAGTGAAGAACTGAAGGAGTCCTGCATCTTTTTTTTTCTTAAATCTGCTTCTGTTTAAAAAGCCAACATTCCTCTGCTTCATAGGTGTTCTGCATTTGAGGTGTAGTGAAATTTTTGCTGTCACCAGATGTAATGTTTTAGTTCTTTACATATAGGTGGGTGGGAGTGGGGTGGCTTGCAAAACTAACATTGGTATTTTGAAACAGCAGCAGAGAAGGTGGTTTTTATTTTTGTTCTATGTTGGTTGTAAACTTTAATGTTTTTCTGTCACTTGTGAGCCATCTGCTTTTATACCTTTTGTTTTGAAGAGAGGAGGGAGTACTGATAGGCCAATTATCCCAGCATCCATTCAAAGCAGTGTGCAGAATGTAATGCTCTTTTGTAAGATGTTTTATGATTTTAAAAATAAATTTAGTGAATCAATTATTGCAGTCATTTCTTTATGCACATTTCATTAGCTATAAAATAATACCCTCTACATAATTCCTTGAGTTTGGCTTTTTCCTATGCCAGAGAAGCAGAATACCCCACTTCAGTGTTTTGGCAAATTTTAGGAGTATTGATAGTAACACACTGACTCCAAACTTTGGTATGTCTGAAGAAAGTATATTGAATGGTTTTTTCTTTGTTACTCCAAATGTATGCCCCTAATATTGTATTGCAGTGTGTTGGTTTAAATAAAATCTCGCAAAACTTTGTTTGTCAATGAATAGCAAGTAACTGTAGAGAATACCAGAAGTTTAGTAATTTCTATCCTTGGCAGTTCTGCCCATATCCAATTGTAACCTGTTAAATATGTTTTCATTGTATAAAGACTTGAATGAAATAATTGTATCTCCTTTCTGTTTCATTTGCATAGGAACTGTGTGTGCAAAGTCAAAAGAAACTCTTGATGTTCTCATGTAAAATTTCAGCATTTGTATTAATAGTTTATTTCTCTTCTTGAATAAACATTGTAATAATGTCCAGCTGGATGGGGGGGAAATCCAGTTTTCAATATTGACTCATGTTCTAATTCTCTGAAGTTTTTCAGTATTTAACACAACAGACTACAGTCTATAAGGCAAAATCTGCAGTCACTCAGAAGCTGTGTGACAAAACTGGGCAAATGCAGCAAGCATGGTCTGTTTTCACAGAGGCTCAGAAAAACGTGTATCAATTTTAAGTTATTCCTGACTTAGAGCAACCCTAAGGTGAACCTATCCTGTGGTTTTCTTGGCAGGATTTGCTGGTGGGAGTTGACCTGAGGCTCAGAGAGAGGGACTTGCCCGAGGTCATTCAGTGTTTTCCATGACTCAAGAGAATTTGGACCTTGATCTTACAGTGTCCTAGTCCCAACTCACAAGCTACTACAGCATGCTAACTCAGAAAAATTTGCCATGTTTAAAATAAAGCATTTTAGTTACATATCTAGACCTTACCTAACGCTAGGGCTAACATCTCACATGAAATTTAATCTGAAAATTTGGAATGTTTGTGTTGCACTGTCTGCATTTTGTGCCTGAGAACCTTAAGAGAAAGCTGGGAATAGGCAGGAGTTTGTAGGTTTGAATCTAGCTGCTGCCAGACACATTTAAATGTGTGCTATTGATGTTGGAGCCCCCGTAAGTCACTTCACTTTACGTTTTTTTAATCTTTTCAGTGCGAAAGCTAATGTTGAGCATTTTAACCAGTTTTGTTGTACAACTCTTCCGTCTGGGGATTTTTTTAATAATAATGGGTAACACTGCATATACCTGCACATAAATTATCCCTCGTATGCAAGCCGAACTTTCTCCAAGATGCCCTTTCTTTCTTCCGAAGGGAGTCGCTTATCTCTACTCCCAAGTAGGCAGGTCTATGTTGAGCACTATTAGATCTGGAAAGTAAAATGTTAGAACATCTTCGAATGACCTTATATTGGGGAGGTCTGTTCTCTGTGGAGCATACAGTAAATGCGATTACTCCCGAGGAGTGCCAAACAGCCTAGTGGTTAATCCTATCTAGGGTTAGTGCAACGAATGTAGCGCCGCGGCTCGGGAAATCGGACCGCGAAAGGGGAGTATGCCGTAATTTCACTCGATAAGCCGAAAAATTGTGTGGAATACATTTAAGTCGACGAGACGGGCTTTCTGCAAGAGAGGCTCTGCCTCGCTTCTCTTCAAGCAAGAGAAGGGCCCAGAAAGCGTTCCCGCCGCGCTGAGAGAGAACCAGACGCCTCTCGGCGCTCCACGCCTTGCGGGGCTGAGAAGAGACGCTGCTCTTCGCGGCCTTCAAGGGTCGTGGCTCCTGAAAGGCAAGGAGATGGCTTTGCTTGTGAAAACGGTAAACGTGGACGAACGTCCCTGGCAAAGAATTTCTTCGCCCCCAGTCAGCATTCCAGTTGCCTGACTCGACCGTCTAACTCGGCCTCCGCCACAGCCTTGACTTTTCGGGGAATAAGAAGAACCGCTTCCTGACCGCGCGTCGTTACAGAGGCCCCTTCCCCGCTACGTTCGCCTTCCGAGTCAGGGACCGCCTTATGCAAATTGAGCAATTCTGATTGGAGTGCGCAGGCGGGGTGACTGGGCGGGGGTGGGAAGGGGGAGGAGAGGAAAGGAAAGGAAAGGGCCGCCTCGCCTGGGGCGGCCTTGCCCTTAAACGGGGCCTTTGGGGAGGAGGCTGCACGGAGCCTGTGTCGGATACCTGGGGAGGTAAGAGGAGGAGCCCCGCGTTCCTTTCAGCCGAGGAGGGGAGCTGTGCGAGGAGGCTTCCGGCCCCGCAGCCGGGGGGGATTCGCTTCTTGCGACCCGGGGACCAGGCCTTGCTGAGTTAGCCGCGGGGAAGGAGGGAGGGAAAGCCGCCCCTCTCCGCGCCCTCTTTGCTTCCCGGGCAAACCGGCGGAAGTAGGCAGAATACGGCAGGGACTGTGAGCCCGGGAAGGGGGAAGAGCCACGAGCGGGCTTGTGTACCTCGGTGCCGGATGGCGGCTTTGGAGGTGGCCCGTGGCCGAGTGACGCGCGGCCGGGCGGGGTAGCCGCTCGCCCCCGCTTTCCCAAAAGGGGCCTCGGATCAGCGCTCCGAGTGCGAAGCAGTGGTCGCTTCTGCCAGCAAACACGGGCCAGTTCAGGCCCCTCCCTAAACTGCACACCCCAGGGTTCCATAGGATGTTGACAGTGGAATAATAGCGCTATAACAGTATGGTGCGGAAATGGCCACCGTTTCTGCGTCCCAGTAGGATTCATAGACTCATAGAATCATAGAAATGTAGAGTTGGAAGAGACCACAAGGGCCATCCAGTCCAACCCCCTGCCATGCAGGAAAACCCTCAAAGCACTCCCGACAAGTGGCCATCCAGCCTCCGCTTAAAAACCTCCAAAGAAGGAGACTCCACCACACTCTGTGGCAGCACATTCCACTGCCGGACAGCCCTGACCGTCAGGAAATTCCTCCTGAGGTTCAGGTGGAATCTCCCCTCCTGCAACTTGCATCCATTGCTCCTTGTCCTGGTCTCAAGAGCAGGAGAAAACAAGCCCACTCCCTCTTCGACATGACATCCCTTCAAATATTTAAACATTCCCTTACCTTGAAGTCTCCAAGGGCAGTGTGTATGCTTACTTGAGAGACCACCGCTGTTTCCTCAACTCCTCTCAAAATATCTGTTGGATGGGCTAGGAAGTAAGGCAAGGTGGGAAAAGTGCAGCTCCTGGAGCCCCCAAACCCCTCGTTTTTGTTTTTAATTTTAAATAATTGCCATGCCTTTCAGGTAGTTTTGTCCAGCTGTCTGGAAAGCCGTGGAAAACTAGTGAAAACACCCCTGCACACACACACCGCCAAATCTTCATGATATGATGCAGTGGGCCTAGCTGTTGGGGCGAGATGCAGCCCGCAGGCATGGCGGGAGGGGACCTGTAAGAAGGAATTAACTTCTGGGCCCCACACACAGTTGTCCACTCTTGAAATAGGAAGATCTGTTCCACACAGTATGGTAAAAGCTGTTAATTTTGATCATTCATGAACTTTCTCTCAAATCAAGAAAACAAGGGTTCTGCGCAGGCTTCACTATGAAGTAAGATGGAGCAAACTGATGATGGGCAGCAGATTGTGGAATGGTTACTTTTGTGAAACCTTACCCTCAGAATCTTCACTAGCATAATCAGTGGCTGTGCTAGTTGGGAATTCGTGGAACTGTAGTCTGCAAAAGGTAACTGTTCTGAGTTCTGATAGCAAGAGCGGTCAGCAGCATGCTCCTTTACAGCGGGCACTTCTTTGTGATAAGCCCACTCCCTCCCATGAGTCCCACTAGCAAAATAAGTTCATTTGCAGCTTAACAGTAAGCAGCTCCAGTGCTCCACTTGGCCTGCTGCTGTGTGTTTTAACAATGTGGCACACATTGTTCAGAACTGCACAGAAGATCCCCGTGGCAAAAAACAATGAGGAGCAAGGAGAATCGCTCTCCTCATATTTGTCATGTTTTTATTCCACCAGCACTGCAGAAGGAAAGGAAAATCGAGAGATCTTAAACTCATGAGGAGGGACGGGGCACTCACTGTAAAACTGCTCATTCCCACAGAGAAATCCCCCACACTCTTCCCCTACACATTTTTACAGAGAAAATGCACGCAAATGTACTCACTCCCCACAGAAGACAGACAAGCAAATTTTCCCCATTTAGTTGATATTTCATCGCCTTTTCTGATTCTGATTCTTTCTCAATCTGCTGGGGATGGATGCTGTCTTCTATTAGTGCTTCTCTACTGCTCTCCAAGGCATGACAGACACAGAAGATGTGTACATTTAAAAGTTCTGTCAGGATTGTACAGACTCGGCAACTTCACATTTTGAGGGGGGGTGGAATCTGGGTCCTGTAATATAACCCTTGCATGGAAGGTCAGGAGAGCAGTGTTTCCTGTCACTTTGCTCCTTTTCTGCTGCTGAGCTGGGGAAGGTTCTGAACATACCTCGTCACTGGCCACATTTAGTAGTCACCCGAACTGGTAAGAGTGAATGTCCAAAGGATACTCAGTCACCAAGCATGCTTAACAGTTCCCCAAACAGCAATACAGGACTTGTGATGTTCAGTAAGTAACTAGGGAAGAAGATAAATCAAGCCACTGAGGTTCCCAGAGTGATTGCACCAATGAAACCATAAACATTCTGGCCTTGCATAGTGCAGAGGAGAGGGCAGTAGCAAAGTATACCATGCCAGAAGATGTTAGAATGCAACTTTCATCATTCCTTAACATCAGCTATGCTAGCTATAGCTGCTGGGAGTTGTAGCCCATCTGTTGGTCCATCTATTCTCAATCAATCTATATTTTTATTTTCATGAGTAGACTGTAGGCAATGAGCAGGGAAGATCAGAAGAGTTTAGAAATAATGGCAGGGGGGTGGGAGATTCAGGGGGAAGAAACAACATCAGAGGTTGAGGAGAGACAGGTGTTTGTCTGGGGGGTGAAAGGGAACAGTGGCTGAGGAAAACCAGATTAGAGAGATAGAAAGAATATCGGAATAGTTTAAGGGAAGGCAGAAGGAAGAACTGTTGAGAGATAGAAGCAACGAAAAGCCAGGTGAGAGGATAAAACACTCCTGGAAGGGCCAGATGTTTTTGAAGGTGGGGAGTGAATCAGGAGCTGGTAAAAAATATGTGGTGGTAGAGATAGCTAACAGTGTAGAAAGCTAGATGTGTAGAGGTTTTTTTGAGGGAGGGGTTGTTTGTTTGGCCTTGCAATCAAGAGAGAGGTAATCTTCAGTTAATGCATTTCTTGGGTTTAGGCCCTTACCACCCAGCTACGCAAAAGGGTTAATTTCCCTTCCAGCCTCTTCATTTTCAAAGTTCTAACGATACAACCACTCTCATGGAAACCGGACTATGCAAATAGAGTGAAGAAAGGTTATTTGTGGAGATCAAGTTGTTATACACATGTGTGCCCACAGTATTCTGCTTTAGATTCTCTTTTGTCCTTGCCATGCCTCACCTTTCCTGGTACCAGTTTGCCTTCCACTTTACCAAGTATTATTGTCCTTTCCAATGAGTCACACCATCTCACGATATGTCGAAGGTACAAAACTTGCGATATCTGTAGAACTCTCATCAATACACAGTTCAAATGAGCCGATTCTCTTCCTGTAAGCTTTCATCACTGTCCAGCTTTCACATGGAAATCAAAATATTATGACATAGACGATCCTGACTTTGGTGTTCACCAATATACCTCTGCACTCAAGGATCTTATCTAGTTCCTTCATAGTTGTCTTTCCAAGTTTTAGTCTTTTTCTGATTTTTTAACTACAGTCTCCATTTGTGACTGAGCCAAGGAATAGGAAATTGTAACTACTTTGATATCATCATCCTCTTTAAAATTATGTAAAAAATCCGTGGTGATCATTTTTGTTGTCTTGATGTTCAGCTGTAACCCCTCTTTTGGATTTTTTTCCTTGACTTTTCTCAATGGTTGTTCCACGTCTAATGTTTTCTGCTAGTAGTATGGTATCATCTGCATATCTTAAATTGTTCATGTTCCTTTCTCCAGTTTTCACACCTCCTTCCTCCAAGTCTAATCCAGTTTTCTGTAGCATATGTTCTGCGTATAAGGTAAATAGATAGGATGATACGATGCAGCCTTGCTCAATCCTGTTGCCAGTAAGCAACGGTTTTGTTTTTCTATATTGTTTCTTGAAAGTGGCCTCTTGTCTTGAGTATGGGTCGCACATCAAGACAATCAAATGTTTGGCACACCCATTCCTTCCTCCACAGTTCATATTCGGTGTAAACATGCATAGAATAGCTGTGCATGCCCATTGGTAAACTGTAGATTGAGCTGGTCCAGTTCACTCTCTCCCTGTTCATCTTCTGTTTTCCGATATGAAGCAGTCCCTTTTCTGACACCTCCATCTATGCATTTCATTACTTTACTTTTGCTCTGACCTTTCCTTGATTCCTTTCTCAGGCTGTGGGCCTGCCATTACCATATACCTGCTTGCCCTGCTTTCTCCCCATTTCTTATTGTATGTGTAGACTTAGGCCTTTTCTGCGTGAGACTCAAGAAGCAGTCTCAGGGCA
This sequence comes from Iguana delicatissima, assembly GCA_948472985.1. NCBI lineage: Eukaryota > Metazoa > Chordata > Lepidosauria > Squamata > Iguanidae > Iguana > Iguana delicatissima. The sequence continues at coordinate 597,939 of CAOKZL010001081.1, forward strand.
GGTTTAAATAATGCAATTTAGCTTTGTTGCATTCTGCACACCCCCTGATTTCAAGCAATGTCATGTGGAGGAATATGCATATGCACTACCTCGTCGCTAGTCACTCCCCTGGCGCCCCACACCCCGCCCCAGTGGCCCTGATTGGCTGCTTTTTTATTTGTTTGTTTTGGAGGGTGACGTCTTTTGGCCTTACAGGAAAATGGAAGCAGAGCAACAGGAGTGTATGCGCACTGATACGGTTTTACATTTCTGCATCACTGCAAAAAAACCCAGTGTTGATTCAATGTCAGAATATGAGTTGGATTTTTGCCAGTTTTCAAATACTGTGCTTCTCAATGCATGGTGGTGCACTAACAGCTGATACCATGCAGAACCACAGAAAATAACGCAACAGTACTTCACTCTCACATGCAGAACTATACGATGCTACAATGCAGTAATCTGTGGTAATGACCCTGTGCGGAAATAGCCTTAGTTTTCTGCCCTCTCTTCCTTCCCTAATTTCCAGTGCAGCAGATTCCATTCATTCTGTGGGGTGCTGTGTCATGCCATACCCTGCAAACCTGCCATGAAGATAAATAAATCAGACACTGTCAAATATGTTGCATACTGGAATGCACTATAGAAACTAATAATCCTAAAACGTTTATTTCCAGCATTATTTAATGCCCATAATATGAATGTTTGCATCTGACCTCTGGTCAGATCCTGACATTGTGCTCTCAATTTATTGCCACATAATATTATAACTATTAGTTAAACAATTGTAATAAATATAAAGATAGCTTTAAGAAGGAAGTTCAAATTTTATTAAGACTTCTTTTGTCAAATGCTAGAAGAAATATAAGGTGGTTGTTCTTCCCTTTTGACCAAAGGAGGCACATCTACCCATTATTATAGAGACTGTAGTAGAGGTTTGATTTATCCTAGCAAGCCAATTTTTGACCCTTCTTTAAGTTTTGCTTCTGTATCTTTTACATGGTTTTAACCCTAGCATTTATCCCTTAAGGCAGTGTTTAGATAGATTTTTGGGAAATTTTTTCTTTGTGTCCTATTTTCTTGTCTGTATTATTTGTCTTATCAATTAATGTGTTTTTTATGAGATCCATATTGCCTTTAACTTGCCGCACAAATAATATCTCTTTATTATAAGAAGAATACATACTAGTTTGTAAGTAGACATCAGCAAAACTCAGACACTCATCCCACATACATACAGGTGTCTTTAAAAACAAATCCTGGTGCCAAGAGCCTTGAAGAAAGTATAATTTTATTTTAATATGTGTATTTTGCTTTTAAATTATCTCCTGTATCCTGGCTCCCGTGAGTTATGTTACTTTTCTTTATAAAGGCCTCTTGTACAACATAAATAAATAAACGACATAACTCTCTTCTAGCTATCTTCAAGCAGTTGAGTGTGTTCCACTTGGTTGTGTAGTTAGCTGATTTGCAGCACAAGAATATCCCAAGCAGGGTAGCCATATTAGTCTGTAGCAGCGAGGGAAAAGCAGGGGTGGGGTGGGGGAACAGGTTTCTGTCATCTTGGACTAATTTTATGTGACACAGATGTTTGCAGAATGCAGCTCACCACCAGGTATCCTTGTCTACTTCTACCAAATTAGGGCTGGGTAGAGTTAACAATGGCTGGAATGCTTTATGGCAATTATGAATGTGTAACCTAGAGTTACACACTTATGATTCTTACTTATTAATGATCCCCTAGTTTAGGGACAATGCGAGGACTGTGAAAGTCTCACAGTTCCTATTTACTGAGCAGGAGCTGCTGCAGTTGGCAGGAGTCTGTTGCTTTATTGGTTGGAAAGCAGCGGGCTGATACTTTCACCCACTCACACACACACCCAGCAATCTCAGTGCAAGGAGGAACTCCAAAAAAGGTCTTGCTTCTGCTTTCACACCCAAGATTGCTTACGGGAGGAGGTGGGACCATCAGCTGTTTCTCGAGCAACAGAGGAACAGACTCCCATTGATCACAGCAGCTGCTTCCTAGTAAGTTGAGATGGGGCAGGGGGGGGGATTGGGTTGGGATCCACTGTGTAACACCATAACTCCCATACAGGATTCTTACTGGTAGTAGCAGCAGTTATTGCTATTATTAATATTAGATCAGAAAATAATAGAGACAGAGTCAAGGAGGGAACTTTTCATTATGAACAGACACTTCTGTCAGTATTAACAAGAACAATGTGAATATACCTATGACCAGGTTAAGAACATGGAGTAAGTGGGACCATTTGTACAGCAGGCTAATAATGCACAGTGGTGGTTTTGCCCTAAAGAGATGGAGAGAGAGGCACACACGAGCATGGATGGGATGTGTGTATATGGTGCATGTGTATTATTACATGAATTGATAATGGCTTCGAGAAAATCATGCAGCCCTCCAGATGTTGTGTTCCTGGGTTTTACTTCTGAAACAGAAAATTTGGTACTAGAGGCAGAATAAGTTTTTTAAAAAAGCATTTTGAACCTTCTAAACACCACTTAAAGGCTTCTTCCAATATATATCCAGAGATAATCTTTTCTTTCACCAACATCCACCTTACTTGTTATTTCCATTTTGGTAGTCAGACTTTTGGAGCTATACTTTCTTAACATGTTGGGGGTTAGCTGGTGAGTCAGACGTAACTGTTTTCCCATTTTCTCTCTGTTTTGATGTTCAGGCATGCTCAGTAAGGAATTCTAGTAGCAGCTGCTGTTTATAACAGGCACAGCTAGAGTAAGATCGGCTAGAACAGAGTCCCATTCTTTCCTAGTTCAAGCTTTATTACATTGTTTACTACAGTTACGCCACGGCAACATGACACTGAAAGATTGCATTTCTCCAGCCCTCCTTCACAATCTTCCAGTTCTGACGTTGCTAAAAAACATCCAGCTGGATGAAGGACAGAGAGAAAAAGGAAGGGCTGGATGAGCATTAAAAAGTTTGTAAAAAGGAGTTTCTTTGTCAGAGGCTTTGTTAACTGAGATATGACTCTTCTGCCACCTTTATTGTGTTAGGAAGTTAAGTAATCATATAAGATTATTTATTCCATGTAAATTTCAGTACATCTACATATATGATTACTCTGGTTACAGAGTGTAGTGCAGAGTGCTGTTGCTTATTTTAATAGATGACCGAAATATCAAGGCATCAGGAGCCAGTACTTAAATCCTAAGGAAAATGCCACAACGGAAAAATTTGAAGCTCCCTAAGTATAATACTGTTTGCACAGGAGGTGCTGCTTAATTTCAGTTTGATCTGTGGGTATCTACCTGGAGACAGAAAGGAAGGCAGCCTTTTTCTCTAAATGTTCTTAGAGCAGAGATGTGCAATTTTTGGAATTCATGGACCATTTTCCTTCTGGTTTTGTAAAACCTGAGGTGAGAGTGGGAGCAAAATAAAGCATGGATATGTGCATATGTTGCACCTTGTCCCCAGGAAGAATCACAGGAGAGGCACCCAGTTTTTAGTGAGGAGTCTAGGAATAACCTGAGACTCACAAAAACACATGAGGCACTGCAAAGACCTGCGAGTTTTGTGATCCCCCAGTCATCTTGGAGAGTCCCAAGGAATTTTATTTCAATATTAGCAATTCAGTTTGGTATAAAAATGACATTGCTCACATTCAACCTATGCATGTTCTGAAAAAAGAGAGGAGCAGTATTGTTTGAAGTGTAAAACGTTCTGCTTATGAACTATTTGAATAATAAAGAATGACATCTAATAACAGTTTCTTTAAAAATGCCTAGGAAAGTACAAACGTTTAAGAGACACGACTCATGTGCACCAGAAATTCTTGAATTGCCCAGGAACAAATAAATGTGGAAATAACATGTGGCTAGATTAATAAGGACTTTGAGACTTTGATAAGTAATGGTGACTTCTGATAAGGAAAGAACAAGTTCTCAGTTCCTCATCATAAAAAGAGTCCAAGAGTTTTACAAGAGATAATGCTAGACCTGTATGGTCTCCTGCATTAAAGCAACTGGAAGATCAAAGCTGATAGATAAGCCCCTACTCTTGGGGCCACTGGGAGAGAAATAAAAGCCACTTGTTAGCTGCAGAATAGAGCAGGCAAAGATTGCCATCAGCTGAGTGCAGAAGTCACTAGCCTTATCATTGAGAATTATGTAGCAGCAGCAAGGAATAAAAGGTTGGAATTTTCCATTTGAAGGAAATCAACAACATCAGTTGTACAGAGGGCAGTTGGGGACAATCAGAATCTCCACACTTTCACCCACAGGCTATTATTCCAGTTGGCCACTAGAATTGTGTGCATGTGTAAGTTTGTTTGGTGGGGGATGTAAAGAATTGAAAAACTTCTGCTTAATCTACTTTAGTAAAGGAAATATTCAAGATCATAGCTGGTGTGTGAGGTCTTTTATTTTTTCCCCAGCCATAAAATCCTCAACAACTTAACTTTAACAGCTGGCATCTCTCCAGGAAGTACTTTCTTCCTCTAAAGCAGCCATTCTTAATCTTTGGTCTTCTGGTTATTTGGGACTTCAACTCCCAGAAGCCTCAACTGGCTTGGCCTGTGATGATGGATTCTGGGAGCTCAAGTCACAGACAGACAGAAGACCAAAGGTTGAGAATGGCTACTCTAAAGGGAATCCTTGCTTTTTGGCAAGATTCCTTGCTTTCTGGCTATGAATGCTAGTGATCAGTGTGACTTCTCTTAAAGCTTTCCACATTGCTTCCATGCCCTTTCCCACTGTAAACCATCCCCTTCCCCCATTGTGAACTGAAAGCTGGATAATATTGGAGAGTGAACCTTTTCTCTGTCTCTTGTGGTTTGAACAGTTTGTATGATTTGTGGAAGGTTACTATGATCAAGTTGTGAGAACATCCATTCCATTGCAAGGTTTAGTTCACACTCATCTGCTGAATAAATGAGGACTAATTCACACACATAAAGTCTATTACTCAATGATTTGTCACTCAAAGACTCAGTTTACAAATCATCTATGCTGAAATGCATGATGTTAGAAATGGTTTAAAAAGTGTCACTTGTAAGATGGGATCTGTTGTTGTTGTTGTTGTTGTTGTGTGCCTTCAAGTAGTTTCCAACTTATAGTGACCCTAAGGCGAACCTATGATAGAGTTTTCTGGGGCTGAGAGTGTGTGACACACCTAGGGTCACTCAGTGGATTTCCATGGCCAAGCAGGGAATTTAACCCTGGTCTCCAGGGCTGCAGTGCAACACTCAAACCACTACACCACACTGGCTTTCGTAGGATCTGTCCTGCCTAATTATTTGTTAAGAACAACCTATAGTGCTGCAATCATGGGACAGTAAATGTCTGTATTGCTAATGCCCACCATGGGTATCATTCACATGCAATATTTGACAAAGAAAAAAATAATCCATTCCTTGAAGTCTTTTTTCATTGTACACTTATTTGGTAGTAAACCAAATAAGTAAAATAAGTAAACCACTGCACTTGCTAAAACTCAGTAACATGCATAAAAGTTGGAAGCTTTATAATGAACAGGGGAGTGAGTCTGATTGTCAGCAGAGTAAATTACCATATATCTTAACCTGTGACTGATGTATTCTATTTTGTATGTGTGACAAATTGTGTCATAAAGTAACAACCAGTTGTTTTTACTCAGAAATACAACAAAGAATATGGAAGCATTCTTGAGCCCCAAAGAATCTGCCAAGTTCATCGCCGAAAACAGCAAAGATGTGTACATTGAAGATGATGGTGTACGAAAAGTTGCTGAGATGTTATTTGATAAGGTCACAGAGAAGGAGTTTGGTGTGGCTGGCTGGAAGTCTTCTCATGAGCTGAATCCTCAAGCAGCAAATGAAGATGCAGTCAACTGGGTTTTCCTTGCTGACGCCCTCAATTTTTCTTTTTGGTCTGAACGTGAAGACCATAAATGCCTGGTGAAGTATAAAGGCAAAGAATACAGTGGCTACTGGTCTCTTTGTGCTGCCATCAACAGAGCACTTGATGAAGGTTAGTTTCTACTTTCCAAATTAAGTAAGAGCTTATGGATCAGTGACCTTGATTTAAGACAGTGATAGGCCCAATTGTGAGCCTCCAGATTTTGTTGTTGTTTTATATTCTGTCTTTTCCCCAGCATGGGGGCTCAAGGCAGGTCCAGATGTTGTTCAACTTCAGCTTCCAGTGTTCTTCACAATTGGCTATGCTGCCTTAAAGTACAACATCTGCTGTGTTAACAGCCACCAAGTCGATCTTGACTTACGGCTGCCCTGTGGATATGAGACATCCTAGCCACCTGCTCAGGTCTTTTAGATTCATGGACGTGTCTCCCTTGAATGAGTCTATCCATCTATAGTCTTCTTTTCCTACTGTCTTCTACTTTACCAAGTATGTCTTGTCTTTTCATTATATAGCCAAAATACAACTGCCTCATTTTAATCATCTTGGCTTCCAGAGAGAGTTCAGGCTTGAGGGGTATACAGTTCTTACCTCTGATTTTGAGAGAGAAGAAGAAAGAACACAGTTCAAGGCAAAATGTTTATAGGTTTGTACTGCTCAGTTCTCATTTGAATTTAGGTTCACACCATGTTCACATTTCTGAGCAACCTTGGCTTTTTATATATTATGTAGGATGCTGATCCATAAGGTCCAGGGATCAAGCTGTACAGGCTTACCCCACTTACCTGACAGGTTAGGAACTGGAGCACTGTCAGAAAATAGAATTGGTTGAAAAGTGGAAGCCATGTACTGTACTGTGAAGAGCATGAAGGACTTACAGAAGCTTAATTAGGACGGATTGCGCTCACGCGGCTTGCAGAGTCTCTCAGCCAGCTTAGCACCTTTTCTGCCTCTCAGGTCACTTTGCAAGCAGTGCATGTCTGCAAGTGGTTCCAAACAAGCCTCCGTAGGTAAGAACTGATGACAGAGCAGAACTTCCATCAAATTAATAGCACTTGTCCTTAATTTGGAAGCTTCAAAAGTGCAAATCATCCAATAATGGGATGTCAAAAGATGGGGGCTTCTTGTATTATGTTTATGTAATGTGAAGTGCCATATATACTCAAAAGTAACCATAGGAACCCACTCCAGAGCATAACTGCAACATGTATTTAGACGAGGTTAATTTTTTACCCTTTCTATGTGTGTCCTCCCCACTGTAATTCCTCATGAAACCATTACATAGTATTAATTAATTAATCCCTTCCATTACCAATGCTGGGAAATTTTTGTTTTTGATTTTCGTTTTTTTTAACTGTTTCTAATACCAGGGGTGGTAGTGGTATGAAGGATCTGATTGTGATTAGGGAGGGAAGAATTAAAACTTGCTAAATAGGAACGGGAAAGAAATTGTTTTATTGTCCTTTATTTTTAATTTTGTTGGCTGAGAAGTTTATCTCGAACACAGAAACAGTAAACAAGAAATAAAAATGCAATTGAAGTAAAACTGAAATAAAAATAAATTTGTTTGTATCAATTTGTATTTAGAGGTAAACAAGCAGAGAAGTCGACTTTTGCTCTAATAATTTATGAGTGTAAACTTAGTTACACTGTAGCTGAGATACAAATAAATGGCAGTCTTCATTATTGCATGCTCATTTATTATTTTACTTTTCCCAAGGTGTGCCCATTACAAGTGCTTCATATTATGCCACTACAACACTGGAGCAGGTAAAGCATGTATTTCGCTCAGATAGTGAGGTTCCCATGCCGCTACTTGAAGAAAGACATCGTGTACTGAATGAGACTGGGACAGTTCTGTTGGAGAAATTTGGAGGCTCTTTCCTCACATGTGTTAAGAAAAGTGAAAAAAGTGCCCGGAAATTATTACAGATAATAGTTGAAAATTTCCCATCCTTTAGAGATGAAGCCACATTTCAGGTAAGCTTCTTATGCTTGAGAATGTTCGCTGTTGCCTACTAGAGTACCTAATTACATACTGTGACAATGATGCTTAATTATTTTTGGCCGTGATTGTAGCCATCACTCATTTGAGAGGAAACATCCCTGTTCACGCTGATTTTCAGTGTAGCACATTTTTCTCTACCCTTTAATTTCTGCCAAACTGTTGATGAAACCATGCTTTAGTGCTGCTTGTCTGCCATGAGTTTATGTCTGCTCAATTCAGCCATCATGTCATTGCCTAGTAAGCATGAATCATGTCTTTTTCAAACTCACTTCAGACCATACCTTGTGACAGTGGTTCGTTAGCTCTTTGCAAATACAGTTTCTCAAGGCACAAGACATGTCTAGGATCATGCTATATTTACAGCATGATTTTAGATATGTCTACTCAGAAGTAAGTCTCATTGTATGCAGTGGGCTTTCATCTCAAGTAAACACATGTGTATGGAACCAGAGCCTTAAGAACTGAGGTTCAGCGCAAAAGTAGGAATTGAGAGGCCTTCCTGCTGTTGTTGAACTGCCACTCCCAACAGCCCCAGCCAGCATTGCAGATGGTAAGAAATACTGGTATTTGCAGTTTAGCAATATGGACCAGGCTATATATTTCCTTCTCCTAGTTTAGTGCAATCCTTGAACTGAGCTAGTGTATCTATTAATTAACATTTATAGTGAAAAAAGTAAGTTTTTTTTATGAGGACCGCAGTATTTTTGCTGTGGGTTGCATGTTTTATTCTGTTTACCACATCTAGTGTACAATGATTTGGGTGATCAATTAGCATATTCTTGTTACTGAGTACCTTCAAGTCATTTCTGACCTAGAGTCACTATATCACAGAGTTTTCTTGGCAAGATTTATTCAGAGAGGGGTTTCCTTTCCTTTCCTATGAAGCTGAGAGAATGCAACCTGCCCAAGGTCACCCAGTATGTTTCCACGGCTGAACCCCGGTCTGCAGAGTCCGAGTCAAATACTCAAACCCCTATACCATCCTGCATATTCTGTTTGGATGTGTATATGCTAGTGTATAAGTCAAGAGCAGGTTTGGAGGCCAAAATTACAGTTTTTGATATGACCTGTGGATAAACTGAAGGTCATTCTGTGAAGAGGGAAAATCATCAGTGCTGCCTCCCACCATCTTCCTGCCCAGGCATTCAAAAAGGCTTTCTCCACTCTACTCAGAGAAGGGGATGCTGCTTGCTTGCGCTCTCTCTCTCTCTCTCTCTCAAGTTAAGGTACAGGATTAACTCTTATAAAAAATGGAATAGTCCCCTTCTCTGAGCATGGTGGCAAAAGGTGGCTTAGTCCATCCCAGGAGAACCTAAAAGAAGCACTGACACCCCCTGCCCCAGTCTCTCAGTGCTCCTTTGAGGGGAAGTGCCAAAGAGCTGCCACCACCAGTTTTCCTGCCCAAGCATTCAAAAAGGTGAGACACAGCACCTCTTATCTTTTGATAAGAGTTAAGGTACAGTACTTACACTGACCCATAGATAAATCAACCCAAGTTTTTTGGGTCAATTGTTTGACTAAAAATTTCTAGACATATACATTAGAATATACAATAATTTGTTTAAAATTTTTCTGGACATGAACATCTCAATATATGTATAGGATATATATATATCAGTATTTATCTCCTGGATTTGCAGCTTTGGTGGTATTTGTCATTCCTTTTTGAAATTATAACTTCAGTTGGCAGTTCAGGATCCATACAGGGACAAACATTTGCAGTTGCATTTAATTTGCATAATTTATTACAGCTGCACAGTATGAGGTTTAGAGTTGTGACATTTTATTTTGATCATTTTTTAAAATGGAGAATTTCAGGCCTTTCAGAATGATTTAGCAAAAGCATGTCTGCATCAGTTCTCAGTAATGTATCAGATATGAACATGCTCTCACTGATACATCAGTGAGAATGTGTTCATATCAACAGAGCAGATGGACAGTTTTCTGCATACTCACCTATAACTGCTTCAAGGTTGTTTCTTTCTGTGATGCTTTTTTCAGATGGCTCATATCATTCATTTCTGTCATATTCCACTTACGTGGGCAAGAGCTGATACACAAAGAGGATGGGCTAATAACGTTCCTAGGAGCCAAAATCAGATTTGTTAGGTGACTGACACCCCTTTATGTAACTGCAAACAGTAGACATCTGTAGGCTTGTGTTCATTTATTTAAGAATATATTATGAAACTAAGCATAACTATAAAAGAAGTTCCAGAGACCAGATTTAAAGGTTTTCACCTATGAAAACAGTCCTTTAATAGCAGCTGCCTAATGTTATTTGAAATAACATATTAAGTTCTGTAATGTGAGGTGATCATTCAAGTCTGTAATAGGTTTCTCTGGAAATGATGAAGGGTCATGGTAGCATGATTGGTGTGTTTGTACTGGTTATATAACAGCCTTGGAAAATCAAGGGGCTTCCAGTGTCATGACATTATGTCAGATTTAAAGGGTCTCTGGTTTTGTTTTGCCATAGAAAACATCTAAGTGGCTTCCTCAGCTGCAACCCCATAGATATACAGGGTCCCCTAAAATACTTGTTAATGCTTAATAAAGTGAAAATAAGTTTAGTATTTGCAGAACTTTAAAATACATTGGCATAGCATCCTTTTTATAAGAAGCAGAGTGTTTTCAAAATCTAAGCTTCTCTAAAAGCCACACGAACAAGTAGCAAATTGCAGGATAGAAATAAAGCCATGCCCTTTTGTACAATTGGACTGTAATTTTAAGAGAGGGTCCTTGACTGCTTTCTTGTACTAAGTGTATATTCCAAAGGCAGACCAAATTTTCACCATCGTTCTAACAAAATGGATGCGAGCATTGGTTCACATTGTCAACCCAGTTACCCTAGCAACAGATTGAGATCTTGCAAGGCAAAGCTTTGCAATATCAAAAAGAAGTAAGAGATGGGAATAAAGTGATGAAAATTAATTAATATCACTATTTCAGTAAAAATGCATCTATAAAAAATAATTTTATACATAATAATTTAATGTCCTGATCTTGACTATATTCAGTGCTATTTCCACATAACTGTATTGAAATGCAGCCTTAACATTTTCTTTGCATTTTACTAGGTAGTATATGAGATCATATTCAACTTGTGTCAGTCATGAATTTTGTCACAGGAGCCCAAGCAAGAAAAGTTAATATTATTCATCTGAGTACTAACTATATGGAAAATAACAAGAACTAAAGTATTGTATCTAATTTGCATGTCCTGGTTGTATGTAATGAACATGAGTTTGGACCTAGACTCTTCCTGCCAAAGACAGAAGGGCTGTTTTCATCTGCAGTGGTGCTTTGCTGATGGAATAGAAGAGGATGTGATTTCTAATTCCCTCCTCTGGCTGCATTACTTTGTGTTTCCAAAAGCCTACTCCAGAGGGGTGTGGGACCCTCCAGAATAGCATGATTTGGAATTGCATCCTATTATAATATTGCTTATGAAGCTTTTTTAAAAAAATTATGTATGTTGGAATTTTGGGCTAAATTTTATGTCAGAAAGAAGAAAAAAATACACATGAACACAAAAAGTACACATGGTAAAATCTAAAACTAGGCATATCTAGAAATAGTTCAACAAACAATATTTTGATATGGAAATCAAGCACTAGAACTTTTAGTTAACGGAAGAACCAGTTTAGAACAGAATGACTGCAGAACCAAAAAAATCAATTGTCTTTCTGATCTTTCAAAGTCATTTTTCCAAAGAAATCCAGTTCAATATAGAATAATGCTTGTAGATTTTAAACAATAATATACCCCATGTAGCAGAAATACTACCACTAGTGTAAAATTAAGCACATAAACAATTTGAGAGCCAGTATGGTTTAGCACTTAAAAGTGTTGGACTAGGATTTCACTGAGACATGGAATTTTCTGGGAGACCTCGTGTCAGACATTCTATAGTGAAGGAGAATCATCTGTGTTGTCTTTAACTCAGTGAAGGAAAGGTGAGATATAACTAAATAATAACAACCAGAAGTGGAGCTGCAGTTTTGCCTTTTTTAAAAGCACTTATATGTGAAATCAGATGGCTTATTCTGTATAAAATGTGCATATAAGCTGTGGTCTATTCCTGTAGCCAGAACTTTTGGGTTTCTTGGCAACATCAGTTCCTACTTTTGGGGGCAAGATCTGGTGCCTCCCTACTAAACATGCCAAAATAAATCTTAAAGCATTGCAATATTTGTTTGTATTTTTCCCTCTCTCAGGGGAGAAAGGTGGCTTTTTACAAACGGGCACAAATACTTGTAGCTGACACGTGGAGTGTATTGGAGGGAAAAGGAGATGGCTGCTTCAGTGATATTTCCAGTGTGACTATATTTGCCGACTACAGGATACCACAGGTTCTTGTTCATTTGGGAGCAATGAAATATGCTGATGAACTGATGAAAAAACTCAAAGAAGGTATGATGCTGTTCAAGATCATGACAAATTTTTATTTTATACAAAGGTTTGCATAAATATCCTAACCCTGCAGCATTTGTCTTTGCTTGAGTCCTATGACAGGTGAATTTTTGAGCTTGTGGAAGTCTACAGTTCTGTACAGCAAGGTTGGGCAGTCATACATAGTCTGGAGGCTGTATGCACCTAATTTTCCACCCTTGCCAGTAACAGCCACCCAGCTAAAAGTAACCTAGTGATCATTTCACATTTTGAAAAAGGCTTCTTTTGGATCCAGAAAAGGTCTGCCATTTCTCCACAGTCATGTAAGATGGAGAATCACATTCCCTGAAGGTTTCTATGGGAGCAGTTCTCCATTTGAGGGCTAAATATTTTTTTAATTATTATTTATTTATTTATGGTGGTGATGGGAGAGCTGGACTACATGCAGTCCATAATTCCCACTCCTGCTATACATTGCTGGACTCCAATCCCCATCATCCCCAGCTAGACCATGGACAGTGGTCAGAGTTGCTGTTGGTGGTAATTCATCATTTAGAGGGTGACTGATTTCACATGTCTGCTATACCCCTTGAGATTGAACTCAGTAAGGTATACCAAGTAGAGATGTCACAATTGTGTTCTAGGTTGCTGAACTGAATCTATAATAGAAAAATCAACTTCTTCCATCTTATTTTTTTAAAGAAAATTAAAGAGTAAAAACATAAGACTCTGGTAGTGATTCAGCAAAATCTTGTACAATTCTAGGATTTTCTTCCTGGAATGTACTTGTAGAAGAGAAATTCCATACTACTGAATAATTTCATTGATTTTTAAAAATTGGATTAGCAAACTACAAGCACAAGGAATTTGCCATGTACAAAGACGGAACATGCTTCTTTCCAGTACTCCTTTTAATACCTGAATTGATCTGCACTTGTAGTTTGACCAGTCAAGAGTTTTTTGTCTTCCTATTGATTCTTGTTCAGCAACAGCAGTGGAGAGGGAAAAAATATTTCAATAACCAAATCCATGTGAACGGTGACTTTCCATTGGATTGAAAACTTGCCTATAAGGAACTTGCCATAATTTATGCATTATCATCTACAGTTCCAGGAGATAAGGGTTTTTTAAATACAGAAATAACTACATATAGATGTAAATGTTCAACTTTTCCATGCAGTTAGCTTCTTTTCAGATCCAGATTTCAACATAAAAAAATTATCTGTGATCTTAGAAGCTAAGCAGAGTAAGGCTTGATTAGTATTTGATTAGTATCTACCAGGAAATACCAGGTGCTATAAGTTATATTCAGAGGAAGGCAACGTCAAACACATCCAAATATTCATTGCCTAAGCAATCTCTATGAGAATCATGAAGTCATCATAAGCTGACAGGCAGGTTGAAGGCAGTACTATCTAGCTTGTATACCTTGACCCAAAGCTGTAGTTTTAGTATCTCACAAATCCTTCCTCTTCTGTTCTGCTTCATGAATTCATATTGATCTCACTGATGTTTTCCATATCCTGCAGGGCACATGTTCCAGTCTGGAGACAAAGAAGAGGTGGAAATCCGAGGCTGTTCTATTTGGTGTTGTGAACTCATTTGCAAACATTTGCTGGACCTTTATAAAAAGAAGGGCAAGGACATGAGTGACAAAATCAATTCTGTTCTACTGGATTATTATCTATGGGACTATGCTCGGGATATCGAGAAGACATGAAAGGAGCTCCTTTTCATCGTGTGCGATGCATATATTATTAATATCATTTTTGTGATTGATACTATAGTATCAGAGTAGCTCATTTTTCTATCTACAGATTTTGAACTTGCAAATAATACATGAGTGCAACTGCTTTTGTTATTCTGTACCCTATCCCCACTTCTGGCCAATCTCTCGCAAAAAAGACATTTTTTCTGTCATACTTAAAGTTTTATATACTGCTCCATTGCTGTCTGATTAACTTTGTATCATGCCCTTCTTGTTCTTTTATTAATATACTAGAATTGCTGTTTGCTTTCCAGCAAGAAGTTTTTGTATTCAGTAAAGAAATTGTGTGAAATAATTAAGATATCTGGAGTCTGTGTTATATATATGTGGTGCTTGTATCTTTATAAGATTTAACAAGTTGGCTAAAGATGGTATTTTAGTAGAAAATACTTCTTCAAACTGCTTAATTGGTCAGCAGACCCCTCTCCGTATGGTATACGTATGTGTATGTATGTACACACACCCCTTTTCAATCTACATAGTTCCTGAAATTGGCCATTAACTACTATTGGTTATTTTTATTTAAAATGTTTTTAAGCAAGCCAAAATTATTTTGAGTAGTTTACAACAGAGTTAGGCAGACTTCAACAACAATAACCAGGCAAATTTCAGGTTTGTGAGGTCTACCCTTTTTTTTTTAATTTGAATCCCAAGAGCCAACAACTAGTGTCTAATGGAAAAGGAATACACCTGGAATTAAAAAATTCTGAGTATTTTCTCCCACTACCAGAACTGGATGGAACTCAGTCCTTCCATGCACAAATATACTTTTGATTGCTCTGTTTGTTACAGCAAAGTAAGGGCAAAGTTGTGCAGAAATCATTTTGTTACTGTGCTTGTTAAACAATTGAGAGTTATTCTTACTGATCTCTGGCAAACCACTCAGAGATGTACCAACAAATCCAGATCTTCCCAGCAGTAGTTTACAAGGCTTAAAATAGGTGTACATAGGAGCACAAATTAAAAAATTAACCTACAGATAAAAAAGAAGTCAAAAGACCTTTTAAAAATCAGACTAATTAAGTCCTACAATAAGTTTGCTAGCTGTTGTTTTCATCTGGAGATGTCAACAGTTAAATCTGCACCTTTTTTTGTATGCAAATAATGTGATTTTTCCACCAGTATGGTCTTTCATCTAATCCTTACTAGAAAACGTAGGTTAAAATATACTTACTAGAAGTTTGCAGATGAACACAGGTATTTAAGAAAAATAATACAGTGCTGGCACTGATCTTAGGAGATATTCTTATGAATGTTAAGGGAAGCAGGGCAGCCCCACCAATCATAATACCCCTTGCTGCTGAAGCATGAACTAGCAACATACAGTGCCAAGGCAGAACTATAGCACAGAAGTACCATGAAGGGGCTATGATACTTATGATATGTACATAGAGCTCTTAAAGAGAAGTGGAAACAGAAAATGAATTCTGGGCCAGCCAGGATTCTCCCCTCCCTCTTTGAGCAGAAACTCAAAATGTTCTCTAAAAGCTCTCAGTCTAAATGTTAGGGTTGCCGAGGGAGATAAAGGGATAGGGCTCCTTCACCTTTAATGGTTCTGTAGAAGAGAGCATGTCAGCAGGTACTGCTTCTCACACAAACAAAACCTGCTGAAATTCCCTCTTCTATGCAGCTATTAAAGATGCAGGAGCCCTGCTCCTTATTTATCTTAGCAACTTCACTAAATGTCAGTAGAGCTACTTCACATGAGTGACAAATCTGCCACCGGTGGGCATGTAACTGATGAACATGGGAAGGCACAGCTCCTTTTTAACATGTTTGTACAAGTGCCCCTTTTGTAAGTGTCACTGAGCTCATAACCCATATGAAAAGGGTTTTAAGGTATGGTTAACATACAATAATGGGACAAGTGTAGTTTCATTTTTACCATGTGCAGCTGGGCCATCAGTTTCAACATAAGGTAAGAAAACTCACCTAAGAGACAGGGACTATCTTTGCATTAAGGTTTTCATTAAAAGCCAAGTTTCAGTAATAAAAAGGAACATAATGACTACAAATTCATATACATTTTACATTGCTTTACATAAACATTATCAGTTTAGTAACTGCTCTTAAATACCAAATCAAAGAGAAAAATATATTCGCTTTTCCCCTAACCAAGTTCCTTCTCTAAGGGCTATGGGTGCTTCTCTATTTCTACTTAAGCTTCAGCTTATTTTCTAACGTGTGTGTGTGTGTGTGTGTGTGTTATAACTTATATATATAACTTATACAACAATATTACTCTACTGCTATTTTTATTGATTATATCAATATTTCAATATTCAGATTTTTTTTTACAAACCAGAGTAAATCTTAATCCTTCAGACTATTTTATATAATTGGATATCAATTCAACACTCCAACTGTAGCCAATCCCCTTCAACACCTTTCCCACAGAAGAGTTACCATCTTCTAAGAATCTTTAAATTGTTTGTCCTTTTCTTCTGATAACATCATTGCTAATTTATCTAATTTGGCTATATCATATAATTTCAGCAACCACACCTCTATCATTGGCACAGTAGGAGATTTCTAATATTGAGCTATTGTTAAGCACACTGCAGTTATATACAGTACAATTTTCTTTTGATACTTCTTTGTTGTATTTGTTGTATCTCTTCTACCATGTTAAGTAGGTAGATCCAGGAGTCACTGAGTAATTGATCTGAAATATCTCTGAAATTTTATCATGTACTTGTTTCCAAAATTGTTTTACATGTTTACATCTCTACCACATCTGAAAAAATTACCCTTTTTCATCACATTTCCAACAGGTGTGTGTTTTTTTTAATTATTGGTCATTTTAGCTATTTGAGTTGGAGAAAGGTACCATCTATGCAATTTTATAATAGTTTTCTCTTTAGCTTATTAGTTTTATATGTTTCTAAGCAGTATTCCATTGTCTCTCCCAATCATCAAGATGTATTAGAGCTCTTATGTTTTGTGCCCCTTTAACCATATTATCTCTAACCACTTCTTGCTCAAATTCAAGATTTAGTAGAAGTTTATAGATCTTCTCCACTTGGTGATCAGTATTAACTGACAGAATTTATCAAATTCATTTTCTTTTACTTGTACATCCATCAGCCTTTTATCAATCTTATATTTCTCTAATAATTGTCTGTGTAGCAGCCAATGAGACGCAATTCCATATTCTGTTAATTCTTGTTTTGATTTTAGATAGACTTTATCTCCCTTAATATTCAATACATTTTGGTATGTTATCTATTTGTTCAGTTTAGGCATCTCTTGTCTGTAGAAGGCCTTGTGGAGAGATGTCCAAAGTGGAATCTTAAGGATAAAAAATTGTCTATTTTATCTGTATTTTTTTCCTTATTCTTAGTAATGAGCATCTTATAAAATGGTTATTGAATTCTTTATTGATTCCATCTTTATCAGGCATGTGTGCCAACCAAAAGGTAAGACCACTCCTTCTAACTGTAATAATCTTGAACTCCTTAGGGTAATCCACTCCGTGATCCAGCTCAAACAGCTTGTGTAATCATAAAATTTTAAGTCCGGTAAATTCAGATTGCCTCTCTCTTTTGCGTCTTTTAGAGTTTTATATTTTATTCTGGTTTTTTCTCCCATTCCATATGAATTACCATATATCTCTATCCCACTAAGAGACTCAATGAGTCTGGTTCCTAATTTATCTTCTTGCCACCACTTCCCATCCCTATGGATTTTAACCTAAACCTTCTTTAAGGCTAGAGTAGCCACATTATAGAAGACAGTAATCTTTTTAAAAATGCCTTTTATAGGCCAAATCCGCACTATGCTCTTATATTGCTATTATTCCACTTTCAACATCTTATGGAATCCTGGGGCTTGCAGTTTAGGGAGGGACACTTAGAAATCTCAGCCAGAGAGTTCTTTGGCCTCAGTAAACCATGAGCCCCAGATTTCCACAGGGTGTTGGAAGTGGAATAATAGTACTGTAACAGTGCAGTTTGGAAATGGCCACAGCCTATTTGAAGAAGCAGTTCTATCCAATTTTGGTTAAAAGATCACCTTAAGGGAAAGCAGGACATCCTGTGAACTTCCGGTCTTTCTGCACTATGGTGTTATAGTGCCATTATTCCACTTTTAATATCCTACAGAGTCCTGGGGCTTGCAGTTTAGGGAGATGAATTTAGAATTCTCAGCCAGAGAGCTCTTTGGCCTCAGTAAACTACAAACCACAGAATTCCACAGGATGTTGAAAGTGGAATAACAGCACTGTAACAGTGTAGTGCGGAAAGGCCCTCAGCCAACACACAGGCAGGATGAGGTATTTTGTAGTTATAATTATTTCTGTATGTATGCACTACTGTATAACACGCATGCATATATATATATGTGCGTGTGTGTGTGTATGTATGTATATATATAATCTTTGCATCTCTTTTTTAAAACGCGAGGTGTTGCGCCGAGTGTGCAAAGGGGGTCCGGGACTCGTGCGCTTTAGCCCCTCTGACCTTCCCACGTCTACCCACGAATTTTAATGCCCACACGCGAAGGTCGAGTTTGGGAGGGTCAGAGCTGGGATGGACACCTTCGTTGAAGCTTTTCCAAAGGTTAATTAACGGGATGTAAAGCGGTTTCTTAACCGCGACGTTAAACACACACCTAACATCGGCGAAGGAGCCTCGCTTTCGCCTCTCTCGGGAAGTTCGGAGGACGCACCGAGCTTCCCGCCTCTTTCCGGCCAGCGGAGGCTTCGGACGGCAAACGTGACGCCGCTTCGCTGCTCGCCTGCAGGGGGCGCTGTGCAGCGGAGGGAGCGAGGGTGGCGCCGCTCTTGCGGAGGGCACCAACTCGGTGTCAGAAGCCGGGGGGGGGAGTTCGCAGTTGCCCGGAGAACGAGTGTAAACAAAAGCCGGCGAGCGAGGGCTGTCCGGGGAAGGCGTTGTCGGTGGGTTCTGGAGGCAGCGGCCTTTCTGCCCCCCTCTCTGTCGTCGCGAGTGGGTCGGCCTGGCCCTTGGCCCGACGGGTGACGTAAAGAGCGCAGGCTAGGCAGAGCTGAAGGAGGAAGAGTCTCCGAAGGGGGGGTGTCTGTATGTGTCGGGGGGAAAGTGAAAGGGAGTCCCAAAGAAATCCTGTACAAGGAAGAAAGGCTCACGGTTTCTTACCTGCCACGTCTGCTGGCGGCACGAGCCTGTTATAGTGCGATTATCCCGCTTTCAACATCCTGTGGATCCTGGGGTTTGCAGTTTAGGGAGGGGCCTTTGAGGCCCCTCCCTAAACTGCAAACCCCAGGATTCCACAGGATGTTGAAAGCGGGATAATCGCACTATAACAGGTTAGTGCGGATATAGCCTCAGTCTACCTTGCTGGACCCATCTGCACCTCACTGTAGCCTGGGAGGGATGCTGGGAATAAGATGCTTCAATTAACTCTTAATTATATCCACAGCCAGAGCGATGCCTTTGTTTCAATGCATTCCTGCCTAGAGGCGAAGTGGGAATCTTAATTAACGAGTGCAGGGCCAGGTGTGTTGTTGTTGTCGTTAATTAGCTCGGCCGTAAATGCTGCGGCGGGAGGGGGTGTCCGTCGGACTTAACTTGGTGGGATTTGTTTTTGAGTAGGCGTGGGTTCGAGGGATAAACCAAGGTAAGAATGTGCAGCTAGAGGTTTAGCCAGTAAATACAAGAAAATGTGCTGGCTATTATCTGTTAATTTTCCTGAGTGACTTTGATGCTCCAGCCTACCTTCGTTATTGTATTTAGTATTTTTATATTGCACCCTTTTCTCATTTGGTAGTTCAAGGTGATGCACATGGTTTCCCACCTCTCCCATTGTGTCACTGCAAAAATCCTGTGTGGGTTAGATGGTGCAGAGCCAATGCTACTTAATAATCTCAGTGGCTGTTTCAAGTTGGCTCTCCTGTGTCGTATTAGTGCACAGTGAAATGTAGCGTTGTTGCACTCCTCCCATGTCTGTTGGAGATAAATGACAGGTAGGGGATCAAGAGATGTGGTTTGTGCCAGAACTAAACAGTGAACAAATGGGATGCTAATCCCATTCCATGTAACGGATTAGAAGCATAGAACTGGCCTAGTAGTAGGGGCTGAGGTACTGTTTGGCCTCCCTCTCTCTCTGTATGCATATGTGTTCAGCCTTGGGGCAGGGAGAATACACAACTTTCAAAGAATTTTAAAAGCAAAACAAAATTAGAAATTCGTTACAAACTGCTAAGGTAGCAGAAAAGAAGAAAGGTAACTTTGCACTCCTTACAACATTAGAAACAACCTGAATTAGCCTATCAGGATTGCTCTTCACAGCAGCCAGAGGTAATAAAATATCCAGTGAAAAGCAAATTTACAAAAAGGAGAGAAGGCATTAGGGCAGAGTTACATCATCTGTCATTAGTGACGTTACAAACTGTCTAGCGGATGTCCCTGACTCCTCTGCAACAGCTTCCTACACAATACAATAATGCTATTGTGACTGCTTTCTATAGTATATATAATGTATAAATATGGTGAGATCTGTACACAATGGAGGAATAACTAGTTTCACACTACAAAGGATCAGATCTTTAATAGCTTTTGATGAAAACATGTAACTGTATCCTACGAGTTTTTTCAAGAGGGAAACAGCACTTTTTGACATTTGCCCCTTCTTTTGTTGTTGCAGTTTGTGTATGCCAGAAAGTAGTGTGAGTTGACAAGTTAGTTGAATTCTTTTTGAGTTTGAGATAAAAAGTTTCTTGAATGGAAAATTTCAAATCACTTTGGTAGATCACATAGATCTGTGGTGGGAATTAAGATTCAGAGATTCTTCAATTTAAAATCAGAGAATATGGTGGGCCAACTTGTTTTAATTTTTGAAGAGTAATCTTTAGTCAGCAGTCACCTATAGTTAAGTGAAGAACAGTGTCTAAAGTTATGGTCTTTGCCTCCTATAGATCATACCTGAAATGCTGAAGATTGGGAATGTTATGAAGAAAGAAATGCAAGGAAATCTCTCAAAGTGAAGTTACATTAAGTGAAGTTACAAAGTGAAGTGACATTAAACACAAAACCATACGCAAACTGCAATGGAAGAAGTTCCAGTTAAAGTAGCAGTGAGAATAAGACCTTTGCTTTCAAAAGAAGTACTTCACAACCATCAAGTATGTGTGAGATTAATCCCAAATACTCAACAAATTATCATTGGAAAAGACCGTGTTTTCACTTTTGATTTCGTTTTTGGCAAACATTCAAGCCAAGATGAAGTGTACACAACATGTATTAAGCCATTGGTGGCATCTCTGATAGAAGGATATAACGCTACTGTTTTTGCCTACGGACAGACAGGTTCTGGGAAGACGTACACTATTGGAGGAGGTCATGTTGGTATGTTCTAAAAAGCTTATCCTTTTTATACTGATGTGGTTTCCTTGATAGAAGCATTATGCTATAAGCAGTATACTGCAATAAGGATCATGCCACTTGATGAAGGACCAAGAAGGATAATCTCTTCATAGGCTTTGTTAGGTAACTGTGGTTCATGTGGTCCCTGACTTCTTTTCCCCTTGAAATAGGATGGGGCATAAGTTTTCCCACCAGAAGTTGTATTGTTTCCATTTTAAATAGTTTCAGGTTTATGCAGTGTGAAGACTGCAATGGTCTGCCTGACAGCATCTCTATAACAGTTGCTATCACACTGAAATATTAATTATGTTAGCATATTAATAAAAAGTTTTAAGTTTGATTGACAACAGGAGAGGGCAACTTTAGATATTGTTGGACTGCAGTTCCTGTCAGACTTAACTAGTGGTGAAATGTGATGGTTGCTGCAGCCTAATGACATTTGGAGGCCACACACACACACGCGCACACACACACACAGAGTTTAAGGTATCAATTGTTAATGTAATTGTTATTTTTAGTTATCCAGAGCAGAAAGCTATGTTAGGGGTATTCTCAAAGAAGCAAGGTAAAAAAAAAACCTTTTATGATATGCAGCTTGCTTAATGAAACATTCATTTTGGCAAAGTACAAGAGACTGAAATAAAACTGTTATCTCATCTGGTTTCTTCATTTGACTGCAGTTCCATGCAGTGTTGCCCAACTGCACTTCCACTTGAATAGCAGGACTCCCCCATCTCTTCCCCATGTTACCCTCCTTGCCACCCTCTTCCAGGGTCTTCCAATACCCTGGATTAAATTTGGATTCACAAGGGGCTCCCAGTGGCAGAGGGCATCAATTCCACCAATTATGTCCATGGCCACTGGTGGACACCATAGAAGCTATGGTGAACACGTGCTAGAGGTACTGGCTTCTTGCTTTCTATATTAGGGCTTTTATACCAACAGTGTACTGATAGTACAGGACACACATTACAGACTGCTATAGTGGCTTTACCAGTGTCTGCAAGGTGTCAAAAGGAAGTGTAACTGTTCTATCATTTATAAAATGCCATAATGTATTTGCTAAACTAACAAACAAAAACAGACTTTCCAGATTAAATGCTACCAAATTAAGCCATGACTTCACCTAGTTTCCTGCAGCTTTAATGCAGTTTGAGTGCCCACATGAATTATCCTTCATTATTTCTTCCAGTTTTAGTGTTGCTAATGGAGTTCATATCATGCCCCTAATCAATTTTTCTAAGGATGCTGTATTACTTTCAGTGTATTTGTGACATTATGCTGAATCTGGAGTCCTGCTATTCAAATATTGATGATGTGATTTGGTTGTTCCACTAAGCAGTAAAGGGGCTCCTTTATGTTTCTGGTGACCTGGGTATTAAAATTAATTGTATTATCTCTTTCACTAATGAAACAATTGAATATTGAATGTATTTTCTTAAATCATATTCACTGACTTTATGTATAGTTACTATGCCTCTCAGCTGATTCTAACAAGTGTTATTCAAATGTTCTGTTTTGTAGTAACGAAACATTATTTTGATTCTTGATTTTAAATCCACTATACCTTCAAGAGCTTTAGAGTTTGGGCTTTTTAAAATATGAATTAAATTATTACATTATTTTGTTTAAGCTAGAAGCTGTCAGTGTTATGCTCAGGATGCAAGGTTACATGATGCTTTAAACTTTCCTGGGGCTTATGCGCTAACACAAAAATGAGAATTATGTGGTCCTCCAAAAGTTATTAGACTTCAGCTCTCAGCTGTCATCATCGTTTATACTGGCTAGAACTGCGAGGAGTTGCAGTCTAGCACCATTTGGAGGGTTGCCTAATTCCTACTTTTAAAGAAACACTTTTTCTTTTCTTTTGTTCTAAATATTGTTTCCTGTTTCTGATAGTTTAGGCTATAGACCTGAAACTATTTAATTTGCTGTAGTAATTGGGTAGTACTAATGCTGATGCTATTATACAGTACTTTATGTGTTGAGAATACTTAATATGTGTTATTTAGATTCTAGATATAATCCTCTAAAATAATTAAGTATTAATCTATTGGAGGACTTCTTTGGACTATCTATCTTGTTTTAGGACTGCAAACTGATGGCCTGATGGATCATAACAAAAACAAAAACAAAAGAATGAGAGAAAACCAAAAAACTAATTACTATCTTTGGATAATAATGATACTCATATTGCTGGCTGCTCTCTATCAAAAGAGGAGTGTGCGACACATTCTCTTGCATACCAGTTTCACATCTGTTGGATTGAGAAGTGGATGCACAAAATCAGTTGAAGGATTAAGTAGAAAATAGCGCCCAAATACACCTATTTAGAACAATATCTTTCCTGTGAAATCATGTTCAAGCACTAACTCACTATCTGTAGCATCCACTAGTGCACTGTTAGAAATGAGTTTGCAGAAACTGTTCCAGGAACTCCCTGAAAAACATACCTTGAGGACTGCAGATCCTCTGGAATGAGGTAATTTATGGCATAGGCGCTTCAGAAGAAGCAAGGAATCCTTTTAAAAAAAATTCAGGCAAGGGCAACCTCTGCAGCTGGAGCTTCTATTTGCAGGAAGAGTGACTTTCATCCCACTGCTGACCCCCATGGAGAAGCCATCTGATTTTTAGAAGAAGCTTTTGGAGAAGCTCTTAGGATTGCTGATGGAAGGAAGCGGGAGGAGGTGTTTCTGCTTTCTCCCAGCATGAAGTTGGAAACCAGCCTTATGTCATGTTCAGTGCTTTGGTGTCACATCATGTTCCAAGCTGCAACCAAAATATTTGTATTCTAGTAGTGTGCCTGACTTGTTAAATCTTGACAAACCTTGATTTCATACCCATAATTGGTTACATAAAGAATCTTCAGAATCCTTCTAGCATTTTGGTATGTCCATGTGCATTTGAATTTGTAGATTTGAGCTGTGTGCTTGATTCACATTTTTGCTTACATTTTAGCTTCAGTTGCAGAGGAAGAGAAGGTATAATTCCACGTGCAATCCAGGAAATATTTCAAATTATTTTTGAAAATCATAATGTTGACTTCACAGTGAAAGTTTCTTATATAGAGGTTTACAAAGAAGAAGTTAGAGATTTGCTGGAAATGGAGACCTCTATGAAAGATCTACACATTAGAGAAGATGAAAAAGGCAATACAGGTACAGATAAGAATTTGAACACATATATATATATATTTGCTACTTGCCAATAACCAATTCTAGAAATGTGTATTGAAAACTTTTTAAAAAAATGCATACTGTTTATGCACTGAATGGTCTACTGCCAGTATGACTGGGTTTTAAGATTATGTCATTGATCTGGAAATATTACACAAGTTTTCTTGGTACAAATTTAATTTCTAGTCTAGCCCAGAAATATGTCTGTTTATAATTGTTGGGAATATGTTTACATATTATGCATCACTAGTCTAGCCTTTTGGCAGTTGATAATTTTACCTTGCTTTGGTTTAAACAGATGTTTTTGAAATTAAGATACTCTTTAAAATGAGTGTGTTTCTTTTTAAATCAGTATTTCTAGCATAATTTGCAAAATAATTTTGCAATGTCCATAATCTATTTTTACTTGCAGTAACCTTTTTCAGCTTAAAAACTTTGAGTTGCAGTATTTCATAGAGGCATACTGGATTATTTAAAGATCCTTGAAGTCTCCATCCTACTTAAATGTAATAAATTAAGAATTGTCAACTTCCCACTGTTTTGATTCTGGTATGAATTTTTATGCCACCAGAACTGTAAAATAATAATAGTAATACTACTACTAATAATTAATAACAACAACAACACTCAGCACAAGATGCTATCTTGTACTGACTCATATCATGGGTCCATCCAGCTCAATGTTAGTTATACTTGTTGGCAGCTGCTCTCCTTGGGTTTCAGATCAGAATCTTTCCAAGACCTCCCTGAATGACAGAGGTTGAAGTTGGAATCCTTCAGTTTAAAGCATGTTATTATTCATTGAGCTACGTTGTGTGTGTGCGTGCGCGTGCGCATACCACCTGTAAAAACAATGGTATTGTTTATAATTAAATAACTATATACATTCTAATGTCTTATTTCATTTTTTGGATCCTGTCCTGTTTGAGTAATAACTATATTTTAAAATAGTCCACTACATTTTGCTGACAACTTTGTGTTTACCATTTCTTCTGGCTTGATTTTTTTTCCTCCTAAGTCATTGTTGGTGCCAAAGATTGCCAAGTTGAAAGTGTGGATGAAGTGATGAGCCTGTTGGAAACTGGGAATGCTGCTCGACACACAGGCACAACACAAATGAATGAGCATTCTAGCCGATCTCATGCTGTTTTTACTATTAGCATTTGTCAGCAACAGCAACCTGTGCAGACTCAGAAAGACACAAACTCTGGACAAGATTCATCTAGAAGTTCAGGCCAACTGATTGCATCCAAGTTTCACATTGTGGACCTTGCTGGATCAGAAAGAGTAACAAAAACTGGGAACACTGGTGAAAGATTCAAGGAATCAATTCAGATAAATAGTGGCTTACTGGCTCTGGGAAATGTGATAAGTGCTCTTGGAGATCCAAAGAGAAAAAGTGCACATATTCCATATAGGGATGCTAAAATTACACGTATTCTTAAGGACTCCTTGGGAGGCAATGCCAAGACAGTCATGATAACTTGTATTAGCCCATCATCTTCTGATTTTGATGAGTCACTCAATTCCATTAAATACGCCAACAGAGCCAAAAATATTAGAAACAAACCTATTGTCAACTACAACCCAGATTGGGACCGCATTGATGAAATGGAGTGTGCAATCAAGTTGCTTCGAGAAGCTTTGCAAAACCAGCAGGTTAGCGGACAGAACACTGGCAAGTCACAAGACTTGTTTCAGGAGAGAAGCAAAATCCGTTCTCTTGAAGAGCAGGTTGCTCAGCTTCAAATAGAAAGTTTCAGTTACAGAAATTGCATAGAAGAAGCCTATGCAGTCCTCACTGACCTGAAAAATATTGCCAGTCTGTCAAAAAGTCAACATGATAAACTGCAAGATTGGCTATCTGTGGCTCAGGAACTCAGAAGGGAGGCTCCATCCATTCCACAAATAAACAGTGGAAGTGGAGGTGACCAAGAAGGACCATACCATATCACAATTCTTCAACTGAAAAGAGAGCTGAAAAAGTATCAGGTATTTACAGTAAATGCAATGGAAGTAATGAGTATACAAAAAATAGATATGAGAAATTTTCTGTCCTTAATTCTCCTGTCAAGGGATTCCTCATAAGTCACATGTCTACACAGCTTGTTCATTAGAATAGGAAATTAAACATGCTAGATGAAGAAGCAAGATTTTGTTCATTGTGGGTTTATTGTGAGTCAGTGGAAGCTGAGTTGCATAGTACCTTATTAGTTGCTTTCCTTCCATACTCTGCTGATTGGTGCTTATATTGAGCAGACCTGGTAATTGTTCCAGATTCAATGGAGAAATCTTTCACAGTTTTGCAAACTGCCTAAATTTTTACACACACCCACATCAGTAAAGTCATGTGAGACATTCCAAGATATTTGGTACACACACATACACAATCATTTGGAGAGGATTTCCAGATGGAACATGGGGAAACACATGAGAGAAGAGGAGATGAAAATCCATTGTGCATGCTTCCATTTTGCTCACATGTTGTTGATGTCTCCATCTCTTGTACAAACTTCTGCTTTTTTTATGTATGTGGACCAATGTTTTAGTATCATCCATCACCTGCTTCACCTGATTGAAAATATTAAATCTTTTGCTGCAAATATGTTGCTGGTTTGCTTAGCAATACCAGTCTGGCTTTTGGTTAACTGTACAATGTAATTAATGAGATAAGTAGTTCAAATGCTGTCAAATTCTCGCATGCAGTGATTTACCCTCCCCTCCCTGCACTGCACTTTGTTATTTAGCAAGCTCTTGCTGCAGATGAAGAAGTTTTTAGTGAGAAAGAACTTGAGATGAAAGTACTGCAAGATCAAATACAGAAGTTGATAAAGGAGAATGAAGAATACCTGCAATCACTACAGGAGGCACAGGATACAAATAGAATACAGGTAACCACTTTGTGCAGGTTACTTCATGCATCTTTGTAAAATGACCTTTAAACAGTAGTTCTTACAGTTTAAACATAGCACAATCCTATGTCTCATTGTCTGAAATAAAGTCCCATTAGCACTTGCCCTCATGTAACTACATGTAGGATTGTAACTGAAGTTTTAATTTAGCTGTGTCAAACTTGTAGTCTATTGATGCATTCCATTTTTAGAGCTTAATTATTTTATATTTTATATTATATTTCTGAATCCAAATATTATACAAAGTAAAAGGCCACTTCATTAGCACCTGGGTAGATCTCCTGTGAAAAGTATATGAACCACTCTGAATTTTTACCGTGGTGTAATCTGAAAGGTTCTTACAGCAACTTCTCTTAGTGTTGATAATGCTACAGAGCTCTTTTTTCCTTACAGGTAAGTAACTGTAATGCTTAACTGAAATGTTGTGTGATATAGTTCTTTTCCCTTTCTGTTAACTGTGACTGTAGGGATTTCTTAAACCAGTTACAGAGATTTCCAATGAATAGAAATGAATACTAGGAAAAGCTGTAGTGCATATGAGTGCCAATAATACCATACTTCAAAAAGTAGCAAAATGTGTAGAGTTACTGAGAGCAGCTGATTTCCAATAACTACAAATTCTTCTCTTTTTTTTCAAGAATGAGAAAATGGTGGAGCAGCAGCTTATAATTGACCAGCTAAATGACAAATTAGAGAAAATGGCAAAAGTTTCTGCTTCCAGTGGTGCTTGTGGGGATGGGCCACCTGCTATAATGTCTGCTAAGAGGCCATTCAGTGTCCCATTGACTAAAAGATTGGTACAATCCATTAGCCCACCAATGGGTCTGAATTCTCGAAAGGTAGATATGAAAAATTATTCTTTTCCTTATTTATTGTAAGTACTGTACAAAAATGATCATCTTCTTCCATAATAAGTGATTCTTCCCATCTGTTGAATGCAACTGCCCCAGTCTTATTTTAGAGGTTTGTAGTAGAATGGAAATGTGCAGCAGCATCTTCAGTTTAGAAAAGCTTTCAGGAATGGATGGCCTCTTATTGAATTCAGGAGGCAGGGCTATGATACCTGATTGGTAGCGAATTAAGTGAGTTGATCTTTTTCTAGGTCTAGACCCATCTTTTCCAGGCGAGCTGAGTTCTTTAGATTCCAGCAGTAAAGCCTACTGTCCATATATCCTCTGGGAACTAAGTGGAAGGAGAAAGAACCCCCACAAGGGCACCTTGATATGCCTGGGACATGACACATTAGCATTACAGTCATGGATTAAGGCGCCTGTGTTCCAGTCAACAGCTTGCTCTGAATCCTAAAGGCTTGTCTCAAAACTTATTGCATACAGGAACAGCTATAGACCATAGGAGAACCAGGATCCAGTTCATGAATGTGGTCTCAGCAACCTCCCAACTCCATAGCAAGCACAAAATCTTGGTGTCAGCTTGCTGTGAGCATCACATTAGGGCATTTTGGAATGCTACCAGAATAGGTCTTCTATAGGCCTCAAAACTGCAGCAGCCAGTTCAGTTGTAATTAAGATGGGGGCAAGCAGTATTCCTTGAGAGACCACAATCTCTTAATCTTCCTTTCACAGGATACTTTTGGAGAACATACTCCTTAAGGTGTATGGGGTATGCATGCTTAATGCATACTAATGAGATGTAGTGGTTAGGGAAACCAAGGTTCAACTCTTCAGTTAGATATGAAAGTTATTGGGTGAGTGAAGCAGTCACGCTTTCTTAATATGATTTTAACATGGTGATGTACCTTACACTGAAGGCCATTGTGAATGGGTGAGCAAAGTGAACTCTATGAAGGCTCTGAACTCTTCTGAGATGGGATATAAATGGAATAAAAATGGAATAAAAAGATGGCGTATAAATGTAATAAATTCCACAGTTAATATTTTCTTTTTAATTTCTTTAAAGGTACACACAAGTCCTCCTACATATTCCTTAAATAGAGTAATGGCTGGATTTCAGACCCGCAGCCAAATAATGTTGGATCACATAGAAGAGCAAGATGAAGTTCTTCATTGCTGCTTCTCCGATCATAGTGATGAAGATGAAAAATATGATAAGAATAGAAAGAGACTTCAGTTTAGGTACTTCTTTGGTCATGTTTGTCTCACAACCAACTAAGACTTGAAATCTAAATAATATGTCAGTGTTAAAATAAGTGAAAATAAGTCTAATCTAACAATTGGTGTGATTAGCATTAGAGCAGCTTTAGTTATAAGGAGGATATTTTTGTATAAACAGGGCTGGCATTGATAGCTTTTTCAACACATGACATTGTGTGAGTTAGAGATATAGTGTTTGCTACAGTGGGACAGCCTGAGGTCTTGTTTTGTATTTAATGCTATGGAATTTTATAAAATATCCCGTTTCCCTTCAAATGTAAGATACTTGAAGTCTCAAAACTACAGTTTACTTCTACGGCATAAAAAATACTAATGTATGTTCTTTAATTTTTTTCTAGACGTTCCTTAAACCGTACATGGACACGAAAGCAGGCTTCTCAGTGCTCTGTGCTTGAACAAACAGAACAAAGTTCTCATTTACAAAACAGGAGTATCTCACAGATAGAAATTGCTACTGGTAAAGGAAGTTGATTGATGCAACAGTATAAAATATGTCTCCTTTATATGATCATCTGATAACAGAGCAACTTTGGTCCTAATAGTAGTACGGGACATTCCTTGTGGAAGCTTGAACTGGAATCTGAAGAACTGTTCATTTCTTTTATTTCTATTCCACCTTTCATCCAGCTTGGGATCCAAGGTGGTTCAGAACATACCTGTTCAATTAGCTGTTAAATTAAATGTTAGATTAGTTAATAAGTGTCACATTTACGCTTGTACATAAGCCTCTTTGTCTTCACAAAACATATACCTATTTCACTTTTTTTTTTGTTACATTGCTGTCCTACATTTCCTAGTTCAGGGTGGATTAAAAATAAAATCAGTATATTTAACAGACAAGCAAGGTTATATAGAAAATTTCAAGATACTCATAATAAAATCAGATACAAACAGTAGATTATGGATGCTGAATTGTAAGATGTCTGGCAATGTGTGACATCACAAATGCCTTCTACCAATTTCTAGTGGAATGGAAAATCACATGCATGCTAACCAACTAGGTGCCTTGGAGATGCATTGAACTGCAACTCCCCTAATACCACAGCCATGTCATGTTGTGGTGCAAGTAGATTGCACTTTTAAGTCAGAAGTGTCTTTGTTTTACCATCAATCTTCTAAAAATGTAATAGGAGTTCTGCTGCTGATTTTAATGGATAGAATTACACCATTTGGTTTCTGCCCTGTACAGTTACATGCATCTGATTTACTAAAATTCAGTGTATCTGGAGCGTAGGGTGCAACACATCAAAACTGCATGGCTAAATATTCATAAACACTTAAAATTGTACAAATTTACATGAAACTATGGAAAATATTGCACATGAACAGTATCAGCTGGGGATTGTGTACATGCCCCAGTCATTAAGGAAGATTGCTATCAATGCTAGACACTGTGAACTGGGGCATCTCATACCTCAGCTTGATACTATTCATAGGCCTATACCAATTTTTGTACCTTCCTTTGGCAACATGCATAGTCTTCAAGCTATGAACATTGAACAGTGGCCAGTCAATCTGATTTGCATTGTCTACCTTGTGAAATCTCGCTTGCTTACGATGTTGATGAGGCTTTATGTGAAATCTCACTTGCTTACCATGTTGGTCAGACTAGATATGAATTGTTCTCTTCATGTTGCATTTTTAAAGTGTTAGGCTCTGTCTTTTTTAGTTTAGGAAGATGCTACATGTTCTCTAAAGTGTTATTCTTTTGTTCAAGGTGCTGCTGATATTGAGTGTATCAAGAAAAGTCAGATATTAAATATGCAGAAGTTAAAGAATTCAGAGCTAAAACTTATTGCTGCTAAGCAAAAAATGAGTGAACTTACACTTAATATCAGAATGAAGGAAGATCTTATTAAAGAACTGGTAAAAACAGGTAACCAGACTGTGAATTCATGCTGAGTACAGTTATATGTTGTAAGAGGACCAAAGACAAATTAAGTTACTTTTAATCTACTTCTATATTACTTATGGAAAAATTTGGAGAGACCAGGGAAGGAGTTTAACAGAGACTACATCACATTGAGTTTGTGGAAATGGCTTCAAATTCCCATTCAGCCAAGAAACTTTATTGTTCTGTTTCAACCTGAACTACTTCACAGGATTTGAGAATAACATTGGGAATGAGGAGACATTACCTGAAGCAACTTAGAGGAAAAATGTAGTGGTGGGGGTTGAAGCTTACTTTAAATATCAATCAAAGCAATTAGTAATAAACTGTTATTAATAAATATAGATGGTTTTAAAAGGCTGCTACAATGTTTAAAGCCACAAATAATAAGTCTGGTGTTATTGTTTTTTAATCTTTTTTCAAGGTAATGATGCTCGATCTGTAAGCAAGCAGTATTCTCTGAAAATAGCACAACTGGAACAAGAAGCAGACCAGGCCAAAGCTGATTTAGCTGAAACACAAAGGCAGTTGCAAGAGCTTGAGAACAAAGAACTACGAGACATTGCTGAAAAAACTAGGTTACAGAAAGAATTTAGGAAAAAAATGGATGCAGCAAAGATAAAAGTGCAGGTACTTTCAACTGGAAAAAAAGTCTTTATTGTTATAAGAAAAGTTAGAACATATGTGCACGTAACCAATTGTAACAATCATAGTGTCTTCGTATAATAAAACATATTACATTGCCCAGCTATTATGACACGGTGGAATATAGACTGGAAAACTGGTGTATCTGAATAATAAATTATGTGATATGTTAATGTATTCTTCATCTTCCTCCTTCTCTCTTTCTTTCTCACACATAAACATATAAGACCCTGGTCTAAGGCAAGGCCACTACATGTGTAGAAGAGGTTTAAACATTCTCCTGTCAGCTACTTGTTTTCTGAAATACTCACTACCACCTTGCAGGGGCTAAAAAAGGGAATATACTTCACTGGTGCTAATGGAGACTTTTTAAAACAAATCTTTTCATTTTCCCATATCTGTCTGGCAAAGGAAGGAACAGTTTCAGAAAATGGCTGGTGGTGGAGGCTGAAAACTCTTCTACCTTAGTGTGGTGGTCCTGCTTCAGATCAGGGCCTAGCATGCTTACTTGTGAACTTTATTAATGTGACCTACACGGTAATCACTTTTTTATCAGAAGACTTCTTTGGTTCTTTACATTTTGTCTGCTTGTTTTGTTTATAGCATCAGGTATAGTTAAAAAAACTATATGCCTAATGTGGCCCACGAATTGTCTATGAACAAAAATCGCAATGAAACAAAACAAAACTTAATGTTGACCAATGCAATAAAATAATAGCAGAACAATATGGGCTAAACTATGCTGTGCAACTGTATAGGTCTTGCAGAAAAAACAACAGGACACTAAGAAACTAGCATCGTTATCCACTCAGAATGAGAAGCGCATTTTTGAAGTAGAACAGAATGTCAGTCACATGAAAAATCAACAAGCTCAGTTACAGAGAAGACTGAGAGAGGAGAGTGAAAAAAAGAAAAGTTTGGAGGCAGAAATTCAGAAGGGTCAGCTGCAAATCAAGGCAAGAGACTTCTTTTTTGCTTGTCCTCTTAATGAAGTTGTAGTAGCAATTAATTCTTTGTGTTTTACTTAGTATTACATAATTTTGAGAGTTATGTTTCGGTATATATTATATCATATTCAGAATCAAAAATAACGATGAGTTGATGTCGTTCTAATGACTAATAGCATCAGTGAAACCAGGAGGTCCCTGCTTTAAATTTCACCTCAGGCCTGTGGGGAACCACCTGCTATGTTGCAGAGGTTCAGTGAGAGATTTTGCCCTCCAGCCTTCCAACTATTTCTTGCCACTAAAATTTAGTTTTCTTTCTTAGTTAAAATTTAGTTTTCTTTCTTCTTTTAATCTTAGAGCATATCTGATCTTTCCAATATAATTTTTTCTTTACTTTCAGGAGCTTCAACAAAAAATGGAACAACAGGCAGAGATTTTAAAACTAAAAGATGAAGAAATAGCTGCAATTAAAAGGAAAAACTCATCTGAAATGTCACAGGAACTACAGGTAGCTAATATTTTGTAAGCCTGATGATAGAAACTGATTGGTTTGCTCAAAAGTTGCAGCTTTTTACTTTGAAAGCATACAAATCAAGGAAAATGTTTCATTAACAGACAAAAATATAAGAAGAAACTGAATCTTTTAATTAATAGTTGTTCTTCTTCAATTATGTTTTTCAGTACACTTTTTTTTAAAAAAAAGACTAATTAATTGCTAGGGCCCACCAGTAAGAACTCTGAGAGGTGATTCATGTAGTGCATGCATTTTGCTAATCATACAGATCCATTATCTTTTGTTTCTAAATATGAGATAAACTTTCAAATATTTCCCTTTATGTCTGTGTGCAAAGCTACAGATTCAGCTTCAGTTAGCTATTTTGTATGCAAAAGAAATAAATCCTTTTCTTTTCTACAGCTTTCTAACGTCTACATTTCTCACTATCAATTGATTTAGTTAAATATTATTAGGTACCTGAGGCTTCACTCCTATACCTGCTTACCTGGGAGTGTGGGTACTTTTAGACAGGTTTTTCAGTGCCAGGCTGTTGTGGTATGCCTTCAACTTATGGTGACCCTAAGGCGAACCTGTCATGAGGTTTTCTTCACAAGGCTTATTCAGAGAAGGTTTACATGGTCAGAAGATACCATGTAGTTAGTCCATGTTTTTACTTTACATGCATGTGTGGAGAAAAAAAAAGCATGAAAGAAAACATGAGAGAATTACAAATAGAAGATGTTGTCAGTACCTCTCATAAAATTCTGTGGGTTGGGCAGGGTGATTATACTCTAAAAGTCTAGCCATGGAAGTACCCTATGCCCCCTGAACTTAGTGGGACTGATTTCTGGGAAGATAGATATTAGTTCAGTCTTTACATACCAGTGTCATCCATATTCTATGCCTAATCAATTTTGGTGTAAGTCCTAGAAGATTGACATTTATGCTGGTTTTTGTGCAAGGTGAATCCTACTGAAGGCCACATAGCTGAAGATATTGTTATTAATTGCCATCAAGTCAACTTCAATCTACAGTGATTGTATAAATGAGAGACCTCCAAGTTGCCATATCATCAGCAGTCCTGCTCTGGCCTTGCACACACACAGCCATGGCTTCCTTGATTGAGTCTGTCCATCTGCAGTGTCATCTTCCTCTTGTCCTGCTCCCTTCCGTCTTAGCAAGTATTATTGTCTTTTCTAGGGAATGAAGACGTCAAAATGTAACAATCTCAGTTTAGTCAGTGTACTAGTTCAACAGCTAGTGTGATAAAATGCAGCTTTGCCTGACCCCCTTACCAACTGGAGAACATTCCATTTCTCCATATTCTGTCCTTCTAGTAGCTTTTTGTCCAGAGTACAGGTTATCCATCAGAACAGTCAAGGGTTGTGGTGCACCCATTTCTTTAAGAGAGAACCATAGTTTTTCATTATCTGCACAATTGAAGG
Source organism: Iguana delicatissima (assembly GCA_948472985.1). NCBI lineage: Eukaryota > Metazoa > Chordata > Lepidosauria > Squamata > Iguanidae > Iguana > Iguana delicatissima. Next base: position 632,950 of record CAOKZL010001081.1, read on the forward strand.
TTTTGCTATAAAGCAAAGACTGATTTTCTTCAGAAATTCTTTGATATGCTACATTATCCAAAATATGCTTGCAATATGATCCTAGTGCCTCTTCCTTCACTGAACCCAGCTTGGACATCTGACATTTCTTATTCCATATATGGAAAAAGTCTTTGTTGTAGAATTTTCAGCATCATTTTGCTCAATGGGAGGTTAATGTAATGGTCCTGTGGTTACTGCAATCCCTATTGTCCCCTTTCTTGGGGAATGGAATGTAGTTTGGGCATTTCCAGTCTGCAGACCATTGTCTTGTTCTCCATGTTTGTTGACAGATTTTAGTTAGAACTAGAGGAGATTCTGTCTCTGTAGCTTGAATCAGTATGCCATTTCTCTTGGTATTTTATTTTTCCCAAGTGCACTGAGTGCAGCTTCCACTTCACTTTCTGAAATTGTAGATTCATCTTCAAATAGTTCTTCCTTGAATTAATTTGTCACTCTTTCATTTATTTTATATAGTTGCCTAGTGCATTGTTTCTGTTGTCTTTTCATTTGTACTTGGTCATGTAGTGTGTTCCCCTGGTGGTTGTAGAGCATCCCCACTCCTGGTTTAAATTTTCTTTTTTTACCCTGGGTCTTGCAGAAGAGGCCTCTTGTTCTACTTTTCTTGCTGTCATCTTCCATTTCTCTGCATTGATTATTATAGTAGTTTTTCTTATCTCTGTGCACAAGTCACTAACTTGTTTCATTCAGAGTTCTGATCCTATTTCTGTCTCCTTTTACTTTTGCTTCTTATGTGTCCTTAACTGTTTGAAGAATCTTATCTGTCATCCATGAGGCTTTTCTTTCTTTTTGGCTCCAAAGAGTTGTATTTTGGCAAAATGGTTGGTTTACTATTCTTCTTTAGTTTTACTCTAATTTTTGAAATTAGCAGTGCATGATCTCTGCCAGAACCTGCTCCTAGTCTTGTTTTTGCAGAGAGAGTGGAGCTTCTCCATCTTCTACTTCTGATTATGTAGTCTATTTGGTTTCTATATTGGTCATTAGGTGATATCCATGTAATACAATCATCTCTTTAGTTGCCTGAACAATGTGTTTGCAAGAATATTGGCCTCACAAAATTTAATCAGTCTCTTTCTTGCCTCATTTCTTGATCCTAGGCCAAATTCTCTAGCTGTCTTTGGTTGTGCTGTTCCTGTTTTCACATTCCAGTTACCTATGAGTATCAACATATCCTGTTTTGGTGCATGAGCATTCTTGGGCTGACAGGAGGATCAATCCACGATGCCTGGGTTTGATCCAGGCACCAGTATACGCAGGAGCCGTTCTCGAGCTCGATGAAATTCTGTTAAACCGGCTCCAGCACAAAATATTTCAAATTCTTTTGTGTAGTTGGACTGTAAAGTTGGATTATGATTGTATTTATGGCTTTTCCCTGAAGTCTTATTGATATTATTCAGTTAAACTTTGTATTATATCCCCAACTGCTTTTGTTACGTTTCTCCTCACTGTTAATGCTGTCCTGTTTCTTCTTAGGTTTTCATTTCCTAAGTAAACATTGTGTGATTATATGACTCAAAATGTCCCATTCCTGTCTGCTCTAGCTTGCTCATCCCAAGTATTGCAACATGTATACTTTCCACTTCTTCTTTTATAATGTCTAAATTCCCCTGATTCATGCTTCTCACAGTCTGTGATGCTATTATACACATTGTGCAGCTTCAGACTTTTCTTCCATCTGTGAGCATATCAACAGCTGAACATCCTTTTGGCTTGAATCCAATTGAGTCACTAGCCACAGTGTTGCTCATACTTGTCCTCTACTCTTTCCCAGTAGCTCATTAAGTGTCTTTTGATATGGGAGTCTTATTCTCTGACACTATCTCTTTTTTCATTTTGGATTGTTTTATCATAGGGTCTTCATGATAAAAGACATTTCAAAAGTGGCTTACCAGTGCTTCCTTCTGTGCAGTACTAACAAGTGTTAGCTGTGGTACCACTGCCTTTTTCTCTGAGAGATCCTCTGCCAGTGTTAACCCCTGCTCCCCACTACTGCTGCTGCCCAGTATCTGCATGGTACATTTAGTCTGGCTCCTCTGCAAAAGTCTATCTGAGATGAGAGACCCTACCAGCAACAGTGCTATCATCAGCATAAGCTTTGCCTCACAGAAGCACACAATCCCATCACCACAGAATGGTAGTGCCATAGTGGGAGCTGAGGATGTACTTATAAATTTATCCTAACCTTGTACATCTTTTTGTCCTTGGCATAGAAATTAGAAGAGAAAAAGAAATGGCTAGATGAAGAGCTAGAGAAGGTTTTGCATCAACGTCAGGAGTTAGCTCATCTGGAGGAAGATTTAAAAAGAAGAGAAGCTATCATTTCCAAGAAAGAAACACTGATGCAAGAGAAGAGCCATTTGGAAATTAAAAAACTGAGATCCAGCCAGGTACTTTTGTTCTTGCCATATTCCAGGCTACTGACTAACAGCTGAAGTTAGAAACACACAAAGCAATAACCAATCTGATGCTATGATCAAGAGTCTGAGGTTCGGGCTGCTTGCCTTTTATAATACTTGTTTTATTGCTCTCAGTTTTAGTAAGATGCTTACCAGTTGGAGGCAAAACGTGAAATATCAGATTTTCTGAAAATATCTGAATTGCTTTTGTTGTTGAACCTGTACCTCATTTGTGATTTTGTCCACAGCTTCAAGAATAGATACGAGTTACAATAAAACAGATAATAGATGTGTTTACAATGTTGCTAGTATGGGATTGGATCATTCTAAGGTAGTTGTCTTTAAGTCTCAAAGTTTGCTGAGGATTGGATTTAGACATAACTCAGCATACCATTGTCTAACAGAAATGTATTGAACTTGATTTCATTTGGACAATTATATATTAATTTTGTCTGAAACCATCCCTCAGTAAATTTTGCTAATGTTTACTAATTGATATGCGTACATGTGTTTGTGCATGTGTGTATTAGCATGGACAAGGATGGCATTTTCCTGAAAGGGATTTGATTTTCATTTGTGGCTTTGTAGGCTCTCAGTAAAGATATTTTGAAATTATCAAGTCGTTTGAACTTACTGGACCAGGAATTATGTGACAAAAATATGCAGCTTCAGAGCAGTACCACTAATGAGCGTGAGAAGATTTTTGAAGAAATCCAGGCTCTGGAGAAAGAGAGGGATCAACTCCTGAAAACAAGGAGCAGTGTGGATGAGAAACTGAAGAATGGCAGAGTATTGTCACCAGAAGTAAGTAATTATATATTAGATAAGTGCAACTATTACTTATTGGTAATAGAAAAAATATATGTAGGTTATTAACTAAATAGCTAATATTTGGAGCTGCTAAAATAGAAATAAAGACAGATTTCAAAAAATTCAAAAGAAATTATTTTAGAGAATATTAGTTCATGCAGGTTGGATTGGTAATAGTTTAAGTTGAATTTATAACTTGTTTGGGGTCTGTGATAGCTGGTAAACGTGAGAGGCAGCTTGAAATCCCTCAGTGGAAAGGACTCTCTGTTCTCTACGTGAAGTGAATTCCATGCTTGATTGCCAGCTGAGAACACATTATTCTACTCTCTGTATTTGAAAACAGCAGCCTCTGCATTCTTATTAAAGCCACCGCATTATAGCCGTAATGTACTTGCATCTGCTACCCCATAGTACAGTGGAAGAGAAACCGTTGAGTTTCAGATCTACGTTCCCTCTCCTGTTCTTTTCACTACCACAAAAATAGCTGTCTGACATTGAGACTACTGCTTCACTATGTTTCAAAACATATACTAGAACACTGACAATGAGCACTTACGGATTTTGGTGACCCTGTCCCATTCTTTACAATCACTGGGGCACTTGGACATGAGAGATGGATCCCCAAAGAGGTGTCCCTGAATTCCCTGTCAGATACACCCAGGACATAGAAGAATGAAGAAGTGTTTTACCCTGTTGCAGTTGATTCCATGCCTGACAGAAGATTCTTCTCTGAAGCACTTGGGTATGGTATCAGGTAAACTGAAAGAGATTCCTTTTTCTACCTACCACTATAAGATAGGAACCTCTGGAGTTCTGTGATGAAGAGTAATAAGGAGATGATGTTATTTAGCCTGATGTTTAGGGTTCAGCTAGAGCAGTGGCTTTAAAGCTTTCTAGTTCTGGGTAACTCATTCCTCATTGACTGTGCTTTCATATTACACCAAGGCAGTGTTCTAGGCAGAGAGCCAACATGATGTAGTGGTTTGAGCATTGGACTGTGACTCTGGAGACCAAGGTTTGAATCTGTGCTTGGCCACAGAAACCCACTGGATGGCCTTGGGGAAGTCACACTTTCTCAGCCTCAGAGGAAGACAAAGGCAAACCCCCTCTGAACAATTCTTGCCAAGAAATCCCTATAATAGGTTGACCTTAGAGTTGCTGGAAGTTGAAAATCACTTGAAGGCATGCAACAATAATAAAGTGTTCTAGGCTACACATTCAACTTAAGCAGTGCACCACCTGTTTGTATGATAGTGTATTACAGAATATGGCCAGTGTTTCCTTACAGGAAAAGCATGGTAGTCAGGTTATCTTACATGGAATACTGTGCACTTAGTGGGATCTTCTTTTCAAAGGACACTTGATAGGTTTTGAAGAGGACCTATAGAGGGATGGATACCAGTACAACCTACATTCCAGCCTAATTAAAAATTGTGCATATGAGAACATAACACACATGACACTGTTTACTAATTATGTTTGCAGTGTAGGTGTTTATATATTCTAATAATACAATGATGATGGTACATTCTGATAAAACAATGACAATTTACAACACTTTGTCTTTACTAGCTTTCTTCTGAAATTTGATTTCGTTATCTTTACTCTCTTTTCAGGAGGAACATTTTCTATTCCAGCTTGAAGAAGGGATTGAAACTTTGGAAGCTGCCATTGCTTACAAAAACGAAAGTATTCAAAACCATCAGAACTCAGTCAGAGCCTCAGCACAAATCCTTTCACACAGTGAAGCCAATGTGATGGGAAAGTTGGTTTCCTTGTCTGCTACTGAATTGCGAGCAATTCTTTTAAAGTATTTTAATAAGGTATGTTCTCAGAGCACTACTCAACAGAGCAAAATCTACCAGTTTTTTTTTTCTAGCACAGAACAGCTGCCTGATTCTGTGATTGTTTTTACACTGCTTTTGGGAGTTTTTATTTTAATATGTTTTAAAATGTTTTAGTTTTGTATTGTTTTTATTTGTTCATTGCCTCAGGAGCCCTTGTGGACTGGGAGGCATTACAGAAATACTCTAAATAAAATTAATAACAATGAATTGCGTAGAAATGTAATTTTGAACCAGGCACTTGTTTACTTGTACGTCTATATAAACAAGCAGAAATGGATTATTTCCAATATTTATTTATATTATAAAGGATTACTTCCCAATCTGATGACATAAGACATTGTTAACATTACACATCCTTTCGCTTCTGGTTATTATAACTTTGAGAGCTATGGAATCTGTGGTGGTGTTTATAAAAGATATATTTCCAATTGTGTTTGGGAATGGATTAAATAGTTCCTCTGACATCCAATACAGGTATGTGATGTAGGATGTCTTAACAATGGGTCTTTATAAATTTAAGGGTGTAATGAAATAGGTTTCTATGCTGATCGCATGGTAAACCACTATTGCTTCATATTTTTAATAGTTTTGGCATGTGATATATGTAGTTTTCTTAGTTAGGAATGCTTTGATTTCTCCAAAAGAAAATACTATTGCCTCTTTAGGTTGTCAGCCTTCGTGAGAGTGAACGTAAATTGCAACTTCAGGCTGAAGAATTTGGAATGAGGGTAATGGAACAAGAAAACATAGTCAGAGAACTTGAATTAGCACGCGAACATCTTGTGCTGCAATGTGATAGGCGTCTGACCCTCCAACAAAAAGAACATGAGCAAAAGATGCAATTAATACTACTTCACTGCAGAGGTATTTGACTTTGGTGACATCTGGTTAGCTACTGCGGGAAACAGGATATTGTTCTGACCTAGCAGGACTCTTTTAATATTCTTAGGTTTGAAAGAGTATATAGTGGCTTCTAAAACATTACTCCATCTGAAATACTAATCTAACAGCTAGGCATAAATACAAACAAGAGGCTCATCTCCATTACTGCTCACATTTAGGCATGTATTTGAAGGCTGGGCCAGCTATGTATTTATTTTTATTTTAGGAGGTAAAACAAGAGTTGTAATGAGCAAAAGGTTGAAGATAAACTCATGTTGATTATTCTGATTATTTTCAGTGGATTGGACTGGGTTTAGATTTGATTCACTCATTCTCGCACCTTCAGTAGACAGCTATTCCCTTTGTTCCATTTACTACATTGATTTATCTCTGCTGTAAGAACAGAGTTACCTCCATTTAACCTGTAAGGATGATGTCCATCTTTCTGGAAGATTTTCACTAGAATGCCATTATTGCATGTAAACATTTGAATTTAACACTTAACTCTCAAACTATGAGAGAAACTGCAACTGACATACAGACTATACTGCTATGGTTTTAATGCTATAGAATGAAACCGAAACAAAAGCAGTGCTGAATCTAAAATTAGATTCTTTTCCCCCAGAACAAGACGGTGAAAGTATTTCAGAAACTCTTAAAACTTATGAGGCAAAAGTCCAACAGTTGGAAAGAGACTTGTTCTTCTACAAGAAAACTAGCAGAGAATTAAAGAAAAAATTAAAGGAACTGGTTGGAGAATCAATACACCATCCTCAGACACACAGTAAGTGTATGAATATTACATTTATAAATCATACAAAGATGAAGGTTTAATGGAATGGATTGTTCTGGTGTTTTTTTAAATATAGTCAGTACAGAAGGTACATTAAACATCTTTTCTTTATGTTATGATGACAATTTCAGTTGTTGTGTGCCTTTAGGTTGTTTCCAATTGGCAACCCTAAAAGTGAACCTATTGGGAGGTTTTCTTGGCAAGATATGTAGAGGTTTACCTCTGCTTTCCTCTGAGTCTGAGAGAGTGTGACTTGCCCAAGATCACCCAGTAGGTTTCCATGGCTGAGTATGGATTTGAACCCTGGTCTTCAGAGTCATAGTACAATGTTCAAAATGCTGGGTCTCTAAATGGTTCCTTTAAAAAGATCTGATTAATCCCCTTTAGCTTTCAGATGAATAAAGCAATGTTTTCAAATTTACCTTTTTCTAGTGCAGGCCTTATATTAGATCTAAAGTTCCCACTGAAGGAATAAGGAGGGAAAATTTCAACTGTATTCCATGTTTCCTCTGTGTTTGGGTACCCTCCAGAATAGCTTAAGAGAGGACACTGGCATTCTTCAGAGAAATGGGTGAAAAAATGTCCCTAGCCATTGCACTGTCCACCTGCAGAAATTCTGCTGCACTGGAGCACTTCCCAATTGTGGAACAGTATAACTCAGAACCCTGACTGTTACATTTTATTACCCATTTTCATTTATTTATTAATTCCTGCCAGTATGCTTGGGATATTTTAAAAATAATTTCAATACTTGAACCAAATAACAGACTAAACAAAAAATACATAACAGAAGAAAACATCCTATAATAGTTATCCCAAAGCAGCCAACTGATTGACTATTTATTTTCAGGTTTTGTTTCTACTGATGGTACACCAAATCGAGAAGAAGCAAGTGCTTTTTCAGAAGAAACTGGATGCACAGCCAAAGCGATAGGGAAATTCAAAGAAGCAAACCACCCAACTGATAGCTTAGGAGCACATCAAAATTCACACACATTTCAAGAGGATGCTGTAGAAGTTGTCCCCAGTACTTCCAGTAGCCAGGAAGAGCAAGCAGGAAAAGTACATTACACTGCAGAATGTCATCCACAAGGATTCTGTCATTCTCATGCAAGAGACACTATGACCCAGCTTCAAGGAGCAACCCCAGTAAAACTTTCTCGCAAAGAATTGCGTTACATCCCTGCATCTGAGCTTTCCTCAAGGCGCTCAGGCCTTGCAGCTGGTATAAATTCTGTTACTGCAGATTCTATTGACATGCCAAGAAAACCTAATGATTATAATACATAATTAACCCTGTGGTTCATTTCAGGCAGCTATGATTGTATCTCTTATTTCTAGCTGAGGTATCTCATGCTGCAGATCATATGTCATGCTCATATAGAAAGGTTTTTGGGTGTTTTATTCCTGACTTTTAAAGTATATCCTCATCTTACCTCCTATATTGCAAATACAGGGGGGCTGGTTGTGGTAATACTTTGTCTGCACAAGCAATTCATACTATAACTGAGCATATATTGTTGCAAATAGTGAAGACAATTAAAATAGGAAATACTTCTGGTGATTATACAGCTGCAGAAAAATCGCCATGTTACAGGATTCTATGTGTGGCAAGTCATTTGCTCACATTGTGATTGAACCTAAAAATGTAGATGGAGCGTGAAGCACTCACACCAGCAATGGGCAACTCTGGCAGGCCTGCAACAGTTTTGGCCTCCGCAGATATGCATTGTCCCAGAAACATTGAAAACTTCAAACTACAAGTGACTGCTTTGTTTCTCTGTGATTCTCTGGAGATTTGAGAGTTTGGAGGTATTAGGTTGTAAAACAGTATTCCTGGAGGGCTCTAGGAGTGGCAATTCCATGTTTTCAGCCTTACAATGTTATTTTTTAATCCATGTTTTTAGTGGGTAAAAAATTCAGGAGCAGGAACGGCACAAGCCTGGGGGACTGTGAAAAGCCTCAGGGGACCCACTGTCCCCATGCCTGGTACAGACAAAAATACTGTATGAAGTGGTATATTGTGATAAGTTTTTCATATCAGTACCACCAATAATTGTTTTTAAACCTTTTTCAATCCATATATATTTAGGTAGAAGTCAAGCGCTTCTTAACTTTAGTCCTGATGAAGAGCACTGGTTATCAAACTTACATCAAAAAGAAGTGATTTTGTGCCTGTGATGTTTGTGACTCTAGCTTTTCCTAGAAATCATTTTCTTCAGATTTATTCCAAGATAATAGGTAGAATAGACATACTTATTTCTTTGAGAAATCATTTTCTAAGAGAAAGCTAAATCATTTGCATGCTGTATGTGTAAGGTGGTTAGTCCATCTGTCCCCTTTAAGGACAACAAAAAATTATCCTAGTGTGTAAGTGAATATCTGTATACTCAAAATGAGCCATATAGCTGTAAATCAGAACATTACTTTATAAGGTAATCCTGGTGTAAAATAAATATTCATTGCTGTAAGGGGTCAGAAGCAGCCTCGCAGGATCGTGTGCGCTCTCTTTCCCATTCAGATATATGCAGAGCTACACAAACACCTGGTATACACACACACACACACTTTGTTCACTTGCGATTCCCATGTTGCCTTTGTTTACCTGAAGTTAGCATTAGATGTAACCATTGTTAATTTTAGTTAGAATGGACTGAAATACTTCTAAATATGTTCACATGGCTGTGGTCCATTTTTGCCTTTTTGTAAACGGCTGCTTTTGTTCACAGAAGCCGATGCAATTCAGCCGAAGTGCCTATTGGCAGAAGGAGATGATAATGATTCTCACTGATTCCCCCCTTTCCCATTCTCTCATGTTGTTCTGGAATTTTACCATTCAGAGCAGATTTTCAGGGAGATGCAGGGAAAGCTGTCAGAAATCCTCTTTTTCCTCCCCTTTCACCAGCAGGAACATCTTGTGAGCAGTTTCCTTGTTGGGAACTAAGGATCTGCACCAGCAAATGTTTTAATTTAGTTTCAAAAACTTAAGAGGATAACTTAGTTTCTGGCCAGAACTGCAGATGTACTTTTATGTGATATATTTCTATTTCTCTTCTATATATTTCTATGAATAATGCGAGGGGGAGTTTTCTTACCTGTTGTGTTAATACTGTGAGGCTTAAAGCAATAGTGGCTGAGGCTAATTGTTTTCTTAATTAGTTATTACTTGCTCATATCAAACTGAGCTGTGAATTTTGCAAATGCTTCTGGTTTAAAGTTCAGATGTTTCACTTTCATGAGATTTGGTATTTACAAATTGATACAACTCAAATACAAACACTCTACAACATCAAATTGAAGTACAGTAATTGTTTTAATTCTGTTTCTGGTTGTTAGAGATTATTGGTTTGAAAACAACTGTAGGTATGGCTTGCTGTATGTACTCTTTATATAAAGAACATTACTGTCTTTGTTCTGCTGCTACTAATAGCTTGTCTAATAGATGTGTTACCAAGAACACACATCTAAGTGAAATAATATCTTTGTATTGCATCAACTTTTGTTTATTGTTTAAAGCAGTACAGTTGGGCATCTTGACACATGGAATCTGACAGTGAAAGTACAGATACTGTTTTGTTGTTCTTACCTGTTTAGCATATGGTTTCAGAGGTACACTTGCAAGTGGATCCTATGCTTGTTTACTAGGAAAAGCATATTGAATTCAGCGGGACCTGAGTGTGAATACATAGAATGTTTGCTGTAATGGAAAAATTTTATCTATCAGGGTTAGGATGGATAAAGGATCAGGTAACTGTATCAACAGCCTAAGATTTTGTGGGTAGTAAAATATGGCAAGGACTGGTTGAATCTACGGCATGGTTATAGGCATCTTTGCTGTGTAAAATATAGAAAGTCCTTTTTTCCAGGCAAATAGTCAATGACTCAGCATGTTTCAGAGATCCATCTGGATGTAATAGTGCATGGACATTAATTCATTTACTTGTTTTTGATCATAATGTTCTTTGAGCTCCCCTCTCCAACAGTACAAACAGTAGAAAGGAGAGGTACATACTAGCAAAATCAAATGTTGGTTCAGTTATTTGTCTCAATCATTACTAGGCATAATAAAGATGTGCTAGTTTGCCTTTCCTACAACTTGATGTCATTCAGATAACTTATACTACAATTCTCATGGTCCTTCAACCAGTATGCCTTAAACCATTATCTGGTTTTAAAAAATGACTTACCAGCAGGAAATTTAAGAGTTGCAGAACTGTTGTGGAAATGGGAAGTTGGTTAAAGTCAATCCTTGCTAGAAACAACTGGTCTCTGAGAATGTGCACATTCCCTCCGGCCATGCTTTGTCCATTGAGAGGAAACTGTGCATTTCAATAGACTGCAGTGAAATGGGAGTACCTGCACTGTTATACTTCTGTGCATCCTGTAAATTACCTTCTGTAGTCTATAACAGTTTTTAAAATAAACATTATCATTCCTTAAGCACAATAGCTATTACCTTTGTTTCAGAGCAGCTGGGCAGCCCTCATCTATTAATACAACATTCTCTAATGAAGGTATTGTTGCACTTCTTAATCCTGTTCATAACTGAGATCTCTAAAGTTAATTGTTTGGAAATTAATATAAGTTATATTCAATGGACTTATGGGCACTCCCTTGGCATACAATCAAGCTGTGGGATTGCAATTTGTTCTTCTGAAGTGGTAGTTCAAGCTGGAAGCTGAACATCATTTAAAATAAAACACAGATGTGAAACACAGTTGCCTTAGCTAAGTAGGTTTCTTAGCTGTAAAACAGTATCAGGTTAGAATGACATTTCATGTGTTTATATGTTGCCTTTCCCTAAGGCAGCTAACACTCATAAAAATGTCATACAAGATATATTAAAACTATTAAAGTAGTTGTTAAAATATAAAAACAGAGGAAAGTGAAATATGAATCTCTAAAAGACATGCCACAATAGCAAAAGCTTGATCAGTTGTTTGACAAACCAGAATGTAACGTCATCAATGGTCTTACAAGAAAGAATATCCCTCAGTGTAAATGCTGCTTCCATCAAAAGCGATGGCAGCCTCACCTTAGCTTTTAAAGGAGCTGCTGCTTGCTAATATTGTGTTGGTTTAATTGTTTGACATTAATTTTACTATTAATAGTACATGTGAATGAATACTGCTCTGGCTGTTTTAACGATTTGGTTTTAATGAATATGATGATAATTTGTTGTTGTTGTTGTTGTATGCCCTCAACTAATTTCCAACTTGTGATAACCCTAAGGTGGCCCTATTACAGGGTTTCCAGGGACTGAGAGTATGTGACACACCCAAGGTCACCCAGTGGATTTCCTTGGTTGAGCAGGGAATCGAACCTTGATCTTAAAGATCATAGCCTAACATTCAAACCACTACACTATGTTTCCCCAAAGTTAAGACTCATGACAACTTACAAATTAAAATGATTACAGAATAATTTAAAATATTCACTTAAAAAGGATAAAAAGCAGTTAAACAGCAATTTTAAAACAATGTAACACCCTCTTAAAAAGTGTTTCCTTAAAAATCTTCACTTCTAAAAGCTGATTGAAATAAAGTTTTTGCCTTTAGACAGAAGGGCAGCAAGGGGGGGTCTTGTTTTGAGGAATATTTTTGTTTGTTTTTTAAAGTTTTTATTTATGTATTGCTATAAATGTTGTTCACTGGGCATCACCTCTGAGGCTCAGGTGGGCTTGAGAGGTGATACAAAAGTGCCTTAAATAAATACAGCTTTCTATATCTACGGATTCTGTATCCACAGATTCAACCAAACAGCTGGAAAATATTTTTAAAAATGCAAAAAGCAAATGTTGATTTTGCCATTTTATGTGAGAGACACCATTTTACTACATCTTTGAACATAAGGGGATTCGAGCATTCCAAAATGTTGGTATGGGGTGTGTGTGTCCTACAACCAAACCCTAGCAGATACTGAGGGCCCACTATAAAATACTATTTATTTTTATGAGCTTTGAGGTATGAAGATCAAAACATGTGAAAATATATTTTAAGAAAAACAGAGCCTTGTGATTAATGGTGAGGGAGGGGGTTAATCTTGTTAGCCTGGAAAGGTCTCATGGTGTGCAGCCCACTTCATCAGATGCATGAGGTGTTGCTCCTTTTGACAGATATTTATATATGATAGGTTGTCTAAAATCTAGCTTTTATATTTGATTTAGATTTCTCATCACCATACATGTTCCTGTATGGATCTGTACTAGAGGGTCCATGTCACATCACAACCACTGCTTGCTAAATGACCACTATTAAGATAACAATCAGCGTTTGGATTTCAATAACTGTTAATCTGGATCAGTATGCAAAGGCATTGGCCGTGTCTGCACTGGCCCGTTATAGCGCGATGATTCCACTTTCAACATCCTCTGGAATCCTGGGGTTTGCAGTTTCGCCCCTCCCGAAACTACAAACCCCAGGATTCCAGAGGATGTTGAAAGTGGAATCATCGCGCTATAACGGGCCAGTGCGGAAATGGGGATCCTGTAGCATGTTTGAGACTCAAAAGAGAAATAAGTTGGTAGCAGAAGCCTTCCAGGACTTGAGTCTCCATCTGAGGAAGTGGTCTGAAGTCTTCGAAACCTTACATTTACATTTATCAGAAAAGGGGACGCTTCAAGCGTGTGATGAAACGGGCTTTTGCCGCCTAGGAAAGCTAAGGTCATACGAACAGCGGGAGCCTTTCGGGAGCCACGAAATTACTTGGTTTTAGTGCAACAGATTGGCACCATTGCTGACACCGTTACTCCCCCCGGTGGTGCTTTGGCAACTCGCTTTCCGACAACAACAAAAACAAGTGTCTGAGGCAATGTGGTTCACCTTCAGATACTTCCCTGCAATTGGTATCCAGTGCAATTTACAGGAGGCGGAGGCGGAGAAATTGCCGAAGGCTCTATAACGTCCCAGGAGGCTCAGGCTACGAGGAAGGTTAAGGGGGGCCCTGATTCTCAAGGCGGGGTTGCCCGGGAGAAAACTGGAGACAACCCTTCTCTTATTTTTTTAACGGGTGTGAATTTCAGCAGGTGCAGCTTCTCGTCACACAGGTAACAAGCAACGTTTGCTGAACTTGCCCCTTCTACACAGCCCGTAAAGGGGCCCTTCCGTTTTCACACTGAAAAGTTTAAAAGTGTCAGCGTTGTCGAGCGCTTTTTTATCACTAGCGCGAATAATCCTACCCCTGCCCCGTCGCGCCTCTCCCAACCGCCTCTCTGAGCCGCCACACGGCCGCCTAACGGCGCCCTCGCCGCGCTGCCCACAGCGCGCCCACAGCGCAGCGGTCTCGGCCTACGTCACAAACCCACTTCCTCGCGCATGCGCCGCCAGCTGCCATCCCTTTCTCGTTACGGTACAGCGCGGCGACCCAAGACATAAACAAACTCCGCGAAGGCGCTGCCTGCGTTCGCGCACCCTCGGCTTTGGCGCTTCCCCTGCCTTGCCCCCCTCCCCCGGCTGCGCCCCGCTGTCTCCGCGAGCTGCTTTACGGCCGCCGCGTCCCGAGTCGCTCCCCGGACCCCGCAGGTAGCCGCTCCCGAGGCCGCAACCGTCGCCCCCTCCGGCCACTCAGCGGCTCTCGGGCTCGGAAAGGCGGTGAGGGCCCTTGTTTGTCTCCTTCACCTCAGCTCCTCCTCCTCTTCCCCCACTCCCCCCTCGCCCCCGTGAGGGGAAGGAGTACCTCGCCGCTGCCCCCTCAGTCCCTCTCCTGCGGGGGGGCGAAAGGTTGGGTTGGCGCAGGTTCCTCGGAAGAGCGAGGAAGGGAGCGAGACGCGCCGGCCGGCGGGGGGCGGCCGTCCCTCCGTCCGTCCGGCCCCGTTTAGCGCTTGACCTGAAGGGCAGCGTTGCCTTCGTGGCTCTTGGGCGTGCGGCGTGTCCTTGCCGGCCGCCGTTCAACCGGGCAGCTGTCGGCAGCAGGGTCAGGGAGCCTCCTTCCCTGGCCGCTTCCGCACTAGCCCGTTGCAGTGCTATTATTCCGCTTTCAACATCCTGTGGAACCCTGGGGTTTGCAGTTTACTGCAAACCCCAGGGTTCCATAGGATGTTGAAAGCGGAATAATAGCACTGCAACGGGCTAGTGCGGAAGCGGCCTCTGTAGTCCCTGACAGGTCTCTCTGGCTGCTCTTTTCAACAAACGGGCTGGCTGGCAACTGTGCCCGCTGGCCCGCTGGCCTTGCTGCGTGCCCGCCCTCACCAGTCACTCCCATTCGTTGGCCTCAAACTTGGGTGTGATGTTGGTTTTCAGCGGCATTGCTAGCAAAGCCTTTTAAAACTCCGAGGACACATTCCGCCCAACGTTATATGCTTCTAAACTTCAGTTAGATTAAGTGGAGACTTATCATGTGTTCTTTTTCATCAGAACTTCAAAAGCGTCAGGTTTTGCCTGAATCTTCCACAGCCTATTGTTAATACATGACGTGAATAAACGAAGCTCTTCGAATTAGTGATATTGGAGCTTTGCAGAACTGTGCTTTAGGCAGATATAACAAGGCATTGGTCAGTCCCACCACAATTAATCCTCTAAATTTATATGGGCTACAAAAATACTATGTTTAGTTGCTGTAAACATTTTGTACTAGATGTGTGCAACAGGACAAATTTGTTTGTCTTACACCATTGTTTAACTATTAGTTTAACAATATGTTTCAGTTTGGAAAGAAATGTAACACTCATTTACAGATTTGGAAGTGAGCATAACCTTCATTTGCATGTGTTTGCCATTCTGAAACTTAATTTTTAGTCAAAAAAGATTGTCTTGGAGATGTGTTCTGGTATTAAAGAATATAGAGGCAGTTGCATTTTATCAGTGTTTAAAAGTTGTTAAATGCTGAGGTTTTAAAATTCTTGTAAATGAAGGACAAAGATGGACAGATGTGTCCCTCCAGATGCTCTTAGTCTGCCCTTGGATATATAGCTAATAGGAGTTGTAGTCCAACAGCCTCAAGAGAGCTACTGTTGTCTACCTTGGGCTAATACTTCTTTCAGGAAACATACTTAGATGTGGTCCATGTGCTCTAGACTGGTCCACTGTATCCTGTTAGATATGGCAGCATTTGAATCTTTTAAGCTTAGAGGCTTTCTTCCTGTGGAATGGAGAAATATGCCATTGTTATTGTGCTACATGTCACTGTTAGGGAAGTGTCCATGAGACATGAATACCTGTTACTGAATTCTTCAGAATGTACAAATTTTTATGCTTATTTTTGTTTTTATATGAAAAATATATGGGGACCTCTCTTTCAGCCTTGGAGTTACTGCTACTCTTACTCTTGCAACAGCGTTTATTGTAAGGATTCTGAGATTCTTCTGTAGTTGAATTTTCATAAAATGATGCATGCTTTCCCTGTTAAATCATGTTTCCATGATGTCCACAGTATTCTGTGGAATACTAAATGTGACTCTTAAAAGCCCTTTACACTTTCTTATAAAATCCTTGTTAATCTCTCTTACTAGGCTGTATTATTATGTATGATTCTTGTAAAAGGAAAATTAATCTTTTGCAATTATCCCAAAAAATAAAAAGTCAGCTGCTCTCTCAATAATTGTTCCTGTTAGTTATCCTTCTGTCATCACAAGTTTAATGAACAGCATGTTGAAATAGGCAGAACTGGAGTGTTACCATACCAGATGTGGTAAAAATGCAGCTGACAGATCTCCAATGCCTAAGTTTTTTAAAAAAAAAATTGCCCCCAAATATTGCTATATGCAACCTAGCAGGTGTGAGAGACATCTTTTACCCTCCTTGACTATTTTAGGCTGAGAAGAGGTCTTTTTTCCAACAGTATGAGACCTAGAAAGTGGCTAAAGTGTTTTATTTGTGCTTTAATTTAAATTATTATCACTTAATCATTTTAATATGCTTTCTTTCTATGTGAAGTGGAGCCATTCAAGTGTCAATAGAACAACTAAAAAAATAGTGATATAGATAATTGTTCTAGGGACCCTCATCTCTTATTATTTTAATATTTGCACCTCATAAAAATTCTACCTTCCCTGTTGATCACATCCTGCAGAGTTGCTTCCAGAAATAGGGGGCTACTTCTGGACCTACTGATTTTAGGAATATTTACAGTTACTTCATCGATTAATATATCGAGAATTTTACATGCTGTGGTACTTCTTGGCTAAACAACAGTCCAGGATGAAAATCTGTCAGAGCTTATCCCCTGCACTTTTGGCAGAATGTGTTAATTTTGTCAGATTTTCTGCTCAAATTATATAAAACTTCCGTAGGAGGTTAAACCATACATGATTTTAATGTACCAGTGCTGTTACAGCAAAATAGTCTTAATCTTCTTGACTTTTTCCTTTGCTTTAATTTTTCAGGAATACCTTGATTCAGAGGTCTGTGTCAGTACACTTCTCTTAGGAAAATGGCCTCCGCAGTAATTAGTTCAGTACCCACTACGGCATCTAGGTTTGCTCTTTTACAAGTTGATAGTGGCAGTGGATCTGATTCAGAATCTGGAAAAGGAAGAAGTGTTCAGAGTGGTAGAAAGTCCCAAACCTCAGGCAGCAAGTCAAACACAAATGAGAAGAAAAAAGAAAAGAGGAGGAAAAAGAAGGAACAGCAGCAGAGTGAAGCAAATGAGGTAATACTATCACTTACAGTTAATAATAAATTGTGCCAGCTGCTCATGCACATAAAAAAAAAGAAAAGCCAGACAGTGATCAGGCATACAGTATACAATCATACAAGATATGATGGCGATTCCAGCAAGGTTTGGAAGGAACTTCAGATATTTTTTAGCATCAGGCATAAATCTTACAGTCAAACTGCTTGAATTATTTCAAAAATTGTAGTGGCTGACATGAAGATGATATACAATACTGCCTTCAAATTTACTCACAAAAATGAGAAGGGGAATGGACATTGCCAGAAGAACATTAAGTATTATAAACTAATACTTCAGCATCTGGAGTCGGGCTGATCTTCTCCAACTAGCTTAAATGCATGGAAGTGATGCAAATGTCTTGTGATCCCTTTTCCTCTGATCTGTAGTGGATGCCAGAATGTTCTTCACCTTGCTTCAGCAACCTAAAGTGCAACTAAAGTGTGTTGGTTTGTTGAGTCAAATACAGATTGTGATTGGTAGCGTTGTTAGCTTTTTCTCTCCCAGTGGTGGTTTTATGTTTTAGACTTAACACTAATTTTAGACAGTGAGTATTAGAAACTATCATGGGAAGAATAGACTTAAAAGGTGTCCTATCAACTTTTTAAATAAACCATATCACTGTTTTAGTTCATAAATATTGCATGTTGTTGTTTCTTACTAAACTCATCAGAATACAAAAGCTTCATCATTTATACAGAAGCTTCAGCATCATTGAGAGCCAGCATGGTATAATGGATTGAGAGCTGGACTATGATCCTGTAGACCAAAGTTTGACTCCCTGCTCAGCCATGGAAACCCACTGGGTGACCTTGGGCTTGTCAAACACTCTCAGCCCCAGAAAACCCTGTGATAGAATCACCGTAAATCAGAAACAACTCGAAGGCACGCAGCAACAAACAGCATTGTTACATCGTATCACAATGTGTATCATTTAGCATATCACAAAATGAAAATGGTTTGTTTTGGTTGTTTTTCTTTGTAGCTCAGAAATCTTGCGTTTAAAAAAATTCCTCAGAAAACATCCCATGGACCCTGTTTGTCTCAGCCTGAGCAGGCATTGAACAATTCATCACAGAAAGATTCTCAAGAAGAAAATTGGCAAGAATGGAGACAGAGAGATGAACAGGTAGTATTTCTCAGTTGAGTTCAAGATCTCAGAAAAAACGTGTGTAATTGCTTTTCATCACTGTAGTTGTTTTATATATGTTTTCAAATCGACAATTTAAAAGTACAATCCTATATATAAGTAATCTAAAGGGAATCTAGTTCTTTTTGTTTGGGCTTACACCTACGTAAATGGGTATGTGATTGCAACCTGAACGTACAGACTTATGTGCCGTTGACTGAAAAGCTTACTTATTTTCTTATTATATTCTCACTAATTTTTAGCTTTATAAGTAATATTTTGGTAGAGTATAGTTATTAAGGCACTGTTTGAAATTATTTTTGTTTTTGTTTATTGGTTTATAAAAATATAACACAACACAAGACTACTTAATGTATCTTGTGTGACATTCAGAAGTTGTGATGAGAATGGGTTTCTTATGTCTACATAATTTCAGAACAGGAACAAGATCTGCATTTGTTTATTTTGTTCTTCTCTGTAAACACTTTGATCTTTTGTTCCTAACACTGTAATCCTAAGGGAATAAGTCTTGCTGAACAAAGCATAATGTCTTTCTAAGTAAATATGCTTAGAACTCATATCAGTTATAACCTACTCCTATGTGTATTTGTGCAGAAGGTACTCCTAGTACATTTTATAGGACTTCATCTCCCCTTCTAGATATATCTACATCTATTGAAATGCTTAGTTAAGTTTCTTATAGTGTTCTAAGCTTGTAGAAATACTGGACCAGAAAGCAGCTTTGAATTTATGATGATGCTAGAGGCAATGGTTATGGCCTTGTGCACCCCCCGTGAGTGTGTAATCTGAGCTGAAGAATACTTTCCAACAAATCTCTCCTTTTAAACCTGCCTGCAAAAACAGGGCAGAGGAATAAAAGCTCATCTCCCAAAAAGGGACTGTATTATCTTAATTTTTATTTTTTATTTTTTAACAGTAGTGAGCTTCTGGATTCTAATCAAGGTCTTCCAGGGTTGTCTCTTTAAAACAGACCTTAGGCTGGACACTTGGATTTACAGATAAGGGGAGAGTATCACTTTTCTGAATACCAAATTGGCTTGGAAAACTTTCTGAATTCCAGACTTTTTTTGCAGATTTGAATAACAACTTGGATCACTTTGAATTGAATATAGCTTGCAAATGTCTAATTCTAAAGCAGAATTCTTGCTGTTGCTGATCTCTATGCAAGTTGACTGTTGGCCTGTTTGTGCCATTGGTGGCATTAAAGGTTTTATGTGTCACATGTGTGCTATGTGCACAAGATGACTTATGTAGATTGAGTTCATAGGAGCCTAGGTCTTCTTAATTATCACCTCACCAACATTCTGTACAGGTCTTGATTTCTTTTATTCTGTTGATTTGCAGTGTAGAGCAAGAGAGGTAGAAAATCACTTAATAAAAGCACAGCTCAAAAATAAACTTCTAATATGTTATATTAATAACTTTTCCTTTTTATTTCTTCAGCTGACTTCTGAAATGTTTGAAGCAGATCTTGAGAAAGCTTTACTTCTAAGCAAGCTGGAATATGAAGAACATAGAAAGGTATTTCCTGCTTTTACTATGATCAAAATATAGCGAATGTTCTTATCAGTTCCCAGATCTGCGAGGGGATAAGATGTTTTGTTAATCTATGGGAAATATTTTGAAGTTGTGTATTTTCTTAATATTTCCAGTTTTTCCAACATTAAGCAACGAAAGACAGCCCTGGTGAGGGGTGAAGTAGAGTAGCAACATTTGTTATGCAAGAAATGGAAACAAAGATTAACACCAGCAGTGAAGGGATGAACATCCTTCCACACAGGAACATTAGAGCATATATGTAGACATCTAGAAGAGTAGGACTCTCTAGCCCCATTTTTGTTCTCCTCTCTACCTGTTTCTCAGTTTTTCTCTTTAAGATCTGTCTTTTTAAAAAAAGACAACAGGAAATTGTTCTTGGGGATTGCTCCCCTTGGTGAAGAGACTGAAAATGGTCTGCTTCCTTGGAGTGAGTGGGAAGAGCAACCCATCCAAAGGATATTCATCCATTCACTGCTGGAAATAAACATATCATAGGTGAGATTAATGTTTCTTTATCTTGCAATGTGAGAGAAAACTGCTACTTGTGAGTGGCCTATTTTTACGATTTTTGGGAGGTTAGATCCTGAAAGCCAGGGCATTCTGGGAAGACTGCCTTGAAAAATTGCCTGTGCCACCACGGATTTTCTCTAATTTCTTTTTTTGCTCCTACATGCTTAGCCTTTGTCTATGTGTCATCATACCACTGTAGTTAAGCCAGCACTGTAGGATCTCAGCGATAATGTGTGGCATGTTATTTTTTTATTTCATTCTTTATAATTGTAAAATAATCAGTCCCTTTGGTCCAAGTAGAAGTAATCGGAAAGCTTTGTCGTAAGTTAATGAAATATTACTCTTGAGTACATCATTTAATAAATATGATCTTAAACACATTTACTTTGAGTAAGCCCAGGAGTTTAACAAAAATGACTTCTGAGTAAGCTTTTAAGAGCTTTTACCCAAAGAACAAGTAACAGTAAGATTGTGTTCCTTTGTACCTAATGTGTACCTAATGGTGAATCAAAATTGCTGGCTAATTTTGATTTACCATGATAAGAGATTCAGGACAAATGAAAAGAAGCATTTCTTCACACACTCCACAGTTATGCTAGAGAATTCATAGCCACAGGATTTAATGACAACCACCAACTCATATGGATTAAAAGAGGCAATAGACAAAATTAATGCTTTAGTGGGGCAATTGATGGTTACAGGTCATGATGGATATATATACCCTCCTGCACCAGACACGTTATGCCTCCCAGTTTCTTGGGAACACTAGCAGGAGCATACTATCATATTGATACTCTGCTTGTGCACTTCCCAGAGATGATTTGCTGTCCATGGAATCAGCTAGGCCTTTAGTCTGATCCAGCAGAACACTCCTTCCATCCCTATGTTCTTAAACATTTTGCTTTTATTTAATTAATTTACAAGCAGAGTCTCAAAATTTAATGTAGAAGACAGATAAACAAATTTGTATTATTTTACAGGAGTATGAACATATTGAAAATGCTTCTCCTCCATCAAAGACTGTGCATAAGAAAGAGAAAAGGAAAAATCAGCAGGGAAAAGACAAACCTTTGACAGTGTCTTTGAAAGATTTTCAATCTGATACCAGCATAGGTATGGGTTTTTGTTGTTATTATTCTGCAGTAAATGTTTCTATGAACCTTTAGATCCTGCTCAAAGAAGTCACAGGACATAAATATTTGTCATTTGGAGAAATGAGGTTTAAGTCTCATTTAGATAAACTGCATGAAATGAGTTTTGTTGAAAGGAACATAGCAAAATACATCTAGAATTTGAATATGGAGTTCCTCACATGCCTATTTTTTGCCCTAGTTATTGTCCTGTGTAAAATAATATAATAAAATAGCGTAATTGTTCTGTATAAAATAATGAAAAAAACCTGAGAAGCTTCAGTGTTTTTATGTGAGGTTTAAGTAATTATGAGTACATTTTGTCTTAGAACAGTGTATGATCTAGTCACTGGCTGGGAAATTTTGGGAACTGTAGTTTTTTAAAAAAATTGCTTCCAAATTCTGATTTAGAGATTACATATATGTAATCAGTTCTTCATATCATTCCTTTATTTAACTATGTATATCCTATTTTATCCTTCACTAGGGAAATATAAACAGTCTAGATAGATAACCATGATCCATAATAAAATACTGTGATAGTAAAATCAGTAGTCAGAACAGACAGTAGCAGTCAGGAAAATCTAGAACATCCATAAAAAATACATTACAAGTCCTCATTGCTTCAGCCTTCTTCAACAACCTCTTGAAAGTACCAGGTTATCAGTTTATACTGCAGTAGTTCTCAGACAGCGAGGCGGGACCTTAAGGGGGATTGCAGTAGTTGCTTGGGGGTAACACAGAAAAGCCAACCTGCAAATACAGCAAATTTAAAAAGGACACACCTGGGGGTGGGGGTCTGCATGTGTGTGCACAGATGGTTGAGGACTGACAGGTATCTCTAAAGGAGTGACCCAAAGCATCTTTCCCTGTTACACCTTCCTCCAGCCTTAGACCATAGGAATCAGTTTCTTCAAACAATCCATCATTCATGCAGCAGGCACCTGCCCTTTAGTGACCATGAGAACTAAGCATCAAGACAGAGGATTTGTGTGGCATGAGGGTCCTGTGAGAAGACAGTGGGAGAGAAAGGCGTAGGATAGGACATGGTGGGGGCACAACATCCTCATGTGGATGTAGAAGGGGTCACGGGGTAAAAAGTTTGAGAACCACTGGCATAGTGCATTCACCTTAGCATGTCTCTTCAAGTTCAGTCCCATTGATCTCTGTGGAATTTACTGCTAGGCAAATGTGTATAAGATTGGAGCCTTACATGATTTAATTTTTTGAATTAAAATGAATTAAATTCATTAGATAAGCATAAGACACCGCACTGTATTTGTTTTTATTTTTAAGCTGCCTTAACTGCTGGTTTTAGGGAAAAAGCAGAATATAAATAGTTACTAATAATAGTGGTAGTTTTTGTTCTTTTTGATGGTAATAAGAAGACCACAAGAATCCATGAGATGAACGCAACAAACCTGTCATTCAGTAAAAATTATGCAGGACAACCAAAACAGTTCTGTTCTAAATCCAGACCAAAAGCTAAACAGAAAAATATCTAGATCAGTTTCATTGGTCTGCAATTTCACGCTTAAGTACTATGCTGGAAGAAGGCAAATCTTATACTTGGTTACAGTCATTTAGATCTGTGTTGCTTTGTAACTAGACGGAGAAAAGGAATACAAAATTCTGCTGAGTGATATTATTTTATAATTGTATACATTTAATTTTTAATTTTTTTTATAATTTAGAGAAGCATAGTACTGAAACCTTAGAAATTATAATTTCATGTTTTTATATGGAAATTAAGCAATGTACTATAATGAGTAACTTCATTTTCATTTCAGATCACCTTCCCAAAAAGCAGGAGGTAAGTACTTGAGTAAACTTCAAAGAGAACATGAAAAATTGTTTATATTGGATGATACAGTTATTCCATATCCAAAACTATTATATAATCTGCTACTGAGCAAATACACTTTTTTACATGTATGAAATGCTTTACTGTGTATTCTATTTCAGGTAAGTGACATGAATTTCATGCTCAAGGTTCTGTTTTGGGGACTTACATGGGCAGGCATGAAGCTAGATTGTATAATATTTAATAAGTTATTAACTGTGTTAGAAATGATTTGTTTGCGCTGTTAAAAATAAAACAGCACTTTCGGTTTTCTTCTAAATGAATAAGCTCTGTGTGGTACAGCAGCTACAGCAAAAGTTGTGCTCTGTACATTGCTGGAGAGAAAAGTTTGTAAAATAGGCCCCCTCCATCTCAATTCATGCTCTTTTTTTGATCTTGCACCTATTAATTTCTTAATCTAGCTACCATTCCTTTTTTGCTTTGCAATGCAACTTAGTTTTGAGTGATTTTGTACTCACTGCTAACCAGGACATACAGGGGATGTCACCAGCTGCCCATGATGTGAATCTCAGCAGGGGAAGAGTGTGCTTCATTTTGCTGTTGTGAGATAGATACCTCCCTCTGCTTGGATCATGGGGTACCACTGGTGAATGTGATGGTTTTATAGAACTACATAGACAGTCAGGTTGGCTGTATGGTAACATCTAAAGCAGTGGTTCTCAACCTGTGGGTCCCCAGATGTTCGTGGACTTCAGCTCCCAGAAGCCCTGACCATTGATCATAGTGGCTGAGGCTTCTGGGAGCTGAAGTCCACAAACATCTGGGGACCCACAGGTTGAGAACCACTGATCTAAAGAGAAAACTAAGTCCTGTGGTGTCCTCACTCTGAATGGTTGTAAGTACATTACCAAGAGAGCTCTCTCTCTCTCTTTTTTTTTTCCATTACTGTGCTAAAAGAATAGGCAGTGAAAGCATTTCAGCAATACAAGGAGTGGTACCTGGTTGCCTCTGCAGTCTTAAGCCAAACTATGAAACCATTAGTTGTATCTAATTAATAGAGGGAGCCTAGCCTCTCTTTACACTTGTGCACTCCCACCACCACTTTCTGCTGCTGCAGTTGTGAACAGCTCAGAGGCTGTTGCTTCACTTTTATGTTAACTACTATTTAATGTGGTGGCCAAACGTGATAGGCTATGGCTTGTTTCAGTCAAACAGATCATTCAAATGATGTTATAAAGCTGGTTTCTTTAGAAAAAAACAACAACCAGAATCCATAGATAAGTCTAACTGCTGTTTCAAGTTAGGACAATATACTGAATGAGGGGTGAGGAATATTTTTCTGGTATATGTGGTGAGATGACACTCCCCCACCATGAGTCCACCCTAAATTGTATGTTGTAATGAAACATGGCTAGTGGGGGAAGTTGTGGGGCAGGTGGCACCATGCTGATGCAGACAGGAGCTTGAGGAATGGTTTTTCATTCGGCACTGGGATGAGGGACCAGTCTTTGCTATGCATGAGTTTCTGTAGCTTGGGAAAGTTTGTATAAACAAAGCCAGTAGGGCACAGATATCATGTGCAGCTAGTGCCTGGTTTAGTATCTCTTTGTTTACCCCATTCCATCCATCATTGGGGAGGCCATCCCTACGGTTGCCCCTCATCAACTTCATGCCAGAGGAGGAGTGAGGAGAGCTTGGATCAAAGGCTTGCTATAGTGTCTGTCATAACATTGATTTAGCATAATATTCAAATACAACTAGCACCTTTCTAAATATAGTCAGCCCTCCACTTTCACAGGTTCAGCATTCACAGATTTGATTATTCATTAATTATTTTATTTAGTTTAGATCTTTTTAAAAAAATCTTACTGTATTTGCCCCATTAGAGGAAAAATATGTTCTCTTTAGGAATCTCTAGGTCCCCCAGTCATGTTGGAAGACCTGCAGATTCCTAGAGAGAACACTTTTATGCATTGCTAAGTCCTCCATTGTGACTGTATGGCTCATTTTCACTAGAAATGAGATTCCTAGAGAATTGTTCTCAGGTTTTTTTTTTAAAGCATTCACAATTTTTAATTTTTTTTCACAATTTTTCCACTTTCACAGTGGTCTGGTGTCCCTAACCCCTGCAAAAGTGGAGTACTGACGGTAGTGGCTAATTATAAGATACTGATTTGTACATTGAGAAATATTCTGTTAAGCTTGCCTGAAGGCGGTATTTCATGTTTAGATGTGTTCAAGGGAGAAAGACTTGTTATTTTGAAAAAAAATGATGATCTCTATCTTAAAACAATAATTGTTCAGCTGTTGAATAGTTTGTACTGGAAATTAAGAACAGGGGTTTTTTTTGACAGGAATTGGGCTCACATACTGTCTTGCATGATGGTGAATTCTTCAGTAGACTAGAAGATGATGTGCATAAAATACTTGTTAAAGAAAAAAGAAGAGACCATATCACAGACAATGGAATGGATAATAGCACGTCTCGTGACCATATACAAGTATGTTAAACTGAAATTCTTAAATGAGTATTACATGATTGTCTTGAAGAATGCAGTTGAACTAGACAAAATTGGCTGGCTGAGGGGAAAAGGCAATAAACTTATTAATACAAAAAGACCACCACATTTCTTGATTGGAGAAGTATTTTGCAAAAGAATTACATAACTAACAATGCTGCCTGAGTTTGTTTTCCTTCCTTTCCCATCCAGTTTTCTTATGTGTCATCTGTGCATTTTTATTAATATTACTTGAGCTATTCTGGGACCCTTTTAATCAGTAAAGGGGGGCAGGAAACTTTAAATTTGTAATAAAGCAAAGTAATAGCTAACATCATTTCACTTACCCCATCCAAAAAAAACAAGAAGAGAAGTGGCTTACAGTGCTATCTGTAATGTCCTGCAGTTCTCTTCTGTTTGATGTTAGATGGTATAGCCACAATAAAAGGTTGAGTTAAGTATTCAAAAGAACTTTTTGACATGTGCTGATGCAGCTGGTACAAGTTGCACATTTGCTTCTCCCTGTAATCATGCATGCTCAACAAACCAGGAATGGTTTATTCAGTTTGTAATCAAAACCAAGAAACCTAGCTTATTGTTCTCTTTGTAAAACTTACAAATGAATTTTTGTCTTGGTTAATGAATCCCATCTTGTTTAAGAGAGTTAAGCCAGATTCCCAAGCTCTGAAATCTTAAAATAACATCTGGTTCATGTAATAGACACAGTAGTGTAGCAGGCATAGTTTGTTTCTGTTAAATAGGATTCTCTAGAATTAGTATATCATTATGATATACCACAGCAACCTGGGGATTCATGGTCCCTGGCTTATCACAAATAAGTAGAATACTGGTTCAAGAACAAACATTTGCTTCTTTCTCTTGATGGAACTCTTGGTTTGTTCTGTTACACACATACTTACTCTGTTCAAATGATTAAAAATTTTGAATACCAATAGTTTCAAGGGCCTCTTTGTACACTTTTATATTTAAAAATATTTTGAACCGTAGTTTACATTTCTTTCAACTCTGCAGAATAGAATCATCCTTATGTACATTATTTGTCTTTTGAAGGATTTTTTCCTGAAAGATGGAAGAATAGAAAGATTAAAGTTGGAACTTGAAAAGAAAGATGCAGAAATCCATCAGTTAAAGAGTGTAATCACTCAGTGGGAGGTATGTAACCATTTTGCTGAGTAACAAGCAATTTACTAATTTTAACTAAAATAGAAGTTGAAATGATGCTTTCTGATGGCCTTTTCAAAGTACATAATCTCAAATTATATCACTAATAGGTATAATTTGCTTGTATTTGTGAGAGAATGTTACCTGAACATAAGTTCAATTGAATAATTAAATAATTGGAAATATTTATACATTCTTTCATACATATTTTGGAAATTGCAGAGTAAATGTTGTTCTTTTGTAAACCTTCCTGTCCTCTGTTCCTTCACCTACAGTTTCCAAAAGTCAAAAGAACTTGTTTGCCTTGCCAATATCTTTTTTTTCCAACTGAAATTTAGAATATGTAATTGGTATTGAGTTCCAATGTTTATACAATTGGTGTTGCAAAATAACTGATAGTGTTAGATGCTAATTGAGAAATTGAAGCATAAAAGTCACATAATACTTATTTCAGTTACGTGGTAAAGAGCTGACAGTGTTGCATTGGTGTATTTTTATGTAGTCTATTAACTTGCCTAGGAAGACTACTTCTATCATATGAGAAGGTGACGAGAAGCCATAGCCTTTGTATGTGCTCAAATATCTTACGAGATTTTGTTTTATCTGTAAATATTGCTGAGATGAATTCTGTATTGAACACTTTGTCTGTTGCATTTTGAGCTGGGAATAGACTTTGGAATTGGAATATGTCCTACTCTTGTCTTCCTTCTGCTATGCCCATCTCCAATTCTAAAACCTCTTCACATACATATTCTCCAAAATGAGAGTTTAAAGTATAATTTGTGACAGTGTTTCACTCTGTTATGTTCTTTTCCGTAGGTTATTAAATGAGCATAAAATTTTGAGCTTGCAATCCTGGATAATATTTGCTGGGGAGTAAGCTCCTTTGATCACATTGGGACTTACTGCATAGAAAGCAGGCATAGCTTTTTGGTGTATAACTTTAATATTGGAACAAAATGGGTTTAATACATCACTCATATTTGATTTTTTAAAAATATTTAGGCAAAGTATAAAGAAGTAAAAGCGCGAAATGCACAGCTGTTGAAAATGCTACAAGAAGGGGAAAGTAAGTACTGTTTTTTGTTTTAAAAATAGATTTTAAAAAATAATCTTACATGTATTACATTAATTAAATCTGTTTATAAATGGTGTGGGAAATAGTAAAACAAGCAGGTTTGTTGAGCTTTTCTTTGATAGGCCCTAGGAAATAATTTCTGTAAAAGATAGACCGGAAGGCAGAAAAGGGTTGGGTGGCAGGACATATAGGATGTTATTGAATAATCAATATAAACTTATAGAAGGTTTGTTAGGAGTTTGGGGTAAGGACATCAAGCTCAATAAGAAAGAAATGGAACAACGGTTACAGGAAATCAAAATGATCAAAAATAACAAGGTTAGAGAACAACAGATGAAAGTTATAGCAAGATGGTATAGAACACCACAACAGTTATCATATATTATTAAAAATGTATCACCTGCCTGTTGGCATGGGTGTGGGAGTAAAGGAACATATATTCATATATGGTGGGAGTGTGCCAAGGTACAAGGTTTCTGGAAGGAAATAGAACAAGAAATACGTAAAATAATTGGGCGGAAATTCAGTTAAATAAAGAAATATGTATAACTTGTAATGTTAGGAATATAGGATTAAAGAAGGAACAACAATATTTAATTAATTCATTATAGCAGCACAAGCAGTAATTGCATATGGATGGAAAGAAAAAAAAATGGAATCATAATGGATGGGTGCAGTACATATTGGAATAGATGATGTTTGATTATATAATGGAAAAAAGAAGGGTATATTTTGCTCAAAGGAAAGAGGAGGTCTGGTTTAGTAATTGGAGAGTAATGATTGAGTTTGTTCAGGAAAGGGAGGGGTATGAGAAAGTAAAGGAAACAGTTAAAATGATTTTCCACAGGAGAAAAAAAGGAAACTAATAAGTTCCACTGTTCCCTGGGTGGGGAGGGAGGGAGGGAGAGGGGACAGAAAAGAAGGAAATACTGTATTTATATGAGTGGTTTGTTAAATGTTGGGCATACTATTATGATATGAGGTGTATAACTTTTTGTTTTGTAAGATATTTTACATTAATAAACTCATTAATAAATCTTAGATGCATGGGGAAAAAATTGGTCGGCCTTTGGAACCTATAAATCACCCAGCCAACAAATTCCTGGCCGCTGCAGTGGAACCCCCTTATATCAAAAAGTGCTGCAGCTTTATTTTATGTCAGTAACTGGGAGGAAAATGTTTGATTGAAGATTTAATTTGGACAAATGAGTTGACCTAGCATGAGTGACTGAAAGCTGGTTGAATTAGGGGTGGTGGGAATGTCAGTTTGACCCTAGAGAGGTCTGCCAGGTTTCAGTGGGTGGGGAGGTAGAGCTGCGCTGGTCTGTTATGAGTCCATCTCCCATTAAGATATCTTGTGTGGTAATCTATGAGTGTATGCTTGACAATAGGTAGATAGGTCAGGATTGGAAATGTGTTGGTATACCACCATCCTCTACTGCCCAACTCTCTCTGCCTAAACTGGTAGAAGTAGTCTCAGCGATGATGTTAGTCTCCTCCAAACTTACTGTGTTCATAGTATTTTAATATTTGTGCTGAGGTCCTGTCATAATGATTGACTTAGGATAATTGGCCTTATACATGTAGGACATGATGCTGTTGATCGGTTTTCTTTTGGCCAGGATGAAGGTTGTCCGTGGGCAGGGCGTTTTGCAAGAACTCTGAGATGGAGATATCACTACATAATAAGATTTAGATTTGCTAGTAATCTTAACTTCCGAGGGAAATAGGATCCACTAAACTGTTCACCCTTAAAATAATAGATCCACATGGATTCCTGAATGCTCTGAGGCATTCCAGCTGCTATAGCTAGTGACCCAGTTGATGCTTTGGATGATTTTTGGAATGCTGAGATGTCTGAGCAGTTTAATACAAATTATTCATAAGCATCATTTTATTTGGAGAACATGGGCTCCCAAGTTTTCTCAGAAGCTCAATGCAGTGATGCATCTGAGTGGATGACAAGAGAGACTTGGGATAATTCTAGTCAGACACTTATTAGGACCCAGTTTAGCCTATTCCACGGTGATGAGGAGTGCAAGGAAATTACTGTTTCTCTCTGTTGTATCAGCACAATCTCAGTCAATGCCGTTGTTCCATATAGTTAGAAGCTACTACCTCTTACAGCTCAAAAGGACAAAGGAGAAGCTCTCTGAAACACACTGCGATCTATTTGCAAAATATTTTGGGGAGAAAATCACTTGGATCCAACTGGGACTCTACTTGGAGGGTAGATTCTGAGGTGGTAATTGAGGCAGAGACATGTCCACTTTTGATGGCTGAATTTTAGTTTCTTTGGTCTGAGAATATGGACAAGTTGCTTGGAGATGTAGTCGACCAATTGTTAGACCCAGGCCCATGTTGGCTGATTAGATCTGCCAAAGGAGGGTGACCAGCTACATGGCAACACTATAAATGCTTTTTTGAAGAAAATATTATATTCCAGCTGTTCTAAAAAAGGCAGTTATAAGACCGCTGTTGAAGAGATCTTTACTAGGCCCACCCACCTGAAATCTGAAACTGGCTAATGTCCTATCTTTTCTCAGAAAGATTTAGAGCTAGCAGTGACAGCACAACTCCTGGTTTTTGTGGATGAAACAGATTATCTGCATCTTTCTCATTTTGGTTTAGACATGGTACAGGAACAGCCTTGGTTACCTAGATAGATGACCTCTACCAGGAACTAGATGGGGTGTTTATGTCCTTATTGCTTCTGCTGGATCTCTTGGGCCATTTGATAAGACCAGTAGTGGTATTCTTCTGAGCCATTTAACCGATATAGAAATTAGTGGGATTGTTTTGCAGTGGTTGCAGTCCTTTGGAATGAATGTTCCCAGAAGAATTGTCTCCTGTGCTTTTTAACATCTACATGCTACTCGGGGGAGTTGAGGCAGTTTGGGGACTGAAGTCATCACTTGGTAATACTCAGTTCTGTTTCTCTTTTCCAATTGGTGCCAAGGAAGCCATGAAAGGCTTGGATGCAAGTGTCATGGATTTTGTACTAACTTCACTGGTTCTCACTTCATTTATTTGTTGCACATTTCCTTCTGGCAGGCAGACGTGCAACAAGCAAATATTTAAATAACTTAAGCTGAATACAGTTCGCCAACTATATACTGTTGTCTGCTAGCTGCTTCATAAACCTATCTTCCTCATTTTTGAAGATACTGAAAAGTAGTTTAATCTTTTCTTTGTTTAAAATTGTAGTGAAAGATAAAGCTGAAATACTGCTTCAAGTTGATGAATCTCAGAGTATTAAGAATGAGCTGACTTTACAGGTAAAGATTTTATAACTTTTAAAATACTGCTTTAGATCAAAATAGACATACAGGATGGAAGAAATGCAAGAGGAGTTCTTTTACAGAACAGGACCTTCCCGCTACCTCCTTCCACCATAGCCAGCTAGAAGCTCCTGCTGAAGATCAGGAAATCCTCAAAATACGAGATATGTGGGAGATTGTAATAGGAAGGGGGAAATTTATGGAAAGACAACCTGCAGTTTCTGAGCAGAATGACTGTGTGCTCATAACAATCACTGCTTAGAATCTAGCATATTATATATAATAAAACTACTTTTCTTTTTATTAAGAATTTTATCTCATTTTTTAATTCATGTGAACATTCAAGGCAGCTAATATCAATCAGAGAAACTAGATTAATAAAAATTACAATTAATATTCCAGTCTGAAAAAGTCAAGAAAAATAGCAAGGCTAGGAACAAATTC
This sequence comes from Iguana delicatissima, assembly GCA_948472985.1. NCBI lineage: Eukaryota > Metazoa > Chordata > Lepidosauria > Squamata > Iguanidae > Iguana > Iguana delicatissima. The sequence goes on from CAOKZL010001081.1 coordinate 664,938, forward strand.
AAGTTTCATTCAGTTGTTAAATAACCCAAAGAACAGTATAAACTCCTGGATACTCAAAAGGTCCGAGGAGAAAGATTTAAGTGAAGATCACAATGCCAGCTTTTAGGACCTACCTGCAAGAAATAACTAGAATCATTTTAGAAAAATGTCTTTCAAATCCTAATGAAGCAAGAATTATATCGTGGTCAAATGATGAGAGGTTCCTCAAAGGAAAATAGAAAACAGTATGCAAAGGGTTGAAAGTACCTTTAATATTGTAGGTGATGTGATCAACAGTATACCTCAAGTAGAGGAGAGGTTTCTAGGTGCAGGAGTTAAAGAAGAATTGTTATAGGTCTATCATGAATATGTTAGCATGTTGTAGTGCTGTGCAAGTGCCCACAGCAGTAGTGTTAACTTGAAGGTATATGTTACTATCAAAAGTGAAGTAGTAGTATATGAGAATAAAGTGGTAGAACTTGGTGGCTAGGTCAGCTATGGTTCCATCTGGAATGGGGTACATAATTTGGATTCATGGAAAGAACTTACTTGAGACATTACACCAGAATTTCAAAAACTTCCACCCTACCATCATTCTCAGCCTTGACCTCTCAATGGAACAAATGCACTCTCTGGACACCACTTTAGCTACACAAGGGACATCTAAGCACTGCAGTGTATCATAAATGCACCATTACACATACTTACTTATACGTACCTCCATTTTCTACCCTGAACACACTACCAATCAATATTTTACAGCCAGGCCCTCTGATAGAGTTACATCTGCTGAGACCCACTAGGCAGAAATGCCAAACTCATGGGATTACAATAAGCATTCCTCAAGCTACAGCACCCATTATGTAAATTAAAAAAAAATCAACAAGGCAAGACTTGTACCCAGGACTAATCTATTATAGAACAGACTAAAGATAGGAGATGGCAGATGTATCAGCGAACTATAACCTATTCCGGACGATAATGCTGCCCTCTCAAGGGTTTTTGATGACCGGCCTCTACATGCCTACAGATACTTTCCAAATCTCAAACAGTTACTTAGCTACAGGAGAACACACAACATGGACAGGAAAACAAGTACAAGAAATTGCCTCAGACACACATTTCAACTCTGCTCACAAATCTACTCAGGAAATGTCATTGCTGGATCTAATCACATCATCCTCAATATTAGAGGATGAACAAGGGAAAGTAACTCTAATGTGATATTTCGTCTCCCCCCGCCCACATGATCACAAGTGGCGGGGGGGCACCTTTGCTGGCTTCCCATGAGAAGAGACCATGCAATCACCATGCGACAAGGGTCGCACGGTGGGATGGGGAGGGGGCGGGGTCTGCTGACCCTTCCTCAGCCTCTTTGTTTGCTGGCAACCCACCTTCCCGCCCTATGGTTTCAGTGTAAGATTGCTGGTTGCTTCGGGGTCGGGTAGGAATTTTTTACCCCCCTGGGGGGGTTCACTGTGCCAAGGGATTGGGCAATTGGCTTTACAAGGTTGTGTCTCAACTAGGTATTAAATAGGTCTCCACAGCTACACTTGCCCTTATCATGGCTGGTGGGGGGGGGGTCTGAGGGTTTTGGTGAGTACCTATGGCACCCTTTGGTGTAGAATAAATGCTGTCCTTGGGGCAGGCCGGGGACTTGCCCCTACCGCAGCATCATGAGACGGGGGGGTTGCGGTTTGGTGGCTCGCCTTTCAGAAAAGGGCCAGCCAAAGTTTTAACCCAGCCTCATGGGTTGGCTTTGGGGCTCAGTACCTAGCCCAAGGAGGGCTGGGGAAGAGGTCTGGAGGTGACCCTTGCCTTAGCCTACCCATGCTGTTGACCCCCTTCTCAGGTCATAAGGTCAAGGTCAAGTTTAAATTCAAGCCCAAGTTCAAGGTCAAGTTCACTTCTAGCTTTATGTTAATTAGGTATACATTAATAAATTGCCCTAGTTCAACCCAAGCCCTGTGTGTGGTCTCTTCATTTCATGGGTTGGGCAGCAGATGCCATCCTCTGTTGACAGTAGCCTTCAGCACTCTACATTGGGCAAAGCGGCCAGGATCTGCTCCAAAGAATAAAGGGACATAAATCACATTAGGAATGGAAATACACAAAAACCAGCTGCAGATCACTTCAGTTCTTGAATAAAAAAAAACTAGAGAGGAAGATCAGAAGGAGAAACATCAGAATTGGAATATATCCACAAACTCTAGTCCACTGACAGCGGGCTGAACAGAGACAATGGTTTCTTGGCACACTACATGTTATAATACTAGTTGGCACCCCAGCCTCATGAGGGCTGTCTTGCCCAGTATATCATATCTCCTTTCTGGTTCCCAGCCAGCATTATACTACATTCTAATAATTCCCTCCACTTTTCATATAGTTAGTTATTCACTTCCGCTTTAGGCAGTATCTCCTATATCTATTTAGGCAACTCCTGTCTTTGTTCTCAAGTGACCAAGGTTAAAACCAAACTTGTCACCTCATCACCATGCTCACAAGTTTTGCATTTCTGTTGCTGTTCATACACACAACCTGCTCATTCATAGCTATAGAGATCTGTTCCTAGACACTTCTTGCATCTGATGAAGCAGACTTGAGTCTACAAAAGCTTACACTACCAACTTCTTTCTCTTAGTTAGCCTCAAAGGTGCTACAAGATCCCTTTGCATACTGATTCAGACGATCACAGCTATGTCTTTGAATTCCCTCTGCCCAATTGATGAAGGGCAGCAAAGCTACAGCCAGTTTTTTAAGATTGGACCTGAAATCAGGTTGAATTCAGAGATTTGTATACTCTAGAAATGCTTTTCCCATATGTTTGAATGGCTTGTGCTGAATACATTTGGATAATGGTTGTTTATAAATAATTTGTTTTTAGCAGTTTTGGTGTCCCTGCCCTCTTTCTGATCCATGCTGTGATATTTTGTGAAACTGGAATATTGCAAAAAGAAAAAGAAAAACAATGGTGTATATTTAGCTTTTATTAAAATTAATAGATAGATTGTATCATTCACACTGAAGAGCAGGCTGCAGAGTGAACTTGGAATGAACTGTCTCATAAAGTAATGTATGTGTAGATCATCTTTGTGTTCGCAGATCTTGAGTAACTTTAAAGATATTGATTTCTTAGTAATCAAAGGCTTAGCAGTGAAGCCTCTTTACAAAACAAATGGATGTAGCGATACTTTTTACTAGCTTCACGTAGTTTTTAAAGCTCTCCAAATAGTTTTGTGTACTGAGAAATTGCATCTCTTCCATCTTGAGCTCAACATACGAGGCTTTTGCACTTTTAAGCTGGAAGCGTATTGAGGTTAATAGTTATTTGAAAGGAAAGTTCTTGTCCAGGCACATTAAAAAATTACTGGAAGTGCATGCTTCTGATTTTCCTGACCTCAGGTACAAAGATTGCCATTTTCATTGTTCTCTTTTATGTATCTGATTGCTGCTCTTGGAGACAGAACATTGGCTGTATCAAGAGAGGGCTTCTACTAGAGGTCTAGAGATTTCATACGCCTCCCTCAGAACCTCTTTCACACAAATACACTTTTTAAAAAAATGGAAAAGACCTCTCATGCTCTCTGGAGTCAGGGGAAGCCATTTTGTCATGCTTCCTCCAAGGTATTTTAAATGTGTTGGTGATCCAAAACTAGAAATGACTAAAGTAACTTCTAGTTTTTTAAAAAGTGCCCTCCTCTCTGGAGATATGAAATTTCCAGAAATTCTGAATCCATTTTTTTAAAAAACTGTCTTTCTTCTTATCTTTTTCCATGGGAAAAAACAGATTTTTAGAAGAACTGAAAAATGCAGTATTAACATCCTTTAAAAATTGAATGTCTCTTTGTTATTTTGGGAGCATAAAATGCATTATATATAATGTATGTTTGATATGTGTAAAGATTAGGTGAAATCTATCTAAAATTGATCCAGAAAACAGGGAAACATGGAACTCTGTTTAGGCACATACGTGTATGTTAAGAATGTTTTGGGGAGAGGGGGAGTTGCAAGACAGCTCTTTTCTAGTGCTTTACTGTCAGCTTGCAAAGACTACTGCAGTTTTGTGAAAATGTGCCATGAACAGCAGTTGAATCTTTTAGGAGAAAAGACAGCTGAAACCTTTATTTTTATCTTTAGCACAGTTACTTTATATGACTTTCAATAATTGTCAAAATATTGTGATAACCTCTACCATGTGTGACAAGTGTATCACATCACTTTTATGAGTAATTACCTCATCAACCTGGAATTTTGAGACAAAACTATAATACTCAGAGTGACATTAGTGCCATTCTATATAGGACCTGTAACTTCATTCTCTTGAAAATATCATCTTTATTAATGACCTAAAACTCTTGTCAGACCAAGCAAACTACTGAACTTCTTTCTTTTTAAGGTTACCAGTCTTCATGCTGCTTTGGAACAAGAAAGATCTAAAGTAAAATTACTCCAAGCAGAGTTAACAAAATATCAGGTACCTTAACAACTATCTAAGATAATTAATTTAAAATGTTAGATCCTAAGATAGTGTGATACAAGAAAATCCATGTCACTTTTCTGTAGCTACCTATGTGCCTTTGAAAATGTTTAGGGGTCCTCCTCAGCACCATAGGAGGAACTGTGGGAATTGCTAGGAAGAGAGAAAATTGCACAAAATGAGTTGGAGATGACAGTAGATTTTTCTTGAGTGAGCTTCCTAAGGTCCAAATCTTTGTTGATCCAAAAGAGCCTGAAATGTTGATTCAAAAAGAATTTTGGGTCTTTTGTATATTCTGAAAATATGCTTTTAGAACACACTTGAAAACTATTTCCGTTTATGTCCAGTATACTGAAAGTCATTCAACAGATCATGGATGTTTTATATCCCAGAACTATATGGATTTTTCCCCTCAATCTACATTCATTTTTAGTCCTCTGTCTGTACATACATTAATCTACTAAAAGATGGTTGGAGTTTACTTTGGTGATGAAAGCCATCCATAGTCAGAATGCAGAGTAGCAGTTCCCTTTCGTCACTGTTGCCTTCTTTCAACATTCACACCCAATATTTGGTCTGAGGAACTCTCAACTCTCCAGAGCAGATTTGAGAGAAGATGCGTTGAGAAGATAGAATTGCTGCAAACCACCCCTTCCCCATTCTGCTACGGAATGGACAGTAGCTGAATACCACCCAAATGCCTGAGGGTAATATAAAGCCTGCTGAAGCTTCCATGAGTTGACTTATCTACCTTCCAATACTGAGTGCTCCTCCATGATCCAGGGAATGTTCCTCTGCTTTCTGATAAAGCTCAGCTTGTAATAGATGCAAATCTTGAGGAGCATGTGGGTGATTCCTCTTCTGCAAAAGTCCATCTTGATTCTGCTTTGTACAAAAGCCTTCTAAAGAAAATCCACTCATTTTTGAAGGAGTGGCTTCTTTCTCATCAGCTTTTGTGGAAGGTAGTAGCAGTAAAGAAAACTCTCAACGTTTCCTTGGAAAAACCCTCTCCATGGGCAAAATGCTTTATGTTCTATTGATGCTTAAATTTTGATAACATGTTTCCTGTCTTCTCCCCCACCCCATTTTTTTTTTTAACAGGGTGGAAGAAAAGGAAAAAGAAATTCAGAGTCTGACCAGTGCAGGTGATTACACTTGCAATGGAAATTTTTAAAAAGTCTTCAGGGTTTTGCAGAAATGTATATTTGTACTGCTGCTTAACTATGCAGTTTTGGGAGGGAGGTTGGGAGTAAAGATTAATTGACTAACAATCTGAATATTCAATCTATTGTACTTCTAGTGTAAAGAAGAGAAACTGGAAACTAATATTACAGTGATGCTCAAAACCTAGTTTGTTCTAATGCTACATCTAGTTTTTCATCAGTCAATAAAACTTTTGTCATTTTTATGGTCCTCGTGTGTATAATTCCAGTGTAATAAGACTAGAAACTTAAATCTAATAATGGTGGCTGGATAATTCCACACTTTCACAACAATTTTTATCTTTTTAGATCCTCTTCTTTCACACATCTACAAAGTGTAGATGCTTGTATTGCCAGTCATCAAATATTACACAAGTGGTTCTAAATAAGCATAAAGGCAACTGGGGAGAACCTCAGAGTATGATGTCTGGAACAAAAACTCTCACTGACAGTGAGTTTGGAAGGCTTAATTATTATGTAATGATGCAACTGCTTTTCACATTATCTTCCAGTCCTAGGTACAAATATGATCAGCTAAGATCATATCCAGAACAAATGGAAACTCCCTTGGTACTTTGAAACAGAGCTTAGAATGTGAAGTTTGAAAATTTGAGAATGCTCAGTGCTACAAATTGAGAAAATAATTCATTTCCATCAAAGCCAGCTGTTGAAATAGTTTAATTGGCTAAGTTATCATTAGTTAATTCACTAGTTTATGGGCACACTATGGGATTTATAGAGCATGGCATAATGGTTGTCACTGTTGAACTTAGGGGCATATTTTGTTATTGGCTCCTTGAGAAGAGCTATTTTTGTCCTTTTAACATTGGCCTTCCTCCAACCTAGAACTTTTATTTTCAGCTGCATTAGAAAGCCCATAATGATTGTTGCTTGGGAAAGGCTATCCTAAAGCATGGTTTATTTTACAACTTTTTCAAAACACTTACGTGCATCTTTCTCTTCTTTCTACCCCCAACAACAAATACACTATGCTAACTCTTCAAGTGTGTTGTTTCTCAAAAGTAATCAAAGAATGATGTATTTCATTTAGAGGACACTGATTCACTGCAAGTACAGCAGTAAGTGGATAGTTACAACAATCAGTGAGTGAATGAAAGCTAGAGAGTTCTTAATAATAAATATTTGGAGATTCTCTAAGCATATGCTGAACATTTTACTACACAATGAATCACTGCTGCTTCCACACTCCCAGTGAAGTGTAGGACAGCCCATGCTTCCTGCATGCAAAACATGGTAGCCCCTCCTCCACTGGTACAATATGATCAGCCATGTTCCTTCTCAAACCCTCAGTTCCTTTTTGTCCACCACAGCAGTGGCATCTTAGTACTTCTTCTGAAGCAGCAGGCCTTTCTGATAGACTGAATATGAGAAAGAGAGAGGCACCCAATAAGATGAATTCCAGTGACTTGGTTCAGTAAAGTGTGTTTTTTACCTTAATTATTGCTTGGGAAAAAGTGTCAATAAATTAATCACACAGTTAATTAACTAGTTGTTTCCCAGCCCTGTTTTGAAACTGTATAATACTTTTCTCTTTCAGTGCCTGTGTGGCGCTTCTGTCGTTTTCACTTCTTTTAGTAAAGGGCTGTGATTAAATCATAATTACTTGGATATTTCTGCTTATGCATTTCAACTTATTTCCAAGTAAATCTTGCACAGAGTAACAGCTGTAATACTAACCAAGATGGTTGCCATTAGTACTTAAATCATCGTAAATTGGCGAGGGGCTCCAATGTGCCCTTTCTTCCCACCTAAGTTAAAAGCACAATTATAGTAGCAGGTACAAAGCTAGTATGAAAGTACTAGCAATTACTTAGAAAGAGGGCAATTAATCAGTCTGAGACATTTTACCTGCTGCTTTCATGAGTGCTCTCCAGAGATTATGGGAATTGTGGACCAAGATTCCCCATCCCATGCTACATACAACTTTTGTGATGTAAAGCTGTAGGGGCATGGTGAGTCACCACTGCTGTAAGATAAAAGTAAGCATTTATTTTATTTGCTGTAATGGCGTCTTGAGAGGAGACAAAAGGAAATGGAAGATGCACCTTCTGTTTTTCTCCCTCTCTACTGATTTCAAGGGTAAGGCCACCCATGCTGTAATTTTATTGGGATCACTCAAGCAGCTGATAGTTATTAGATGAAAAGCAGATGAAGACGAGTACTTGTTGACCAGTGGTTCTCAATCTCAGATCCTCTAGACATTTCAGATTAAAACTTCAGAAGCCCTAGGTAGCACAGCCTATAGTTCTGGATTATCAGACTGAAGTCCAAAACACCTGGAAAGTCAAAATTGAGGCCATCTTTTCTTAATAGAGTCCTGTAGCCCTTCTGATACTGGACTGCAAATATCAGCATTCTTCACCACTGATGTATTGGCTAGGATTAATGGAAGTTATTGTCCAAAAATGTCATTTTTTTCAAAAACAACCAAAGTTTCACTGCTACACTTTCTCCATCCCTGACCTTAGTAACATATGAATACACCTGTACTTGGGAAGAGTGCCTTTCCTTCAAGTGGGCTGAAGAGTGCAAATAGGTGTGAAGGGTAGCTGCTCTCTTCCCCACCGAAAATACGCTTTTAAAAGGACAGGCTTATGATGGATGCAGGAGGGCTCCCTGCCTTCAGCTATTTCTTGCTGGCATTATAATAAAAAGGAATCTCTTCGATTCCAGTCCATGCTGACTTTGATCACCAAATTAAGTCCCACTGAGGCCATTTCCGCACTAGACTGTTATAGCGCTGTGATTCCACTTGCAACCTCCTATGGAATCCTGGGGTTTGCAGTTTCGGGAGGAGGCCCCTACCGAAACTACAAACACCAGAATTCCATAGGATGTTGAAAGTGGAATCACAGCGCTATAACAGTCCAGTGCCGAAATGGCCAGAGTTTACACTAAGAAATACAGGCACATATCGTAGAAAACTGCTCAAAGCACAGAGTCCCGTCCCGAGAAGACTACGCCACCTCCGCACACCAACCCCAAGGTTTCTCTGCGCAGCCGCAAAAACAACTGCCTGTCTGACAATGCCAGCCGGGCTTTTCATTACAACCGCGCTTGCGCAGTAAAAACGGAATCCCGAGGCGCTCAGGAGCCTCTTCTTTCTCCTTTCACACATGCGCGCAGCTCTCACAATTCAGTCCCTCTGGCGCCGGCCAAGTCGGCTCCCCTTTTTCTAGTAACTTCCCCGATTCCTGACGTCATCACCAGGCGCCAGAGTTGAGCCGGACTGTTTCCGTTGCACTACTCTCGGAGAGTGAGAAAGCTCGAGAGCGTCGGGGTGTGCGCGAGAGAGGTGGTGAGGCGGGGGGCGAGAAGAAGAGGAGAGGGTCGGCGTTACCCAGCATTCGCTGCGCGGCCTGGCTAACGAGTAAAGGCGGCCTCTCCGCCCGTCCTCCCGCCTCCTCCTCCTCCCCCCTTTCCGCTCGCGCGCCATGTCTGAGAGCGGCGAGAGCCCCCCTGGGCCCCAGAGCCCCAACGAGACCCCCGCCCCGGCCGCCTCGGCCTCGGCCTCCGAGCCGCGGATCATTAAAGTCACCGTGAAAACCCCCAAAGAGAAAGAAGAGTTCGCCGTGCCGGAGACGAGCAGCATCCGGCAGGTGAGGCGGGCAGCGGGAGCTACCGGGGGGGGAGGAGGGGCGTGGCCGGCGCCACCGAGCGGCATGGGGGTTTGGGGGGACCGAGTGTGTGTTTCGGGAAGGGGGCGGCCGGCGACCCGTTTTCCCGCTGCCGCCGCTCTGAGTGGCGAGTGAGCGCCGGAGTCCGCGCGGAGCCTTTGCGTAGTCGCCAGCCACCGAGCTGCTGACGCGGGCGGAGCTGTTGCCTCACCGAAGGAAGGCCTGGGAAGCGATCAGAGTGACTGTGCTGCGGACGGAGCGTCTCTCTAGGTCTCTCCCTCCCCCCCCGTATTCTCCTTTCAGGTGGGTTTGGGGGGAGGGGAAGCAGGGCCCACGTCGTTCGCAAGAGCTACTCTCGAGTAAGATCATATGCGAGCGGAGCTTCCGGGGAAAGCAGGAGCAGTCCAGCTGGGATGGTGCTGGAGGTGGCGGTGCAGTGGGGCGATATCGCTGAGAAGGGGCGCCTTTGTCTGCAAGGGAACACAAAGGAGCGAGGTCCGCAGCCTTGTGCTGGGTGTACGGAGCGGGATATTAATCGGTTTCAAAGAGTAGATCGGGAAATGAGTGAAAGGCTCGCAGTTATTTCAGACGTGGCATTCTCGGTACTGCTTTAACCAGTCATCACTTCTGATGGTGATGGCCGTATAAACTTCTTGTTACCAGAGGCAGTTTATATTAGTTCCTGGGAAGCATGAGCAGGGGAATGCTGTGCTCCTGTCTTGCTTGCCGGTTTCCTAAGAGGCACTTGGTTGCCAGCTGTGGGAGGCAAGCACTGGGCTAGATAGGCCTTTGCTCTGATTCTGCATGCCTCTTACGTTCTGAGAAAAGGGTGGGTGCAGGTTTTTAGATGTTTGTATGCATACTGTTTGGAAAGCCTAATCAATTTGTGTATGGCTTCATGCGGTTTCCAAAAGGAGGCACTTTCTGTGCAGGAACTTGGTCCTGTTTGAAGTTGGTCACCATGCCTTAGTTCCAGGTACAACATTACACCAGTTGCATTAATGTAATCTACTATTTTGGAGCAGCAGTGGTTTGTGCTTAGAATGAGCTCATAAGGTATACTTACTATATTTTACATGCATACAGTATTTTATTTTAAAATCTATGTGTCTTTATGTACTGCACTTGAATGTAGTATCTGCCGAGTCATCAGCGCTTGTACCTCAGTGCTGTGGATTCTTTTTCCCCGCAGTTCTTTCCAGCATCTGTGATTCCTGTAGCCTGAAGACTAGGAACATGCAATTTACGTTCCAATGAATTATTGCTATTTAAAATATTTGATTAATAGAGGTGACACCAGTATTTAGGGATTATTTAATTCGTTTGAGTAAAAACACTGCAGTTTGGTTATTTCTAGAAATAGGCCACTTCATAAGAACAGAGGTATTTCTGTTCTGGCTAGTGTTGTTTTTTTAAAAAAAACTGTTAAGAGACTGCATAGTGTTGTCATGTGATATTTCTGCTATGTAAAATCTTCTAGGTCTTTAAAAGTAAGTATAGGGAGTTTCATTTTCCTTTCATTGCTCTTAACATTGGATTCCTTGTAACAAGGACAGAATTGCATAATGCTTCTGTTTGGATCCTTGATTTTTTTAAACTGTTGTCCATAAAGTAGAATGCCTTGCATCTAAAAATATAAACCTTTCACATTTAAATCATTTAGAGTGTATAGGCTTGTAATAGCTTTTTAAACTAAGCTAGAACTTGTTCTGCCTGAAACACTGTAGCGTATTATCATGAGTACTATGTCCATTTTAATAATCTCTTTGCACTTCCTGTTTTTCTTGCAAGCATGGATCTTGCAGGTCTCAATAATAATGGCAGCCAGCTTATGATAAACTTTCCCTTCTGCGTGCTGGCATGTACCCGGTTTCTTGTGTTTCCTTGGAAGTAGCATGCTTGCTTCTCCCCCCCTTGTATAAGTCTGCCTTCCAGCCATAATGAACAGCTGCTGTCACAATCACTTGTGGCATAGGCATTGATTATTAGGTGTAGAGCAGTGGTTCTCAACCTGTGGGTCCCCAGATGTTCGTGGACTTCAGCTCTCAGAAGCCTCAGCCACTATGGTCAATGCTCAGGGCTTCTGGGAGCTGAAGTTCACAAACATCTGGGAACCCACAGGTTGAGAACCACTGGTGTAGAGTGAGGAGGTTCATGAGGAAAAGAAACAATATAGTGCTTGTGGGAAATCATGATAGAGTTTAGCTGTGAATCAGAGTTTTCAGTAAAATGTTGAGAAATATTTCAGAGTAATAATTCTGTTCTCCCAGGTTTTTAATTTCTGTTCTGGGTACTGCTCCTGCCCTTATGAATTTTTAAATTGTGCTGGCTGTTGAACTAGTCCTAAGATGAAGCCTGTTCAAAATGTGGAAGCCAATGCTTCATTCTGTTCCCTATTGCTTGGTTGTCAAATCATCATCAAGCTTTTAACAGTTGTTTAAATGGACTCCTTTCTCAGTTTGCATTCAGTGATTTTGTTCCTGCACTAGGCTTTTTTTTTTCTGGGGGGATGTACCTGCAAATGAGAATTGGAAAGACAAGCAGTTCATTATGATCTATATAAAACCTGTTTGTTACTTTTTGTCTTTGAAGTTCTTGGACTTAAGCAATTTCAATGGAAATGAGTTGTTAGTCCATGCACAATTGTAAGTATATACATCTTGCATAAAGTTAAAGATTTGTTAGGTTTTTATGCCATTGCTTTGTCAGTTTACCTGAAAAAAAAATTTCTTTAGGAGATATTTTTAATAGTTTTTACCTAATATGTACAGAAAGGGCCAAGTCACCAATTTTTAGATAAGTAAATAATTTTGTATATATTGGAGTTGAACTTGTTGCTATCATTACTTATGTCCTCCCTTTGGAATGAAGCTGGAAACATTTGTGTTTTTTGACTGGTTGACCCAGGTGTTACCCTGAGTCCCAAGCTGTGAAGCCATTGTATAATCTTGCCCACAGAAAAAGACACGTTTTCTTTTCCTAATCTGTAGAGGCACTTTATATTAGCCTGATAACCGTAAGGTTTAACAGCTGCTGCACTTGGAAAATCAAGAGCTCAAATAAATCCATACTTCTTGTTGTCTGGTGTAGTTAGTAACATTGCAGATGTGGGTAGTGTTCTTTGTCTCTGCTCAGATTGCATGGTGCACTAGCATTGCATCTTGATTTGGGTGTAGCTTTTTATTGTTACTTGTTTCTGGGTAGTGTGCAGTAGGCTCCTCCTTCTGATACAGACATTCAGTGGTCAAGTTAAATGTGGACAAGAGTCCAGTGTGCTAAAGTCCCTTGAAATAAGTATCTTTTATAGCATTGAGTAGTTTATCCCTATATTTATCTCATATTTACTTTCAGAGGAGATAGAAGAGGTTTGCAGTTTTGTTCATCTCAATCAAACATCCATATATTCTTGGAGAACAAACATCTGATTGGTTTAGAACCAAAGTAAAATCTTTGTGTTTCCTGTTTTGATCTTAACAACCAAGTAAAATAAATCAAGCTTTCTTGCTTTTATTAAGAAACCAGGATTCTGCTGTTCTTCATGCTCTGTAGTTCAAACATTATTCAAGTATGAGCAACCATATAAAATCATTTTAATACTTGGTAATCCTGTTATTGCTTGTAAAGGTTATAGGTGAAAATAGGAGTACTTGCATAAAACCAAAGACAGTTCAGCGTAACAAGTAGGTCTACATTATTTTAGGCTACCTGACCACCTATACCTATGTTAGTAATACACAGCATGTCAGTGGCTAGCTCATGAACCTAAGACAAAAACTAGAACTTTTCTACCTGGTTGCTTGAAAGCAACTGTTTGACTCCAGAAGATTATTTCCTTTTATTTGTTATTTTAGTGGATGACTGAGTGGTTTGTCTTTTTATAGTTTGGCTACAGCATGTTTATGGTAAAGTTGTTCTCATTTGTTATAAACATGTTTAAAAGTGAAAATCACCATAAATATTAGAAACAGGATCTACAGTTTTTAGTTTTCCTTTTTAGCCAGCAATTACGAGTGGTTACTTCTGACAACTTTCCCTTCCCTCAAGGCCTTCTGTTGTTTGTAGATTTACCAGGGAGGGTCTGGTCTATCCCAGTCAGTTTTGGAGATACTTGAAAGCAGTGATAGTCTCACTGCTTCCCACTGATCAGAGCCTGGCTTGAAGTGAGGACTGAGTTAACTTGTTCCCAAAATGTTCTGCTTTGGCAGCATAAGCAGAGTCTGTTTCCCCCAAACAGTTTGAAGTGAGTGCTGTCTTACATTTTCAGTTCTGGTGAACTCCAAGGGAGGAGTGAGTCATCTTGGGTTAGATAATGAAGAAGTGATAGTTACCAGAAAGTTTTATAGTTTATGCTTCTGACTGCGTTTGTGGATCTCGGATTAGAGACTGAGGGCTAGTTCTAACATTAATGTGTATCATTAAATGTTTGAACAGTTTCTGCTGAAAACTGTTTGATTTGCTGAAAATCTGATAGTCTTTTCAATATTCAAGCCATGTAAAGTCAACATATGTCAGAGTTACGTATTAAACAGATCAAGGGGCAAGTTTGTTCCATTGAACTTGGTCCCATTTGAAGTGCAATGGGCTGCCTACCAAAGCTGCTTTAAAATCATTAGAAAACTTTCGTAAGTGGATTTGATGAGGTGAGGTTTGGATTGTAAGTCTTACTTTGTTATGATAAGTATTGAACTTAGTTTATATCATATTTAAAAAAAAAACATTTTGGCAGTAGAACATTAAGAGTATATTCTCTTTTCAGTTACAGCAGTGGAACAGCATTAAGAAAGCTGGCGAAGAGAAAATGAAACTGCTTTCTAACCTCTTTGTATTTCTGCTCAGTCTTTCTGAAATCTCTTTGCTTTTACATCCTCTTGATTAAATGGAATGCATGTTCTTCTTTGTAACCCCCTACACCTTGATTTTAACCAGATCTTCTTTATATAGGTAAACAATATTATTTTTAAACCAAACATCCCATTTTTTCAGATTTTATTTACAGTCAGTAAGACGATGCATTGGAATACATTGCTGTGCTTGAAGTCAAGGCTGGATTCTCCTTGTGTTGAAACAAATTTAAAAAACAAAAACAAAAGAACAACGTTCTGATTAGAGGAAAAGTATTTGGGAAAATATTCATATTGTTCAAAGTAATTAAATTAAAGGAAAAGAAATCCCAGTGACAATGCTTGGTAAATAGTTTAAGTCTCCTTTAACCCCACTTCCATATTCTAGGAGAATTAAAAAAAAAAAGTAAAGGGAAAAGAGATTCCTTCTAAACATCAGGAGGAATGTCCTGACAATAAAAGCAGTTTGACAGTGGACTACCCTGCCTGGGACTAGAGTCTCTTCCTTTGGAGGTTTTTAAACATGACCCCTGTCAGGAATGCTTTGATTGTGTATTCCTGCATGGCGAGGGGTTGTACTTGATGGCCCTTGTGGTCTCTTCTAGCTCTGTAATTCTTACTGAGAATGGGTACTGGCAATATGATAATGTTTTTCAATAGATGTTATCAATTCTAACTGTAGCACTGCGTGGAATGGTGATTTTTACAAAGTATTAAAAGTTATTTGTTTTATATTAAGCTTTTTTGTCATGGAAAATTGCCATTTCTTCTGACTTGTACAACTGTTACAATGTCCATGTAAATGTACCAGAAATATTTAAGAACAGTATGAAATGTCCCAATATTCAGAAGAATCCTTGATCTGTTTCTAATTTGAGTTTTTATGTTAGCTGATGACTATATTTCAGGCAGCAGAGCTCAGTTCGAAGAAAGTACATTCAGAGCATGTACAAAGAACTATGTTCACATCTGTCAAGAAACATGTGTCGCAGATGCACATGCCTTTGAAGACTTCCCATACTTTAGTTAGCATAGCACCTGAGTTTCTAATTGGAAATAGTTGTATGGAATTTGTTACTAATTCTTAATCGGGGCTATTCACTATTGGTTTTTTGTTTGTTTGTTTTTGAGGCAAATTTCAAAATGTAGGGATGTACATCAAATTTGGCTAATTTGAAGTGTGGGGATCACTTCAGAGAAATTGTTTAATCTCTGTGGTAAAGTAAAATTAACTCTACCAATACCAAATCTGGGTTTCACCCAAATTTTGGGAACAGTTTGGTGCCTTTGAGGCCTGCTGAAAAGCAGAGAGTGGGCCAGTATGGATAACTGTTCTTACTGATCATGAGCAGTGGCTGATGCAGTGTCTAGCCTCTCTTTCTTGTAGAAGTAATTGAACAAACCATATAGCTTCACTCCTTTTTTTTTTTTTTAACTGTGTCATCCAAACAGAGAAGGAATTCTCTCTCTGGTTTCCTTCTACCTCAGAAAATCAAGAATGAAACATAATTGTGAACACTGGATTCTTTCTCTGGTTTACTGGGAAAAAACAGTGGGAGAGGATACCTCACCTGTATTTGGATGACGTGGTAAGAAAAGGTTTGTTGAATCCCTCCTGATGCAAATGAGATGACTGGGCAGAGTGCAGTAGCATGCTGCTCGTAACTGATAAGCTAGGATTCCCTTAAATCCCTAAGTTATCATGTCATCCAAACTGGGCCAGTATATCTATATATTAAAAAAAAAGCTACATGTCTCAAAACTGTGATGTATATGTTCAAAATAGTAGGAACGAGTGACTAACAGGTCTGTCTTGTAATCACAAGAAGTGATTTACTGAAGGTTTCTAGTGACATTTTGAAGGAGAATCTTGACTCTTATAAGTTTTGCTTCCTTGTGAGTGAGGCTCTGGTGGCTCCCCTATTTATGGGGCAGTGAATTTGCTCTTGGTTTTGGTCTGCATTTTGTAAGGAGCTATCCAAAGTGCAGTTCCATATCCTATAATGGGTTCAGCACCTTGGATAGCGCCTTTGAAATTCTGACTGAATCCAGAACGGATTACCAACTGCTTAGCTGTGGTCTTTTCTCTGCTCTTTGTTAATTCTCTCTCACCTGAGCAGTAGTATTTGAAGAGCTTTGGTAGAGTGAAGCAGGAGTTCCTTTATACTTGTGTACTTAATCTTTTACCATTCCTTATTCCGCCTATTGTCTTATTTCTTGGTCTTAAAGATCATTTGTTTTCTTTCCATTCATTTGCACCTGTATCCTTCCTCAGAGAGAGGTATAGACAGTTTGTGGCCTTCTCAGTGTTGTACTGCTCCTGCTAGATGGCCATGTTTAAATATTTGAAGGGATGCCATGTAGAGGAGGGAGAGGGCTTGTTTTCTGCTGCTCCACAGACCAGGACAAGGAGCAATGGATTCAAGCTGCAGGAAAGGAGATTCCACCTGAACCTCAGAAAGAACTTCCTGCCAGTCAGGGCTGTCTGGCAGTGGAATCTGCTGCCTCGGAGTGTAGTGGAGTCTCCTTTTTTGGAGGTTTTTAAGCAGAGGCTAGTTGGCCATCTGTTGGGAGTGCTTTAAGGGTGTTCCTGCATGGCAGGGGGTTGGACTGGATGGCCCGTGTGGTCTCTTCCAACTCTACATTTCTATGATTCTATGGCATAGCAAATGGAGAAGGATTTAAAGAATTATGATCCGAGGACATCTGGAGGGCCACACAATACCCACCTGGATTGAAATTGGTAGAGCCAAGCATATGGTGCCCTTGAGCAAAGCTGGAGGCAAAATTCCTGCTCACAGGCCATCCCTAGCTTCCCCCTTCCATTAAGCAGCCACTCTTGTTGGCTGCGTTGCTTTTGATCAGAGTGGCTCAATTTCACCTCACTTCTGAGGCTGGAGCTAGTGGAAGTCAATCCACTCTCAATCTGTGTGGCTCTTCTTATAGTGGGGGCATGGAATTTTTGGCTTCTTCAGTGTTGGAAAGGATGTCTTACCTGACACTCGTATGAGCCATTTGGTGCGATGGATGTCCTACAGAGGAGTAGGATGTCAGGTAGCTCCCCTGAAGGAGGCAGCAACATTTCTATTGTCAGTTCTGGGAAGAAAGAGGGTAGGCACCAGGCCGCTTCTGATGTCGCTCTGCAGCCCTATGGTTAAGGATCAGAATTTAGGCAGTGATTCTGGGTTGCTGCAAAAGAACCAGAGCACTATATGGCACTGTATGGAGGTTGCAGCCTATCCAACTATGCTGTTTGTTTACTTTTGCAGGGAAGAACTGAGCATAGGAAAGAGGGCACTATACTACCAGTAGTCTGCTCTTGTACTTGAGAAAGCAGCACTAATCTTTCTTGCTAGCCAGAGAAGCTTAGTGGAAAGGACAACAATGGTATAGCGGGGCAGACAGCTGATGCCCAGCTAAGTTCTAACACACCCACAGCAAATGAAAACCATCAGCACTTGTGAACAGGAAGTGTTTGCAGAACACAGACATCATCCTTTCTGAGGAAGACAACCCACTCCTAAAATGAAAAAGGGCTCGTCCTTCAGAGGAGCCCACATGTATGAGCCAGCTCCTTTGACACAATCCATATTGGGCAGTGTCCACATTAACCAGATCCCGTCACCAGTGTTGCACTTGTGACTCCAGTGTCAGTTGTTGAGCAGGATGCATTATTAAAAAAGCTCCCTGCCCACCCCCAGAATAGAGTGGGGAAGATTGCAGTGCTTTAAAAGGTTGAATGTGTGCTAATTGAGGAGAGCTGAAGAAAGGATAAGACTTAAAGGAAGGTTTCAGTTAGCAGCTGGTTTGCTCAGGTCACAGCTGCTTATGCAAGGAACACAGTTCTGCTGGGTTAATGCATGATATAATGATGAAGTAAGGGCCTAATAAAGAAATGCACTTGAAACATTTACAGAGTTAAATTTTAATGTTCTTTTTATTTACTCTGCTCTGTAAAATCAAATATTTTGACCAACAGTACTTTTGGCCATTTGCTTAGCAGCTAAATAGTTGATAGCTTTTATACATATTGCTAATTTCTTTGGCACACAGCATGCTTCCAGACTGATAATGCCAAGAACTATTCTGTTATTGATGGAACTATGTCACAGAACTAGAGTTGATTTTTCATTACTTTCCAACTGCGCTGTTGGATATAATACAGCAGTGTGACCAGAGAATGGACATTTCACTTTAGAGAGCCAATTTTAAAATCAAAACTTTAATTTTCATTACAGCACCTGTATAACTGTTTCAGAAACTTGAAAAGTGTTTTCAACCTTGATTAACACTGTTTCTTGCTGAAAATAAACCAACTAGAAAGACTAGAAAAAGCAGCATGGTTTGATAAATAAGGTTCTGAAATGTGCTTCAAATGCATTTTCATTTAAGTTCTCATGCATTACTGTATCAGTAACTTGTATAGAAAATATGCTGGCAAAAGCCTGTTGATGAAATGGAACTGCTGAGAAAGATAATAAGGGTGTGCTGAAGGAAATGTGTGATGATATCTACACCTGCCTAACATGTCTCCATACCTCTTTGACAAAGACGGGACAGTAGAGCTAAGCTGTTGTACAAGTGCAGAGATTGCAGCACTGAGCACTCTTACTACATATCTTGATTATTTGCAATTTGGGGAAACAGGACTAAGCACAGGAAAAGTATAAGAGAATCACAGTTTGATGTCATGTAATTGCTATAAGCAGAGGGAGTGAACACAGTGTGGCTATTCTGTAGTAAATTCCTGTAGAGGCAACTGTTGTGTCAGTGAATTCTTGAGATACTTTTACATACTTCAGTATGTGATAAGGGATGCTAAGCACTTAGCAGGCCCACTATGCATCTAGTGTGACCTTACAATGGGTAGCATTTCTGGGAAGTGTTCTGTCGTTTGGGTGTACATGGCCACATTAAGCATTGTTGTCTGCTTGAGTTCCCTGTTGTCTCCTCACTGGTACTGAAGGTCCATTCTGGTAAGTATCAACTATCCCGTAAGTCTAAGGACTTGGTCTAATGCAGTGGTTCTCAACCTGTGGGTCCCCAGATGTTCATGGACTTCAGCTCCCAGAAGCCCTGAGCATTGACCATAGTGGCTGGGGCTTCTGGGAGCTGAAGGCCACAAACATCTGGGGACCCACAGGTTGAGAACCACTGGTCTAATGCCTGTCCCTGAAGTCTACTGCCTAGGAATGCACCTGGTCTTGTGTTGATGGCATAAAGCTTAGTTTTCAGTTTCAGGCTCAGATTCTTAGAAAACGCTGCATAGTAGTTGTACAGAGATGTTCATGCCAATTGATCATTGTTTTTACTGATTGCATCCTAACTCTATAAACAAGATATAAGTTATATAGACTGTGGGGGCTTTTTAGTTTACAGATGAGTGGATTGCCCTCTGAAGCTATAGTCCCCTTTATTAACTGTGTGATATAAAGATTGTATAAATGCGTATCTATTGTAAAAGTATTCAGTAGTTGAAGGTGAGACAATGTATGTTTTTTAAGAAATGTGTGAGGATTTTAATCTAATTTTTAAAATGTCTTAATGCAGCTTTCCTTCTCATTACTAGAAGTCATGAGTGTGAAGAAACCAGAGTAAGCTTCCTAAATCTCAGTATTTCTGATGTCTGTTAAATCTGTTCTTAACAGTTGGTTAATTTTAGATGAGTTATTTCGAGGAGTTTGTGCTTAAAATAAAATATGCACTATGATATTATTTATCGTACATTTGTCGTATTTAGAAATTAGCACATTAACTGCATAAATAAAATTTACAAACTTTCTTTTAGTTTAAGGAAGAAATTTCCAAGCGTTTTAAGGCTCATACTGACCAGCTTGTATTGATATTTGCTGGAAAAATTTTGAAAGATCAAGATACATTGACTCAGCATGGGATCCATGATGGACTTACTGTTCACCTTGTCATCAAAACACAAAATAGGTAGGCTGGCTGGTATGATCACCTGTCTGTTATGCATGATTATTTCCATTTGTGGCAGTCTTGGTCAAACTGAATTGTTTCAACAAAGTGAATAATTTAAAATGTGGATTACATTATCAGAACTGAGCCTGTGACAATGTAAACAAGATGCAAGTTTTCCATGTCTTTCCTGACTTACTAATATGTATTGTCACAGAACTTAGACATATCTTTGAAGAAAGCATTTATGCTCTTTTGCCATAAATGCGTTTGCATAAGAGGTCTGTTTGCATTTGTTAGGATGACATTTAAATATAAAGCAAATGTTGTGTAAATGCATTTGTAAAAATCAACCAAGCGAATTATTAAATGTTCAGAACTTTGATATTGAACTAACACAGTTGATCTTGAGAATCATCATCACCCACACAGTGAATTATTTGACTACAGTTCAAAAGGTTACTGCTCAACAGAATGGCTGCAAAGTACACTATCTTGTAAGTTCATTAAAATCTAGGAAAGAGAAGTAAACCAGACTTTCTTCATGTTGGATATAATTTTGCTGGAAAAATCTCTTTGTTTCTGCTGTTTCAAAAAACCATCTGAGCTTTATGGAGTTTTCATCCATAATAAAATCAAATGGAAAGAATCTAAGTGGGTTGAGAATAGCATTCTAAGTAGGGTGGGAAGATGGCAATATTTTCCTGCTGTTGCGTTGTGTTATGGCAGTTCTAGCATTTGCAATACTCTTTTGTGAAATAATACACGGATATTAGGTTTAGAGTATTGCAGTTGAGTAGTACACTATACTGTAATATAGTGCTATATTATAGCATTATCTTGGTACATCACATTAGAAAAATAATTTACTCTTTCTGATTTTAAAAAGTGTTACATATGAAAATTGTATTAGAAAAGAAAAGCAAGAAATTTAACTTAAATGAATAGTGTATTACTTTGGGAAAAGCATGGTAATAGTTGAGTTGACCTACATTTCCTTTGCGAGTGTAGCCTTCACATCATATTTTTGCCATATGCTGATATTTGGAAGGTTAAATTAAATTTCTTTTTCTATATCCAGATCACATTAAATTGAAGGGGAAAAACTGGGCAAGGCAATAACAAAGCATGAATATTGGAACTATTGACTTGAATAACTTTAAAGCTGACTGACCATTTTTAACTAGTTTGTGAAAGTGTCTGGTGACAGTATGTGTACATGTAAACATTTGTTCAGCCTTATATTATTGACACTTGAGTTTCCCCTCCTGCATGGCAGGCAGCCTATCCAGTTACAGTACAAGTACATTCCTGGTGCTCTTGCTTTCATCTTCATTTTTGTAGCAAGTGTAACTAGCTGTAGAAGATGATGCCTAACTGATAAAAATAGAAGCTACTGAGGGGAGAAACCGTAGTCCAAGAATTTTGGATGTGTATCTCCAAAAGCTAATTGTTTATAAATTGGCTTTCTCTTCTGCGTCTTTATGAGTGTTCCTGTTTTTTAATAGATCACATGATAATTCTGCTCAGCAACCAAACACAGCAGGGAGTACTGCTACCACAACAACATCTACAAGTAGTACCTCTACAACTTCAACAAACACCAGCCCTTTTGGCTTGGGTAAGTTTCTTTGGAATAAGAGCACTGTTTTTCATAATATAGTTCAGAAGGTTGAATCCTGTCTATAATACAGAGCCTGTTTGCATATTTTACAAAAACATTGTTTCTTTCTGGTTTGTAGATAATGAGATTGAACACAGCTTCATTTTATGTTACACATTAACCCACATCACTGCTCTTTTAGGGAATGGTATTTCCTGACTGAGCTTTGATTTAGTTTAATGGTACTGCATACTCAATAACCTTATACAGGCATTATTAGAGCACAAGGAAAGGGAATATATTGGCCTCACCCCCTGTGTCAGCCTTTCTATCATCTGCAGCAGTCTGAAGAAGAGAATCTCTTGTACACACAGACTCTCCACATTGTTTACATCCTTGATTCTACAAGGTTCCAAATTGTGTGGAGCCCTGTATAGATACAAAAGGTTCTTTTCTTCAGAAAGGTACAGTTCGTGTAGGAGAGGTAGCAGGGCTAATACCTCCCCTCTTTCCTTGTGCTTATTTAGCATACCTCAATAGAGGTAGTGTTGGCTTTGTAAATGCTGATTGTGTAAATGTTCATGGGGGCGTAGCATACGTTCAACTGAATATCAGCATGTACATTACATAACACAAGGGCTTTTGTTATAGTAGGGACTTCTGCTTTTCCAGGAGTCATGGTTGTAGTGAATGCTGCTGTATACCCGTAGATGCAATATAGACATTCGATTTAATGCACCTAGATTGGGGTAGGATCTGGCACTCTGGCCCTGCTTTGCTCTTACATGATTATTCATCCTGGCTATAACATGAAACTATGAACTGGGAAAATCAAGTTCCAGTGTAAAATATCTTGATAGCTAAAAAATGACTCTCTAGGAAACATTACATATTGGCCCATTGCAGCTTTGCCCCAGAATAAAGGCAAGCTAACAACAGGGAGTGCCGTCTTGTTGGAAGAAGAAAGGGAGAAATTAAAATGTGAAAATCTCAGTAGTAAGTAATTTCTAAATATGTTTTAGGGTAAAACTAGCAGTGATCAAGCTATTTCTGGTGATCAGTACAAGTATCTCAGAGTTCATATTCTGAAACCAGACATAACATTCCATGCTTGGTATACATTCTCTAATTTAAGAACATTTTTGCTGAGCCCTCAGTGTGTGCATAGTGCTGTGGAAAAGAATCTACATTCTGAGTTCTCAAATGCCAGTAATATAGGAAGGTGCAAAGCTGAAGTTAGAAGA
Organism: Iguana delicatissima; assembly: GCA_948472985.1. NCBI lineage: Eukaryota > Metazoa > Chordata > Lepidosauria > Squamata > Iguanidae > Iguana > Iguana delicatissima. The sequence goes on from CAOKZL010001081.1 coordinate 687,841, forward strand.
CTGTTTAACTTCACCCAGTTTAAAATATTTTGAGACCTTTGGAGTGAATAGTTTTAAAAGGGGATTGAATGAAGAAGAACAGGTAGCCATTAAGCAGGGGCTTAAAGAAAGGAAGGGAGGTCTGCTTCAAGACTTGGAAGTCTTGTCAATTTTTGAGACTTGAGCAGACACAGATTGTAAATCCTCAATCAAAAGGGCTTGAACATGTTTTTAAAGTGAGCAAAATGAATATTTTTGCATATAAATTGACTTTGGGGACTGGACTGAGAGCTGCAACTTGGACTTGGACTGTAGAAAAAATTTCTGGAGTTTCCTGACTTGTTGCAGTGGATTTGTAGAATTATGCACAGCCCTGGTACACAGCCTCTTGTGGAAAGAGCTGTAAGATACAGAAGGTCTAATGTACAAAAATTCTGTGTACAGTCAGGCCTCCACATTTGCGGGTTTGACATTCACGGATTTGATTATTTGCGAGTTTCTCCAACCCCTGCCCTCCCACCTCAGGTGCTTCTATTTTGGGGGAACCTTCCCTCTTGGTGGCTCCAGTCAAGCCAGATAGCCCTTTAAAAACCCACCTCTGGTCCTCGTCTTTCTCTAGCAGTCTCTTCCTGGCCAGCTAAGGATGTATCTCTGCCCAGATTCTCAGCACGACAAACCCTGTACCCATGCCCCACACATACCCAAGGAAGGAGATGAGCAAGAGAGAGGAAGTACAGGACCACCATGCCAACCATCTCCTTTTCCTGACCTGGTTTAGACCCTGGGTGCCCATTCTCCCCACCTCAGCTCCCTTCCCACAGACACACAAATTTTGTTATTGGTGATTTTTTCATTTTTGTGAGGGTCCTGTGTCCTTAACTCTAGTGAATATGGAGGGCCAAGTGTATACTGTTTAAGATGCTGTTGCAACTAGAATAAGGCCCCCCAAATCCTAAATAAATAAATAAATAATCTGTACGGTTTTTTTCAAAAGTTATAACAAATTTCCATTGATTGCGTGGGTCTGTCTTGGTTGGGACTAATGGTTGTGTCTTACTATAGATTTTTATAGATTACATTACTTTAAAATTTCCTTCTGTCTTCTAGAGGTCAGACTTTCCTCGCCCCTGTAATAAGTTGTGATTTATCAGACAATGATATTTTTATTCTTGGCTCTATCTTTCTCTGACTTTTCTCTTGCATGTCCAACTTCCACTCTTCTGCCTTGATTTATTAAACTACAGTTGCCTTTTGTATTGGCATCCCTAAATACTGACTTTTTCCTTTTTTTTTTTTTTTACAAACCACAATATGCTGTGAGTTTGTCATAGTATATAAACTAAGAATAAGCCACAGGTTGAGATTTAACAGGAACCTGTAGTTTGGGAAATCCTTATTGGATTGAATTACAGTACAAGAGAAAAAAAATGTGCAGACACCATGTTTGTGTTAGTCTAATAAGACATATTTTAATAAACTGTTACTGAAAGCATCCACGAAGTTGCTATATCATATGTCTTCAGACGAAGCTGCCTAAATTTTAGTATCATCTGCTACAATAAAGAAGGGAACTTCATTAATTCTTTCCCTCTCCTTATCTTTGAATTAGTTCTGGTAAAACTGTTCTTGTGAATAAAATATGTAGGGGCAGAGTATTACTAAAATATTGAGAGGATGGTCACACTGTTGTCAAGTCTCCTAGTCAATGTCTTCAGCACATTAGAACACAATCTGCCGCTCTAAACTATTGGATATCATTTGAATCTGATGACAGTGCCATATTTTAAAATCTTGATGTGAAAAATGGTTATAATATGAAGCAATTTGAATATACAGTTCTCCCTCCACATTTGCGGGTTTGAGACTCACGGATTTGATTATTTGCAGGTGGCTTGCCTCCCCCCTTCCCCTTCTCTAATACAGAGAGAAGATTTTGTCCCCTGTGTGTCTCCCGCCATCTGTGGCACTGCAGCTACTGGAAGAGTGAAGTGAAGGGGGCATCTCCTCTGCCCAGCTCCCTTTCCATGCAACTGAAGGCTCCATCGCGCCAGGGGCAGGTGGCAGAGGGAATTGGGGAGGGCGATCTCACACTCCCTGCTCTCCATGATTTCATTTTCCCCGTTCTTCTCCGGTCCACCACCAGCGCAGTCCTGCCGGGGGCGGATGGGAGAAGGATGTAGGGAGTTTGACCTTGTTCTCCCTGCTCTTCTCTGGCCCGTCGTGGGAGCGATCCTACCTGGGCCGGTGAGAGAAGGACGGAGGGAGCATGATCTCACTCTCCCCGCTCTTCTCTGGTTGGCTGCCAGCGCAGTCCTGCCCAGGACAGGTGGGAGAAGAACAGGGGAAAGTGGTCTTGCTCTCCCTGCTCTTCTCCAGCCTGCAGCTGGCACAATCCTGCCTGGGGTGGGTAGGAGAAGGATGGGGGGAGTGCGATTTCGCACTCCCACTCTGCCCGTGGGATCGTGCCTGAGGTGGGTGGGAGAAGAATGGGAGGAGCACGATCTCACGCTCACCGCTCTTCTCCAGCCTGCTGCTGGCACGATCCTGCCTGGGGGGGGAGTGGGAGAAGAATTAGGGGAGCATAATCTCGTTCTTTCCACCCTTCTCTGGCCTGCCGCCAGCGCAGTCCTGCCCTGGATGGGTGAGAGAAGGATGTGGGGAGCATGATTTCGCTCTCCTAGCTCTGCTCCCTGCCCGCCACTGGCACCATCGCTGGGGCAGGTGGGAGAAGGATGTGGGGAGGGCAGTCTTGTCCCTGGTGCTCTCCTGGGCAGGGGGCCCATGGAAGAGAGAGCGCTCACTGGGGGGAATTGTGGGTTTTTTTTTTACTTTCACGGAGGCTTGCTGCACCTATTCCCTGTGAATGTGGAGGGTGTACTATACAGTAAGCCCTCCACATTTGCAAGTTTCACTTTTGCGGATTTGATTATTCATGGATTATTTGCTGTTGCCTCTGCTTCCCCCCATGCCATTTTTAAAAGGGACTGCAAGCCTCATGAGACTGAGAAACTGCAAACGAGGCTTCCAAGTCCCTATTAAAAAGTGTGTGGGGCAGCAGTGGAGGTGGCAGAAAGCCTTGCTAGCCACCTACTTCTTCCTTACGAAGGAACCCTGATGCCTGGAATCCATGGTGGGTTGAATATGGTGATCATACTTTTTTTTGTGTTAAATGTGGTTTGGGAGGGCCTAGAGTTATTCATGGTTTTTTCACTTTCTCAGGGGTCGTATGCACCTAACCCTAGTGAATGGGGAGGGATGACTGTGATTGCCTTGCACTTAAAAAAACCAAAAAACCCCCCCACACAAATGGAAATTGACCTGGAAGCATGCTAGAAATGGTAATCCTTTTTTCATTGTTTGTTCCCCACAGGTGGCCTTGGAGGACTTGCAAGTTTGAGTAGCCTTGGCCTGAATACCTCAAACTTCTCAGAATTACAGAGTCAAATGCAGAGACAGCTCATGTCTAATCCAGAGATGATGGTTCAGATTATGGAGAATCCCTTCGTCCAAAGTATGCTTTCAAATCCAGATCTAATGAGACAGTTAATTATGGCTAATCCTCAGATGCAGCAGTTGATACAACGAAATCCAGAGATCAGTCATATGCTTAATAATCCAGATATAATGAGACAGGTAAGTTAATAATTCAAAAAAGTGTCATTTCTGCATTCTCTAAGCAAACATCTAGACATATTGTTAAAAAAATCTGCTGCATGTTTCATTCATTGAACAGTTACTTACCTTGTTTTTGCTATTTGGATATATGAACATGTTAAGCAGTCCTGTATTAAGTCAAGCCACTGATTTCCTTTTTCCAATATTATCAGCTCAAGCGGTTCTTCCAAGTTCTCAAGTGGATATCTTTCCCATATGTGGTGTCTGAGATTTTGTAACTGGAGACACCATGCATTGAGTTTGAAAATGCTGCATCAGAGCATGTGCTTTGTCATTGAGCTGTTTTTTTTCTGCATGTGTTCATATGCATCATCAATCATTGTACTGACTGCATTCAGGTGATTGTCCCAGGTATCACTGTTTGGGAAATAGTGACCACACTCTTTTCTCTCTTCCATCTTTATTGCTCTATTTTCCTGGTGTATTAGCCAGTGTTAAGTGGGTCTTCCCTGTTCCTATGTAGTAAGGAATTGTGGCTTAATACAACTAAGAAAAGAGTATGTGGCCATAGTGCTGTTGTCCATGGAATAGTTGTTTAAATATAGCTACTATGTTTGTTGCTATAGAGAGAAATTGCCTCCATCAAGTTTCTTCTCTTTTTCACCCCAATCAGTGAATTCAGTTCTTTCCTCTGGTAATGTAAAGTACAGAGTAGCAAGGATCCAAAGTAAGTAAGTAATGCAGTAAGTTCAGTGCTGTCTTTCCCTCAGTGAGCAACTCTGCACGAGGAAATGCTTTTCTAACAGAGAAGCTGTTAAATACTCTTTGATATCGGGGCAAGTGCAACACAAAAGTTCCCCAAAATAAATCCATTCTATGTTTGCATGATTTGCACATACCTAACGTAGTTGTCTGGATTCAAGTCTTAACACTTTCAAGAGAGCTGTACTCTGAATAAGAGTTTCTTAATTTCTCAGACTTTAGAACTTGCTAGAAATCCTGCAATGATGCAAGAAATGATGAGAAACCAAGACCGTGCCTTGAGCAACCTTGAAAGCATACCTGGTGGTTACAATGCTTTGCGACGCATGTACACTGATATACAGGAGCCAATGCTGAATGCGGCGCAAGAGCAGGTGAGTCTTGTTTTTAGCAGTCCTGAAAAAGTGTTTAAATTGAGGTAGAACATGTACCACAGGGGGAAAAAAATAGTAAGGGTGTATCTTTCTGTTTTTTAATACCTTCCATTTTAAAAGGCACAAATTGTGCAGTACATTTAATGTTGAGCTACTTCCAAAAGCATTAACCTTGTGCTGAGAGCTTTCTCCTCTCCTGGTAACATTTTGGTACGCCTGTGTCAGTGTCTGAAAAACTATATGTTGTGTTAGCATCCTGGCACAGTTGATTGTTCCAACTTGAACCTGGTATACTGCATGGTCAGAACTTTGGTGTTTTCAGCATCAGACCTACATTGGTCCTGAGAGAAAAAACTCATAAATGTTCAATTTGACTGTTTTTTTTCCATGATGCAATCACTGTTGTAGGGTATAACATGGTACTTTAAAAATATGTTCACTTGGTTTCTCTAAAAACGATGACGCCGCTTGCTTAATATTTTAGTTATAGATCTATGCGTTTCTACTCAAATATTTTTTTAGATGGTGCAATGATGGGCACTTCACTTAAACCACCCTTGGCAAAAGAGAACCCATAATGAGAGGCAAAAATATAACTCTCACTAGTTAGGAGTCTGAGCAAAAGGAGAAAACGCTCTTCACCATAATTGTCATTTGGAATCTTAATCTTAACTATCAGCATTGCAGAATTTTGGTGATGAGCAAGTTAGTGGGAACTCTTCTCGGGTTGATGACAAAGCAAAATACCTGTTAGTGACTCCTCTAACCCATACTGATGAATAAGAAGGCTGTTGTTTATTGATGAACACTTTTCTTCTATAGTTCGGAGGCAATCCATTTGCTTCATTAGTGAGCAATTCATCATCAGGTGGGGACAGCCAGCCATCACGCACAGAAAACAGAGACCCTCTACCAAATCCTTGGGCTCCTCAGTCCAACACACAGAGCTCCCCAGGCAGTGGAAGCAACAGTGGAGACAGTGGGGGAGGCACCAGTGTTGGAAGTAGCAGCACTGGAAGCACAGGGCAGAGCTCAACAGTGCCAAATCTGGGACTTGGTCTAGGAGGTAAGTTCACTATACAGAGATGGCCCTAAAGGGAACAGTTATTATTTAATTTCATTTTCACTTTGGACTTGAACTAGTTTGGTTTTGCAAATTAAATACATTTTTCAAGGTGTACACTTGTTATATACTAAAGCCACCACAGTTGTTGTGATTTGTTTTCCTTGTGTTCTTGACTTGCATATTCCTTTCCTTATTGATAATGGTATGGTATTAATTCATGAAATGTGATGCAACATCTTTGAATTGCTGAAAGTTGACTCTTCCTCTTTAAAGCTGGTATGTTCCACACACCTGGAATGCAAAGCTTGTTGCAGCAAATAACAGAAAACCCACAGCTGATGCAGAACATGTTGTCTGCCCCCTATATGAGAAGCATGATGCAGTCATTGAGCCAGAACCCTGATCTTGCTGCGCAGGTGAGTCCTGAAATACATCCTGAATTGGAATAACATACTGCTCCTTTAAACACTTGATGAAGTCAAGGCATCTTTGTGGTTTTTTTTAATTGTACAAAGTCCGATAACCTGTAACTGACCTCTTTTATTCTGTTGCTTTCACCTTTGGTTAATTTTTACTCCTATTCCCACTTACTGCCTTTTCCAACAATTCCGGTTATTCTCTGTTTGCTTTTTAAAGAGTGTATATATGTCCATTTAGAAAAGTTCCTTACAAAGCTCTTTATCTGCAGCAATATTGTAGCTTGCTTTAGCTCCTTGCTGCTCTGTTTTCAAAGATATATGGCTAAGGCTGAACTCCACAATAAATCATCAGGATTTTAATGAGTATTTTAAATGCCTGTCATAAATTTGTGATTGCTCAGTGCAAATAAAATGATAGGTAGTTGTATGTTTGTAAAATGTTTACAGGTACAGTAATTTTTATATGGTTGAGAAACTAGTTAAAATTTCCCAGAGATACACACACAGGGAGGGAGAAGGGTCACATCTTGGTGACAGATTATCTTTGTTTTGTGAGAAAAGGAAATTGCTTGTTCAAACAGCTCCTCACTTCCAGAGGAAAATGAGGATGAATTCGATAGCCAGTCAGTAGCTAAGAATGTCAGTTGCACTAATAACCAAAGCAATGGTCAACATGCCCTTTTTTTAAACACAGCTGTGAGTAGATGTTTAAATCTTTTCTGTTTTGTGGCTGAAAAGACATTTGTGAGAGTAATATCTGCATAAAAGTGTTACAGTGTGTTGAAATAGACTTGATATTATTCAGGTGATTTTCATTTGATGTTTCTAAACTTAAATTTTCAGCCTAGAGAGGAAGCAAAAGCACTTCAGGATGATGTAGGGGAGGGGCCTTTAATCCTTTGGTCCTCTTGTGGTTTCTGTTGGAATCTGCCCCCAGTGCTTTATCTGTTATGGAATCTGGAACTTCTGTTGTAAATAGCAGGCATGAGGTCATAGGGAGATTTTTTGATTTAGACCAGCAGGGGAAAAGGGTTAATGCTACTACCTGTACACATTACTCTAACTTAGCACTTCTCCCTCCCCATAATGATATTTTAGATAGTTAGAAATACGTGTGCCATGTCAAACCATGTCAGTGACACTGCATGCAGTTTGGTCTTGATTATGGCTATTCCTGGATTTCGATTTAGATGTTCGGTTTTCTGGAAATGCGTGAAGATGGTATGCCTTCCAGTTATTTTTCTAATAGTTATTAAACTCACTGGAATTCTTCTGCAGCTCTGTAGTGACAAAGCGTATGCTTATTTTGTGGCAGATAATGCTTAATAATCCTTTGTTTGCTGGGAATCCTCAGCTTCAAGAGCAAATGAGACAACAAATTCCAACTTTTCTTCAGCAAGTAAGTCAAAGTAATGATCTGTCACTGAATACCATCTACTTTGTTTAAAAGTTCTTCACTAAGTCATTCACGTGGAGGCTGATCTTTTCTCTCACAGAAGAAAATTATGTGATTTATCTTTCTGAATCATCTATTATTAATGTACCCACACAAAGCATTTCACTGATCTGCAGGGTGTCTATATCATTTGCATAATCAATTGTTTTTCCTGTATGAACAGGGGCTCTCTTGTCCAGCTATCATATATGGTTCAATGCATGGCTGTAAATCAACATGGAATCTAAATTATTTTGGATGGATTTGCAGAAAACACCCATCCACATACCCCACATACACAATCCAGATGGATATGGATAGTCCTGAAAGCCAAGTATCCATGCAGAACCTCGCTGTGCTAGGAGAACCACAAAACTAGTAGAATTGAGGAGACTTCTTTACTTTCCCTCAAAAGTCAACTGAGTTTTTATGTGTAGTGTTGAAGGAGAATTTGGTAGACAAACAGGAGGAAAGACTTAGGTAATTCTAAAGTAATCCTTTAAATACATGCACATGTTTGACACACATGGGTTTTTCTTGGTAGATGCAGAATCCAGACACGTTATCTGCGATGTCAAACCCTAGGGCTATGCAAGCTTTGCTACAGATTCAGCAAGGTTTACAGACTCTAGCAACAGAAGCACCAGGACTTATACCTGGGTAAGAGTTGGCATGATTTCTTTGATTTTCACAGTTTGTAGTTTGGTCATGAATTTACACTTGCATTATTAAGCTGCTCATTGAGGAAAGGTGTTAAATCAGTTGCTATTTTCAGTAAATACATACTTCTAAGTTGCTAATTTCAAAAATAAGGTGGTAGGATGCTTCTGGTACTGTGTTCTTTGTGAGTGGTCTTCGTTAAAAATGCAGCTCCTAACTGATCGTTCTTTTTGGATGATGAGATAAGGTTCTTTGTATTTTCACTGAAATCACCTTAAACTTTCTTCTCTTTTGTATAGATTTAATGCTGGCTTAGCAGGTTTGGGAAATTCCGGTTTAGGGAGTGCTGGACTAGGGAGCACGAGCATTCCTACTGGAACAACCGCACCCACTTCCGTCCCAAGTGAAAATACAAGTCCAGCATCAGGAACAGGTGAAACTGGTCACCAGCAATTTGTTCAACAGATGTTGCAGGCACTTGCTGGAGCAAATGCTCAGGTAAAATAACAGATGGTTGTACCCCTGAGGTGTTCTCCTGTTGTTGCATTCCATCACTGAAAAGCTCAGAACATACCTTTTCATACTTCATGTTTGAATTGGCTTGTATACTGTGAAGTAGCATAGTGAAAACAAAATCTTCATTTCTCAGATCAGTCCTGTGTAGTGGGACCTTTGCTCATGATTCTGTTTATGACTCATGGTGAAGTTAAAAGTATTCTAGTTTGTTGACTACTTTCTTGAAGGGATATATCCCCGTTTCCTGGGGATGAAGTGACTGGCTTTTCTTCCTGGATGATATCTAGCAAATGTGTTTCTAAACCTAAAATATAAAGGCAAAACTGAAGCCTGACAGCTAAACACTTCAACTTTGGGAAGAATATCATCTCTTTAAAAAGAGGAAAAAGCTCTGAGGAAATTAGTCACTCTTATACTCAGAACAGAGGAAGCCCTTTTCAATCTTAGTAGTTTTTAAATCATTCTGTCTTATCTGTTCTCAAACAACATCTTTAACACTCTTGATTTCAGTCTGTTTTGAAAAAAAACACAGTAGAAAATGTTGTTTGGAAAATGTAGAAAGATTGAAGAGAACTCCACTATTTTTTTTTCATTTAATTTAATCTACAGGGAGGTGTGTGTGTGTGCACGCGTGCGCGAGCAAGCGAAAATATATCTATAACATGAAATATATTTTTCTTCAGCAACTACAAAATCCAGAAGTCCGATTTCAGCAGCAACTGGAGCAGCTCAGTGCAATGGGCTTTTTGAACCGTGAAGCAAACCTACAAGCTCTAATAGCAACAGGAGGTGATATCAATGCAGCCATTGAAAGGCTACTGGGTTCCCAACCATCATAGCAACATTTCTGAAACTTGAAAAATGTAATTTATTTTTGATAACAGCTCTTAAATCTTTAAAATACCAGCTTTATTTCATTCTGACTCTTGGGAATTGTCTTGTTCTAACTAAACCCAGTCTGATGCATTAAGGTGGAGTGCAGTAGTTTTCTTCGAACAGTGGGAATCAATGCTTTTCACTTGGTTGTTGCATGCATCAAACACTTCTTCATTCTGCATTGATTGTGATTTTTTTTTTTAAAGGAAATCTGCTTCCACAGTTGGGTGACCAGGTTTTATCTGACCTTCAACTGTCCAGTTTAGTTGCTTCTTAAACATTAGCCTTCGATAGTAATTTATGTAGAATACAAATTAAAGAGGATACTAATTGAAGCTATGATTTGTGGGTACATATTGCTTATTGTGACTTGGCATGTCTCTCTTGCTAGCAAAATGCTGTAAGATTTATACCACTTGATTTAGCTCCTGTTCTTGCTCTTTTATCTCAAGTATATACATATATGGAAGCAAGTTTTTTCAAGCAACTTTTTCATTGCAGCAACATAAAACATCTCAAAACCAGAATAAATGAAATACGTAAAACAATTCCAGTGTAGTAGAATCTTACAGCATCTTTAGCAAGTATCTCTTAGCAGAAGTGCTTTGGCAAATTCTTTTAATATACTAGGATTGCTGATCTGATCTTGACAACTGTACAGAAACCTGCATTGTAACATTGTTTCACTATTCGCAAGGATTGATTGTAAATTACCTTCATCTTTGTGCCGATTCAAAGAGGCTAGCCGTTTGGCTCTGAAACTGCTTTTGCCTAAAAGCTCTTCGGCTTTATCCCTTTGAGATTCTTACTTGCATTATGATTTGTAATTGGGCGCATACTTTCACTGACACTGTCATGTGATATTCTAATTACTTTTAACCACCATGTAAAAATACTGTATATCTTTTGGGTTTTTATTGGTAGTTATTTCTCTTGTGCACAGGTAATAAATGAATTAAACTTCTTTGTGAGCAACTAGTATCAAACTCATTCTGTGGTGATGTACAAAATTCAGACCACTAGACTTAATGTTGAAACATTGTTTGTTCAGTTTTTCCTCTACCAGTAACTTACATTTCTATAACCGAAGGTACGCCCTGAGATCCTACAGCTGGGAGAAAATAAGAGAGAAAATTGCTGCTCTTTGAAAGCCTCCAAGAGGCAGTGTTTCTCCTATAAAGCAAGATAAAGAGTGAAAAATAAGATTTAAAAGAAAACCTGGAAGTGTCAATTCTGAATAGTTAAAAAAAAATTTTTTAAAAATTCTGACAAGATGCTGCTAAATTGGCCCTAGCTCTGCCATAGTTGCCCTCTTATAAACCGAGCAGTTACTAAAATCCCTGCCACAAGTTATGCCTCCCTGGTTGATATGAATTCTTTACATTCTCTAAAACAGTGGTTCTCAACCTGTGGGTCCCCAGATGTTTGTGGACTTCAGCTCCCAGAAGCCCCAGCCACTATGGTCAATGCTCGGCTTCTGGGAGCTGAAGTCCAAAAACATCTGGGGACCCACAGGTTGAGAACCACTGCTCTAAAATCACTTTCTGTTGTCTGCTGGGGGGCGTGTCAAATATAGGCTTTTGATACTTCTAGCAGAAGCTAAAATATCTCTGTGAAGGAAATAAGATGATTTTGTACTATTTCTTCCATTTGCTTAGGTCTTGGGCCTGGATGATAGCATGTAGTGTGAACAGAAAGTGAAGCATTGGGAAAGAATGAAGGGCTGAGACCAGTTTACCCAACTGACTTATGAATACCTTTGTTTTCCTGCCCTGTGTAGTGTGTTTTGTTTGTTTTGGTAATTCACCATTTATGAGGACAAGTCAATATTGACCTCAGTGAAAGATTCTTACCAGGACTTCCAGATATGTTTCTGAAGTGCATACAAGCTAATATGCTCATAGTTATAAATACATGGTTGTGAGCTAGGACTATGATCCAAGGATGTGGTGTTCAGCACTTTCTTTTCAGGTGTCTTCTACAACATC